>CM068743.1:36787751-37387751 GCA_035084275.1 Hydrolagus colliei | reverse complement strand
TCCCTAGGTGCACACAACAGCATAACACAGCAGCAGGAATAGGGGGTGGGGGGGATGTGGCTGATTGAATCGTAAAGATTATGAAACCCTGGATGATTTGTTCTCAAATTGCAGCCAACTGCAGGGCCTTGAAACATATAATGCTGTATTAGTTGGGATTGCTATTCTGATGAGCAACGTGCCTCATTGTTATCTAATTCCCCTCATTGAGGGGAATTAGAACTCTTTCGTGTTCGTTGCCGTTTGATATTGAATTGAACGGGTAATGTACAGTATTTGCTTGGCCTGGTGTTATGCATTATTCATGTCAGTGCCGCCGTATTAAACTGTCCCCAGTGAATCAGGGATATTTTAGCAACCAGGGTTTCCAGCAGTTCTTCAGAACTTTCATGTTCACAAAGAGAGAGAATTCACTCGTTCGTTACAGCCGCGCTTGAATATGTAAACACCTTTTGAGATAATCTTGATGCGTTACGTGCTAGTGGGAAAAATGGCGCAGAAATAATGTGGCGTTGTGACCAGCCCTTTTTCAGAGGAGGATGAAAAACCTTATCAATTTACATTCACCTTTCTTGCATGTTCAGAAGGCGTCCTCCTGACGTGAAAGGCGCTATACAGGTGACATTTTGTTGTTGTTGTATCAAAGCAGCTTTTTACACATGGCTCACTTGGCACCTGAGCTCAGAGGGGAAGAGCAAAGTGTGGTTGGGGAGGTTGGGGTGGGGTAGGGGAGTACGCTTGGAAGGTGACCAAAAGCATAGTCAACGAGATCTTAAGGTGGAGAGGGATACAGGGATTCTGAGATGGAGTTCCAGGGAATAATAATAATACTGATAATTCTTGCATTTGATATAGTGCTTTTCAGGTCTTCTAGACGTCTCAAAGCGCTTCACAGAATATACTGTGAAGTGAATTGACTGTATATTTGTGTGTGAAACGTGGCAGCCAATTGAGCACAGCAGCGTCCCACAAACAGTCATGGATTGAAATGACCAATTAAAAAAAAATTGGGGGAAGGATTATTATTAGGCATGTGTGTGTGTGGAGTAAGAAAACTTGCCCAAGTTTTCGCCCTGACCTACCTGGATTCGAACGCAGGTCTCACACTTGTAAGGCGAGTGCTCTAACCACTGAGACTCCAAATGAGGGCACAATAGCTAAAAGCTCCCCCACAGATCGGGTGATGTCAACTGAGTGATGGGTGTAGCCAGGGTAGGATTTGCACACAGGTAAGGTGGGTTTGAGTCCACAGAGGGATTTGAATGTGAGGACAAGGATCTCGAAGACTATTTGCCGGGGATGTAGAGCAGAACGAGAACTAGCCTGTTAAATAAAACGTGAGAAATCCATAGCAACGGCAGTCTGAGTGTTCAATCTCTTGAACGCTTCTTTCACGCTCAAACCTTATAAAGTAGAATGCTGGAAAATAAATAGCTTTCTATTCTGCTCGTAAAAACAAAAAGCTTTTTGTAGGCTGAATGCGGCACCTTGTATTGATTCCTTAAATCCTGGGCAATTTATGGTCACAAACTGAAGCTAAGAGATGGTTGGACTTCCAGTCACATAATTCTGTGTTGTGGTTCTAAAATTGATTGAAATATCCTTTGATTGCACTAAATAACTAAAACAAGATTGCTGCAATTTAAGAAACAAATGCGTCTACATATAGCCCACACAGAGAAACTGCTAGTGGTGGAATACTGTGCTTTTAGTTATCTTTCCCCTGACCCGATCCCTCTCGGCTCCCATCTCCAGCCCAGCTGGCCTTCCAACATTGGTAAATGCTTTGAGATCTCCACCCCCGTGATGTGAAGGTTCTATATAAATGTAAATTGTTTTCTATTGTACTGTATTGATACAGATGTTCCACTTCATTGTAGTTATTCAGGACTGGGTCAAGTGAAGATAGTTGCTTTTTTTTTCACACGTCATTTAACTTGAGCTGTCAATGGTTTCTTAATAGATCAGCAAATCACTGCGATCCTACAGAATATTTATTTAATTGTGTGTTGTTTCGCTCTCAGAAGATTTTGTCCTTCACTTCCACTCCACGAAACAGCTCCATGGTAAAGTTCCTATCATGCCTGGAGGATGTTTCGACCCACAAAATATAGTCAATTCACTTTTACGGCATATTTGTGAAGGGCATTTGACATAGCTCCATTTGACATAAGGAGCTATGTCAATGCAAGAATAGAAGCATGGAATCATACAACACAGAAGGAGGCCATTCAGCCATTCGAGCCCATGCCTTCTTTTTAGAATTAATCCCACAAATGAGTCCTCCCCAAATATCTATCCATTGCTCTCTTGAAAGTTGTCATCAAATCAGCTAACACCACCCTTTCAGGCAATACATTCCAGATCCAAAGAAGTTGTTGTGTGAAAAGTTATTATTATTATTATTATTAATATTACTATTATTATGTTCCAAAGCTCTTCAAACGTAGGATACATAAAGTAAAGAAGTTTGTATCTCTGTCCATTCTTGTACCTCTAATCCTCTTCCTGATTAAATATGTATTTAGCTCCTTATTAAATTAATATTTAATTATTAAATTGAATTACTATTAAATCAGTCGCTCTTCCTTTTGCTGTGACTGTGTTCTAAAGAGCAGAAAGACGTGCGATGGGAGGGGTGTGTGTGAGGGAAAGAAATTGCCTTGTTTGTACTCTCTCCCTTGGTTGTTTATAAACTTGTGAGGCCTGAAACTCTTATAGTCTAGTAGCCTTTGGGACGTTACATTTACAGCATATAGTCCTGAAACTGTCCACTGAGCTTGACTTGTCGTGCTCGTGTTTATATATTCCATAGGAGTCTCAACCCATATTAATTCCTCCCCAGCCCCCAACCCTGGCTTTTCCCAAACCTCTGACATCCCTTCTCTCTCTCTCATCATTTCAGTACATAAATCCAAAGTAATAATAATTATTTAGTGACTCAATCCACCACAGTTTGTGAGACACTGCGGAGTGTAATTGGACGCCATGTTGCGCTCACAAAACGTACAGTCAATTCACTTTATAGTGCAATCTGTGAAGCGTTTTGAGATGTCTAGAAGGTATGAAAGGACACTATATCAGATGCAAGGAGTATTATTATTATTATTATTATAAATATAATTTCACCCTTTCTTACTGCCAGTATATCTGTGGAGAATATTGTAACCTCCTCTTTCCATCATCTCATAACACCATCATTTCATGTCCTACACTTCATGTGACTCTTGAAGCACAAAAATGACTTGTTTGTTACTGTAATAATTGGTACTGATTCAAATTGGAATTAACTTTGATGCTGTAGCAGTTGTGTGTTGCGAGGCCCTGATTGCTCACAGCAAGGGGCAAGACAGACAGCGTTAGCATTTTGATCTGGAGTTCAAATAGGCCCAAAGGACTTTCTTCACCTTGATATTTGTCATGATGAGTCAGTGCTTTCATGAGAAGATAGATCAGGGCAGAGGGATCAGTGGACGGGGAGAGGGAGGGAGGGAGGGAGGGAGGGATTGAGGGATTGAAGGTGGGCTGTCACCTCTAGCATTTATCCCGGTGTTTGTGAGAAGCCAAATTGACGTGAAACCAAATGACATGTTCTTATTCCAATATCGAGCTGCTCTGTACGTCAGGGACAAAACCTGGGCACAGCTCAAGTCCGAGAGATAAAATATGAAGCCAACATCAAATGTGAGTTTCACACCAAGTGTTTTGCCCTTTGTGTCGCAATATATATTCGTCTCTTTGGAATGGACACAGTTTGGCTGTTTGAAATCAAACGGAGAACGAACGATACAGAACAACTGAAAACACTCGCAAATGCGTTTTCCCACATCGAGTGGCTATTTTGGCAGGAAAATCCTATTTGCAGTACAGTGGGACAGGAGCCTGGGCCGGTAAAATATTGCGGGAAATGATTTCAAAAGACTACCGCGTTTTGCCCACAAATATACAGTCAATTCACTTTACAGTATATTCTGTGAAGCGCTTTGAGGCATTTAGAATTCGTGAAAAGCGTTATATCAAATGCAGAGATTATTATTATCTTACAACACACACTCCCAGACACAGAGAGACAGACACCTAGTCACAGACACACACACACACACACACTAACAGACACCAAAAGCTGCAGAGAACTGCACATTCACCCACATCAGCGTCATTAAGTCATTAAGTAAACACACATTCACAGACACATTCGCAGCATGTGTGCTCCATCTTCCTGCCATTGCTGAGTTCCTAATCTGAGCCGTGCTGCTCCAGTGAGACTCACCTGAGATTGAAACAATGCACTTTACGATACAATACAATCCACATTTACATTGCGCCTTTCACACCAGGAGGACATCTCAAAGCTTTTCACAGTGCTAAGAGGATTTTCATTTTAATCAGCAAAAATGATCAACCACTATGGTTGCTCACTCGACCTCACCAAGCCGGTCAGGAACCTAGGTGTCTTATTCAATTCCCCCATCCCGCACCCGTAAATATATTGCACGCTATACAGATGGAAGCATATTGAGATACTCAACCAGGTGAATTGAGGAAGAAGAAAATTAGAGAGTATGCAACGTTTGATCAGAAGAAGCAAATTGAATGGCTTCAATATCTTTACGGACTGAAGTTTCAAAGCCAAAATAGCGACCTGATCCCATCGCTCTGTTTAGTGCTGGAACATTCACTCTTGTTTTTAAATCCATTCACTCCTCTGCACTCCCCTCCCCTACCTCTCTAACCTTCTCTCTCCTCACAGCAGTATCCGCTGACTTCGCTCTACTGAGTCCAGCCTCCTCCTTATCCCCTAAATCCTCCGCTCTACCATCGGTGGCCGTGCCTTCAAGCCACTGCATCCTGAAACTTTGGAAATCACTCCCTCAATCCCTTCGCCTCACCCCCTCCTTTCCCATCATCAGATTGCGCCTGAAGACCTTTCTCTTCGATCGTGCTCACTGTCACCTTCCCCCTCCAGCTGGCTCGGCCTCAAGCTCCGCCATTGTGAAGCACTTTGAGACGCCGCCCGGCATGGAGGGCGCTGTATAAATGCAACTTATTGTTGTTGTTCTTTTACAACCGTTCACTCCGTGTCTATTGACATTTTGGATTTGCCCTTTAATCAATTCAGCCTTTCCCAGTCAGGTCAGTAACATGAAATATTGAACCAATTAGGAGTTCAGGTACTCATCACATTGAGTTTAAGTGGGGGTTTTTAGCGCACTGCTATTGTAATGTCTAAAGGTTCTTGATCCGGTAATTGGACAAGTAAAAATAGAATTTCTAATATGTCTGTCCTCAGGTTAGCTTTCCCTTCCCTTGCTCCATGCTGATTGTATTGCCTGGCGTGACCTTCAGACACTCAAACTCCATCCCACAGTCTCTTCACCTCGTTCCCTCCCTTGCTGCCTTGTCTCAAGACTTCTTCGATGGTGCCTTCTGCTTCCTCCCAACTCTCTCCCTCCCTCTCTCCCCTCCGTCCCTCCCTCCCTCCCTCCCTCCCTCCCTCCCTCCCTCCCTCCCTCCCTCCCTCCCTCCCTCCCTCCCTCCCTCCCTCCCTCCTACCCTGCCCTTCACCCATGCTCGAGTCCCGACCTGACTATTCAATGCCCTGGGACAAACTCCCAGCGTGAAAGGCGCTCTACGAATGTAATTTTATTGTTGTTATTGCTGTTGTTGTGACGTGAAAGGCGCAATAAAAATGTAATCTTGTGGTTGTTGTTGGACATTTTCCCGATATAAAAGGCGCTATACAAATGCAATGTTGTTGTTGATTGCCAATCTGTGAAGTAATCCCTGCCCTGCGTTTTTCATGTTATCGAGACGTTTCTAAGGATATACAGCAAAGTGGTGTGATTGTGCATTGTATGGGTGAACACTTGGGATAATCTCCTGATGTGAAAGGCGCTGTACAAATGTCATTTGTTGTTGTTTTCAGGTCACAGTTGAAGACCTTTCTCTTTGACCAAGCTTTTGGTCACCTTCCTGCCCCTGCTCCTGGCTCGGTCCCGGGATCTGCTATTGTGAAGCGCTCTGAGACGCCGTCCGGCGCGGAGGGCGCTATATAAATCAAAGTTGTTGTTGTTGTTGAACACAATTTGCAGCCAATTTGCACACAGCGCAGATTACAGTGAATCCAACCCTACCCTCGCTTCATATTACATTGGCACTTTCCGGTTCTGTAGTTTGGGTGATAACAATAAGAAGAATAAGAATAACAATGCTTGCATTTGATATAACGCCTTATTATGCCATTGAGACATCTCAAAACGCTTCACAGAATATGGATTGACTTCTCTGTATTTTGTGAGCGAAATAGCTTGTCCTTGAGAACAATATCGGTCAAGCTGCCCACTGCTCGCATATCCCAGCTAGGAACACTAAAGCATTCAGGCTTTGGTTTGTAGGGTTAACAGGATACACCCACAAAAATATCGCCCCACTTTACAGTAAAATCGCAGGGAACGCTTTGAGTCATTCTCCTGAAGTAAATGTTACTACATAATAATAATAATAATTTTCACTACTTCTAGACATCTCAAAGCGCTTCACAGAATATACTGTAAAGTGAATTGACTGTATATTTTGTGGGTAACATTGGACAGCCAATTGTGCACAGCAGTGTTCCACAAACAAACAACAACGACAGCCACAAAATTACATTTGTGTAGCACTTTTCAGTCTGGAAGATGTCCCAAACACTCATGGATCGGGTTATTATATTACTGTATTATGATTAATATTGTTTTGGGCGCTGGTCGGGGAGTAAAACCTGACATGGGAGGTTTCCCAGCAGCTCCTCGCATCCTACCTCAGCTAATTTGTAAGTTCATGCATCAGTTTGCTTTCATTTCGCCTGCATATATTGAACGCATAATCACAGCTTGCACAAGTAAATGTAATTGGGTTATAAAAGACTTCTGCTCTGCTTGCTGTTCGCTCGGGATTTTAAATGGTTTCAATCTATTCCTTTCCCCCCCAAAAAAAATTGAATTTTGTTCTTGCAAGGTTTACGGAAGATGAATGGATGTTGGGTGTTCTCGGGAGGTGGTTCAATTGGTTCATAAATTTCCAATTGGTGGTGGTTGAGCCTTAAAATTAATATTTTTTTTCTTCCTTACCATGGTCCTAAAGATCTCCTCATATAGTCCATGTATTTGCAGTGACCTGCATACATCAAGTAGCTTATTCAGATCATTCTTTTTAATCCCAAAAAATTGTGTGTGTATATGTGGGTGCATGTGGGTGCATGTGTATGTGTGTTTGTGCGCATGCTCATGTTTGAAAAGAATTTGAAAAGAAGTGTATTCTATCAATATTTAATTTGATGTTAACAAAGTGTAAATCTCACCCTAAATTGAGAAAAGGGATTGTTCCCACTGGGCTCCTGTTTATAATAATAATTTAAAAATTCCGTTCATTTGATGTGCAGTGGTAGTTCAGTGGTTAGGGAGAAACCTTAGGCAAGTTTCCTTACTCCACATGCCTGATAATAATCCCTCATAAACAAATTGGTAATTTCAATCCACGTCTATTCGTGGAGCACAGCTGAGCGCAATTGGCTGCCACGTTTTACCCACAAAATATAGAGTCAATTCAATTTACAGAATATCCTGTGAAGCGCTTTGAGACGTCTAGAGGTCATGAAAAGCGCTATATCAAATGCAAGGATTATTATTATGTAGTAGTAACATTTACATCACGAGGATGTCTCAAAGCGCTTCCTAGGATTTTACTGGAAAGTGGGACAATATTTTTGTGGGTGTATCCTGCAAACCATCCAAGCCAAGGAAACAAGGCCTTCTCGGTAGTGAGACAAATGCTGTAACCACTGAGCTACAGAAATCCACAGGGTCCTATCCAGGTGCTACATGAAATGCAAGGATTATTATTATAAAACCACAAACCATTGATGTCTCAGCAACCCTCACCTCTGGAACTCGCTCGCTCCTCCCACTACACCCACTCTTCATCTGTCTTTAATTTATGCCAGGAAAACTGCCTCTTCGAAGGCACATATGGTCAGCACCCCCACCCCATCCCATCCCACTCCGTTGCATAATAATAATAATCCTTGCATGTGATATAGCGCTTTTCACGTCTTCTAGACGTTTCAAAGCGCTTCACAGAATATACTGTGAAATGAATTGACTGTATTTGTGGGCAAAATGCAGCAGCCAATTGTGCACAGCAGCGTCCCCACAAACAGTCGTGGTTTGAAATGACCAATTTTATAATTATTTTTTTTGAGGGATTATTATGAGGCGTGTGTGTGGAGCAAGGAAACCTGCTCAAGATTTTGGCCTGACTTTCCTGGATTCGAACACAGATCTCACGCTTGTAAAGCAAGTGCTCTAACCACTGAGCTACAGGCCTGCATCGGACTCAGTCATTGTGACGTGCTCCGAGACATTATCCTCCTTGAAATGCAATTTTATCATTTGCATACAGCAACGTCCCACAAACAGCTAGGAGAAAATGACCAATTTTTTTTCTGGAGAGAGGGTGGGGTATTGGGGAGAGCTAATTGACCAGGATCATTTTGCTGTCGTTGTCGCAGTAGTTCTTGTCCTCTTCATCACAGTGTCTTTGCGAGACTGCCCACGCACAAATGACCCTTTCAGGAAGTACGTGTGACATCAAAAAGACTTCTCACTATCAAAATGGTCTGGGCCTTTTCAGATGTTTTTCTCTTGTTACATCAATGCTCTACGCAGCACAGCGGCTGAACGCAGTACCCGCCCGGAGAATCTTGTCTTGTCAATATGCCATTTAGCATTACACTCAGTGAAATTGGCATCTTGAAGAATGAGTTTTTCAATCGGCTCTGCCTCTATATTGGTGATAATGCTTTGTAGTTCTAAACAAATTGCCAGGTGATTATTTAGTGGATTACAATCGCAGCTTGACAGGCGCTGTATGATTAGGTGGACATTGGGGGAAGAAAAAAAACATAATTTCTCTGCCCTTTTTTTGCACATTGAACTTTTCCAACAACTTGAACCGCACACGTTAGATGAACTTAGAATTAAATAATAATTTGTGGGTGGGGGGAAAAGAAAGCAAAATATTGCAGATGCCAGAATTCTGCAATAAAAAATCAGGAGTCGCTGGGAACACACAGCAGCTCAGGCAGCATCTATGGAGAGAGAAAAAAAACGAGTTAACGTTTCAGGTCTATGACCTTTCTTCAGAGCTCTACCTCTAATTAAACAACTTTCCATCTATGATAAAGCAGCGACAATAATTATATAAATATTAACTTATTATGTCAAATATTAAATGCTTGTTTTCCCATAATTCCTTCTTTGGCATCTCTTTTATTGCAATGAGTGTTTAAAAGTTTTGTCTCTCTGTTCATGTGGATGCTTTGTGGATGTCCTGTAGCTCAGTGCTTAAAGCACTCGCCTTAAAAGCAAAAAGCCTGGGTTCGATTCCAGGCACGTCAGGGTGAAACCTTGGGCAAATTTCCTAACACCACATGCCTAATAATAATCCATTTAATAATATAATCCCTCAAAGAGATTAGGCATGTGGTGTAAGGAAATTTGCCCAAGGTTTCGCCTTGCCTGGAATTGAACACAGGTCCCTCACTTGTAAGGCAAGTGCTCCAATCATTGGTCGTGGATTGAAATGACGAATGTTTATCACCCTGGACTGTCCAGCCCCTTGGGACTTCCTCCCGACGTGAAAGGCGCAATATAAATGCAAGTTGTCGTTCTGCTGACGACTGTTTGATACATCGGGAAGTCGTGTCTGGAGATTTGAAGTGTCATCGACTTCCTTTCTTTCCCCCCTTCAAAAAACTATTTGGAAATTTAACTTGAAAAAGTTGTACTGCAGCCTATACCGTTTTGACATTGACAGAATGTGTGCCCTTTCAGCAATTGAATTCCTCAGTGATGGATCTACTGCGAGAACTGTTTTGGAAACCAAAGTTGATGTTATGAAAAAAAATCTTTTTTTTTTTGCAAGTTGCCAAGAAATACTTATCCTCTTTGAAGTAACAATTTAGATACAGCGTTATTGATTCCCCCACTCCCCACCCCCAGTTTATCTCTCTCTGCAGGCAGATAACAAATAGATAGAGAAAGAGAATAATCTGTTTCTGGATAAGATTGTCGAGTGTTTGCAAACAATTTTGCAGTCCTCAACTTTCCCCCCCCAATCCCCGTGTAATGCTGTTTTCAAAGAGTAGACCTGCACTAAGAAACTACAAAGGTAGCAGTGATACTGATATTAAACAAGAGAGTAGAGTGTTTGAAAGAGTTTTAACTTTTATTTCATAAATTGAAAGATTGCGCAACGTGTGAGTGCCATAGGCAGGCTATTATTTGTGAGCCTGCCTCGGTACGCTGTACAAAGCTGTTTGGTGTGTGATAGCAAAAGGCATATTAGCTCATCCATGACCAACATAACCAGATGAATGCCCTCTGGCTTAAACCTGCACTATGTCTGTGTGTGTGTCATTTATATATTTTACATACAGATATATATATATAGATACATTCAGCCTGTCAGCCTGGCTCAGGTGGTAGAACCCTTGCCTCTAAATCGAAAGGTTTCTTTTCCAAACCTCACGTCGGGACTCATTGTGGACAGACACTGTGGGGAGAGGAACGCTGCATTGTCAGAGGTGACATCCTTCAGATGAGATGTTAACCCTGTCTTGACTGTTCAGGTGGATGCTAAGGATCCCAAGGCACTATTGGAAAGCGAAGGGAGTTCCTCCTGATGTCCTGGCCAATGATCACCCCCCCCCAGGTATATTTTTAAAAATCATGTCAGGTGGACATCTCAAAGCACTTTCCCAGGTGTTAATGTAAAATGCAGTGACTGTGTATCTTGTAGGGGATGGTTTATGGAAACATGAATGTTAAATTAATAGACTGATTTTACTGTACTCATCAACTATGGGGGAATGGTCCTTTATGGGAGTGTGTGGGGGGGGTGGTGGTGGGGGTGGTGAGAAGAACGACACGCTGCACCTGTGGTGATAATGATAATAATAACAACATACTGATAATAATCCTTGCATTTGATATAGCGCTTTTCACATCTTCTAGATGTCTCAAAGCGCTTCAAAGAATATACTGTAAAGTGAATTTACTGGATATTTGTGGGCGAAACGCAGCAGCCAATTGCACACAGCAGCGTCCCACAAACAGTCATGAATTGAAATGACCCAATTTTTTTTGAAGGATTATTATCAGGTGTGTGTGTGGAGTAAGGAAACTTGCCCAAGGTTTTGCCCTGACTTGCCTGGATTCGAACACAGGTCTCATGCTTGCAAGGCGAGCGCTCTAACCACTGAGCTACAGGTCTCCACAATATTCCATTACAATATTCCATTGCAACCGACTGAGCCATGTGGCTCTGCCCACTTCGTTTAGGTGGCGAGATCAAGACGTCCCAAATTCTAGAGGAGACTTGATAGAAGTGCTTGAAATTAAAAGAGGGGTTGGTGGGGTTAATATAAATAGGCTGTTTCTGCTGTTTGCAGAGGGGACACAGTCTAAGATTAGAGCGATGGGGAATTCGAAGGACAACTTAGGAGGAACTACTTCACGCAGAGGGGTAGTGAGACTGCAGAACTCACTGCCTGAGGTGGTGGTGGGGGCCGACACATTTGACAGGAAGCTGGACCTTTGGGGGAGAGGGGAATAGAAGGGTGTTGGCAGGGAATATGGAATGATTAAAGATTTGTCTGGAGTACAAACACAGGCACAGATTGGTTGGGCCGAGCGGCCTATTTCTGTGCTGCACAATCTCTGAATACTAGTCATTGGAGCTCCTGTAGCTCAGTGGTTAGAGCACTTGCCTTACAAGCGGGAGACCTGTGTTCGAATCCCGGCAGGTCAGGGCGAAACCTTGGGCAAATTTTCTTACTCTACACACATGCCTAATAATAATCCCTCCCCCCAAAAAATAATAGAATTGGTCATTTCAATCCACAACTGTTTGTGGGACACTGCTGTGTGCAATTGGATACCGCATTTCGCCCACAAATATACAGTCGATTCACTTTACAGTACATTCTGTGAAGCGCTTTGAGACGTCTAGAAGACGTGAAAAGTATATAAAATGCAAGGATTATTATTACACTATTATTATAATAATCCTTGCATTTGATTCAGCGCCAATTGCGGCAGAAATGCAGCAGCCAATTGCAATGTCCCTCAAACAGTCGTGGATCGAGTGACCCAAATATTATTTATTTGATGGAATTATTACACCTTGAAAAGTGATCCTGCGATCGACTTAACAACTGGGTTCCTACTTGCAGCTAGGTAAACAGAGGAGTGTGGAGTAAGGAAACTGGGCCTGGGAAACAATCCCAGGTCTCTCGCTTGTGAGGCGAGTGCTCTAGCCACCGAGCTTCAGGACGCCATAGCTCTTGATTTAATGAAAGTCTTCCTAACATGGAAAGGCGCTAGACAAGTGTAATCTTGTTGTTGTTGAAAGGTGCTGGATGACTGTGTGCTTTGTGGACAAACTATTCTCGGGGAGAATTAAATACTGACATCTCCAGGGTGGGTCTGGATCCTTGTTTCACTTACTGATCAGACAATCTACTGGGCGTCAATGTTGCAGATGTTGTTATACTCACAAACCATTGTTTAAATAACCACCTCTAATGCCAGATCCAAGCTCTTTTCTTGATTTAACATATCCTTTCTCTAAACAAGTACATGCCAGCGCAGGCATGACGGGCCAAATGGGATCCTCCATCAACGATATGGTTCTACGCCGCACACAGCCTGAAGTGTTTGGGGCTGTCTGGTGACTAATGGCTTGTCTACCCGAGCTTGTTAAAGAACTGAGCTGAGTTGGAGTCTTAACAGAGCTCGTCAAAGAGCAGAGCTGAACTGGTATGACTACAGTATTGCACAAATATTAGTTTGTTTATGAGACGCTGCTGTGCGCAATTGGCTGCCGCATTTTGCCCACAAATATACAAACAATTCACTTTACAGTGTATTCTGTGAAGCGCTTTGGGACGTCTAAAAGACGTGAAAAAGCGCTATGTCAAATTCAATGATTACTATTATTATGTTTGCTGAATGGAGCCTGTGGTGGGGTAGTAGAGTTGTAGGAGATTTCTGATGTAGGGTGGAGTGAGACCATGCAGAGATTGATCGCTAGGATGTGGATATTGAATTCCATCTGTTGATGTAACAGGGAGCCAGAGTAATCAAATTTTCATTACTACTTAATATCTGAAAAAAAGATCAGATTTTAATAGATTCTAAACCTTTTACTGTCTGTACTTTATGTAGAGTAGTTATACTGTCACATTGATGTATGTTCACAGCACTAAACAGTAATAATAATCATCCGTGCATCTGATTCAGTGTCTCTTCATGTCATCAAGACGTCGCCAAGTGCTTTACTGGATAATAATACGACTGATCCTTGCATTTGATACAGCGCCTTATCACATCTTCCCAACGTCTCAACCGCTTCACGGAAAATATAATATGAAGTGAATTGACTGTATATTTTGCAGGTGAACCGCGGCAGCCAATTGCGCACAACAGTGTCCCACAAACAGTCGTGGATTGAAGAAACCGATTTATTATTTACTATTTTTCCAAAGGAATTATTACCTCCCAGAAAAGCGATCTGCCAATTGACTAACAACTGGGTTCCCACTTACTGGAGCTCCTGTAGCTCAGTGGTTAGAGAATCCATCTTACAAGAGTGAGACCTGTGTTCGAATCCATGCAGATCAGGGCGAAATCTTGGGCAAGTTTCCTTACTCCACACGACTAATAATAATCCCTCCAAAAAAACACACAATAATAAAATTGATCATTTCATTCTACGCCTGTTTGTGGGACACTGCTGTGCGCAATTGGCTGCTGCATTTCTCCCACAACTATAAGTCAATTCACTTTACAGTATATTCTGTGAAGCGCTTTGAAGCACTATATCAAATGCAATGTTGATTATTATTTTTACTGGTCGGTAAACAGAGGCCTGTGGAAGTAAGGAAACTCGTCTGTATTGTGTGTGCTTTGTGGGTGAATGTGGGCAGTCAGTTTCGCTCACTTAATGACTCACAACCAGCTATGGAGAGAGTGACCCAACTTTATTTGGGTGATTGTGGCCCAAGGTGACGCCAAAAGAAACCTGCTTCTCTTTTTTAATAGTGCCATGGGATCTTTTAACATCCGCCTGAATAGACAACCTTCTGACACAGAAGTGAGGGTACTACAGTACTAACTTAGCCAGGATTCTATACGCTCGACATCTCCAGGGGTGAGATTCCACTGCATTTATAAGATCGGGCAAGCTGGTCAATTGTAATGTTTCGCGAACGTTTTATGACACCTTGGTGGAAGGAGATTGTTTAGAACAAGAAGGTGCAACTCAAAAAGCGTAATTCTGTACATTTCACAATGATCACGGGTATCATTAGTTTCATGCTTGAATTTGGGATGTAAATGAGCAATTGTGAGCGTTAATTAACACCATGTCATGATTCTTGCGTTTGATGTAACGCCTTATAATAGTAAATGTATAATAATCCTTACATTTCATATAACGCTTTTCATGTCTTCCTCTAGACGTCTCAAAGCGCTTCACAGAATATACTGTAAAGTGAATTGTATATTTGTGGGCGAAACACGGCAGCCGATTGCGCACAGCAGCGTCCCCACAAACAGTCGTGGATTGAAATGACCAATTTAAAAAAATTTTGAGGGATTATTATTAGACGTGTGGATGGAGTAAGGAAACTTGCTATCATTATTATTATTAGTCGTGTGGTTTCGCCCTGACCTGCCTGTGGTTTTGTCGTTTATGCTCCAATCACGGATCTGTTGATCAAAGTGTCTGGACTAGCGCATTTCTTCTGCGACGTGTTTGAAAGTATTTTTTAACGTCACAACGAAAGATGAAGTTTAGCAATGTGGTCCTACGCATGACGATTTCTTGTTTCTCGTTGCATTTATACAGCGCCCCTCACACAGGGTTGCGTCTCAGAGCGCATTTAATGATGGATTTAGAGTTGAGTTGAGTCATTGTACCAGAAAATCTGGGAGCTTCTCCCACCTCCAGACCCACCCGTTGGGAAGCTGTATGTCACCAGATCTTGGTTACTTGCAACTAACGTGAGCAAAAGCCTGACTTTGGACGCATTATGAGTGCTCAGTGTACACAGCAAAGAACCATGGTTACCGTAGGCAATAATGTGATTGCCAGCATTACTAAGATGTCTGACAGAACAATGATCATGGGTATCATTATTTTCATGCTTGAATTTGGGATGTAAATGAGCAATTGTGAGCATTAATTAACACCATGTCTTGATTCTCGCATTTGATGTAACACCTTATGATAGTAAATATATAATAATAACCATAATAATCTTTGCATTTGATATAGCACTTTGCACGTCTTCTAGAGGTCTCAAAGCACTTCACAGAATGTACTGTAAAGTGAATTGACTGTATATTTTTGGGCGAAACGTGGCAGCCAACAGCGCACAGCAGTGTCCCACAAACAGTCATGGATTGAAATGACCAGTTTTATTACAGTTTTTTTTGGAGGGATTATTATTAGGTGTGTGGAGCAAGGAAACTTGACCAGGGTGTCACCTTGACCTGCCTGGATTCGAGATTCAGGTCTCACACTTGGAAGGCGAGTGCTCTAACCACTGAGCTACAGGACTCCACAATATCAGCCTTATCATGTCAGCATTTGAAAAGGGCTTTGCAGTATAGTCACTTTTATGTGTAGCCAGCCAGTTTGCACCATGCACCACGCCCCACAAACAGCCATGAGGTGAACAATGTTAACTTAGAAGATTGTGGAGAACTTATCTTTTGTACCCAACAATGGCATTGCGATCTTTAATGTCAACATTGAACAGGCAGGGGGTGGAATTAAGGGTTAAAGGGTAACTCCTTTTGGTGTCTTGTCCAACAAATCCCTCAGGTAACTTTGGGCCTTACAAGCATGAGACCTGTGTTTCGAATCCAGGTAGGTCAGGGTGAAACCTTAGGCACGTTTCCTTACTCCACACACACACCCCTAATAATAATCCCTCCAAAAACAAAAACTATAATAAATTGGTCATTTCAATCCATAACTGTTTGTAGGGACGCTGCTGTGCACAATTGGCTGCCGCGTTTCACTCACAAATACACAGTCAATTCACTTTACGGTATATTCTATGAAGCGCTTTGAGACATCTAGAAGATGTGAAAAACGCTACAACAACAACAACTTTGATTTATATAGCGCCCTCCATGCCAGATGGCGTCTCAGAGCGCTTCACAATAGCCGATTCCGGGACCAAGCCAGGGGCAGGGGTAGAAAGGTGACCAAAGGCGCAGTTGAAGAGAAAGGTCATTCTGCTGGGACCTGAAGCTGAGAAAAGAGGGGGCGAGACAAAGGTAGTGAGGAAGGGAATTCCAGAGCCTCGCGGCGTAGTGGCTGAAGGCACGGCCGCCGAGGGTGGAGCGAAGGATTCGGGGGATATGGAGGATGCCAGACCCAGTGAGTGAAGACAATAGGAGCTGGTTTGAGGAGAGAGGAACTCAGAGAGGTAGGGGGGTGCAGCGGAGTGGAGGGATTTGAAGACAAGGGTGAGGATCTTGAAGTCGATCCACTCTGGGATAGGGAGCCAATGAAGTCTGTCAAAGACATGGGTAATGGGGGAGCGAAGTTTGGTGCGGGTCAGGACATGGGTGGCAGAGTTCTGAATGAGCTGGACTCTGCGGATTGTGGAGAAGGAGAGACTGGCGAGGAGGGCGTTGGAATAATCCAGCCGAGAGGTGACAAAGGCGTGGACCAAATGCAAGGATTATTATTACTATTATTATATATTGGCAAGTTTCCTTATTCCACATGCCTGATAATCATCCCTCCAGAAAGAAAATAAATAAATTGGTCACTTCAATCCACAAATGTTTGTGGGACACTGCGGTGCGAAATTTAGCTGGTGTGTTTCCCTGTCAAAAATATTGCGTTAATTCACTTGGTATATTCTGTGAAACGCTTTGAAATGTCTCGAAGGCATGAAAACACAACCACAGCGTCAAATTACATTTATATAGCTCCTTTCATGTCAGGAGGACGTCTCAAGGTGCTGGACAGTCAAGGATCTATCTGTACCCGTTTCTTTACTTTGATTAGAAATGTGCTTGCTGTCTGAAATCTGAAAGTTGCTTTCGTAGCTGTGAAAACATGCTAACCGACTCCTTATTTGTGGCACTGAACGCATCCAGAGTGGATCACACAAGTGGAAATTCAACATGGTTGATTGGGTCTTTAAAATGTTCTGCATCAAGTGTTCAATTTGCAAACGTTACCCATTGAATGTGCATCTTTTCCCCCTTGTATAGATGGACCTTTTGAGTAGCTATATATACACTCCCCACTGAGAAGGCTTCATGTTTTGAAGTTGTAATCGTTGCTTTGGGCTTTCGGAGTTGAAAACTGAGCCTTGAAACTTGACGCGTTACATATTGTTTTTTTTGTGTGCGTGTGAATGTCACCTGTTGTGACATTCACTTTCAAGGCTCTCCATGGCCTTGCTCCCTCACACCTCTGTGACCTCCTAACCCCATATTAACCTGTCCGCTCCCTCCGCTCAGCAGAGTGTCGCCTGCTCCACATCCACTTCCCGGCTATCAGCTGTCAGGCCCTCTCTTGCCTCCTTCGAAGTATATCTCAATACCCTTCTTTTTGACCATGCCTTCGGCCACCCTCCTAACACCCGTGGTCTCCATCCTCCCTAATCTCAACCCCCCCCCACCCTCCCATCGCTCAGGTCCAATTCCCCAACTGTCTGGCAGCTACACAATATAATTTAGTATTGTAATTATATTCCTTTATCTTCATTTCTTCCCATTTGTTTACAGAGTCCTGTAGTGTATTGGTTAGAACACTCGCTTTGCAAGCAAGAGGACCTGGGTTTGATTCCTGGGCAGGGTGAAACGTTAGGCAAGTTTCCTTATTCTGAAAGCAGGAATCCGCTTGTGGTTACTCAGTCTAGAACTGTTTTTGGGACACTGCTGTGTTTCGCCCACAAACTACACAGTCAATCCACTTTGAGATATACAGTATTCTGCAAACCGTTTTATGATGTTTTAGCTGTGTTGCAATAACAGACCATCAAAGCTTAAAATACCCTGTTTAATTACATTTCTAATGAAAGTATAGTATGTTCTTAACAAGGGTAGTTCTGCTGTACTAGTAGTGGTTCATTCTTACAGTATCAATTCTCTTTCTTTTAAAACTTTATACTGAATTAAGATCCATATGATCCATACTCAAAGTGCATCTCTTGTGTAAATAGTTGTGGATAAGATGAAACAGTTGCTATAGTGAATAGTAAGTTTTATTCCTGTCCACAATCACAGGTAGCTCACCTAGGGTTTGGGAGACTGAGGTGATGAGCATTGTGGCTGTGCCCAGTGAGTTGCTTTGCATCACTTTCCTTTTTTGGGGTGGAGGGGGAATTAACCAACAGATCAACAGCAACAACAAAATTACACTTGTATAGGGCCTTTCACGTCAGGAAGGCATCCCAAGGCACTGGACAAACAACAACAACAACAACGACAGAGAATTGGAACTCTTAACGACTTTTTATTCATGTGTGATTGACTTCATTTTACTCTTATAAAAAAACACAGAGAAAGTGGAAGAAATGGTATGCAACAGAACTTTATGTCTACTACAGGAAGTGATGCAAAGGAACTTCCTAGGCACGGCTGTGAAGAAGAAAGGCAAAATGGCATCGCCTTGGTGTCGAAACATCCGAGCGAACTGCGTGCCATTACTGACAGCAGCTTTGTTCAGCTCGACACAAAATCTAGCTATAATGGTAAGTAACCTTTCCGCTTGTCCCACGGTTCTGAGTAGGATGAGTAGTCCTTTAGTATCGTAACAGTACTTGTGTAGATGTGATCTTCATTTACCTTTGAGTTGATTATTTTCTTGTGGTTGGTAGATTACATCGAATGACGTCATCTTCATCTTGATATTTGTCTCATTGTTAGTTTCGATATTAACATTCAAGGTTCCTTATTGCCTTGCACGGTCCTCTTTCTTGCAAGGGTACAAATACACCCCCTACCCCCCTCCATCTTTAAATGGCATGCTGTGATTGTATGTAGCGGTGTACATGGAGTGAGCTCACATCCAGACAGCTCTTTTGTACTCTTGCGAAAACGAGGACAAGTGTGGATGGACGAAAAGCAGTTTAGTCAATAGTGATGGCTGCTTTTGTGGATTGTTACAGAGCTCTCCCAATTGGAGCTCAATTATAACTCTCTTCAAAATTATGAGGGCGTTTGATAATAGCAAATAAGGAGAAGCTGTTTCCTTTGGCAAGCGGGTCGCTAATCACAGGACACTGATTTAAGATAATTGGAATAGGAAACCAGAGGGGAGACGAGGAGAATTTGTTTCTACCCAGAGAGTTGTTATGATCCTGAATGAACTGCCTGAAAGGGTGGTGGAAGCAGATTCAATAATCGCTTTCAAAAGGGAATTGGATGGGTACTTAGAAAGGAAACAATTTTCAGAGCTATGGGGGCAAGAGCAGGGCAGTGGCAAAGGCACGATGGGCTGAATGGCCTCCTTCTGTGCTGTAAGATTCTATGATTCTATGAAATCTACAGACGTGTGGATAAATAATGCAAATACTGTAAAACAGGAGCAGTGTGAGATTCCTGCAAGCAATTGTCACTGAAGACACTTGGCCAGCGATTTGTTGAATAGATCTTGAATACGGGCACTTCACACAATAACTACAATACTTCCAGATCACGTTTCTATGTTTCTTAAAAAACATTCTCAATAGAAGAGGAAGTATTTTGCCCACCCCCAACCTTTCTGCCCTTGCAGGATGCCTCCAATTCACCTGGACAATAATAATGATAATTCTTACATTTGATATAGCGCTTTTCACATCTTATCAACGTCCCAAAGCGCTTCACAAAATATACTGGAAAGTGAATTGAAAATAAAAATAACCAGTTGCATTTGTATAGCACCCTTCACGCAGGGCAGTATATTCTGTGAAGCGCTTTGAGATGTCAATAAGATATGAAAATGCTATATAAAATGCAAGGATTATTATTATTATAATTATAGTTCCTGCATTTTAATATAGAATTGTTCACATCAGGAGGACATAGCATTGAGTTTCAACAGGATTTATACTTTTCAAAGTATGTAATAGTCTAGTGACCGTGTCATTTGTAGGTGAATGCAGCAGCCAATTTGTGCACAGCAGAGTTCCCACAGACAGCCACAAGGTGAATTACTGATTTTATCGGCGGTTTTGTCAGCCAGGACATTGACTGGCTGGGATGGTCATGTGCTGAAATTCAAATTCATAAATCTCTTTAGATTTAAAAAAAATGTAAATACTGTACAGATACACCCAACTAATTCCAACCCTAGAAGCATTTCAAAAACAAGTTTGTTGCTTATATTAGTTGTATTTTAAATTTAAATTACTTGACTACATTTACTTTTGCTGGATTTGCTGATTTTTTTTTCGAAATTGCTGGTGATTCGGAAAGCCTATTTCACTTGGGGAATCATATTTGGCAGAAAATTCACAACAGAGATCAATAGAGCTCAATATTCTATTCCGAATCCTTGAAAGAACAACGGAATTTGCTCCCAACTCAGCCCTCAACGATTCTGGTTCCTTTAACCTTTAGCAGTCGTCTGAAACGTATGCATGCGTTTATTTTTGGCACACCTGTAAATCAGAGATAATAATAATCCTTGTATTTAATATAGCGCCTTATATTGTTGAAACGTCTCAAAGCCCTTTGCAGGATTTTACTGCAGGGTATATAGTAACTATATTTCTAGTCGAACGTGGCAGTCAGTTTTAGTTTGGGGGAATGTTGGCTTGGATGTCAATAGGAACTTCATTCTTTGAATAGTGCCACGGTACAGAACTGCAAGATCTTTAAATGTCAGAACTAAGTTACTCTCCAGTCAAACGCGAATATATACAACTTGGAATATGTTTATTTTGATGACAACAACAACTTGGAATTATATAGCGCCCTCACTCCACGCCAGACAGCGTCTCAGAGCGCTTCACAATAACAGATCCCGGGGCCGAGCCAGGGGGTGGGGGAAAAAAGGCGACCAAAAGCGCGGTCGAAAAGAAAGGTCTTTAGCCGAGACCTGAAAGTAGGAAGAGAGGGGGTGGGGGGGGGGAGGGGTGCGAGACGAAGGGCGTGAGGAAGGGAGTTCCAGAGCCTCGGGGCCTAGTGGCTGAAGGCACGGCCGTCGACGGTGGAGCAGAGTATTCGGGGGGAAAAGGAGGAGGCCAGACCAACTTAGAGTGAAGGCAACGGGTGCTGTTGTGAGGAGAGAGGAGGGTCAGAGAGGTAGGGGGGTGTGCAGAGGAGTGGAGGGATTTGAAAACAAAGGAGTGAGGAATGCAAGGCATTTCTGCTTGTCCTCATTTCTAGGAAAATGAATCCATACTGGGTGGCAAGCTAGCTACTGGACACCAGACCCCAGAGTGGCGGGATGTGGATTTGTGCCTATAATTCCCCCACGTTGCAATCATTCTTGAGTTTAGTCAAGCCAAAAACAAGGAAATGTTTAGATACTATCAGTGCAAGGAATGGCAGCGCACGCCACGTGAAAATAAGTGAGCGAACAATTTCTCTGCCGGAAAATAGGGACTTCAGATAGGGCCAAGTGAAGTGGATCATTGATTTCGAAAGCTTTGTCTATTTATTGCAACACTGCCGCTGTGTCTCTCTCCTCTTTCACTTGTGACTTCACACCGGAGGTTACATTATAGACACTTTCCCTCCCTCCCTTCCAAGGTAAGTGATGGTGATAGCCGCATTGGGCAAATGCAGCCATTCATTTTGCAGTATATATATTTTTTAATCTCTTAATCATAACATCAATTGTAATATATCTGATTGAATGTAGCATTTCTTACTTAATGTTATCATCAGTTTTGTTTGAAAAAAAGCCTTGGTTTTGTCAGCCTAATACTCTAATACTCTCTGGAATTAGGTTAGCATACTGCGTCCCTCCATGGAGAGAGTGCATACAATAATAATAACAATAATAATAATCCTTTCATTTGATATATGCTTTTCACATCTTATCGACGTCTCAAAGCACTTCACAGAATATACTGTAAAGTGAATTGACTGTATATTTGTGGGCGGAACACGACAGCCAATTGCGCACAGTAGTGTCCCACAAACAGTCGTGGATTGAAAATGACCACTTTTTTTATTGTTATGTTTTTTTTGGAGGGATTATTATTAGGCATGTGGAGTAAGGAAACTTGCCCAAGGTTTCGCCCTGATCTGCCTGGATTCGAACACAGGTAATGCGAGTGCTCTAACCACTGAGCTACAGGACTGTATGTCACATATGATAATGTCACAGGATCTTTAACGTCTGACTGAACAGGCGGGTGAGAACTCTGTTTAACGTCTCATCTGAAGGATGGCACCTCCAACAATATAGCACATCCCCAACACTGCGTGAGAAGTGCCAGCCTAGACCATATCTTCTGACCCTACCACTGCAATGTGACAAGGTTTGATTGTCAGAAAATCTCTCCTAGGGCCAGATTGAGATCGAGATTTATTTTTGTGTTGGTATTCACAGGTGCGAACTTGTCTGTTGCATTCGACTTGCCATGCCACCCAACCTCTTTTATTTTGATTCTTAACTAAAATGTGAGATCAGTGCTTGTGAATCAATTCGAGAATTTTTCACACCAGCTGTAATTAGTGAATAAAAATCTGCATTAACCTGTGTGGATCTTATTTGTTCCTCCCTGCACATCCCCCCCACCACCCAATCCCTCTGTGAGTGTTGGGAGGATTACAAAAGCAAGCTGACATTTGTTGATGGTGTGGTTGAGTCGACTTTGAATAGAATAGAAGTGCGTAGTTTCAATATTGATGTTATTCCAGAAATGTGGTAGTTGGGCAAATTGCAGCATCGTTTTCACAATGATTGAAGCTTTTCAAAGCAGAGAAACGCAGCTTTTGATTTTTTTTGTGGGGGATGAAGAATGATTGGGGCTCATTTTATCTGATGTTTCCAGAATACCAGCCCTGCTTTCATTCCATTACAGTATCGGGCTGTTTGGTAAATTATTTCAACATCATTGAGTTGACTTCCAAGTACTTTGTGCTGAGGCAGAGTTTGATGGTTGTTCAAACTGAGGCTCTTACGGCAGCTGGTAACACCAACAGCAGCAACAACATAAAAATTACATTTATGGAGATGCTTTTCACGTTGGGAGGACGTCCCAAGGCACTGGTAAGTAATCTGATGCAGCCAGCGGCTCGATTATTCCATAGACTCCTCGCTGAACTTCCTTCCCCAGCTCCTCCCTACACAAGCTGCAAACCATCCCGAGCTCTGCAGCCCATGTCCCCCCTTCCCACACCAGTCCCTACGAGCCTAATACCCTGATCCACTTTCAGTATCACAAGCTGCCCCTCTCTCCCAGCAGATTGAATTATAAATGGTCCTCATCTTGGCTTTAAAAACCCTCTACAGGATCCGTCAAAAAAAAACATTTTCAATCCATGACTTTGTGGGACACTGCTGCCGCCACAAATTTACAGTGAATTCACTTTACAGTATATTCTGTAAAGTGCTTTGAGACATCGATATGATGTGAAAAGCGCTGTATCAAATGCAAGGATTATTATTATTATTTATTGTCTTTCTCGACACCAATTGTATTCGGCACAGGGTTAAACAGTGTTTTGAGCTAAACCTTGTTTTTTGCGAAAAAAAATCTTAAAACTTCTGAAATCAAGAATTATTGCAGGTCCAGTCCCACACTACTTCTGTTACCTCCTTCGAGCCTGCTACCCTGGCCATTCCCCCCCACTCAGAGAACACTGGTCTGATTCTTCCCAGTGTAGGAAAGAATCCTTGCCCCATTGAGCATTCTCCCGCTCCCAAGTCCTGCCGACAAGCCAGGCTGGTTGGCCCGTCATTAGCAATGCTCTGGAGAACTAAAGACGTGCCTGGCTCAGAAACTCCACCACTGACATTCCATTGCCTAAGGCATACCTTAGAGCGAGTTAACTGTGAGGAGACAACTTCTCTCCGCACTCCCCCACCATAGAGTCTCAGCAATGTCCTGATGATCCAATGCAAGAATAAAGAAGAAGAATTGTACAATTCAGGAATTCAGCCACTATATCTTTAGGGGACAACAACAACAATAACTTGCATTTATATATCACTTACCACGCCATACGGTGTCTTCACCATAGCCGAGGCCTGGGGCCGAGCCAGAGGGAGTGGGAAGGTGGCCATAGGCACGGTCGAACAGAAAGGTCTTCAGGCTTGACCTGAAAATAGGAGAGGAGAGGAGAGGGGTGAGGTGAAGGTATTGAGGGAGGAAGTTCCAGAGTTTTGGAGTGTAGTGGCTGAAGGCACGGCTGCCGATGATGAAGCGGAGGTTTGGCGGGACAAGGAGGAGGCCAGACCCAATAGAGCGGAGGCAGTGGGGTACTGCTGTGAGGAGAGAGGAGGTTAGAGAGGTGGGTGGAGGGGGGTGGATGGGGTTGCAGAGGAATGGAGAGATTTACACACAAAAGTGAGGACAACATCAGATGCCTCCAATGCCTTCGCTAGCTTAAACCTTTAACAATTAATGTACTGTAATTTCCTGCATTGGTTCTATGTTGTGTTTTTCTTTATGCTTGTTCTCTCTCGGTCTTGATGCTGCATGACTCAATGCCAACATGCATCCTATTCTGTTCTATTTTGGGTGTTTCACGTTTGTGCAAGCTGAACAGATTCATAGAGATGGCACCCAAAGAGATGCTGGCCGCCCTCACATTCACTTGTCTTTGGGTGTCTTAAATAATTCAAGTTGAGTAACAAAATGTCTGTCGGCAAAATACTCAGCAGCTCACAAGGCCAGTGTGTGTCTGTCTCAAACATCTTGGAGTCCTGTAGATCATTGGTTAGAGCAACAGCAACAACAACAACTTCGATTTATATAGCGCCCTCCATGCCGGACGGCGTCTTAGAGCACTCGCCTTACAAGCGTGAGACCTGAGTTTGAAACCAGGAAGGTCAGGGCGAAACTTTGGGCAAGTTTCCTTATCCACACACACGCGCCTAATACAAATTCCTCCGAAAAAAACACAATAATAAAATTGGTCATTTCAATCCACGACTGTTTGTGGGGACACTGCTGTGCGCAATTGACTGCCGTGTTTCACCCACAAATATACAGTCAATTCTTTACAGTATTCTGTGAAGCACTTTGAGACGTCTAGAAGATGTGAAAAGCGCTATATCAAATGCAAGGATTATTATTATTATTTATTATCTTTCTCGACACCAATTGAATTTGGCACAGGGTTAAACAGTGTTTTGAGGTAAACCTTATTTTTCATTAACAAACAATCTTAAAACTTCTGAAATCAAGAAAAATGCAGAATTCTTTGCATTTCATAGTGAGTCTGACTTAACTTGTTGACATGGCGAAAAATTGTAATTGGGCGAACTGCATTCAAAACACTCATGCATTTACTTTTATAAATTATATACAGAATAAAAAAACATGACGCGAATGTCCTCAATGTCAAGGACTTGCTTACAAGTCACAAACGACGCAACCTGGGATTACATCTGAAAACTGCAGAGTGGGAAGTAGGGGGAGAAACACAGAAAGGCAAATGTCTCCGCCCAATGCTGCCAAATTGCGCTCGGGAGGGAAATTGCATTTGCAATGGACAATCAGAGTACCACCCCTCAAGTATGGTGGAAGATATTGGGAGAATTTTTTTTTCCACTCGCACAGTAGTTAGGATATGTAACGTCCTACCGGGAGCTGTGGTTAAAAGTCCAATCCACATTGTCTTTCGAAAGGGAACTAGATTAAATTTAAAAAAATTAAAAAAAGGAAGGAACTGACGACAGGGGAACAGGGAAACAGCAGGTAAATGAGGCTGAAAGGATTGTTGTTTAAAAGAGGCAGAACAAGAACAGCGAGCTGAATGGCCTTCTGTGCTGTATATTTCTATGATCTATGATGTTATCAGTTCAAACAATGCGCTCTAAATTGCTTGCGTTTCACTGTTGTGGTTAATTCAATCTCTTTTCAACTCCGAAGGCATGCTGGATTTCAGAACCAGATGCAGACAGTGGGGTTATAGATAATACGGTCCTTTGTGCACCATGTGTAGTAATCATAATAATAATAAAACTTGCATTGGGAATTTTGTCTTTCACATCAAAAGGAATGTCTCTCAAAATGTTTCACAGGATGTATCGCAAAGTGCACTTGCTGCGAATTTGTGTAAACTACATGTGTTTCAGGTGACAGAGTGATTTCCTTGGGATCAGAAGGCGGTGGGTTCAAGTCCAACATGGAAACTTGAGCTAGGGTCTCAGCTGACACTCCAGTACACGATCATGTTTGATTATTTTTATTTTAGTGGCTACTGGAGTAGATTTTATTACTACGGTACTACAATAAAGCCCCATAATCACAATGATTATGATAATAATAATTCTTGCATTCAATGTAGAGCTTTTCACGTCTTCTAGACGTCTCAAAAGCGCTTCACAGAATATACTGTAACTTGAATTGGCTGTATATTTGTGGGGGAAAGCGGCAGCCAATCGCGCACAGCGTTGTCCCACAAACAGACGTGGATTGAAATGACCAATTTATTATTGGTTTTTTTGAGGGATTATTATTAGATGTGTGGAGTAAACAAACTTGTTCAAAGTTTGGCCCTGCCTGGAATTGAACCCAGGCATTTCGCTTGTAAGGTGAGTGCTCTAACCACTGAGCTACAGAACTCTGTGAGAGACCCAAAAGAGACCCGAAAAGCCATTACTTCTACTCGAGAACTTTAATCAGCAATATATTGCTATCATCAGCCTAGCTTGAGTTGTACTGAAGTAGCATTGATGTTTCCTGTCAGTGCAAAATCTTTTAAAAGGATTTAGATGCATGTAATGAGTCCCACCTTCAGTAAAGGTTTAACCAATACTTCAGTCAGAGAGGTATTGACTGAAAAATGGTCTAGACTGGCATGTAACAAAATTGCATTTACATAGCACCTATCATATCGGGAGGACGTCTTAAAGTTCTTCACAGGATTTACTGTAAAGTATAGTTACTGTGTCTTTTGTAGGCAAATGTGGCAGCCAATTTGTACACAGCAATGGTTTATAATTGTTCTACCAACCTACCCGCCCCCTCCTCTCAGCAGACTCCGGCCTGCTCCACACCCCCCATCCCAACCGCCCCACTATTGGCAGGTGAGCCTTCAGCCACTCTGCCCCCAACCTCTGGAACTCCATTCCGCAGTCCCTCCACCTCGCCCCCTCCCTGGCCTCCTTCAAGTCGCGCCTAAGACCCTCCTCTTCGACAGGTCCGATCGATCACCCCAAATCCCAAATCGTGGAGCTCCTGTGGCTCAGTGGTTAGAGCACTTGTCTTGCAAGCTGGGGAGACCAAGCTGGGGAGACCAAGCTGGGGAGACCTGTTCGAATCCAGGCAGATCAGGGCAAAACCTAGGGCAAGTTTCCTTACTCCACATGCCTAATAATAATCTGTTAAAAAAACCCACAATAATAAAATTGGTCATTTCAATCCACAACTGTTTGGCAATTGGCTGCCGCGATTCGCCCACAAATATACAGTATATTCTTTACAGTATATTCTGTGAAGCGCTTTGGGACGTCGATAAGATGTGAAAAGCGCTATATCAAATGCAAGGATTATTATTATTATTATTATTATTATCCCAACCTTTCCCTCTACCCTTCCCGTCCCCGACCCCAGCTCAGGTCCGAAACAATGACTGTCCAGTGCTTTAGAACATACTCCAGATGTGAAAGGCGATATACAAGTGTAATTTTGTTGTTGTGGTTAAAAAATCACCTTGAAGTGAATGACCATTTTAACCTGGGGGATTGTCTGGCCGGACACCAGGAGAAACTTGCTTGTCTCTTCTAATGGTTCCATGAGATTTTTAATGTGTACCCAGCTAGGCAGACGTGACCTCATCTTCTTAACTTCTCAACTGAAGGAGGGCATCTTCATCAAGCCATAGCTGCCACAACACTGTGGGCGAGGCAAGGATTAGACACAAACTCTGTTCAAAATTGTACAGTCAGTGCAACTTTCCAGACATTAAAGCCAGGAATAGTTTCGTTTCCTCTCTTTTTTTTTATGAAGAGAACAGTTTGCAATCCTTGGCAGGTCCTTGTTCACTGTTGAATTCCGCAGTCAATGCCCTCATTGCCAACTTAGCTATTCTTCCTGTGCTAGAGCTGCCACACTCTGCGTATGTGCATGTCAGATTCGGTTGCTGTTCATTCTTCAACTGCGTAAAACTACAGAATAAGGAAAGCCTTTATTTTTTTTCTTCATGGGCTAAGGCAGATGGCTGCTCACGCAATTGATAAGCCAATTGCTGGCAACACAACAAACCATAAGATGCTTGACGGCAGCAGAAAACAGTTTAGTTTTTAATAGCTTTTTTCTCTCTCCTCCCAAAGCTCTGCCTTTAATCGTGGCTCTCTTGTTTTTTAAGGGAGCAGTTCGCTAAACGCCGACATTTATTTGTTATATTTACGTTGTATTTTTAATCCCACCCACCCCTGTACGCTAACATTAGGCAATTCTGAGCGCTCTGAGACGCCTTCCGGCATGGAGGGTGCTACATAAATTGAAGTTGTTGTTGTTGATTCTCTCACAAATATACCATCAATTCACTTTACCATATACAGTATTCTGTGAGACGTCTGGAAGCTGTGAAAAAGCACGATGTCAAATTAAAGGATTATTATAAAGGATTATATGTGACCGTATGATTTGGGCGGTTTCTATTCTGGAATTAAACAACCGGTGTTTGTGTACAGCGTATTGGATCTCATTGACTGAGCCCCAAGTAGAATCTCCCAAGTGACCTAAATAGGTCACTTCTTTGAGTCATATGACTTTGGCACCCTTCTAGTAACACTGGGCTCACAAAGACTTCTTTTCTATTTTTTTACTGAAATTTTGGGTGGATGTAAAGGAGGAAACAGCTGATTCCTTTCTTTCATTGGGTTCAAATATTTGACTTAATATGTCACGGTCGACAGCTACATAAAGAACCAGTCAAGTGTCAAATGTTGCCTAATACTGCCCCGATTTACTGTACAGTACTTCTGAAATAGGAGAGCTTGTTGTTGTTTTCGATGATGAGGCCGCTCCCATTGGAAGACCCTTACTTTCCACAGCGACTTTTTTCAGATAATTTAGATAGATTCCTGCAACTGATTAGATCATACTCATCGAATTTTACAAGAGGTGCAAATGACAGCAATAAAGTATTCATCCCTATCCATCCCCACCTTTGTTTTTCACAATTAACACCACATTAATCCATCAACTTTTATCCTCTACCCCCATTTTCTCCTTTGTCTTCCATGCCGTGCCTTCTCCCACACTCTCTGTTCGTCCTTAAAAGCCTCTGCCCCCAGTTCTGACAAAGGGTCATGGACCCGAAATATTGACTCACTTTTCCTTTCTCCATAGATGTTGCCTGCCCCACTGAATGTTCTCAGCCCATTTCTGTTTGTGTTTTAGATTTCCAGCCTCTGCAGTATTTTGCATTTGTCTGTTAGCAATAAAATATTGTTGCCAGTCAATTAGTAACAAGTTAATGGGGGAGATGATTTGACTGAAAAGGCAAAGGCAAAAAGAAATTAATGCACTAGTGGTTGTCTACATGGAGCTATGAATTAGTTTTGGTACATCTTGGACTGTGGGAATAGCAGGGATGGTGCAGGAGAGATGAGCTGTAGATAAATCAGTGATTGACTTTTACTATAGAAAATCAGAGGTGATCTTCTGGAAACCTATAAGATTTTTTAGGGGCATGACAGAATAGACAGTGTGGGACTGTTTCCCCTGGCTGAAGAATCTAAAACTAGGGGTCACAGTTTTAAGATTAAGGGTCAACCTTTTCGAACGGAGTTGAGGAAATATTTCTTCACTCAGAGGGTAGTGAATTTATGGAATTCTCTATCCCAGAAGGCTGTGGATGCTTTAATAGATTAATAGAGATTAATAGATTTCTAATGGATAGAGCGATTAAAGGATATGGAGATAGGGCGGGTAAATGGAATTATGTTATAGAATCAGCCATGATCCTATTACTGTAAATGGCGGAGCAGGCTCGAGGGGCCGAATGGCCTACTCCTGTTCCTTCTGTCTTATGTTCTTATGTAAACTGTGAGTTCAATTCCTGACGAGGGACTCGAACTCCAACCCTGTGACTTTGAGCTATTGTTTGCCGACAAAGCAGACAGTCACTACACTTTACGGTCTATCCTGTGTAGCTCGTTGAGACGTCTCGAAGACGTGATCAGGCACTGTATGAAATATTAGGATTATATTATTATTATTCTTGTACCCATTGTGTTTTGATAATAGGTTCAGGCTCATGTGATTATTTGCATGGTTTATTTTCACTGGGATGCGCCAAATTTACATGCGTAGTTTGACTTTACGATGCCTCTAAGATTTTCCTTTATGTCAAGTACCATTAGCCAAAAAACTCCCTTCTCTCTTTGAACATTATCAAGGGATCCTTAAGGTCCAACAAGCTCATCAATGGAAAAAGAGTTGTTTCTTTTTGGTTGCCTGAGCGGATCACTTTAAATAATTAAGCATGTCCTAGGAATGGAAAAAGCATTTTGTTTTGGTGTGTGTGTGTGTGTGTGTGCTCACTGCTTAAACAGGAAGCAATGCAAACTTTCCTTGTTGAGAATTAATTGTGAATGAGAAAGGAGTCACATATGTATCTGTCAAGCGCTCTAGGACGCTATCCTGCGTGAGGGGGCACTACATAAATGCAAGTTGTTGTTGTGATTTGAAGACTTTCCTCTTCGATCGATCGTGCCTTTTGTTCCACCCCGAACTCTTTTACCTCCCCTTCGTGTTTCACCCCTTCCCAAACACTCCCCTCCCAGCTCGGGTCACACGCCTCTTGTTCAGCGCCTTGGGACGTCCTCCCGACGTGAAAGGCGCTCTATAAATGTAAATTGTTGTTGTTGTTGTGATTGTTAGGATGAAACAGTGCCCAGCCTTCGTGGTCACCAACTTCAACAACAACAACAAAATTACACTTGTATAGCGCCTTTCACGTCAGGAGGGCATCCCAAGGCGCTGGTTTGTATTGTCAAAATATGATAGCAGAAAATAAACCTGTTTCAACAACAGTTTGAATAAATTGGGGGATTTGCCTCTTTGAAACCTTTGGCGAATTTCTTTACTCCACACACCTCAGTTTCCTCAGCAGTGCATTGGAACCCGGCTGGTAGCTGAATAGCAGATCACTTTCCGGGGGTAATAATCCTTCCCAAAAAAATGCTGAGTCAATATATTTTACAAGACATTCAGTGAGATGCTTTGAAACACCTCGACGAGGTATTAAGGCACTATATCAAATGCAAGGTATTATTATTATTTTACTGTGCTTCTGCACTCCCTAATCCTCCTCCCTTGCTGCTCCCTCCCTAGGCCTGGGAATCCAGGTAGCAATGTCAAGGGCTTTATTTTTTGTTATAATCATAGTAATGATAATAACCCCTGCATTTGATATCGCGCTTTTCACATCTTATCAACGTCTCAAAGCGCTTCACAGAATATACTGTAAAGTGAATTAACTGCATATTTGTGGGCAAAACGCGGCAGCCAATTGCACATAGCAGTGTCCCACAAACAGTCATGGATTGAGTGACCCAATTTTTTTTTTGAGGGATTATTATTAGGCTTGTGGATTAAGGAAACTTGTCCAAGGTTTCGCCCTGCCGGGAATAGAATCCAGATCTCTCACTTGCGAGGTGAGTGTGTTCTGACCACTGAGCTGCAGGACTCCACATAATGCAATAGGAGCTCGGAATTGCTACGTTTATCCCAATCTTTTTTTCTTCTAATCGTCAACTGGGTCAGTTTGGCACAGGTTGTATTTGGACAAGCAAAAAGTGCTGCAAGCTCACATGTTCAAGTTATTATTTCATGACTTGGAATCAAATCAAAGTCTAGTCTTTGTTTGCAGCCAAAATCTCAATTTGGAATAAAGGCCCAACACCTTTTAATAATCCTGGAATTTGATGCTGGAATCCTGGAATTGTGAAGCGCTCTGAGATGCTGTCTGGCGTGGAGGGCGCTATATAAATTGAAGTTGTTGTTGTTGCAGATTTTTTTATTTCTGACATTACACTTTTCTTATCATACAGTCTAGGTATCTCAAAGCATCTCAAGGCGCTTCACAGGATCTTACTGCAAAGTCTAGTGACAGCGTTTCGTAGGGCAAATGCTAAAAGTAACAATAATAATAATCCTTGCGTTAGATATAGCGCTTTATCACATCTTCAAGATGCCTTAAAGTGCTTTACCGAATACACTGTAAAAAGGGAATTGACTGTATATTTGGTGGGCAAAACGTGGCAGTCAAAAGCAGCGTCCCACAAACAATTGTGGATTGAAGTGGCCAATTTTTTTTTGAAGGAATTATCTGCCGATCAACTAATAATAATAATAACAATTGGGTTCCCACTTGCTGCTAGGTAAACAGAGGAGTGTGGAGTAAGGAAACTTGCCTTCACGTAGCTCAGAATAATATTAATCCTGGTATTTGATACAGCACCTTTGAAACATCACAGTGCACTTCACAGAGTACATCACTGTATATCCGCTGAAGTGCGATGAGATGTCTCAAAGCACTTCCCAGAATTTACTGACAAGTGAATTGCACAAGGCAACAGCCCACAAACAGGCGTGAAGTGAATGACCAATTTTGCGAGCTATGTGGAAATGCCAAAAGGCTGATCTTTCGCTGATCTTCCACGTTCAAGGCAGGATAAGTCTGAACACAGGTCAGCCACGCATAGTCTTAAGGGCCGCAGATCAGAAGAGAGAGAGAAAGAGAAGAAGAAGAGAGGGAGGGAGGGAGGGAGGGAGGTGGGGGGCGGGGGGTGGGTGGGTGGGGGGGGAAGGAGGGAAGGAGGGATTTTTCACCTTAAACAAATTGCAAAGTCAAATGTATATTGTTCACCCACAAAAACAGTCTGTAAGCTTTGCAGCAAATCATGTGATGCACTTGAAGATGTTTCAATGACATAATAAGGCACTTTGCCAAATGCAAAGATTTTCATCAGTACGATGTGTGTGGGTATAGGGGGTGGTAGTTCTGTTGCACTGTACGTTACAGTATAATAACCTCATTCATTAAGCGTTTCCGTTTCATATGTTCTCTCTTGTCATTAAAGAATTTTGAACCCCCTTTTGATTAGAGTATGTGACTGACTATATATAATAATAATAATCCTTGCATTTGATATAGCGATTTTCACATCTTATCAATGTGTCAAAGCACTTCACAGAATATACTGTAAAGTGAATTGACTGTATATATGTGGGCGAAACCCGGCAGCCAATTGCGCACAGCAGTGTCCCAAAACAGTCGTGGATTGAAACGACCAATTGTATTTTTTATTTTGGGCGGGGGTTTTTTGGACGGATTACTATTAGGCATGTGGAGCAAGGAAACTTACCCAAGGTTTTGCCCTGATCTGCCTGGATTCGAACACAGGTCTCACACTTGTAAGGCGAGTATTCTCACCACTGAGCTACAGGAGGTGCACTTGACTGATTCCTCAACAGATGGAGAGACCGGTTTTGTATGACTGCATACGAGAGTGCAACTTGAAAGCCCCACTGATGTATTCTTTGTAATTTATAATTTGGTACCAGCCTAATTAAAGGAAATGTGTCAGAATGACATTTACTAGGAAAGGAGTGATCATGATTCTGGCTAGGGACCGAATTAATCAATTTGCAAGGCTGGATTGCGGAGGAAGAAAGAGTAGGCAGTGACTTGAGTGGGAGCGGATTTGTCAGTTAGTGAATCAATGACGTCTTCTGTGAAGTGATATGTCATGATTGGTGACTCAGCCCGCAGTGCATATGCATATGTTTGTTCAGTTTTACAGTAAAACCTCAGAAAATCTTAAAACGGACTCTGGAATTTCAAACTCGGGCGATTGTTGTTCATCTAATTCTCCTCCAATTCCAACTACCAAGAGCTCCTGTAGCTCAGTAGTTAGAGCCCTCACTTTACAAACGTGAGACCTGTGTTCAAATCCAAGCAGATCAGGGCGAAACCTTGGGCAAGTTTCCTTAATCCACACACACACACACACCCACCCACCCACACACCCACACACCCACACACACACACACACACCTAATAATAATCCCTCCAAAAGTAAACACAATAAAAAAATGGGTCATTTCAATCCACGACTGTTTGTGGGGATGCTGCTGTGTGCAATTGGCTGCCGCGTTTCTCCCACAAATATACAGTCAATTCACTTTACAGTACATTCTGTGAATTACTTTGAGATGTCAGTAAGATGTGAAAAGCGCTACATCAAATGCAAGGATTATTATATTATAGATGCTGGACTTCCTCGAATCCCAAATCGAGGTAATCCGTTCAGCTACTGCTACTCCATTCACCTCCAACTCCTCATCGCCTCACCCTAAACTGCCAACCCCACCACACAGACACACACCTGATACAACTTTGGCCCTATCTCTGTCTCTTCCCCCTCACCTCCATCATCTCTAAAATGAAGTCCACCACCTGCTCCCTCAACCCCATCCCCACCTCTCCCCTCCCAGTTCCACCTGCCAGTTCCTCTCCTAACCGATATCATCAACCTCTCCTTGTCCACTGGCACTGTTCACACCCCTCTAAACATAGCTGTCATCACCTCTATCCTGAAAACACCTATCCTGGACCCATCCCTGCTCTCCAGCTACTGCCCCATCTCCAACCTCCCATTCCTCTCCAAGGCCCTGGAATGAGTTCCCTGTCAGACATCAAGTCCTGGATGAGAGCTAACTTTGTATACTTGAATGTCAACAATACCGAGGCCATCCCAATTGGCTCACACCAGCGCCTTCACACAGCAAGCACCGGCAGCATCAACCTCCACCAATGCACACCTCACCTCACCCAGCCATTCAGGGACCTAGGTGTCTTGTTTGATTCTCCACTGTCTTTTCTGCCCCTTCATCCATGCCATGTCCCACTCTGCCTTTTGTCACCTCTGTAACATTGCCTGATCCCACCACTACCACACGCCTCAGGCCGCTGAAACTATCATTCATGCATTCATCACATCCAGGCTCAACTATGCCAATGCCCTACTTTTCAGCCTCCCCTATTCCTGCCTCCAAAGGCTGCAGATCATCCAGAATTCTGCGGCCAATCCTCTCCCACACCAGGCTCCTTGACTTATCACCCTCATTCTGGCCCAACTCTACTGGCTGCCCATCACACAGAAGATTCAATTTAAGATCCTCGTCCTCACCTTCAAAGCCTTCCAAGGCCTTACTCCCCCTAACTCTTTGACCTCCAAACTCCCTACCAATTAGTCTGTTCCTACCGCTCTGACTTGCTCCACGTCCTTTGACCCACCCGCCCCACCATTGGTGGGTGAGCCTTCAGCCACTCTGCCACCAATCTTTGGAATTCCATCCCACAATCCCTCCACTTCGTCCCCTTCCTAGCATCCATCAAGTCCGGCCTCCTTTTCGATTGTGCCATCGGTCAACGCCCCCTTCCCTCTAACCTCCCCGATTGCGACCCCAGGTCTGGTGTGAAAAACTGACTGTCCAGCACCTCAGGACGTCCTCCCGTTGTGAAAGGCGCTATACAAATATAATTTTGCTGTAGTTGTTGTTTGCTTCAACCTTCTACGTTAGGTACAATTTTAAAAAAATTGCTGAATGGTGTCAATCACTCGCAGAAGACACAAACACACTTTGCAGTATATCTTGTGAAGCACTTTGGGATGTCGTCCCGACATGAAGGGTGATATCGCAGATGTGATAATTATTATTAGCAATGTTTGGATGATTTCTGCTTTAGACTTAATTTCGGACAGAGGCTCCTAAAAACGTGCTCTAAGGGTTTCACTGACTCACAGCTCGGGGAAAAGGAAACAACCACGTAAACTTGAAGCCAGTAAGTCATACTGATTCATGCCATTCGCTTCTCATTGGAGACACCTCATCGGTGTGACTGTGTGACTGTTTATTGTTACCAGGCCTAAAAGGGTTAAGTTACAAAGAAAGGCTGCGTAAACTTGGATTTGTATTCCCTTGAGCTTAGAAGTTTGAGGGGTGATTTGATTGAGATGTTTTAAGATTCGATAGGGTAGATAGAGAGAAGCTATTTCCTCTGGTGGGGGAATGCAAAACAAGGAGGCATAGTCTTAAAATCAGAACCAGGCCATTTAAGAGTGAAATCAGGAAGCACTTTTTCACTCAAAGGGTGGTAGAAATCTGGAATTCTACCCCCCCAAAAGTCGTGGATGCTGGATCCATCCACACTTTCAAGAATGAGGTTGATAGATTTTTGGTAGGTCAGGATGTTAAGGTATGGGGTGAAAGCGGGAAATTGGAATTAAATGGATTAGTAGATACAGATCAGCCATGATCTAATTAAATGGCGGAACAGGCTCGATGGCCTGAATGGCCTACTCCTGTTCCTATGTTCCTACGTTTGTGCGCTGCAGGGGATTCGCAGGAGAGAAAACAGTTACTTAATAATCAGGAGTTTACCATATACAGTAAAAGCCCGTTTATCCGGCACCCAATCAACCGTAACTTGCACATCCAAAAAAAAGTCTGCAATCGATTAAGCGGAATTTATCTGCATTCATTTTTTTGAAATTGTTTTTGCGTTTTCAACCGAATAACCGGTACGCGCTTTAACCGGCATTGGCCAGGTCTTGAGGGTGCCGGATAAACGGGCTTTTACTGTAATAATAATCCATGTGTAGGTAGGATGCATAGACAGTCTAACATGTCTCGCCATCTTCAACAATGTACAGTATATCTCACCCCCAGCATTACACTAGACTGTTAGCCTGGATTATACCAGTTCAAAGTCTCATGATTTGGGACATAAGCTTCTGACTTGGTGGTGAGAGTGTGACCAGTTGAAACAGCCTGACAGCCTGACTCTGGTCACTTAAATATAGGGCACTTTTCTAATAATATTAATAATCATAGTAATAATCATTATTTATATTTGGCATAGAATCTTTCAGTGGTTAGAGCACTCGTCTTACAAGCGTGAGACCTGTGTTCAAATCCAGGCAGGTCAGGGCGAAACCTTGGGCAAGTTTCCTTACTCCACACACACATGCGCCGAATAATAATCTGTCCAAAAAAAACCACAATAATAAAATTGGTCATTTCAATCCACGACTGTTTGTGGGACGCTGCTGTGCACAATTAGCTGCCGCATTTCGCCTACAAATATACAGTAAATTCACTTTACAGTATATTCTATGAACGCTTTGAAACGTCGATAAGATGTGAAAAACGCTATATCAAAATGCAAGGATTTTTATTATTTGTAGCGTTCCTTTTAATTTTCAGGCTGGCAACATTTCATGCTTTGATCTGCGTAGTTAGATTATTTTTACATACTGTACCTTATTTTGTGCATTCCTCAAATACCAATCCATGATATTTTTAGCATCCTGACGTGCAAAATATGTAGACCAGCTCAGTTCCACACGAATAAAGCAGGCAGTGCCGGCGTTCGCTTGATTAACTTGCATTTGTAAGCAAGTCTTGTAGCTCAGTGGTTACAGCACTTGCCTTACAAGTGTGAGACCTGTGTTCGAATCCAGGCAAGTCAGGGAGAAACCTTGGGCAAGTTTCCTTACTCCACATGCCTAATAATAATCGCTCAAATTTGGTCATTTCAATCCACAACTGTTTGTGGGACACTGCTGTGCGCAATTGGCTGGCGCATTACACCCAAAACTGTACAGTCAATTCACTTTCCAATTCACTTTATTATTATTTCTACGTGAACGTTGCACTTGAACTACAAATCGCACGTTTAAACAGTCGATCTTCTCGTTGAAAACTCATGCCATTAATTTAAGATCTTTGAATTGTTGCCCCTAGTGAAGCCCCTAGACATAAATGCAAGTCGGCGTGTTGTTGAATGTTGATATTAGGGAACATCACAATTCTTAAGACTACAACAACAACAACAACTTAAACTTATAAAGCGCCTTTCACGTCGGGAGGACGTCCCAAGGCGCTTCACAGGAGGCGTGTGACCCAAGCTGGGAGGGGAGTGTTCGGGAAGGGGTGAAACACGTAGGGGAGGTCGAAAAATTCGGGGGGGAACAAAAGGCACGGTCGAAGAGGAAAGTCGTCAAACCGGCCTTGAAAGAGGAAAGGGAAGAAACAAGGCGGAGGGATTGGGGGATGGAATTCCACAGGGTGGGAGCGGAGAAACTGAAGGCCCGGCCTCCAATGGTGGGGTGGTTCGGGCGGGGGGCTTGGAGCAGGCCAAGTCCTGTTGAACGGAGGGTCCGGGTGGGCTTATAGGGGGAGAGTAAATCGGTTAAATAGGGCGGGTCAAGGCCGTGTAAGGCCTTGAAGGTGAGGACGAGGTTCTTGAACTCGATCCTCTGGAGGATGGGGAGCCAGTGGAGACGGGCGAGGGTGGGGTTATGTGGTCGCTGAGGCGGGTGCGGGATAATACGCGGGCTGCAGAGTTTTGGATGGCCTATGCTTTTTCCAAGTGCAATTTTGAAAAAATATGATAAAAATGCTTGCATTTGATATAGCACTTTTCACGTCTTCTAGCCGTCTCACGGAATATACTGTAAAGTGAATTGACTGTATATTTTTGGGTAGAACACGACAACCAGTTGCGCACAGCAGCGTCCTCACAAACAGTTGTGGATTGAGTAACGAATTATCATAGTTTCTTGCTGCTACCATCAGGCATTTAGTTTGGGGTTTGTTTTGGCGGGTGTCTGATATACGCATAAAAACCCATCACCGTGTTTAAGAGCTTCCAAACCAGATTGAGTTCCAAGCATGCCACCTACCCATGGAAATCCCCATGTATGGGAATGGAATGCGCACTCTCTCCCCAGTGGGATGCATTGTGTCCAGTCATGGAGTCCTGTGACTCAGTGGGTTAGAGCACTTGCAAGTGAGAGACCTGGGTTCGATTCAGAGCTGGGTGATACCTTGGGCAAGTTTCCTTACTCTACGTGCCTGATAATAATCCCTCAAAAAAATTTGGTAATTTCAATCCACGACTGTTTGTGGGACACTGTTGTGTGCAATTGGCTGCAGCATTTCGCCCACATGTATACAGTCAATTCACTTTACCGGTTGTTTACCACATTTTCTGTGAAGTGCTTTGAGACGTCTAGAAGATGTAAAAAGCGTTATATGAAGTGCAAGGATTATTATTATTTATATTATTATTAACTGGTATGTGACGGTGCAGCGACAAGAGCTCATAAGGTAACTGGAAAGGTCGGCTCCACTTATCCCAAGTGGCACTGACTATACCTCTCCTGTCCACGACAATACAATCAGGCAACTAATCCTTCAATGAGAGGCAAGGTAGGTATTCAGATTCCTGGCTTCCAGATGATTGAGGTGATTTGATCAAAGTGTTTAAAATGATAATAAGAATTGACCAAGTAGATTATGAATGGTTTCTCTCTTGGAGGGTAATGCAGTACAAGGAGACATAACCTTGTGGAGTCCTGTAACGTTGTTGTTGGACCTCGGTTCGATTCCCGGAAGGACGAAACATTGGGCAAGTTTCTTTACTCCACATGCCTCTGTTTACCTAGCAGTAAGCAGGAACCTGATTGGCAGATCGCTTTTCTAGGGGTAGTCATCCATTCAGAGAAATAATATAAATAATAATTTGGTCATTTCAATCCACGATCGTTACTCCACACACACACCTAATAATAATTCTTAAAAAAAAAACACAAGAATAAAATTGGTCATTTCGATCCACAACTGTTTGTGGGGACATTGCTTTGCGCAATTGGCTGCTGTGTTTCGCCCATAATTCACTTTAATGTTTAGTACAGTGGTTGCATTAAAAAAATCACTACAGGGTTTTTAAAACATCAGCATTTATTCACAGAGCCTTGTTCCGTCCAGTCAATGAATATTTCGCCCAGATGGTTGTGACTTTGTCGAAAATCAATCTTTTAAGTGTAAGGTGAACAGGTGTTTGGAGCCGTTAATATTAATTGAATTCTTGTGTCTGAAAGAGGGTGGGCAAAACGGCAAATGGCCACTCTTGCAGATGGCTTGCTAACTAAACACAGATTAGGAACAATCAAAGGGAATTGGATCGAAACAAATACATCAGTTGTGTGTGTTCAAACTTCTGTTGCAAGGTAAATGATGCTTGCAATATGGCGATGACACAAACAGACAATTCGTATATAGAATTTGTGGGTTGTTACAGCCCTGGAGTGAGCTATTTTGACTCATCAAATTTGTGCTATTTTTCCTCTTGCTCTCTTTCTCTTTCTCATTCTCTCTGTCTCTCTACACAGTGAGCTCCCTAAACTATTCACTCTCCTGCTCATCCCAGTACCCCCCACCCACTCAGCCCACAACCAATCCATTATTCAAAAGGATTTGTGGTTTCAACTGTATTTTAAACCCCACATCAGTGCACTGATTCACTCAACTTCACCCCACCTCCATAACATTGCGTGCCTCCGCCACTACATCTCTCGTCAAGCCACCAAGACCCTAATCCACGCATTTGTCACATTTGTGGACCTATCCACTTCTCTTCACAAGCTGCTGATTATCTATAACAACAACACAATCACACCTATAGAGCGCCTTTTGTTGGGAGGACGTCTCAAGGCACGAGAACACTGCAATTCGTGTCCTCTCCTGCACTTTGCTCAGAGATCCCATTACCTGCTGCTTGCCCCCAACCCCCATTGGATTGAGTTCAAGATCTTTCTCCTGACATTTAAACCCCATGGTCTTGCCCCACCCTACGACTGTGATCCCCTCAATCCCTACCAATCCACTCGCTCCCTCCGCTTAGTGGGCAGCAGCCTGTTTGATAGCCTCCGCCCAACCTCCCCACCATTGGTCTTCCAACACATCTTCCCTTACCTTCTCGAACGCTCAGCCAAAGGCCCTTCAACAGACCCTTTCGCTTGCCTCTTTCAAGGTCTGTCTCAAGACATTCCACTTTGACTGCGCTTTCGGTCTATTGTGTCTCCTCTTTCTAGCTTAGAGGCAGGAGTGGCTACTAACAGCCACTAGCTGCTCTTGCCACTAGGTGAAATGACTGAAATGAGGACGGAGCGGAAGAGATGGTAAGTGTGCTGTCTGCATTCCTTCAGTCACAGGTTTTAAAGATGCATTGGTAGCAGATACTTCAACCAGCTGCTTAACCCACATGTCAAACGTTGTCAGCACGTACTCAGGGCAGTGCTGCTAGTTGTCATTGTGTTAGACAGAGAACTGGGAATTCCACTTCAGGAGAAGTGTGCCTCCTAGTACTGAATCTCAAGAGTAGTCCCACGACTACCTTCATGTGCTCAGGATTACATGTGAGAAGTTATGAAACAATAATCATAATAATAATCCTTGCATTTGATATGGTGCTTTTCACATCTTATCGATATCTCAAAGAGCATCACAAAATATACTGTAATGTGAATTTGCTGTATATTTGTGGGTGAAACGCGACAGCCAATTGCTCACAGCAGCGTCCCCACAAACAGTTATGGATTGAAATGACCAATTTTATTATTTCTTTTTTTTTTGAGGGATTATTATTAGGTGTGTGGAGTAAGGAAACTTGTCCAAGGTTTCGCCCTGACCTGCCTGGATTCGAAACACAGGTCTCACGCTTGTATGGCGAGTGCTCTAACCACTGAGCTACAGGACTCCCAAGATACAGGATATCTATCTATCTATCTATCTGTCTGTCTGTCTGTCTGTCTGTCTGTCTGTCTGTCTGTCTGTCTGTCTGTCTGTCTGTCTGTCTGTCTGTCTGTCTGTCTGTCTGTCTGTCTGTCTGTCTGTCTGTCTGTCTGTCTGTCTGTCTGTCTGTCTGTCTGTCTGTCTGTCTGTCTGTCTGTCTGTCTGTCTGTCTGTCTGTCTGTCTGTCTGTCTGTCTGTCTGTCTGTCTGTCTGTCTGTCTGTCTGTCTGTCTGTCTGTCTAATCTATCTATCTATCTATCTATCTATCTATCTATCTATCTATCTATCTATCTATCTATCTATCTATCTATCTATCTATCTATCTATCTATCTATCTATCTATCTATCTATCTATCTATCTATCTATCTATCTATCTATCTATCTATCTATCTATCTATCTATCTATCTATCTATCTATCTATCTTATCTATCTTATCTATCTTATCTATCCTGAAGGCTGGGACCAAACAGTAGTCCAATGTCTCAATACCAATTCACACGGTTCTGGAGGGATGATGTTTGATGGGCTAAAGGATCTTCTTCATTCAGACGCATCTTGCAGTATTTCTATAAATTGAGCATGTTACTCACAGATTTGGTCATACAGTGAGTTACGGGAGCCTTATCCTCTGCCTCTGGCAATTTGATGCCACGGCATCGGTAGCTAGTGAGAGAGGAGGAACCATTTTCCAACTAAACAATACGTCTGCACATTGTGTGTTGGGGGAGTAGGGGGGTGGTGGTTATAATGGTCAAGGTTAAGATGCCTTGCATTTCGAGGTTGCTTGTGGTCTCATGTAGAATCTTTGACCTGAAGCCATGAGCCCTGCAGTTAACAGACAGGAACCTGACACTGGCACGGATTGTTGTGCAAAGGCAGGTCACATAACTCAGGAGGTAATGTGAAACTCGGAACAAAATCAGCTGCTATCATCTGCCTTTGATTTAGTATAGTTGGAAAATTTAGAGGGTCAGTGACTGCTTAACTGTTCCAGATTTTATAAAAAGTGGTGGGCGATTTTCATTTTTTGTTGTTGTATTATCTGTGTTCTTATGCGAATCTGTTGCCGTATTAGGAAAGAAAATCACTGGTTATAAAGTCCAGTCACTGATTATTTTGCAAACAGCTTAGCTTGGATGCGAGATGAAATCCCCCCAAAACGCTTTGCGTGACTCAGAATACTGTAGTGTTAAAATAGTCACTTTCATAACTGACGCATGGCAGGATTCTGTTTCTTATTGATACCACCTACCACAACAATAACAAAATGACACTTGTATAATACCTTTCACGTCGGGAGGATGTCCCAAGGCTGGACAGTCATTGTTTCATGCACGAGCTGGGGACGGGGAGGGTGGAGGGTAAGAGATATGGGATGACCGATGGGACCATCAAAGAGGACGGTCTTGAGGTGGGACTTGAAGGAGGCCAGGGAGGGGGCGAGACGGAGGGACTGTGGGATGAATTCTAGAGGTTGGGGGCAGAAAGGCTCACCTGCCAATGACGGGGTGGGCGGTTCGGGGGACGTGGAGCAGGCCGGAGCCTGCTGAGCGGAGGGGTCGGGCAGGTTGTTAGGGGGTTGAAAATGTGCATCTGTGTTACCTACAGCTGTGCAGGATAGGAAAGCGGATACCCACACGCTGATGAGACACTGTATGCAAGGCCATCTTTCTTTCTAGCTTGATTTCAGCCAAAAGGAAAGGAGTTTAATGACACAGCCGGCGCACGTTTGTTACCTGCAATTGCTTATCAACCCTGGTTTCTGTGCAATACTTCTCCTACTTAAATGAGTAGAGGTAGCCCAGAGGAGGGCATTGAGCTAGTTTTAAAGCTAATTCACTATAATAAATGACTAGATAAACTGATTCTCTTCAGCCTTGAGAAGCTTTATCTTGGAAGGGAATTTTACATGAAACAACAATAACAACAACAACAAAATTGCACTGATATAGCGCCCTTCACGTCAGGAGGACGTCCAAGGCGCTGAAACCACAAGCAAAGTGTCGGGTGACTTGTTGGTATAAATCCCCTGGTTGAGCACAGATATTCTTGTCTCCTGTGGACCTGTGCTCACCAGAATCGGGGCATTCCGCAGCATCTGGGAGCGACTAGCTAGCTTCCTCAATGTTGTTCTGACTTCCAGGCGGATGAGTTACTGCTGAGATTGCTTGTTGGATGTTGTGCGGTGTGCCGCGAATGTCACTGATGTGTTCACCAAATGAGCTGAGCTGATATTGAAGTTCTCATCCTATTAATATTAAACATATAAGTTTATTAAGTCCCAAGTCCCAGCGCCTTGGGACGTCCTCCTGACGTGAAAGGCGCTATACGAGTGTAATTTTGTTGTTATTGTTGTAGAGGCCTTAACACATCGTTGAAATGTCTCAAACCTCCGAGTGAATGGTTTGACCTTCCAGGTCTTGCCGATGATCCAGGCTGAGATGTGCTGTGATCAGCAGCGCCTTGGAATACTGCAGCCTGGCTCAGGAATCATCTAGAGACGGTCACAGAGGGCTGGCTGGATTCCGACGTTCCATTGCCAAACATGTCACCTTGGAGTCAGTTCAGCTTCAAGGAGACTCCTGCTTACCCCTCTCTCTCTCTCTCCCTCCCTCCCTCCCTCCCTGCCTGCCTGCCTGCCTGCCCACATCACCACCCAACCTCAGCAAGGATGAGAGGATGGGGATGACATCCGATGGGCTGAAGGTTCTTCTGTATCCGAACCCATCTTGCGATCAGATATTCAACACTCTCCTTTTTTTCTCTCTACATAGCAATAAAACGTGGTTTATTAATCCTGCTGCTACATAAACCAGCATTGTTTGTGCAGTGACGCATGTCATGCCGGGGAGGTTTAAATTCCATTGCTCCTAATGCTGCAGTTTTAAAAGAAAAAAGCAATCACGATGCTGGAGATCAGAGCGCAAACTTAATATCAAAACCATCTCCAGATGGAAACATTAAGCGGTCCTGCCGGACTTCCAAACTTTTGTAACTTAGCAAAATGACTGAAATTGGCAGTCAGCGTTATTTAAAAAAAATATATCTTAATGGACTGGGTGACGCACATTCATGTTCTGATTGCTGTCTGTCAGACCGACACTAGATGAAAGTCATCAGCCTTACCAACGCTTGGTAATAGGCACAAATAATAATACTAGAGTATTAATAATAATAATCCTTGCATTTGATATAGCGCTTTTTCACATCTTCTAGACGTCTCAAAGCCCTTCACAGAATATACTGTAAAGTGAATTGACTGTATATTTGTGGGCGAAACGTGGCAGCCAATTGCGTACAGCAGCGTCCCATGAACAGTCGTGGATTTAAATTACCAATTTTATTATTGTGGGGTTTTTTTTGGTGGGGAGGGATTATTATTAGGCGTGTGTGTGTGGAGTAAGGAAACTTGCCCAAGGTTTCACCCTGACCTGCCTGGATTCGAAACACAGGTCTCATGCTTGTAAAGGCGAGTGCTCTAACCACTGAGCTATGAGGCATTTCGAGAATTGTTGATTTCCCAGTGGACGTGATTTTAGATCACACAGCAGTTTATTTGGTGATGTAACTTTAACTGCAGTCTGGAAGCTTCTCTCATCTAATAACCGCACTCAAACATGTATTCAGAACCCACTTCTTCATTCTGTCATGGAATTGGCTGACAGAGTAAAACACGTACGATGAGTATCAAATTATTACACTTGTGATGTAGATGGTGGAACTTTCTGCTCATTCGCTCACTTCATGAGCTGTTTGTTTGACATTGCTGTGCACAAGTTGGCTGTCTCGACTGTCTGGAAAATGCACAGTAACTACCATAAATCGTGTGAAGCGCTGCGACACATCTCTCTGGCTTGGAGGGCAGTGTATCAACAGGCAAGGATTGTTGTTTTATTTTTTACAGGGTTGCTGGTGTAGATTAGGGTTAAGGTTTAATACTGAAGGCATTATTGAGGCAATGCGCTTAGCATTGGCAGCCAGCTCTCATTGCTGCAACTAGATAATAATAATAATAATAATAATAATCCTTGCTTTTGATTTAACGCCTTGTCACGTCATTGAGATGTCTCAAAGCGGTTCTCAGAACATATTGTTGTAAAGTGAATTGACTTGCGTATTTCCTAGTGGTAACGTGACAGCCAGTTGCGCACAGCAACGTCCCACAAACAGTCGTGGATTCAGTGATTCATCTTTCGGAAAGCGATCTACCAATCGACTAACAACCAGATTCCTACTTACTGCTGGGTAAACAGAGACGCGTGGAGTAAGTTAAGGAAACTTGCCAAAGGTTTTGCCCTGCCCGGGAATCAAACCCAGGTTCTCTTGCTTGCGAAGTGAGTGAGATAAACAACTCCACACACATGCCTAATAATAATTTGTCCAAAACCTAATAATAATATTATGTCCACACACCTAATAATAATAATAATAAAACAATAATAAATTTGTTCATTTTAATCCACAACTGTTTGTGGGGACACTGCTGTGCGCAATTGGCTGCCGCGTTTCACCACAAATATACAGTCAATTCACTTTACAGTATATTCTGTGAAGCGCTTTGAGACGTCGATAAGATGTGAAAATTCTAATAGATTGCCACTTTGCCACTACCTATTCAACACTAGAATACTCCTTCTGAGTCTCAAGATAATTACTTCATACAAAGCAATGCTTGGTGTTACCAAAAACAGATTGGCAACAAATTTAATATGGAGGGATATGTCACTACTGGGTTTTCTGAATTTGCCACGAAATTGATGATTATTGCTCCGCTTGTTTCTCATTTCTGACCATTGGTACATATATACTTGCTATGAGATTGAGCAGAGCCCTCACCTTTGACATGCCTCTGAGTGACATACACAAACACACACACATACACACACACCTTTTGAGCTACTCCTGTAGCTTAGTGGTTAGAGTACTCGCTTTACAAGCATGAGACCTGTGACCGAATCCAGGCAGATCAGGGCGAAACCTTGGGCAAGTTTCCTTCCTCCACACGCCTAACAATAATCCATCCCCAAAAAACCACAATAATAAATTTGGTCTTTACAATCCACAAATGTTTGTGGGACACTGCTGTGCACAATTGGTTGCTGCGTTTCGCCAACAAATATACAGTCAATTCACTTTACAGTATATTGTGTGAAGTGCTTTGAGACTTTGATAAGATGTGAAAAGTGCTATATCAAATGCAACGATTATTATTATTTATTATTATTGTATTATTATGAAGAATGACAGCTTTAAGAAAGATTTCAAAATTTAATTTAAAAAATAATTTTAAAATACTGACCGCTTAATTTTCATGCTTCACATTTCTACAAATGTCAGCTTGCCCAATTTGCTTCAAGATAACAAGGTACGTTTATCTGATAATATTATTCATAATAATTTGTTTTTAATAAAAATTTGTTACTTGATCCACAACAGTTTGTGGGACACTGCTGTGCGCAATTCGCTGCCATGTTTCACCCACAAAGTACACAGTCAGTTCGCTTTACAGTTTTCTCTGTGAAGCACATCGAGACGTCTCAAAGACATGATCAGATGCTGTATCAAATGCAAGGACTATTATTATCATTGCTTCAGTCTGCAATACAGTACTCTCACGCGGTTACTCACCACTTGTCAGTGTGACTAGTAACCTGTCGCAGCCTGCTTTGATCAAGCTCTGCCTGATTGACCTCCAAGGAGGACATTGCACCAAACAATGGGAAGCAACGAGCAAGGAGCACTTCCTGATTGTCAGTGGGGGGAATAGAGTACCAGTTGTCTATTCTAACTCCAGCTCCAAGGTCTTCAGTGCTAACCTTTCAGGTTGGGAGGACATCTTAAATAATAATAATCCTATAATAATAATAATCCTTGCATTTTCTTATAGCACTTTATCACGTCGTAGAGACATCTCAAAGCTCTTCGCGGACTATATTGTCAAGTGAATGAATGGACTGTATATTTTGTGGGCAAAACACGGCAGCTGATGGCACACAGTAGTGGCCCCACAAACAGTCATGGATTGAGTGACTGCATTTTTGCTTGAGGGATTATTATCCTGGCAAAGTGATCGGCCAATTGACTAACAGCCAGGCTCCTACTTACTCCTCAGTAAACTAAGACGTGAGGAGTAAGGAAACTTGCTGAACGTTTTGCCCTGCTGGGAATAGAACCCAGGTCCTCTCGCTTGTGAGGCAAGTGCTCTAACCCCTGAGCTACGGGATTCGCTATCGCTGTAAACCCCCCCTCCACGATTGCAGCATGCAGGAAGTTGTACTGGCACGGGACTGATGGACCACCTGCAATGCTGTTTAGTTTATAAGAACATAAGAATTAGGAGCAGGAGTAGGCCATTCGGCCCCTCGATCCTGCACCACCATTTGATAAGATGATGGCTGATCTATTCTAGCTCCACCTACCCGCCTTAATCCCTTTATCCATAAGAAATCTATCAATCTCAGTCTTGAATATGTTCAAGGACTGAGCATCCATAGCCCTTTGGGGGAAAGAATTCCATAATTTCACTACCCTCTGAGTGAAGACATTTTTCCTCAACTCAGTGCGAAAGGCTAACCCCTAATCTTCAGACTGTGACCCCTGGTTACAGTTTCTCCAACAGGGAAAACAGTCTCCCACTGTCTACTCTGTCTTACCCTTAATAATCTTATAGGTTTCTATAAGATCACCTCTAATTCTTCTGTATTCTAGAGAATATGGGCCTAGATTGCTCTTCCTATCCTCATAACTCATTCCCTTCATCCCAGGTACCAACCTAGTGAATCTACGTTGTACCCCCTCCAAGGCGAGCACATCCTTTCTTAAGTAAGGAGAACAAAACTGGACACTATTCAATGTGCGGTCTCACGAGGTCCTATACAGCTGTAGCAAGACTTCCCTACTCTTATATTCTAACCCTTTTATAATGAACGCCAGCACACCGTTAGCCTTCGTAACTGCCTGCTGTACCTGCAAACTAACTTTTGTGACTGGCGTACAAGGACACCCAAGTCCCTTTGAACGCTAACACTATTTAGTCTCTCCCCTTACAAAGAATAATCTGCTCCACTGTTTTTACCTTCTAGGTGAATGACTTCATACTTCCTTACATTATATTTCATCTGCCACCTACTTGCCCATTCACCTTGCCTATCTATAATCGCGCTGCATTTTTTTAATGTCATCCTTGATGTTTACTCTCCCTCCTAATTTAGTGGCATCCACGAATTTGGATATTTTAAGTATGCAAATCCAATTGGCTGGCGTACAAACAAGTTATGTTTCCCCGCCTCTCCCACACCTCTTGCAATAACCTATGGAGTGACACAACTTCATATATTGTCATGGTCTGTTTAAGATCGGTAATGCCCACTCTTCTAGTAATGTATAAATTGCCAAATGTTTTTCATAACTGCCTGGCAGTGCATTTGCTCAAATGCTACCAAATTGCTTACCTGGCACCTTTACTATGCATTGGGATTTATGTTTCCCCCATTGAGCAAATTTGCCAGCATGCCAAGATTCAACAGCTGCTCCATTCCATCTGTAATTTAAAAAAAATCTTTCACAAAAGAAAGACAGACAGGGGATTTCAATTTTGTGGATAACAACAGCAACAACAACTTCGATTTATATAGCGCCCTCCACGCCGGATTGCGTCTCAGAGCGCTTGATAAATAAGAGGATAAACAAGAGAGGCTGGGGTTTGGCTGGGGAAAGTTCAGGGGAAATTTTATGGAGGTGTTCAAAATGAAGAGGGGGTTACGATAGAGTAGATAGGGAGAAACTGTTTCCTCTGGGGTCTGGATTGGTAACCAGCGGACACAGCTTTAAGATAATTAGCAAAGGAACCAGAGGGGGAGATGAGGATAGATATTCTTATCCAGAAAGTTGTGATGGTCTGGAATGCGCTGTCTGAAAGTTATGATGGAAGCAGATTTGATTGTAGTTTTCAAAATGGAATAGGATAGGTATTTAAAAAGAAATAATTTGCAGGACGATGAATTAAGAGCCCGGGGAGTGGGCAAATTGGATAGTTCTTTCAAAGAGCAGGCACAGACAAGGTGGGCCAAATCGCCTCCTTCTGTGTTGCAAGACTCTATGATTGGCATCTATAACGTCAGGCAAAATTGGCTGGACAGTGTAGTGACTCCTCTGTATTTGCAGGCAAATGTAGCAGCCAATTTGTTCATAGCAATGTCCTACAAACAGCCATGAAGTGAATGACCAATTTGTTCCTGAAGGGTTTGTTTCCCAGGACACCAGCAGAAGGTCCCTTCATGTTTCCAGTACTGCTGTGCCATCAGTAATAGGCCGACAGCATCTTGGTTTAACAATAATAATAATAATGCATTTGATATAGCGCTTTTCACGTCTTCTAGACATCCCAAAGCGCTTCACAGAATATAATGTAAAGTGAATTGACTGGATATTTGTAGGTGAAATGCGGCAGCCAATTGCGCACAGCAGTGTCCCACAAACAATCGTGGTTTGAAATTTTTTTTTGAGGGATTATTATTAGGCATGTGTGTGGAATAAAGAAACTTGCCCAAGGTTTTGCCCTGACCTGTCTGGATTTGAACACCGGTCTCATGCTTGTAAGGCGAGTGAGTGCTCTAACTAACCACTGAGCTACAGGACTCCATTGAGGTAATTAAGTTAATTAATGCCTCATTTGAAAGACGGCAACTTTGACAGTGCGGCATTCTCCCAAACACTGCATTTGGAATGTCATCCTAGACCATGTGAGTTCCAATTCCCCACGTGGGCTTTGAACCCACAACCTTCTGACTCAGCAGTGAGAATGCTACCAACTGGGCTGTGCTGATGATTGCAGCACTTTCAATATCCGGTTGTTTTGTCTGCCTCGGTCCCACTCAATACGCTGACAGTCCTTGAATAGATTCCTAAATAAAAGAAATCCTCTTTGCAGACTGTTGCAATTTAACACTATACAAGACACACATCATCTTCTAATGTTGGCTGTTTGACAAGGTATTATTACTGGCATAACTGAAGTTAATGATAATAATAATTATCCTTGCATTTGATACAGCGCTTTTCACATCTTCTGGACATCTCAATAGACCACAAAATACTGTCAAGTGAATTGACTGTATGTTTGTGCGTGAAACACAGCAGCTGATTGTGCACTGCAGTATCCCACAAACAGTCGTGGATTGAAGTGACCAAAATATATTGTGTTCTTTATTCTTAAGGGATTATTATCAGAAATGTGGAGTAAGGAAACTTGCCCATGCTTCCGCCCAGTAAAACACAATATTTACATAAATAATGAATACGATGCCCACAGCAATTGAAAATGTAGCTAAAAAAAAGACACAATTTAGTCCTGATGATAAATTTTAGTGCCACCAGAATCTTTCACTTATGTACAAAAAAGTATATATTCTGGATTTATTTTTGTCACCGTTTCTTCTGACTTTGTGCTAGCACCAGTAGATATATCTGTTGTGTGCCTACTCCATAAAAGAAGTCTTCTGCATTTTTCTAGAAGATGTTAGTTGGGAATATAGGAGTTTGGGGTCAGTTAAGAGTAATGTGTTACTGTACTACCACAGTACTGTAGTTTGCTCTGGCCAACAATTCTCCCATACTTGCTGATTGTTCATTGCATGGCTATTCTTGGAAGTTTGTAACAAGAACAACAATTTGCATGTATATATTGTCTTAATGAACTATGAACTTGCTCGCCTACTCTGTTCAGCGGGCTCTGGTCTGCTCCATGTACCCCTCCCAACCCGCCCTACCATTAGTGGATGGGCTTTCAGCCTCTCTACCCCTACACTCTGGAATTCCATCCTACAATCCCTACGCCTCACTTCTTCCCTCGCCTCCTTCAAGGTTGGTCTCAAGACCCTCTTCTTCGACCATGCCTTCTATTGCTCACCCAACTCTTTTCCTCCCCTCCTAACTCACTTCCTCCCCTGTTCGACTGTGCCTAAGGTCACCTCCTCCTCTCTCCCAGGCTGGTCTTCAAGCTTCGTCACTGATAATCTCTCCGAGACTCAATCCCGCGTGAAGGGTACCATATAAATGCAAGTTCTTCTTGTTCATAAAGAGTTACTGCAGTCTATTGTAATTTCTGTACTTAAGAATGCTTTCAAACAGTTTGACATAATAAGCCCTATAAAAATGCATTTGTCTCCATAACACACTTGTGGAGCACAATACCAGTACAATGATTGAACAAAGAATTTAAAAAAGTTTCAAGATGGAATTAGGCACATTCTTGGAAATTAAAAGAATTCAGGGTTATTAAATGATGAGATAGTTGTGTCGAAGGAATATTTTGGAAAGTTGGATGGGCTCGATAGTTCAGTTTATTCCTGCTTGAAACTGTTCCCATTTAATTCATTTATAACTTTGCCTACAGAATACTGTATGTAGTTGCTGCATTTTATAGTACATCCTGTGAAACACAACGAGATGTCCCTTTGACGCAAAAGGCCCTGTGGCAAATGCAAGGATTATTTATAAACTTGAAATGAATTTCAAATATAGAGTATGTTTTGATTGCTTCATTGGAGACCTGGATCAAATTACGTTCTGAGGAATTTGGATAGATCTGAATATTTTTTACTAATGCTTGCTTTCTTAATAAAAATCCACTTCATCATAGAATCATAAAAATTATGGAACTGTACAGCATAGAAGCATCATGGGTTGTCCGAATCAATCCCACTCCTCCGTTCTTTCCCCATAACCCTGCAAACTCGTCCTCCTTAAATAATTATCGAATATTTCTTATTTGCGACCTTGCCTGTTTGTAGGAACCATTTTTTTTTCTTGTGAGTGTTATGATGAACTTAGTCTAATTCATTTGTCTTGATGTTTATTCCAATTTAGAGAGGTTTAGTTGAATGTTTTCTGATGGTAGGAGTAAGCAAAGCGTAAGAAGATGCTTTTCTTCAGTTCTTTCTGTTCACTTAGCCAGATTATCTATTTCACCTTGGGCTATCTGTTGACATATTTCACTGTAAATACCTAAGGTCACGTCAACATATTTAGTGAGAAAGTCAAATAACGCTGTTGCTGTTAAACCTTACTTCTTTGTACAGTATATGGCTTTGTACTTCAAAAAAGGGCTGCCTGGGTGCTTGATGAAATAATAATAATAATTCTTGCATTTGATATAGCGCTTTTCATATCTTCTAGACGTCTCAAGGCGCTTCACAGAATGTACTGTAAAGTGAATTGACTGTATATTTGTGGGCGAAACACGGCAGCCAATTGCGCATAGCAGTGTCCCACAAACAGTCGTGGATTGAAATTACCAATTTTATTATTGTTTGTTTTTTTGGACGGATTATTATTAGACACGTGTGTGTGTGTGGAATAAGGAAACTTGCCCAAGGTTTCGCCCTGATCTGCCTGGGTTCGAACACAGGTCTCACGCTTGTAAGGCGGGTGCTCCAACCACTGAGCTACAGGACTCTGTCAGGAAGCTGTGTATTTTTACAGTGTTAAACTTCAGCTGCCTCAAACACCAACTCTTGGGACAGGCCTTTGCTCCTACTTACGTCTCTGGGATTAGGTAAGAGGGTAGCACATTGCTATAGGAAACACAGGACAATTTGTGGTAGGCATATGTGGTTTGGATATTTTTGGACACCTTGATGGGTTTTGGTGTGTATCAGACACCTGGTTGACCAAACACCCCTCATCTCAACTAAAATAAATACTCATTGCACCCCTCAATCCCCTTGTGTCTCAAACAACAACAAAATTACACTTGTTTTGCGCCTTTCACATCGGGAAGACGTCCCAAGGCGCTGAAGAATTAGTTTGGGACCCAAGCAGTGGGGGGAGGGTAGGGGGAGGGAGAAGCAGAGTAGGGGAGGAGGAGGAGTTAGGAGGGGAGCCAAAGGAGTGGGCAAAGAGGAAGGTCTTGAGACCGGCTTTGAAGGAGGAAAGGGAGGAAGCGAGGCAGAGGGGCTGCGGGATGGAGTTCCACAGTGTGGGAGCAGAGAGGCAGAAAGCCCGGCCACCGATGGTTGGGTGGTGGACCCAAAAGCAGGCCTGAGTCTGCTGAATCGAGGGGATGGGGAGGCTGGTAGGGAGACAGCAGGTCCGAGAGATAGACAGGGGCAAGGCCTTGAATTGCCTTGAAAGTGAGGACAAGGTTCTTGAATTCGATCCTCTGGGGGATGGGGAGCCAGTGGAGACGGGCGAGAGTGGGAGTGATGTGGTCGCGAAGACTGATGCGGGAGAGTACACGAGCTGCAGAGTTCTGAATGATCTGCAGCCAGTGAAGGGAGGAGCTGGGGAGGCCGATGAGGAGAGAGTTCCCGTAGTCAAGCCTGGAGGTGATAAAGACGTGAATGAGAGTTTCGGCGGCATGGGGGGTGAGGTAGTGGCAGAGTCTGGCAATATTGCGGAGGTGGAAAGCTGTACCAGTCATGGAACAGATATAAGGGAGGAAGGACAGTTCGGGGTCAAACAAGACGCCCAAATTCCTGAATGGCTTCGAGAGGTGGAGAGAGCAGCCTTGAATGCTGATGTTGTCAGCGCCTGAGGTGTGGAGACGCTGACGCGAGCCAATCAGGAGGGCCTCCGTCTTGTTGGACATTGAGCTGGAGGAAATTCGCCCTCATCCAGGACTCGATGTCGGACAAACATGCAGTCAGAACGCCAGAAGTCCTGGAGTCGAGGGTGGATGCGGAGAGTTAGAGTTGGGTGTCATCCGCATACATGTGGAAGTTTACCCCATATCTGCGGATGATGTCACCCTGGGAGAGCATGTATAGGGTGAAGAGCAGAGGGCCAAGGACAGAGCCCTGGGGAACACTGCATGTGACTGTGCGAGGGCTGGAGGAAAAACCATTGGAGGAGACGAAGCGAAGGCAGTGGAGAGATATGACCGGAACCAGTCAAGAACAGAGCCTTGAAGGTTGAGGATGTAGGAGAGGCGATGGAGGAGGATTGAGTGATCGATGGTATCAAAGGCAGCAGATAGGTCAAGCTGAACGAGGAGGCAGAGGGAGCCCTGGTCACAGATGGTCATTATGTCGATTGTGACCTTGACAAAGCAGTTTTTGTGCTGTGGGAAGCGCGGAAACCCAATTGGAGGGGTTCGAGGAGTGAATGGTTTGTGAGGAAAGAGCGGAGCTGGGAGGTGACCACTCTGTCGAGGACCTAGGAAAGGAAGGGGAGGTTGGAGATGGGCCGGTAGCTTGATAGCTGTGATGCATTGAGGGAAGGCTTTTTTAGGATGGGGGTGATGGTGGGAGTTTTGAAGGGAGTGGGAACACAGTCCTGGCTGAAAGGGACAGGTTAATAGTATCCTGTCCTCAAACAAAGTTGCCTCTGATTTCTCTCGATAAAATCGTCTGCAAGTCTACTTTTCCTTGTGTTCGTTGAACCATTTTGCCTGTCTTTCTTACTCTCTTAAGCCGCTAATTATTTACATCGATCTACAGCAGTTAAAGACAAGCGTCTCGAACTTCCTCAGAAATTGATGTTGTTTCAGACTATCCAGGCTCTGGTTTAGTCATCGCTCTCTTTGTAGTTTGAGCCGGGGGCGGACGGCACTGTACATCTTTCGCTCTGAAGCCAGAGGGAACGTCATTTTCAAACAAACAGTGCTGCAGTGAGAGAAGCTCCACTATCTATTGGTGCCTTCACTCGACGAGTGCTCCTCATTGCACATAATCTTAATAATAATCCTCGCATTTGATATTTGATATTGCAACTTATCACGTTGAAACGTCTCAAGGCGCTTCAGAGAATTTGTTTTGTACACTGTATTTTGTGGGCCAAATGTGGCAGCCAATTGCACGCAGCAGCGTCCCACAAACGGTTGTGGATTAAGCCATCGATATTTTTTTTAGTGGTGTAATTACCCCCGGGGAAGGAATCCGCCAGTCAATTAACAACCGGGTTCCTATGTACTGCTGAGTAAACAGTAGCATGTGGACTTAGGAAACCTACCTAATGTATCGCGCTGCCTGGTGAATCAAACTCAAGTCCTCTCATTTATGAAGCAAGCTCGCTAGCCATTACGATACAGGACTCAATGATTATTCTAGATTAATTATAGCTTGACCTTCTAATAATAATAACAATAGTAACAAGCATTTGATATAGCGCCAATACAATAATAACAACAACAAAATTACATTTGTATAGCGCCTTTCACGTAAGGAGGACGTTCCAAGGCACTGGACAGTTACTGCTTCAGACCCGAGCTGAGGACGGGTGAGGAGGGAAGGGTGGGGGATAAGGAGTTGCCGATGGATCCATCGAAGAGGAGAGACTTAAGGCGAGACTTGAAGGAGGCCAGGGAGGGGGCGAGGCGGAGGGACTGCGGGATGGAGTTCCAGAGGTTGGCGGCAGAGTGGCTGAAGGCTCGCCCGCCAATGGTGGGCGGGTGGGTCAGGTGTAGGTTGGTAAGGAGGGCTTTAAATGTGAGGACCAGGATCTTGGATTGAATTGGATCTAATGCGTATTCGAGAGCTTCATCCTGAGATGTGCCTTGAAAGTGGAGAGGGAACAACGTGATCCTTAGTATACTGTTGAGACATTCACAGGATTTACTGCTTGGATGCGAATCACACCCCTTCCTTCCGGGACACAAACAATCTACGGACTCAAGCATTCACTCAAGGTGTCGGCCTGGTTCAGCTGGTAGCACCCTTACTTCCGAGTCAGAAGGTTGTGGGTTCAAGGGGTTGTAGCTGCCACGAGTGTCTTCAAAAAACATTGTCGGCACACTACATTTCACAGTGTATCTATCCTGCTAAAGCACTTTTAGACTTCCTCCAGACACAGGATGCTGTACCAAAGGCAAAGATTTGTATATGAGGATTGTTCAATCGTTAAACAGCACAAATACCAATCAAAAGCGGGATCCATTAGCTTGAATCTTGTGGCAATAAATCAACAAGTTGCATTTACACAGTGCCTTTAACGAATAATAGAATGTGGGACCTCCGCAGAGAAAGGAACCATCCACTATCCAGAAATAATAATAATAATAAACCTTGCATTTGATATAGTACTTTTCACGCCTTCTAGACACCTGAAAGCGCTTCACAGAACATACTGTCAAGTGAATTGACTGTATATTTTTGGGCGAAACATGGCAGCTAATTGCACACAGCAGCATCCCCACAAACAGTCGTGGATTGAAATGATCAATTTTACTATTGTGTTTTTGGAGGGATTATTATTCTATATACCGTAAATACCCGCGTATAAGGCGCACTCGCATATAAGTCGCACCCCCCACTTTTGACCTTTTCTTGGTGAAAAAAACCGGAAGCATTTTCGATGATATTGCCGGCAGAAGGGAGGGAGGCAGGAGAGACAGGTAGGTAGCGAGAGAGAGAGGGAGGCAGGCAAGCAGGGAGGGAGAGAGAGAGGGAGGCAGGCAGCCAGGCAGCCAGGGAAGGAGAGAGGGAGACAGGCAGGCAGGCAGGTAGGCAGGGCAGGCAGGGAGGGAGGGAGAGGGAGAGAGGCAGGCAGGGAGAGAGAGGGAGAGAGAGAGGCAGACAGGGAGAGAGGGAGGCAGGCAGGGAGGGAGAGAGAGAGAGAGAGAGAGAGAGGGAGGCAGGCAGGGAGACAGACTGGGTTAGGCAGAAGGCAGGCAGCAGGCACAGCACTGAAGTCCGCTGCTGCTCCCGCTGCCCGGGCGGCCGAGGCCGAAGCCCCGTCACCCGCTCCCCCCAACCCCCGCCGGACACAGTGTCCAAACCCCGGCTGACAGCGCGCCGGCCGCCTCTCCTCATTTCCGAGGCTCAAAATTTCTTGTACCTGCGTATAGGGCGCACCCCCAACTTTCGAGATCTTCCGATGTGAAAAAAAGTGCGCCTTATACATGGGTATTTACGGTAATTTATAAAAGTAAATGTACGAGTGTTTGAGTTCGACCAGTTACAATTTTTCACCATGTCAACAAGTTAAGTCAGACTCAATATGAAATGCACGTTCTATTCAAAGAATTCTGCATTATTCTTCATTTCTGAAGTTTTAAGATTATTTTTAGAGAAAAACAAGGTTTACCTCAACACACTGTTTAACCCTATGCCAAATTCGACTAGTGACGAGAAAGATAATAAATAATAATAATAATAATCCTTGCATTTGATATTGCATTTTTCACATCTTCTCAACGTCTCAAAGCACTTCACAGAATATACTATAAAGCAAATTGACTATATTTGTGGGCGAAACGCGGCAGCCAATTGCACACAGCAGTGTCCCAACAAACAGCCGTGGGTTGAAATGACCAATTTTATTATTGTGTTGCTTTTTTTGGAGGAATTATTATTAAGTGTGTGTGTGTGTGGAGTAAGGAAACATGCCCAAGGTTTCGCCCTGACCTGCCTGGATTCAAACACAGGTCTCACGCTTGTAATCCTGCTCTGTGTCAGTTTGTTTCTGTTGTGAAAGTGTAAGGGACAGGGAACAGATATCCAGCTCCCGACAACGGGCGCTGCTTGAAAGACAATTGATATCTCTATCGTATGTTGAGAAGCTGTTTTGTTTCTCCCCGCACAGTGGTTTGTCGGGCAATTCTTCGGGGACATCCCCCACTCTAATCGCATGAACACACAGGTCAGTTGTTGGCTAGATCCTGTATTGCAGGAGGTGTTTGTCAAGTTGCAAATAATAATAATAATCCTTGAATTTGATTTAGCGCTTTTCACGTCTTCTAAATGTCTCAAAGCGCTTCACAGAATGTAGTGTAAAGTGAATTGACTGTATATTTGTGGGCAAAAGGCGGCAGCCAATTGCACACAGCGGCGTCCCCACAAACAGTCATGGATTGAAATGACCAATTTATTATTGTTTTGATGAGGGATTATTATTAGGCGTGTGGAGTAAGGAAATTTGCCCAAGGTTTTGCCCTGCCTGGAATTGAACCCAGGTCTCCCGCTTGAAAGGTGAGTGCTCTAACTACTGAGCTACAGGACTCCACATTTCCTCCGCACTTTGAATGCCTGCCTTAATACTTGCTCGTTTGACTTTGATCATTCTCCTCCCCGCATCCCTACCCCGTCAGTGATGTGAAGCGATTTGAGACATACTCCCAAATTTGTAAAATGCTGCGTCAATGTAAACTGCACTGTCTTGTATATCCTGACTTAAGTTGTCAGTACAGACATGAAAGTGATGAAAAAATAAAGGGAACTGATCCTTAGTGAACTCCGGCCGTGTGGGGTTGATAATAATAATAACGATTATTAAAATAATCCTTGGATTGACTGTGTATTCTGTGGGCAAAACCGGACAGCCAATTGAGCACAAAAATGTGCTACAAACAGTCATGGATCGAGCGACTACATTATTTTATTGGGAGCAGTGTTGTAGCAAACTTGAGTGAACGATTTCCCCCCCCCACCACCACCCTCCAAAAACAAACAAACAAAGAAAACTCTGTGGTTCAATTTTGAAATCACCTAGATGTCTGAATTGACGTTAAGTCCTCCACTAACGTAAATATGATATTGGACTGTATCGGTTTGTAACACTTGTAATGGGTTCAACCCTACATGTCGGGAGCTGACCTTATAGTTGAAGCTGTAACTCCAGCAGAGTGTTGAGAATGAGTGCTGTGTCGTCAGGGGGGAGATGTTTGATCTCGCGGCGCTATTCGGAAAGGAGAAGAGTTTCTCCCAGTGTGTGGGCAAACCATTCCCTTCGATAAACTTGCTCATTCACGTCATGGATGGATGTGGGACATCGCTGTCGGGGAAAAAAAAGGCAACGGTATTTCTAAACGTAAGCCTTTGACAGTGATTGCTTGTGACGCTCTTTGAATCGTTTTGGCCTGATAAGGGCTTGTGAAGGAAAAAAAACGCAAGCAGCTGTCCTTGAAGTCTAGCACAAGCCATTCAATAGCTGGTTGATCGCATGCCTTATTCTACAGCTGTACGCTCATCGGAATGAAACATGAGATGATTGTTCATTTGAGATTTGTCTGTTTCACTTAAATAACACCTGCGCAACACAGCCACGACACGGGAGGTCCTGGCTTTGTGGGGTGATTTGTAAATTATAACCTTGGTGTGCTGGATCCAGATTATCCAATCGGAAATTTGGCTGTAGATTATTTGAGTGGTGACTGTCAGGTCGCAATTGCAGCCATGAAATTTCACATGGTTTCCATCACAACAGTCACTCACTGCGAAGTGTTTCGTGACGTCCTCTTGACACGAAATGTTAGGATTATTTACAATCATGACAGTAATCCTTGCATTTACTGTGTTGTCACAAAGCTCTTCACCGAATATACAGTGAAGTGGATTGACTGTATTTCGTGGGCGAATTGCTCCCGTAACAAAAAAAAGACACTGAAGGTACCTTGGGACTTCAGCAGGTCAGGCAGCATCTATGGAGAAAGGAAAAGTGAGTCAACGTTTCGGGTCTACGACCCTTCTTCAGAACTGGGGCATGTTGGGAGGGAGAGGCTTTTAAGAACTTAACAGAGAGGGGCTGCTCTTGCTTTACAATTCGCTCAGATTTTGGAGTAATTTTGTAAGATTCAGGAAGCTGGATTTTAACATTCATTACATTCGCCCACAAAAATACAGTCAATTCACTTTACAGTATCTTCTGTGAAGGGCTTTACGACGTCTAGAAGACGTGAAACGCGCTGTATCAACCGCAAGGATTATTACTATAATATTTGGGACAGAGCCTTACACGTTGGGAGGACGTCTCAAAGCGTTTCATGGTATGTAGGGTGGAGTGGGTGAATGAGGCAGACAATTTGCTAACAGCAATGTCCCATAAACAGCCATTAAGTACGGGGAGAAAAACGCTCGAGTTGAGAATGACAATTAAGAGTTTGTCAAAATTTTATACAAAATTAAATCCTGAGGGCCTGAGGCTAAAACCATAAACCTTGGTTTCTAATTAGCCTTTTGTACTGACAAGAAGAAGCTTGGGGAAAGCTCACAGATTTACAGATCATGCAGCATTCTGTTTTGGACAAAAGTAACTTAATTCCAATAATATAATTGGGTGGTCTTACAGGTGGTGTATAATATGGGTGCATTGGATTCCTATAGACTCATCAAAGTGAAGCTTTTGTTTGGAAACTTTATCAAAATAAGAGTTGGAAATAGAGATTAGAGTACTGTATTACAAAAAAAAAAGTGTTTTTATTGCATTTGCATTTTAATGAAGGAAAACTAGATGTGCACGCTGAAGGTGCCTTGGAATGACCTCCCGACGTGAAAGGCGCTTTATAAATGTAATTTTGCGGTTGTTGTTGTTGAAGCTTCAATAATAATAACAATAATAATCCTTGCATTGCAATTGGCTGCTGCATTTTGTCCACAAATGTACAGTCAATTCACTTTACCGTATATTCTCTGAAGCGCTTTGAGACTTGTCTTCTAGTCTCAAAGCGCTATATCAATTGCAAGGATTTAAAAAATTATTATTATTTCATATAGCGCCTCATCACATCTTCAAGACGTCCCAAAACGCTTCACAGACAATACTGTATAGTGGAATAAGTGTGCAAATTGGGGGCGAAACGCGGCAGCCCAGTGATGCACAGTAGTGTCCCACAAACCGGCATGGATTGAGTGACCAAACTATTATTTTCAAAAAATAAACATTTTGAAGGGATTATTATCTCTGGGAAACCAAATCGCCTAACAACCGGCTTCCCACCGGTTCCCACATGGCTCAGTTGGTAGGCTGCTTTATTCCCTTTTCCTCCTGCACTCTTCCCCCTTCTCCCCTCCCCTCCTTTGGCATTCCCGGAAATCCAGCTGAGTCAAGAAACACAGAGAAGCTGTGAGCGAGAGGTTGCTTTGGGGCTGCCGTAACAGCCCATTCCGAGCAGTCCAGGGAGTTCTGCCACTGACATAATCAAATATATTTCTAGCTTCCCCCGGATAATATGTTGTTTTGCATGAGTCTCCATCTCATTAACAAAGAGAGATGTGTGTGTGTGTGTGTGAGCGGGGTGGGCTTGGGTAGGGGTGGTGGGGGGGCGGGTGGGTGGGGAGGGAAGAAAGCCTTATACCATGGCCTTGTTTAATCAAGATCTCTGTGCTTTGCAATTCTGGAATACTTTGCTCTGGATCCTGTGTTTTTAAGAAGCAAATCTATATATATATATTTTGTTTCCAAATGGAAACTTGGAAGTGTCCAGAGTTTCTCCCTCCACCCCGGCCCCCACCACTGTTTTACCGTTCCAGGTTTCCACCCTTCCCCTTTCAGGCAGAGGAGCAGCCAATTTGCATTGTGACCCATTGTGAGGAGGAGGTGGTGGTGGTGAGGGTGGAGGTTGTGGGAGCTTGCAGTGTGCGGTGGCTCATGCTGAGATGCTCTTGCTTGCAGCTGGCTGGCTGAGAATGACACTCACATTGTACAGTGAAGCACCTTAACCTAGGACTCAAACTCATTGCCATTTGACTGTCTCTGCAACATCACCAGACTCCGCCAATATGCCTCACCCCTCAGGCTGCCGAAACCCTTGTCCACGCATTCGTCACATCAAGGCTCGGCTATGAAAACTCCCTCCTCATCAGCCTTCTCGGCTCTTCCCCTCACAAGTTGCAGTTGATCCGGAACACTTCAGCTCATGTCCTCTCCCGCACTAAGCTCCGCGACTACATCCCTCCCACTCTCGCCCGGCTCCACTGGCTCCCCATCCCCCAGAGGATTGAATTCAAGATCCTTGTCCTCACTTTCAAGACCATTCATGGCTTTGCCCCCGCCTATCTCTCCCTATGAACCTGCCCGGCCCCTCCATTCAGCTGGCTCTGGTCTGTGCCACTTCCCCGTCCGACCCGCCCTACCATCAGTAGAAGGGCTTTCAGCCTCTCTGCCCCCACACTCCGGAACTCCAGCCCACATTCCCTTCACCTCGCTCCCTCCCTTGCCTCCTTCAAAGCCGGTCTCAAGATTCTCCTCTTCAATCGTGCTCCCCCAGCATTGCATTCGAGTGCCAGCCTAGACTGAGCTCAAAATACCTTTTTACCTCTCTGCCCTTCCTCACCCCAACCCGGGGTCCGCTCGATAGTCCGAACACACAAAAACGAATCTTCGGACTATTAAACCTTCGGACTAATGAACCTTCGGACTAAGGAACCTTCGTACTATCGAGCGGTAACCTCCCAACCCTATTCCGCCCGAAGACACCATTCAATCCTTCTTGTCTGGGCCTCTGTTACCCGGTTACTCTATTATCAGCGCCTTGGGATGTCCTCTTGACGTGAAAGGAACTATACAAGTGTAATTTTGTTGTGGTTGTTGTTACCTCTCACCTTTTTTTTCCAATTGATCCAATTTTTCCAACTTTTTTAAAATATATTTAAGTACAGAGAGATTAATTTAGTTGTAATTTACAGCCGGGCCCGTTGCCGGGCACCGTTACCTAAAATCCAGTAAAACCAGTGAGTTTACTAGCTCGTGTGTTTTGCTTCTCATCTCTCTTGTTCTCTCTTTCTTTCTCCCTCCCTCTCCCCCTCTCACTCCTTCCTCCGTCCCTCGGTCCCAGCCGCTGGCAATCACTGACAGGTGTTTCACCGAATGATCCAGCCAAGAAGTGTTTAAGAAAGCAGCTCATTTAACTGGTGGTTTGTTTGAGTGACTAGCTGCTCTGGGATTTGAACCCCTGCTGACCCTCTTGGGTTGCAAACTGAGCACTCTTGTGTCCTAACACTGCCTGACTGAACCACAAGAAGAAGAAAAACAGCAAACGTTTATATATGTTCCCCTCCCTTTCTTTGCGAGCCTTTTGGATTCAGTGCGTTTCTTAAAAAGTGGACAGAAGTTTTTTTGTACTGGAGGAAACATCGGGTTCCAAGTTTTGTCTCTGCCATCGTTGCATCTGTCGTTTGGTATTTCAGACAATTCAACATCATTATTTGAACAACGCTGCCTTTTTATGCCCCACCTCCCTCGTAAAACTAGGATCAACTAAATAATCCTCGTTAGTTGGCCCATGTTAAGATTTCAGGAAACTCTGCTGAGGTTAATCCTGCTCTCGCTGATTGGCAATAAAATATTCTTTATTCTTAAAAGCTAAATTCATTTTGAATTCGGGTATTGGAGAGATAGTGGGGTCACTGTAAACCACATTTGCTCTCAGATTTGAAAGAAATATAGTCATAATAATAATAATCCTTGCATTTGATAAAGTGCTTTTCACATCTACTAGACATCTCAAAGAATATACTATAAAGTGAATTGACAGTGTATTTATGGGCGAAACTCTGCAGCCAATTGAGCACAGCAGTGTCCCCACACACGGTCGTGCATTGAGTGACCAATTTTAAAAAAATCTATTAAAGCAATTATTAACCCTGGAAATGCGATCTGCCGTTCGACTTAACAACCTGGTTCCTACATACTGCTAGGTAAACAGAGGCTTGTGGAGTGAGGAAACTTGGCCAACAATTTTCCCTGCTGGGAATCAAACCCAGATTCCTCTCGCTTGTGAGGCAAGTGCTCTAAACCACTGAGCTACAGGACTCCACATAAATAAATGCGATTTGTTGTTTTGTGGTTGAAAGAGAGGGGTTTGAAGAGGGAATAAAGCAGTGGGGGCAGGTGGGGTGGGGGATGGGGTGTTGGGAGGATTGAAGTGTTTGTTATTGCTATTGTGAAGTGCTCTGAGACGCCGTCCGGCATGGGGGGCGCAATATAAATCAAAGTTCTTGTTTCCTTGCTGCGTACTGAGCTGAATGGCCTCTTTCTGCACTGTAGATTTCTATGTTGCTATACAGTGCGCTCTCGGGTTGACAGGGCAATCCCAAGGCTCTTAAGAGCCGTTTGACGAGTGGTGCATTGGATGCCCCAACTAGAGATTGGTGCTGTGACTTGGGTTGACTTTCACAGTGTGTGTGGGGGTTCTTAAGCTGAGTTACCTCTACATGAGTGGTGGTGGAGGGAGGGAGGAAAAGAGACAATTGATGGAATCGATGGGGAAAAAATCCAGCAACAGTAGTATTGTCACACAGACTAACATGGCCCTGAAAGAAGGCCCGAACCTTGCCGCGCTGGTGTTGATACAGTACAGTACTCCACATGAGCCTCCAATCCTCTTCTTCTCTCTTCGATGTCATAAGTAATTGATTTGAGGTGAATCGTTCAATGAGCATTTTAACTGTGAATTCAAAAAAATAGCCACCAAGACTATTTTTGACCTGCTTACTCCTCAGCCCCAATCCACTTCCCTCATTAATGCAACAGCGGTTGTTCCCAGGAATGAACTCTCAGAGAAAAATGACCTATTTCCATCTCCCCCACCCCACCCGCTATTTAAGATTTCATCTGATAGATAAAATGCAGATGTTATTTGCCTTGTTCATTGCTTTCAGCAGCTAATAATGGGATTTTAAGGACTTATGTAACAGGCCCCTTTGAATCCCTTTGTTTGTCAACTTCCCTCTCCTCTCTCGCATTCCCTGCCCACCCCACTACAACTTCCCTATTTACAATGTTTACAATGGGAGAAGACACCAATAGCCTCGCCGTACCAGAGTTGTGGCAACTTGAATTGTCATTTTTCACTTGCTGTTTTTTAAGTCATGATACTGAGCTGATCGGAGAGTTTCCGACTGAGTGTGCTGAGGACTGTTAGCACCACGCACCTCACTTTCTTTTCACACTCCATAATTGGTTTGCGCTACAATCTCTGAGACTGCTGCCTTCATTTCCTGCAATAAATAATAGTACTATTCCTTGCATTTGAGGTGGCGCCTTGTCACATCAAAATGTCCCAAAGCACTTCACAGAGTTTTTCCTGTGAAGTGTCAGGTTGGCAGCTAATTTGCACACAGCCAGCTGGTGAACGCTCAGTTAAACTGGAAGACTGTGGCTCAGGCCACGGGAGAAACTATACTGAAATGTTGATCTGAACAGATAGGCAAAAAATCTGAACTTGGTTTAACATCTCACCAGAAGAACACCACCTCCCAACAACGCATCTGTTTTCTTCCCTCAACAACAACGACAAAATTCTATTTGTAAGGAAAGCGCCTTTTCACGTCAGGAGGACTTCCCAAGGCTCTCGATAGTCAGTGAGTTGGGCCTGAGCTGGGCGGAGAGGGGGAGGGTAGAGTGCGGAATTATTGAGGTTGGAGGGCAGGGAGGGTAGGAGGGTGGCTGATTTAGACTATGAGCTCAAAGTCCCAGCCCTCAAAAAATAAGAATAATATTTGGTCATGATTGTTTGGGGGACGTCCCAAGACGGATAATCAGGGAGTTGGATCCGAGCTGGGGTCGGAATTAGTGAGTGTGGGCGGTAGGGAGGGTAGGAGGATGGCTGAATGCTAGGTCGAAGAGGAAGGTTTTGAGACATGCCTTGATGGAGGCAAGGGAGGGAATGAGCGAAGGGAAGATAGGATGGAGTTCCATAGGGTGGGAGCAGACAGGGCTGAAGGCCTTCTAGTGCCTTTCACCTGGAAGGACGTCTTGAACTTTCTCACAAGATGATGGAGGTCCATGAGCAGAAAGGGAATTACACAGTACTGATAACAACAACAACAAAATTACACTTGTATAGTGTCTTTCACGTCAGGAGGACATCCCAAAGCGGCAGTCCCGAACTGGGGTCAGGGAGGCAGGAGGGAAAAGGGGGGATTTGGGGTGACCTATCTTGAGGCAGGACTTGAAGGAGGCCAGGGTGGGGACGAGGCGGAGGGACTGCGGGATGGAGTTCCTGAGGTTGGGGGCAGAGTGACTAAAGGCACGTCCGCCAATGGTGGAGCGGGTGGCCGAGGGACGTGGAGCAGGCCGGAGTCTGCTGAGCAGAGGAGGCGAGCAGGTTGGTAGGGGGTTAGGAGGTTGCAAATGTTGGATGGGGCGAGGCCGTGGAGGGTCTTGAGTGTGAGGACTATGGTCTTGAATTGGCTCCTCTGAATTGGTTGATGGGGAGCCAATGGAGTCGGGCGAGGATGGTGAAAGTGATATTTTAAGAGGTTTGTGAAGAGGAAGGTGTAGGATGCAGTGGATTTGGGGAGAATTGCAAAGAGTGAGGGCGGGGGAGCAAAAGAGAGGGGGAGCAAAAGAGCCGAAGGTAGAATGTGGTGTGTCTTGAGATGGACTTTAACAATGTGAAGGAAAATGATGTATGGGAAAGCAATTTAATGCAGGTTAAACTCTGTCTAGCTGCTTCTTGACAAGTTATTAAATTTTAATGTCTGGCCTCTACTTACCACTAATTTTTAAATGCGGCTCGTATTTTGGAGCTTTAGAAAACATCAGGAACTGTGGAGAGCAGTGAAAGGCTTCCTTATGCGAAGTAATGCAATGTATTAATACACCCCCCCCCCCATTAAAATTCAGTAACACTGCACTGTGCTTCATAAAGAGAGGCTGGCTTTAGTGTTGAATGTGACGATCTTTCTAACAATTTGAACTAATGCAACTTGTATTTAAATAGCTCCCTTCATGTTGGCATAGTCTCAGAGCACTTTACAAGTGAGAGGTGGGGGTTCCTTTAACTTTGTTACTTTTCAATTATTTTGTTCCTTCTTCACCCCCTTTCATGATTGATATAATGAGTATCTAAATATCTCAAATCCAATTTGAGGTCAGATCCATTGACTGTTTGTGGGACACTGCTGTGCGCAATTGGCTGTGGCATTTCGCCCACAAGTATACACAGTAAATTCACTTTGCAGTATATTCCGTGAAACGCTTTGAGATGTCCAAAGGAAGTGAAAAGCGTTATATCAAATGCAAGGATTATTACTATTAATATACAATATGTAAATATACGTGTATAATACTCTGTGGGGGAATTATTTGAGATGTTATTCTGCTATCTGAATATCAGCTGTTATGCCACTCACCTCTGGAACTCCCTCCCACTATCCCTCTATGTTCCCCCCCACCCCGCCCGTACACACACACACTCTCTATCTGCTATTAAATCCCACTTTAGGAAAGCGCCCTTGCCTTCCCCTTTCTCCAATGCTCCAGTGTTTGACCACAGGGTCCAAGTAAATCACTGTTGAGATGTTATTATACGTGAAGGGCACAGTGTAATAAAGGAAAGAAACAACAAAAAAGGTTTGCATAGTGACTTTCGTGTCGAGATGATGTCCCAAAGCGCTGGACGGTCAAGGATGTGCACCCAAGGTGGTGGGTTGGGATCAGGGGTGGAGAGCAGTGAGGAGAGGTTAGAAGAGATACTGAAGACACGGTCGCAGAGGAAAATCTTGAGATGGGCCCTGAAGGAGACAATAGAGAGGGCGAGATGAAGGCACTGTGGGATGAAGTTAGAATGGGTGCGGGCAGAGAGCCTGAGGGTCCAACCTTCATTACATATGAATGTGAGCAATTGTTGTTGTTGCTTTAGTCTTTGAACTTCCTTGGATTGAATTATTTTGATTGATGATCCTGTCTTTTTTTTTCAAAATTGTGAATTAGTCTTTTTCCAGTGGCCACAGAAGAGCAATTGGCTGTTGAGAAATGTCCTTTTGTACATTCTGCCTTCAAGTAAAGTCCTGAGTTGTATAATCTCCCAAGGTCGAGACGCATTGTAGTGTAAGGAAATGTCTTAAGAGTCGTGCTGGAATCTGTATGTGCCAAATCTACTGAGCCTATCTGTGAGTTCAAGACAGCTAATAATTTGGTTGAAAGGTCTTCTTCATACACAAAACACTTAGTGAAATTGAAATGTCCTGATAATAGCCACACTTTGTATTCTGGGATTGCATCTTGCAGTTGTGTGGCATTCATTTGGGAATACAATTTTTTTTTTACCAGACAATGGTTGCTTTATTAAACCCTTCAAATGCAAGGTGGAGGGTAAGGAAACGAGAAATTTGATTAGCACTAATCAGTCACTGCAAAGCTGAAATTCAGCCTCAGCTACAACTACAATTTGGACTTATAAAGTGTCTTTCACGTGGGCAAGGCGTCTCAAAGCGCATTGTCAAGACTGAACGAGTGAGAGCCCGAGCTGGGAGGGAGGTAGTGGGGGAGGTGGCTGAAGGCTTTGGCTTTAAGTGTTCTAGATGCTTACCAGTGTGAAGGCATCGTGTTGTTGTTATCAAAGACGCAGTTGAAGAGAGAGGACTTAGAATGATCGGAGGGATGGAGCAAGAAAGTATGAGGTGGGAAGAAGATGGAAAGTAGGGGAGATGTTTCCCACCTCAGGCTCTGCAACCCCATCACCCTCCACTCTCGCCCGATTCCACTTGCTTCCCATGACACAGAGGAACTCTTCGCCTTACCGACTCCTTGTGTCTGTCTTCAAATTGCACCTGAAGAATCCATTGGCTCCACATCATCCAGAGGATCCAATTCAAGATCCTGATCCTCATATTTAAAGCCCTCCACAACCTCGCCCCATGCTACATCCGTGACCTCCTGTCCCCTTACCAACCTGCCTGGCCCCTCCATTCAGCAGGCTCTGGTCTGCTCCACATCCCCCGACCCACCCGCCCAACAATTGGCGGGCAAGCCTTCAATCACTGCCCCCAACCTCTGGAACTCCATCCCAAAGTCCATCCGCCTCTCCCCCTCCCTGGCCTCCTTCAAGTCTCGCCTCAAGACTCTCCTCTTCGATGGACCCATTGGTAACTCCTTCCCTCCATCCCCCTGTCTTCAGCTCGGGTCTGAAGCAGTAACTGTCCAGTGCCTTGGGACGTTGTCCTGAAGTGAAAGGCGCTGTACAAGTGTAATTTTGTTGTTGTTGTTCCTCTTTTGACTGTATCTACGCTATCTTGCTCAGTATCAACCTTTGCCATTGTTAAGTGCTCGGAGGCTACCATACCAATGCAAGCAGTTGTTTGTGGAATAATTCTGTGATGCGCTTCAGTGAGTTGGTTTGATGTGATAAGGCCTTACATCAAGTGCAAGGAGTAATAGAGTATTATAGGGATGCTTGCCAGGATCTTAAAATATCTGGAATTGAGCCAAGACAGGCGGAGCTCAGACTGAATACCTTTCTCACATGTAAACACACACAGTCTTCACTGGATAATGACATTTGTTTGTCTCGGAGAGCTGATAAAAAGCTTTATCGCAATGTCAGTCACAGGTACTCATTGAAGTCATATCGATACCTGACTTGCCATTGTATTGATGAAAGTATTGACGGAAACGATTGAGAGGGAAAATAAAAGTTCTCTGAAATGTTTGTCTTTAGACTGATGGTGAGGGGGCAGGGAGGGGGTGGGGATGGGTTTATTGCTGGTGGCAAAATTCTCCCCTGTTAATAGAATAATAATAGTGATAATCCTTGCATTTTGATATAGTGCTTTTCACATCTTCTAGACATCTCAAAGCACTTCACAGAATGTACCATAAAGTGAATTTTCTGTATATTTGTGGACGAAATGTGGCAGCCAATTGCGCACAGCAGTGTCCCCACAAACAGTCGTGGATTGAAATGACCAATTTTACTATTGTGTTTTTTGGGGGGATTTTTTTTATTATTAGGCGTGTGGAGTAAGGAAACTTGCCCAAGGTTTCTCCCTGACCTGCCTGTAAACTGTAAACGTAAACGGCCCATGCAATATGTCACTCATGATCATGAGGACCTTTTGACAGTGGTTTTCCACCCAGGGGTTTCCAGTCTGACCTTCACAAACCTGCTGCTCTCTGTATCTAGCAGCTCCGCTCCTTGCTGGGCTGATAACCTTTCTCAGCTTACACTGGTACAGCAGCCACTGCTAGTGCAGTAAATTACACCAGGAGGATATATATCTGGCCTGATTTGGGCACTAAATCCATTTATTCCGAGGCTAATGGCATTGTCTGTTTACCAGACTAAATTGAGGCGAGTACTTTATACATGCAACATCCAGATGAGGAAAAATAGCCCTTTTTGAAGCATATAGGCTCCATGTAGGTTTGTAGATTGGCTTGTGTGAATAGTTAGTTCATTACATTTCTTTTATATGTAGTGTACATATTTCAACCATCCAAAACATGACTGAACTACAGTTAGATCTTGGTTTATCCCTTTCACTGCTAGAGATGATTGAGAACCTCATTATTTTTGCGAATTCAGCACCACGATTGTAATATTGTTATTAATAATCCTTGCATTTGATACAGTGGTTCATCACGTCATCATGACTTCACAAAGTGCTTTGCAGGATACATTGTAAAGTATTAGTGAGTAATGTATGTGTATTTTGTGGGAAGATGTGGCAGAGAAATATCCTTCAAAAATCATGGAGAGAGTAACGAGTTTTATTAATTATTATTAAATAATAATTATTGATGCTTCCATTTGGTAAAGCACCTTTCAGGTCAGGCGGACATCCCCAAGCACTTCACAATACACATTGTAAAGTAGAGTGACTATGTTGTGTGGACGAATATGGCAGCCAGTTTTGAAGGCGGAAATAAATGTCTCACCATCAGTCATGGAATTAATGACCAATTGCATCTGGGGGATTACTGGCCGGGATATAAGGAGAAACTGCCTTCTCGTTTCAAATAATACCATGGGATCTTTAACATTCACCTGGATAGGCAGACAGGACCTCGGTTTAACACCTTGTCCGATGGATGACAGTCACCTCCGACAATGTAGTCAGTATACGTTCTCCCAACACTGTATTGGAGTGTCGGCTTAGACTATATGGATTAAAAGTCCTGATACTTCAGTTGGCAAAGGAAATTGTGAAAAACATTTTTAGTGACTGTATCTGTTATTGTACAAGTCCTACCCAACGACAACAAATCACACTTGGGTAGAGACCTCCGCAGGGGAGAGACGTCCCAGGGCCCTTGACAATCAGGGGTTTCGGATCTGAGTTGGACGTTAGGACCAGAAGCGGAGCATGTGTTTTGCAACATGAGGAAGGACATTTTTCTGAACCATATATTTTATGGCCAACACTGAGATAGTAATAATAATAATAATCATCCTTGTATTTGATATAGCACTTTTTACATCTTTGGGACGTCTCAAAGTGCTTCATAGAATATACTGTAAAGTAAATTGACTGTATATTTGTGGGCAAAACGCGGCAGCCAATTACTCACAGCAGTGTCCTACAACAGTCGTGGGTTGCAATGACCAATTTTATTCTTGTGGTTTTTTTTGGAGGGATTATTGTTAGGCGTGTGTGTGTGAGTGGAGTAAAGAAACTTGCCCAAGTTTTCACCCTGACCTGCTTGGATTTGAACGCAGGTCATGTTTGTAAGGCAAGTACTCTAACCACTGAGCTACAGGACTCCTCAAGTGAAGTTGACCATCATGATACCTGGTAATTCTGAAGCGAGCTATGGGCAATACTCGTGTGGAAGTTATTATTGTTCAACTTGAGAGGAGAAGGTGGATTCTCTCTTGTGTCCTTGCCTATTTTTCCCTTGGAAATTGGCTGTTTGTGGGACATTGCTATGCGCAAATCGACTGCTGGGTTCACCTGCAAAATATATACAACCAAATAACAACAATAAAGTTACAACAAAAATTACATTTGTAGATCGCCTTTCACGTCAGGAGTTCACATAATCACTGCACTTTACCGTAAATCCTGCAAAGTGCTTTGAGATGTCATCTTGACACGGAAGAGAGTTTCGAATGCAAGGATTATTATAATAAATTTATTAAATTTGAACTAAAAATGCCAAAATCAGCCAGGCTTTCAATGCGATCAACTGCACAAACTCTGACTCAAATGACAACCGTTTGTTGGCATTTCTGTAGCCTAAGGATCAAACCTGTTTACGAGCCCTTGTTAGAAATCTTCCTTTTTGTCTCTTGTTCGCTCAATTGCTCACTTGCGCGCGACGATGCCAGATTTCGTGAGGAAATCTCATGCAGAGTAAATGATTCACGAGCCTAAATTGAGCTATGAAATTTCCATAATCATTGATGGAGTGGATGCTTGAGGATGGTGTGTGTGTGTATGTGTGTGTAGTGTAAATGCCACTGAGAATATTTTATGGTGCACTAATTAAGCAACCGGTTGGAAGCAAACCTTTACCGTTGATAGTTAAAATTTCACAGCTTTCATGAAGGGGTCACGGTGGCTAGATCAAAACACTTGATAGCTTTCAAATGGTTTCACGTCACCATTTCGTGCTCATATCCAGCTTGTGGATATGAGGTTTCTCCCACAAATATACAGTCGATTTTCCTGTTCTCCTTCCACCTACCCGGACCCCTCGCCTTATCCTCTTTCCCCCCTTTTTCCCCTAACCCCACTTCCGCGGCTGTTTGTGGGACACTGTTGTGCACAATTTGGCTGCCGCGTTTTGCCCACAAATATACAGTCAATTCTCCTACTCTCTTTCCCCCTATCCCGACCACTCCTCCCCCTACTCTGGTTCCTACCTGACTGTTCAGCGCCTTGGGACGTCCTCCCACTGTGAAAGGCGCTATATAAATGTAATTTTGTTTGATTGATTGATTGATTGATTGTGATTCTCGGCCCTGGTCCTATTCCAGAAGTTAGCTCCATTTATGCATTGCCTCTCGGTCTTGGTGCCAGGGGAAGGGGTGGAAGAAGGGACACCTTTTCGTTCCTGAGAAGCTTGCACTGTGATTATAATTATAATGACTTTAGGCTATTTTCAATTGGGTATTCATGTAGGCAAAGAAAAACGCAAAAATAAATGTTCTGTTGAAAGATGTCCTCACTCAGCGATTTACGTGGGTAAGATAAATGGTTGCTTCAGCGCATTCTGAATTGATGACAATCCATTTTAGTGAGTCATTGCGTGATCTTCTGAATTCACTTTTGATATATATATATATATGTATATATTTATGTACTGTATATATAAACGGAATATTATGTTTGTATGATAGGCTGCCTTGACTGACCTGAGCTCCATAATCCTGCAGCACGAACCTATCGAGGACGTGAGCTGTACAGGAGGAATTTTGTGATGTAGCAACAGATCACCAGTGTGTGTTTAAATGACTGAATTAAACTATTGTTAAGTGGAGTCCTGCAGCTCAGTGGATAGAGCACTTGCCTTACAAGCGGAAGGAATGTGGAATGGAGTTCCAGAGTGTGAGACAGAGAGGCTGAAAGCCTGTCCACCGATGGTAGGGCGGGTCGGCAGGGGACATGGAGGTGAGCAAAAGGGGAGCTGAACGGAGGAGGCGGGCAGGTTGATACAGACGTGTTGGAGAGATAGCTCTCCAGAGATAGCTGTGAATGACCTTGAAAGTGAGGACAAGGATCTTGAATTCGATCCTCTGGGGGGACGGGAGCTAATGGAGCCGGGCGAGGGTGGGAGTGATGTGGTCGCAGAGCTTGGTGCGGGAGAGGACACAAGCTGCAGAGTTCCGGATGATCTGCAGCTTGCGAAGGGAAGAGCCAGTAAGGCCGACAATACACAAGTTGTTTAAAACCCACCCGACCAAAAAGATATCGATTGCGGGCTTGATGGTGCAGTATTAAATCAACACCAGTGCAAGGTTGTGTGAACATACAGGGAAGCCTGTAAGTAAGCGTCTATTTGGAGCACACACTGACTGACACTACAGCTCTCCTTCTGTGGAAACACAGTAAGATCAACACCGACTGACCAGCTTGCTGTACAACCAAAATCTTAATAACGTCACATCAAAGAGGGTTATTCCTACCCGACCAAAGACTAATACAAACACGGGGGCGCAATGCGAGGTATTGACATTGACGAAGCAAAAATGCATGAGTCACTATCTCCCCCCCACACCCCCTCCCAATAAAAGACGAAAGAGATTGATCACCATTATAGCTGTGATCTCTGGGGTTTATGAGAATGACTCACGGTAGCTTCAGAACACAATTACAGAATTTTCCCGGTCTAATCTCATTTCACACAGAATCGGTGCCGCGAGGCTATAAACTTTCACGGCTCCTCAGAGACTCGGATGATTTTAACACAAAGATAATAATCTGAATAATAATCCTTACATTTGTTAAGGAAGACAGGCAAAAAGTGCTTCATAGGATACACTGAAAAGCATAGTGTTTTGGAGGCAAACCTAGCAGCCAAGTTGCGCACAGCACTGTCCCACACACAGCCATGATGTGATTATTAATAATAATAATAATAATAATCCTTGCATTTGACCCAGGTCCTCTTGCTTGTGAGGTGCGTGCTCCAAACACTAAATTACAGGAGTCCACAGGATTAACCAACTTTAGCTGGTGTATTATTAGCCAGGACACTGAGAGAAACTGTCTTCTCTTTTTGAATAGTGCTTTTAAAGTCCACCTGAACATTGCCTCAGTTTAACATCACTTGGATGCTTGGTTGAAGGGCATTCAACATTTCTGTGCCCATATTCTGGAACTCTATGCTGCAAACCTTCCCCTCATCGCCTCTCTTGCCTCCTTCAAGTCTCGTCTGAAGACCTTCCTTTTCGACCGTGCCTTCGGCCACCCTCCCACCCCCAACCCTCCCTGCCCTCCACCCCTCCTGACCCCAAATCCCACCTCGGATCCAAAACCCCTTGATTGTCTAGCACCCAGGGACATGAAGGGTGCTATACAAGTGTAATTTGTTGTGGCTGTTGTTGTTGTGATATACAGCTGGCAAGCAAGTATAAATGAAATAATAATTCAAGAGGTTGTTTTACAATTCATAAACAGCACTCCATGTGGTCTCAAAGATTAATCTACTAATGAATGCCCGTCAGGCAGCAAACACATATCGCCTCCAGCATTGGAAGAGCTAAAGCTAATTAAAGCACTTTGCTTTTATGCGTGTGTGCATTAATGAACACTCGATCGTCTAATTCAGCATGGAATTATTGCCCCAGCATTTGTTCGTTTAACAATTAGATCAGGTAAACTAGTCGCTGAGCTGGTAGAAAATGCTCCAAGTGGAAGTCTCAAGTAGGATCAGATCTTTTGCGGAGCGGGGATATAAATGGGCCCCAATGCAGTCACTACCCATGTACCATCGATTGCAAAGTCTATTTGTAAACTCCGAAGTTAAGGGAGTTTAAACAAGTGCAAAATGTAAATTTTGTCCTGCAACTCAGTGGTTAGAGCACCTGCCTTACAAGCGTGAGACCTGTGTTTGAATCCAGACAGATCAGGGCGAAACCTGGGTAAGTTTCCTTACTCAACATGCCTAGTAGTAATCCCTCCAAAAAAACAACAAAAAAAAACAATAAAAACAATTGGTGATTTCAATCAACGACTGTTTGTGGGACTCTGCTGTGCGCAATTGGCTGCCGCATTTCGCCCACAAATATACAGTGAATTCTATGAAACTCTTTGAGACGTCGATAAGACGTGAAAGCCTGATATCAAATGCAAGGATTATTATTATTATAAGTCAAAACAATTCAATTTCGGAATAGGTCAACCACGAAAGGGACAACAACAACTTGCATTTAAACAGCGCCCTTCACGAGATGTAATGTCCCAAAGTGACAAGTCCGAGGTCCACACACACATACACACGCTGAGTACATAGGTGGTGACAGGCAACACGTTAAAAAGAATCAAAGTTACCTGCTTTGTGAATGAAACCTATCTTCTGAATGAATTAATGAATCAAACTTTTTAAGATTTTATCAGCCGGGTTGTTTTTTCTCCCCCTTGTTGTGGGTTCCGATTTTTACTTTTTTAAAACACACAGCAATGCCATGTTACAACCCATTTAATCACCATTGGCAGTAGGGTCTTCAACTAAACGTTGTCGCTGTTTAATAGAAAATATGTTTCCGAGTTACATTCCTCATCATTTTAATTCACATCCTGGCCAATTGCGCACAGCAGTGTCCCACAAACAGTCATGGATTGAAATGGCCAATTTTATTATTGTGTTTTTTTTTGGAGGGATTATTATTAGGCATATGGAGTAAGGAAACTTGCCCAAGGTTTCGCCCTGACCTGCCTGGATTCCAACTTGCTCCCTCCCTTGCCTCCCAAGGCCTTTCTCAAGACCCTCCTCTTCGATCATGTCTTCCACTGCCCTCCTAACTCTCTCTCTCCCCTCCTAACTCTTTACCTCCCCTTCCAACTCTCTCCCGCTCCTCCCCCCTACCCTGCCCCTCCCCCTTGCTCGAGTCCCGAACTGACTGTTCAGCATATTGAAACGTCCTCCCGATGTGAAAAGCGTTCTATAAATGTCATTTTGTTTTTGTTGTTGAAAATGACATGTGGATCAGAAACAAATGGCATCATGAAGGAAGTCAGGACAATGACAACAACAACTTGCATTTATATAGCACCCCTCACACACGGTAGCGTCACAGCTGGTGACAGCTTACAGCTGGTATCCCATAAGTGTAGCGGTTAGCGCACTCGCCTTGCAAGCGGGAGGACCCGGGTTCGATTCCCAGGTGGGGGAAACCTTAGGCAAGTTTCCTTACTCCGCAATCCCCCGACATTTCAATGAAATTCTGTCCTTATTTCTCTTCAAGCAATGTTGAATTGTCTAATTTGTTTTTGCCTGCGGAATTGGCGTCTTGTGCAATAGTTGTGTATGGGCAAAACCGGTTGACCGTGAGATGTGACCTGTGAACGCAGCGTGACTTTTCCGTGGATAATGTGGTCAAGGTACAGAGTTGGGTAGTTCATTTACCACTTAAAGCTAAGATTGCTTCGGAGAAACGGTAAGGTCAGAGCAATTGGAGAATATTACATTGACTGTATAGTGTTTACATGTCTGGAGTGAGCGAAGAATTTTGATGGGGTATGTCCTGGCAGATAATAATAATCCTTGCATTTGATATAGCGCTTTTTGTGTCTTCTAGATCTCTGAAAGCACTTCACAGAATTTACTGTAAAGTGAATTGACTGTGTATTTGTGGGCGAAACATGGCATCCAATTGCGCACAGCAGTGTCCCACAAACAGTCGTAGATTGAAATGACCAATTTTATTATTGTGGAATTTTTTTGGAGGGATTATTATTAGGTGTGTGTGTGGAGTAAGGAAACTTGCCCAAGGTTTCGTCTTGACTTGCCTCGATTCGAAACACAGGTCTCGCACTTGTAAGGCGAGTGCTCTAACCACTGAGCTACAGGAGCTCCACGATAAATGCAAGATGCTGCATGTACAAGTGAACGTGGGATGCACACAGACAGGATAAAAAAGATGCTGAAAAAAGACCTGGGAGAAAGTCAGTTGGCTCATTACTCAAAATGTCAAAACTGAGCGAGCTAGCAATAAACAAGGCAGACAGTGTAGAGAGCAATGAGGATTATTCCAAGTGTTGGTTTCAAGGCGCTGTGAGCAGTGATTAGATGGGTTAGTGGGCTTCAGCCTCCAAAAGAGATATCTCGGCGAGCACCTTCTGAAGGTGTATAATATTTTAAGTAGGATTTAGGGAGCGAACACAGAAACGTATTTTTGGATACCCAAGTGAATGGGACCAGAAGAGGACCAGTTCAGGGCTGCAAAGAGGCAATTTCAGGACTGCAAGCAGAAAGGTAATTAATTATAATAATAATAATCCTTGCATTTGATATAGCGCTTTTCACATCTTATCAACATCTCAAAGCGCTTCACAGAATATACTGTAAAGTGTATTGACTTTATATTTGTGGGCGAAACGCAGCAGCCAATTGCGCACAGCAGTGTCCCACACAAACAGTCATGGATTGAAATGATCAATTTATTATTGTGGGAGCTTTTTTGGGGGGCGGGATTACTATTAGGCGTGTGGAGTAAGGAAAGTTGCCCAAGGTTTTATGCTGATCTGCCTGGATTTGAACACAGGTCTCACTTTTGTAAGTGAGTGCTCTAACTACTGAGCCACAGGACTCCACTGCAACAGATTAGCAGAATGATTAGTTGAGACCAGACTGTTGAATTCAGAAAAAGCTTGACACTGTCTTGGGAAGGATGGGTATTCTGGAAGGATGAGATCAAACAGTATATCGCAGTGGGCTTACCATGTGGTTGAGTGTCCCACTGTGTTACCGTGCGTGAAGGTTGCTATAGAAATGCAAGTTATTGATGTTTATCATGAATTTTGGTATACTGGCTGTGCAGTAACATTCTGACTTCCAGCATCGACTGCCTGACTTCCTGTACATAACATGTACAGGGACCGAAGTCTCTTCATTTATAGTGTCAGAGCAGCTCAGAGAGTATTGTTAACAACAACAAAATTACACTTGTATAGCGCCTTTCACGTCAGGAGGACGTCCCAAGGCGCTGGACAGTCATTGTTTCAGATCTGAGCTGGGGACAGGGAGGGTGAAGAGAAAAGGGGGGATTTGCAGTGACCGAAAGGACCGTCGAAGAGGAAGGTCTTGAGGCGGGATTAAAAGGAGACCAGGGAAGGGGTTTAGGCAGAGGGATTGTGGGATGGAGTTCCAGAGTTTGGGGGCAGAGTGGCTAAAGAGTGGTTGAGACATCTCAAAGCGTGTTACAGAATATACTATAAAGTGAATTGATTGTGTAGTTTGTGGGCGAAATGTGGTATTTATTAATATTATTGCATTTTTTGCAAGTCTGTTTATTTATTTGTTTATTTATGTCATTGCTTTATTTGATATTGTGGGTTTCTGGCTGAAAGACTGAAAATCTGCCTCAAATGTGTTATCATCTTCTAAGATTCAGCAAACTCTGGTAAATGGGTGAGTTTCTGATGAATCATCGGAATTGGAACATAGAATCAGGCTGGAGGCCATTGAGTCTCTGATGGTGGTAGCTTCTTCACTGAAGCTAACTAAGGATTTCATTCCCAATTCCCTGTTCCTGTTCCCCAAACACTTTGATGTTGTTGCTCTTCAAATGCTTATCCAATTCCCTTTTAAATATTTTGATTGTCCAAGTTTCAGTTGAATAGATACTCGTGGGAAACAATTCGGTCTTCCAATAACCCCCCTGTGCTTCTAACACATCGCTTCTAACCTCCCTGTCAACTCTTCCAGGGAACAAACCTTTCTGCCCCCTTGATGCTGATGAAGTAATGTATAACTGCGAGAAAAATGGAAAATCCACCCAATAAAGTCATGTAGGTCTAGTCAAAATTCCCAAGTTGATGTAATGAATCCTTACACATAGCACTTGAAAACATGGAGCTGAGCTTATCTCTCAACGCTGCTGGGACATACATATTTTCCTAGTTACATAGTCAGTTCAGTGCAGGCTTTGTACATAAAAACAGCTTTCTGCGGCTGATGCTTTTTCTTTCCCTGTAAAGTTAAGACAGAGTGGCTGCTGATAAAGGGTTGAGAATGAAATGTTTGCAAGCTGGAACAGGCTATGATTTTTGGTTTGAAATGAGTTGAGATTCGCCACCACACCTGTGAAACAGTCAGGGAATGAGAAAATGCTGATTTCTCTACATCACAAGATTGGTGATGGAAGAAGAACTCTCTTCAGCCCATCCAATCTCATCTTTCCAGAATACAGATCTGTCTTTGTCTCTCTATCACAGCATCAAGTTGTTTTTTAAATGAATCCAGTGTCCTGGCCTTTACCACCTTTCCTAGGAACCGAATCCATTCGTTAATTAAGAAACGACTTCCTGCAATCTGTCCCGAAATTGCACTTTACAACTGTAAACCTTTAGGCTCTTGTTCAACTGTCCTGCTGCATCCCAAAACTTTCATCTGGATTTACTCTTTATTAATCCTACTTAAAAATGTACACACCTCAAGGAGGTCCTCTCTGAATTTTCTTCTCTGAAATCTGAAAAGCCCCCGCTTCATAGCTCCTAGATGATGATCAAGACCATTTTGTACCTGGGCCAATTTTCTATCTGAATTCCTTGGGAATTTTCACTAACTTGCAATTGTATTGCACTATCCACAAATGATAACCTTAACACCGAGTCTGGGCACCATCAAAGAGTTAGGTTTCCAGGAGGCTTTTAAAGACTAATAGAGATGGGGCAATGTGAAGAGATTTAGGGGAAGGAGTTCCAGAGGGTGAGGGCAAAATGGCCAAGGATTATTGTGGAGTAGAGCAAAGGACAAGTGTGAGTGAGGATCTTGAAGTTGGAAATGCTCGTGCCATGAACAAAAAATTTGGGTAAGTCTGGCACATGGGCAGTGAGGGATAAAGCATTCAGAATAAGTAACTGCGACACAAGTTTCATCATGATTAATAACCAATGATGAGGCTTCGTCAAGCGTTTGATGTGAGTTAGAAACAGCTCCTGGGATGACTGGTATGTTCAAATTTGCCTGGGCATTTTTGACAAGTCATGCAGTCATTCACCTGCAAGTCTTTGAGAGTTGTGATTTCATCAGGTCGTTGCTGAAGCATTGCACAATTACCATCCTTTCTGCTGGTCTTAAGTTTCCAGTTTCTCAGTACTCAAAGACAATTAAGATTCCCACTTACAAGTTCAATCCAGGACTGTTTGAGGGACACTGCTTTGCACAATTGGCTGCCACATTTCGCCCACAAATGTACAGTCAATTCACTTTACACTATATTCCGTGAAGCGCTTTTAGTCATCTAGAAGTTGCGAAAATGCTCTATATATCTGAAATGCAAGGATTATTATTCATTTATTCTGCTATCTTGCCACTGTGCGCACGCTGTATCGTATACTATATATAACATTGAAATTCTGCTCAGCAATTTTTATTCCACTCTGGGAATTGGAACGCATTGTCTAGGCTGCTACTTCATTGCTGGGGATGCCATCGCTTGAATGAAATGTTGAATCGATGTCCAGTCTACCTATTCCTGGCAGACGTTTCAAAGATTGCCTGGTATTATACCAAAATAACTAAGGATGTTACCCCCATTGACCTGGGCAACAATCCAACAGATACGTTGATAATCTATTTGGGGGCTTTTTGTAGGCAAATTGCCTGCTTACAAATACGCAGTTGACAAGAATTCCTTTGAAGAGATAATAATAATAATAATCCTTGCATTTGATATAGTGCTTTTCACATCTTATCGACGTCTCAAAGTGCTTCACAGAATATATTGTAAAGTGAATTAACTGTATATATTTGTGAGCGAAACATGGCAGCCAATTGCGCACAGCAGCATGCCCATAAACAGTCGTGGATTGAAATGACCAATTTTTATTATCGTGTGTTTTTTTGGGGGACGGATTAGTATTAGGTGTGTTGATGTCACATGTCCTGTAACAAATGCAAGGATAATAATAATTATTAATATTCTTTGCATTTGATGTAGCGCCAGATCACGTCTTCAAGACACCTCAAAGCGCTTCACAGAATACATTATACCACAAAGTGTAGTGACTGCATTTGGCGATGGCAAAACAAGGCAGGTACTTTGCGCCCAAAATATACTTCTTATTGCGGTGTGCGTTTGTGTTAAGGCCGTTGGCACCCACTGCTACGCTCAGTCAATGCTCAGAATCGCAGGATGGAGGTGGGATCTGAATCTTTTATGCTCCCAAGTTAAAATGTGTCCATCGTCTCTGAACATTTCTCTGTGGGTGGATCGCTCGAAAATTGTCACAAAATGGTAGCTTGCAGCTGTAGCAATATCAGGGGCTGGCTGTGTCTCTCAGCCATGTGTCGGGCCGTGAATGTGCTGAACCGATTGCGTTTCACATCACCATGAGCTATCTTCTTTGAACGATGAAAGCATTTTTCTCATAGTCAATGCTAGCAGTCATCCGTTGCCTATAATTAGGTTGGCGTGTGCAACTCTGGCAACATGTTCCTTGCCTGCTGACAGGTTACCATGAAGAGAGATGTATTGTTTGCTACAGAATCGCTGAGCAGCACATAAGAAGCAGGGCAGTCCCTGCTTTTTCTCGTCTCCTCCTCCCTTCACAGTTTTATGCATCCCAACATTCACACGGAAATTCCAGAGATATTTATTGCTATTTATGACAGTAAATATACTACTCACAATTTGCATATTTTAGAATTAAACCCACAAATTGCACAGATTTCTGCACAATCAAACCTGGGTGGGAATGGCTTCTTTATTCGTATCACTTCTGTCATCTTGTTACCTGATACTTGTGACTGTAAAAATAATGATACTACTAATAATAAAAATCCTTGTGTTTCATACAGCGCTTTATCACATCTTCGAGACGTCTCATCAAAGCGCTTCACACAATCTACTGTAAAGGGAATTGACCATATAGTTTGTGTATGAAATGCAGCAGCCAATTGCACACAGCAGCGTCCCACAACCGCTCGTGCGCCGAGGACCAATTTCTTTTTATTCTTAAATTATCTCTGCCCCCACACTCTGGAACTCCATCCCACAGTCCCTTCGCCTCGCTTCCTCCCTCGCCTCCGTCAAGGCCAGTGTCAAGACCCTCCTCTTCGACCGTGCCTTCTGCCGCCCTCTCAACTCTCTCCCTCCTCTCCCCGGACTATTTTTGTCTCTTTTCATAGTAACCTTGTGCCCCTCGCTTCACACCATGACGTTTATATTACAAAAAAAAGGACAAAAATAGGACAAGGCAACTCCGTAATAACACAGTTATCTGGGTCCAGTACCTCAGAGACCTTGTTATAATTAGCGTGGGAAAAAAATGACCGAATAGCAGGTCGGGTCAGATAGCTCCTAGTGTTACTTGTGTTAACTGCATGAGACATGCGGTTGCGCAGGAAGTGATGTCAGCAGTGATCTGACAAACAGCAAGTCAGCCACATTTAACACTGGAAAGGGGATGCATTGCAACAATAGAGCACAAATGACCTGTGGCTTGAGGCAAGCATCTTGGAGCATTTAACAATGGCGGAACTCGACTCCGAGCTCGGGGTGGAGTGGTGGGTTGGGGGCGGTGTGACTGTAATCACGGCCGAAGAGGAAGATCTTTCGATGTCAATGGTGTGGGGGGAGCGAGGGGAGTGCAGAAGGCTGGAGCCATTGAGTGAAGGCGGCAGGTAATGGAGTAGGGTAGTATAAGAAGACTGGAGAGATAGGGAGGTGCCAGGGCATGATGTGATTTCATAACAGGAGTGTGAGGATCTTCAAAATTCATCCATTCTGCTCTAGGGAGTCTGAGAAGCACTGGGGTTTGCACATTGGTATGAGTGCGTTGGGTGTGAGGTACAGTCAGAAGTGGGCAGAACGGGAGGAAAGCAGTTTCCGGTAATACTGATATGTTTTCAAAAATGTTTTACGTGCAATGTAAATTGATTTCTATGTGGAGACCTGTAACTTGGTGGTTGCAGCACTCACCACGCAAGCGAGAGAGACCTGGGTTCGATTCCAAGCAGGGCAAAACCTTGGGCAAGTTTTCTTACTCCACTTGTCTGATAATGATCCCTCAAGAATAAAAGTAAAATAAGTTTTGCTCTCAAAGATACAGTCACTTCACTTTACAGTACACAGTATTTTGTGAAGCGCTTTGAGACGTCTAGAAGAGGTGAAAGTATTGTATCGGATGCATAGATTGTTATTGGTATAAAAATGTAAACTAATAATAATAATAATCCTTGCATTTGATATAGCGCATTTCACATCTTATCAAAGTCTCAAAGCGCTTCACAAAATGTACTGTAAAGTGAATTGACTGTATATTTGTGGGCGAAACACAGCAGCCAATTGTGAACAGCAGCGTCCCCACAAATGGATTGAAATTACCAATTTTTATTATTGTGTTTATTTTTGGACAGATTATTATTAGGCGTGTGGAGTAAGGAAATTTGCCCACAGTTTCGCCCTGACCTGCCTATTTCAAACACAGTCTCACGCCTGTAAGGCGAGTGCTCTTACCACTGAGCTACAGGAGCTCCTTTTACAGAGCGAGGGTGTTTGAGTTGGCCAGTGACTGGCACTGGAAATATATTCTGCGTTGTTTCTTTCAAATCATTCTGACATTTGAATGGCCTGATTTCAAGGGCAAGTCCGTGAAGTGTTGATGACGTTCAGGGAACTCTGCTTGATTGTCAATCGCGAGCCAGTTGACCAAAGCTAAATACTGTACATGAGTGACAAGTAAACACACAAGGAACTTGGCTGAGTTCATTGAAAGTACTGTATAATGTTTCCATTTATACATCAAACCCTGGAAGGCAAATTGCAATATATTTAACAATAGCAGCAGAGCATGGCTGAATTCTCCTTACAATTTGCTGATAGAAATTCTGCAAATGTCAACTTTTTTTTTGCTTTTAATTCATTAAATTTAATCCCTCAAAAAAAAAACAAGTATAAAATTGGTCATTTCTATCCACGACTGTTTGTGGGGACGCTGCTGTGCGCAATTGGCTGCCACGCTTTGCCCACAAATATACAGTCAATTCACTTTACAGTATATTCTGTGAGGTGCTTTGAGACATCTAGAAGACGTGATAAGGTGCTGTATCAAATGCAAGAATTATTATTATTAGTGTTACTAAAGCTACTTTTATTTTCCTACAAAGCCAGAAAATACCACTGAGCTTTGCAAAGAACAAATTTTGTGACTTTGTGAAATTCCACTAAGTTTTAGCTAGTGAGACTAAAATTGTGTCTGAAAATTTAAGATTTAAGGAAATTTAAGTGTGGAAAATTATTAAATTTGGACTAAATTCAGCAATAAATCTTCCATGGTTTTTAACGAAAAAAAGAACTTCTGGCTTGAGACTGGATTCAAGAGCTTCACTGCCATTCTGTGTGATTTCAAAAAGGTTCCACAGAATAAGAGGTGGCGGAATAAGCTGTGGGGCTTCTGGTAACTGAAAATCCTTCTCAGTGTTAAAAATATAAAAACGTAAGAATTTTCTAGATGAAACAAGACCAAGGTCCACCCAGTTCATTTTACATCATCTTCAAGATTGTATGTCATGTCGTGACCCAAACTGTATAATGTTTCCCGAGATATTATTTCTTAACAGGAATCTATCTAATTTGTTCTTGGGAGAATCAACACTTTCTGAAACAAAAACGCTTTCTGTTTCCACTGTCTCCCAAGCGGGAGATTGTTCTATAAGTTTACTGCTCGCTCACTGAAGTAGTGTTTCCGCAGATTTCTTCTGAGTTCACCCCCTCTTCAATCACAATCCTCTGGTTCTGCCGAGTTTTTTTTAAATTCCAAGTACCGGTATGCAAATTGTTATGCGATGAGGAGTACAAGCAAGTTATTCTGCTGCTTCACAAAATGAAATGTTGACTGGAATTAAAGCATGTCTTGATTTAAAGGCTTCTCTGAATGAGCAAAATAATTGGAACTGTGTTCCTGTTTTGGTGTTCGAAATGCTTTGGCCGTTTCCAATCATTCCGGACATGTTCTGTAAGGATTGGGGTCAAGAGATCTTGCTGTCAATCATGTTACTTGGTAGGTAGGAGTCAATAAGATGGAACTGTCTTCGAGTGGAAATCTGTGAAAATGCTTTTCTGAGAGGTGAGGATTTCATATCTCCCTGAAGTTATTATTAGCTGAGGCCATTGCTATTGACTTTTAATCTTACCAGCCAGCGAGACTGGATGCACAGAGTCAGGCGATGCAATAATAATAATCCTTGCATTTGATACAGCACCTCATCGCACCTTGAATATATCTCAAAGTGCTTCGCAGAATATTCTATAATAATAATAATCCTTGCGTTTGATATAGCGCTTTTTGCGTCTTTTTTTGAAGAAAATAATATGTATATTTCGTAGGCAAAATATTTAGTGCTACGTAAATCTACTCCCAAGTGAATCTTTCTCAGCGTGTAAATCTCCTACAATAAAATCTCCAGTTTCTCATGTGTCTCTGGAGGGCTGGTGACCTATAGTAAACATTTGGATTGATCATTAGTGGTAAAACTCCGGTAATGTCATGGGGCAGAGAGGTACGGGTTAAAGTCCCTCGGCTGTTGTTTCTAATGGAAGCTTAGGTATGTTTCACACCGTAGGAGGACACTTGGTCCATTGTTCCTGCGTCTGTGCTCCCAGTGGATTCATTCAAATCTATATCTTTGCTCTTTCTCCCCATAATCTTCATGGATTCCCTTCCCCTTTTGAATGTCATAATTAACATCACTTCAATAGGCACTTGCACGTACGCATCACAATCCTAATCACTTCCTGTGTTTAAAACAAAGCCTCAATAAATGTCCACCTTCATGTTTCTAGTCATTATCTTATCTTTTTAATGCCCCTCTTGTTGCCAATTCATTTACCATTGAGGGGGCATATCGCCCTGCCATTCCCTAAAAATCACAGCTTCACATTTATCTTATTACGTTTCATTTGCCTACAAATGAATAAATGGAACAAAGGAATATTCACTTGCTGACAGAATGCTCTGTATAGTAAATTCTGTGAATCTCTTTGAGAAGTCCGCCTAATGTGAAATACACTGTGATAATTGTTATTATTTGCTACATCTCTGCCAAGGTCCCCAACCTGCCTAAATACTCCTGTATCACCAGCCATGTACGATGAATGCCAATGAATTGATTCCTGTTCTTTGCTTTCTGTCCTACTGCCTCGCTCTCTGTGCTACAATTTGCAATTAATACTGTTGGCTTTGACTTTTGCAGCAAGTATCCTTCGCGACATCATTTCAAATGATATCTGAAAAGGCATTTTTACAACATCCTACACATTACCATTATTTTGCCCACAAAATGCAGAGACACTCTCCACTTTACAATATATTTTTTATGAAGCGCTTTGAGATGTCTCAACGATGCTATAATAATAATCCTTGCATTTGATATAGCTCTTTTCACATCTTCTAGACGTATCACAGCGCTTCACAGGATATACTGTAAAGTGAATTGACTGTATATTTGTGGGCAAAATGCGGCAGTCAATTGCGCACAAAAGTGTCCCACAAACATTTGTGGATTGAAATGAACAATTTTATCATTGTGTTTTTTTTCGAGGGATTATTATCGGGCATGTGATATATCAAATGCAAGTGTTATTATTATTATTGGTAACTTTTTCAAGATCCTCAGGAAGTTCCTTAAAAAACAGCAGTGTTGCAAAACCTGCCCTTTAAAAATGCACTTAAGACTTCTTGTCAACTCTCCCTGATTAGCTCCTCCCTGGCTTAATGTTAATGATTTTTGTTATAATTATCTCCAGTAGTTTGGACACTTCCGATGTAAGACTGAATATTGTGTAATTACCAGACCTGGCCCTTCACTCCCTTTTTTGAGTGGATTTTCATTCAGCTGTGTGTGACTGTGCAAAATGATAATGAAAATTTAATGGAAAATACTGTACGGTGGAATTATTTTTAAAAAGCTGTAAAATTAGCAGGGATCTATTTTTACTACAGTACATTGTCAAAGACCATAACTGAAAAATAATTCATGGAGCATAATTATGCTCTTGGCTCGGTTTTATCTCAACAGTTTATGTTTAATTTAGCCGATCAAGGTCTGTATCTGAGGTATTTAATTTCCGGCAATTTATGTCCAACTGTATATGTAGTTTGTTTTTCAAGAAGTTTCAGTTCAGCCCTGGCTCAGTTGGTAGCACTCTCTCCTCTGCCAATCGGAAAGTTGCGGGATGAAGATTAGTGGCGGAAACATCCCAACACTCTGGAATACTCTTCCTCCATCCTTCTGCCTTTCCCCTTCCATCCCCATCCCCATCTCAGCTGAAGAACTTCCTCTTCAATCGTGCTTACGGTCACCTCTCCCTGGCTCTACGTCGCACTCCGCCACTGTCAAGGGCTCTGGTACATTGCCCTTAGTGAGAGGCGCTATATAAATACAAATTGTTTGTTGTTTTTGATCACATAGTCAAGGCTGACATCACATGATAGTGGTGGGCAGTGCTGGATTGCAGGAGGTGTCATCCTTTGGATGATATGATATGTTAAAACGGGATCCAGTTATTAAGCACAAAATGATGTAAAGGAAAATGTAGTCCTTTTTAAGACAGGGCAAAATTATTCTTTTTGTGTTGAAAGATGGAACAATTGCTCATGTGCCTCAGCGAGTTTGTTTTCAAATCCCTCCACTACTCTGCACCCCTCTACCTCTCCGATCTCCTCTCTCCTCAAACCAGGACCCGTTGCCTTCTCTCCACTGGGTCTGGTCTCCTCCTTGGCCCCCGAATCCTCCACTCCACCATCGGCAGCCGTGCCTTCAGCCACTATGCCCCGAGGCTCTGGAACTCCCTTCCTCACTCCTTTCGCCTCTCCCCCTCTCTTCCCAGTTTCAGTTCTCAGCTAAAGACCTTTTGCATTGACTGCACCTTTGGTCACCTTTCTCCCCCTGCGCCTGGCTCGCCCCCGGGATCCGTTATTATGAAGCGCTATGAGACGCCATCCAGCGTGGAGGGCACTATATAAATTGAAGTTGTTGTTGTTGCAAGTACTGTACTCAGCAAATCCCCCACTGGTGAAATGTACACAGCTTTTTATACCTAGGCCGTTTGCCTTTTGACGTAATGTGCGCTTGTTTCTGCCCATGTGCAATACCCAATTGATCCTAACATAGCAAAAGATGGCTTTAAAATGAATTATAGATATGTGGTGAATAGTCATTAAGGAGCTGAGCAATTAAAAGAGATAATGATTGCCTCTGCTTTAGGGGGACAGGCTCACTTACCGACAATTGTTGGAAGTATATTTAGCCGCACCTAACAAACAAATAATTTGTTATTTCAATGCAAGCTCCAAGGGATGTAAAAATATGCAAGATTTGTAGAACAGACCTGTGCAGTTTACTGTGCCTTTTTCCTTGATCAAGTGTCAAGCCTGGTTAAGTGAGTAGCATTTCCCTCTAGGTCAGAAGATTGTTAAATCAAGCCCCGCGTTAATAATACTGGTAACTAGAACTCATTAGACAGGATGATGTTCCATTGCTGTACTGGGGGCCAGTGCTGCTTTGCGATAATGCTGTTCTTGGGACAAAACGTTAAGTCAAGATCTTGATTTCCTCTTCAGAAGGACATCAGAGATTCGACTTGCAAAGTGCAGAGAGTTTTTCCTTTGCCTGGTGAGCATCAGGCTCCAGATATGTCAGTCATAAGAACATAAAAATTAGTAGCAGGAGTAGGCCATTCAGCCCCTCGAGCCTGCCCGCCATTCAATAGGATCATGGCTGATATTCTAACTTAACTCCACCTGCCCGCCTTATCCCCATATCCCTTAATCACTTTAACCACAAGAAATTTGCCTCAACAGCAGTTTTATGGGACCTTCCTTGACTTGTGTAAAATGACTTCTGCGTGGTGTGACCACAAAAGGAATCAACACACACCTCGCCGCAATTATTGCAACCCACTTTGTTTGAAGCATTTCGACAATGAAGAGGCATCATAAAACCTGTGCAAATGTGCTTGGGTGGAATCAGTCGAGTCCTATAGCTCAGTGTTTAGAGCACTCACCTTCCAAGCAAGAAATGTGGGTTTGATTCCAGGCAAGGCGAAATCTTGGGCAATCCTGCTTGCTCCACACGCCTGATAATAATCCCTCAAATAAAATTATAAATTGGTCACTACAATCCACAACTGTTTGTGGGACGCTGCTATAAGCAATTGGCTGCCACATTTCGCCCACATATAAACAGTCAATTCACTTTACGTATTCTGTGAAGCACTTTGAGAAGTCTAGAAGACTTGAATAGGCATTAAATCAATAGCAAGAATCATTATATTATTATTATGATTATTATTATCGGTGCAAAATTGTGGTAACCTGTAGCTAGCTCAGTGGTTAGACCACTCGCCTAGCAAGCGAGACACCTGGGTTCGATTCCCGGCAAGGCAAAATATTGGGCAAGTTTCTTTGCTCCACACGCCTCTGTTTACCTCGCAATAGTTAGGAAGCCGGTTGTTAGTTGATTGGCATATTGCTTTTCAGGGGGTTAATAATTCCTTCGGAAAGTAATAAATGAATTGGTCACTTAACCCACTACCGAAGGAATTATTAACCCCCTGTTTGTGGGACACTGGTGTGCGAACTTGGTGGCCACACTTTGCCCAGAAGATATACAATTGACTTTACAGGATATTCTGTGAAGCTCTTGAGACATCTCAAAGCCGTGATACGGCTTTTAATCAAATGCAAGGATTATTATTATTAATATTGTTGTGGGTGGCTCCCTGACGGGCTGTGAAAGAGAATCAAGCCCATTCTGTAATCTTCGCCTTGGGAGATTGTGGTCTCGCCCCCCATCATTTACAAAAGCAGGTCTGAACACTCCAAAACACCATCTCGTCTCGTTTATCCATTACTCATTGGGTGAAACGAGACACCATTCCAGATCCTGAACAGCTGAACCTTGACCAATGCATAACTTGTTAGCAGCCAAGTGTTCCACTTGGGTTAGGATTTGTTTGGGTTTGGATTCCTCTGAAATGGAAACGATTGTCAGCCGTGTCCTGGAAGTTCTTTGTGTGGGTCCAATAGGCATTTATCTCCGCAGCACATTTGTTGTGGTGCGCAATCAGCTGCTGTGTCTCACCCAACAAAATACAGGTAGACCTCGCTTAATTAACGTTGCTTTGGTCAACGGGGTATGGGGATAAGGCAGGTAGCTGGAGTTAGAGTAGAATATCAGCCTTGATTGAATGGCGGGGCAGGCTCGATTAGCTGAATGGCCTACTCCTGCTCCTATTTCTTATGTTGTTGCGTTGTTACGTCACTGATATACAGGGGGATATATTCATTTAACGTTGCAATATCCGCTAGTTTCTGTTACAACGAGGAAGTGAGACCTGTGTTTCAAATCCAGGCAGGTCAGAGCTAAACCTTGGGCAAGTTTCCATACTCCACACGCCTGATGATAATACCTAAAAAAAAATTGGTCATTTCAATCTACAACTGTTTGTTTGTGGGACGCTGCTGTGTTTCACCCACAAATATACAGTCAATTCACTTTACAGTGTATTCTGTGAAGTGCTTTGAGACGTCTAGAAGACATGAAAAACTCTACATCAAATGCAGTTATTATTAATGCAATAATGCTATTATTATTATTATCCTCCTGATATGAAAAGCGCTTTACAAATGTAAATTTGGTTTTGTTGACCTCAGCTCAGTGCTGCCACTTTGAAGAGTTAAGGTGGAGGTAGGAATTTGATTAAAAGCAGACGGGAGTTAGAATCTGGGATGCTTTGCCAAAAGCTTGATTAGAATTAAAAAGGAAATTGGATAAACATTTGAAGCGAAATCATATGAAACAGGGAAAGGAGAGGGAGCAGGGATTTGGACTTGAAATAGTGTACTTAGCTTGGCCAAAGCTAGCATAGGCTCGATGGGCCAAATGGCAGCCTTCTCCTGCTGTAGTTTCTGTGATTCTGTGCTGTTTCCCATCACAGCGAACTTTCACTGTGATGTAATAAAAATATACAAAGTGCACCCAGTAGGAATTGTGTGTGTGCGTGTGTGTGTCACGTGGGACACAGTATTTACACATGACTGAACCCGTGGAAACGTTTTTAATTTATTGTGAATTCAAAATTAATGAAATACTTGAATCGAGGCTAAAATAGCCACTCAAATCTTTTCAGACTTGGATTTGCAAAAGCATTCAGGCTGCTGTGTGTAGCAGAACATATCCCCTCGGAAAGACTTATACAAGATTTTCAACATGCCAGGTGGCATTTTAAGACTTTCCACTTAAAAAAAACACACAAACATATTCTCGTTATCTCGTTAATGCTGCAGCATCCTCACAGTGACGGATTGCTCTATTGTCTTCACACATGGGTGTAAATGTACCATAATAGTTAGAGGACTGTTGGGGCCTTATCGTGTCCTCAAAGGATTTGAAAAGATTGTACTGTGAAGTGTAGGGGCTGTGTCATTTGTAGGAAGACGCGGCAGTCAATATATGCACAACCTATCTCTGGCGACGAAATGAAATACAAATTTAGCCAGGTGATTTAGGAGTCCTGTAGCCTGGTGGTTTGAGCACTCGCCTTATAAGAGTGAGACCTGTGTTTGAATCCTGCAGGTCAGGGCAAAACCCTAAGCAAGTTTCCTTACTCCACACACACGCCTAATAATAATCCCTCCAAAAAAAATTGGTCATTTTAATCCACGTGAGGCACTTCTATGCGCAATTGGTTGCCGCGTTTAGCCCACAAATATAAAATCAATTCAGTGTATTCTGTGAAGCGCTTTGAGATGTCTAGAAGACGTGAAAAGCTCTATATCAAATGCAAGGATTATTAATGCAGTATTATTATTTTATTATTTGGGCCAGGACATTTGGGCCATGGGAATGTTAATGTCCAGGTGAACAGGCAGATGGGATTTTAGTTCATTGTCTCGTCCAAAGGACACCACCTCTGACAACGCAACACTCCTCCATCACTGGATTGAAGTGTCACCTAGAGAGTTGTGGGAACTCGCTTGAGTCCCAATTCGGTTTGTGAACTACAAATTTAATGGTTAAGATGGAAGAGAATGAGAAATGAATGCTAATTTACAACTGGTTAATAATTGAATTCACATCTACCGTGAACTTGACTTGAAAAGGTTTGGAAGTGCAGGTGCCTCTCGAATCACAGTTAGTTCAAATTTTTTTGTTTCCACCCACTGTGACAAAGGGAGGGAAGTGAATGTGACCTGCTTTAGGGTTCAGGAAATATTGGCTTCATATTGGCGTGCTTGGTGCATGGCGTGCAGTCCTGTAGCTGAGTGGTTAGAGCACTCGCTTTTCAAGCGCGAGACCTGTGTTCGAATCCAGGCAGGTCACGGCGAGACTTTGGACAAGTTTCCTTACTCCACGTGCTTGATAATAATCCCTCCAAAAAAAACAATAATAAAATTGGTCATTTTGATCCATGACTTTGTCGGACACTGCTGTGCACAATTGGCTGCCGCGTTTTGCCCACAAATATACAGTCAATTCATTTTACAGTATATTGTGTGAAGTGCTTTGAGACGGCTAGAAGATTATTATTTATTATAGCGGGAGTAGCGTCCTTTCTATTCATAATTGAACAACCTGGATTGTTGCTACTGAAATGTTGCAGTTGCTAGTTGGACTGTGTTGGACAAAGAGACGGTATATCCACAAGTCATAAGTGGCTTGTTTCCTTCTGACAAAGGGTCGTGGACCCTAAACTTTTCCTCTCCCCATAGATGTTGCCTGACCTGCTGAGTGTTCCCAGCCATTTCTGTTTGTGTTTCGAATTTCTGGGCATCTGCCCGGATTTTTCATTTTTTGCTATCGTAGGTGGTTTTGTGTTGTTCAAAAGGCCTTACCTCTGTTGTGTTGCGTTCTCTTTGTCTGCTCTTGAACCACACAGCGTTGCGAGTGGGTCCGGTGAGCACCTGCACACATTGCCAGGGCCTGCCTAGTTGCCCCTGTGCAGGCAGCTGCTGACAGACACTGAAGCGCAACTCAAGGTGGAGCTGCAACCCGCCTTCTCTCAGGTGCATCTTGTCTGTGCTCAGTGTCCGGTGCCTTTGCCAAGTTGACATCTGTGCTAAATAGTTCTCGCAGTCTGAGCATTGTTCAATGCTGATTGACTTCACCGGATCTATACGGTAATTACCTTGAATAACCTATGGGCTGATTATGTTATATGACGCAGGAACAATAAATAATTTTCACAATTTTTGGTGTACGTCTAAGTGCGCTTGTTCTTGTTATTGTTACAGGAGTCCTGTAGTTCATTATTTAGAGCCCTCGCTTAGCGAGAGACCAGGGTTTGATTCCCGACAGGGTGAAACCTTGAGCAAGTTTCCTTATTCCACATGCTTGATAATAATTCCTTAAGAAAAACAATGATTTGGTCACTCAATCCACGACTGTTTGTGGTACCCTGCCTGTGCGCAATTGGCTTCCGTGTTTCGCCCACAAAGTATATACAATCAATTCACTTACAATATGTTCTGTGAAGCGCTTTGAGACAGACGTGATAAAATACTATTATCAAATGCAAGGATTGTGATAGAGGCGTATGGAGCAAGGAATCTCGCTTAAGGTTTTGCCCTGCCCAGGAATCAAACACGGGTCATCTCACTTGAGATGCGAGTACTCTAACCACTGCACTACGGGACTCCCCCAATCGAGTCTATTTCTGCAATGAACATGTTACCTGGGCAAAACTTTGATCAGGTTAAAACCGGTGGCGGTCGACTGGTCTCCAGTCACTGGGCATAAAAATCTACATTTCACTGTACAGATTGCCTGATGGGGCTTCTTTGAAATCCCTTTAAACACTGCTGAGGATATTGACATTTTGAACCATGGGTACATTTACTTTTTGCACATGTGCTGAAATATACTTGGGAACCCAGGGATAGGAATGTGAAAAGCGAGCAGCGCTTTCTGGAAGAGACCCATGGCAGTAACCACAATCCCTTGACTGTGGATCAATCAATCAATCAATCAATGAATCAATCAATCAATCAATGAATCAATCAATGTTGGAAAAATGAGAATTGTCTACAAAACATAGAAGTCACTACACTTTGCAGTAAAAGTGCTTTGATGTAACGCAACCCCAAATCTGCTGTGTTTGATGAGATTCCTCTTTAGCCGTTTGCCAGAGTCATGGATAGATAAAGAATGCGATTTCCTTACATAGCACAAAGCCTGCAATATTTCCCAGATGTCTGTTTGCTTTTCTGGTGTGAGCCGGATGCACTTATTTGAAATTCCGCCGTGGTATGAGGTGTTTACGTTCTGCCGTTCAAGGAATTACTTGAAGTTATTTTTGGCACTCTTTGATGAGTTATTTTACGTCCCCCAAAAAATCCTGCTTTATCAGTTCATTTCAGTTATTCATCCACTTTTGAAACTCCTACTCTTGCCAGGGTTGATTTGCAATGGTATATTACAACAACAACCTGCAATTATATCACGCCCTTTATGTGGGGTAGCATCCCGGAGTTGTCCACAGCGGTGGAGTCTGGCCCTGAGCCAGGGGGAGAGGGGGGGGTGGGTGGGGGGGGTTGTGACCACAGGCACAATCATAAAGGAAAGTATTCAGGCAGGATTTGAAACTGGAAAGGGACGGGGCAAGGTGGAGGGATCGAGGGATAAAGTTTCAGGGCTCGGTGGGGTTTTTTTTCAGGGAATTGTGTGCATGTGTGTGTTTACATGCACGTGAATGCAGCCAAGATTATCCAATCTATCTCTAACAACAATGGCTGCTCTTTTTCTAGCTGGTCTTGTTTCTTCACAAGCTTGCTCTTGTTTGACTCAAAGATCTCCGCGTACAATGCACTTTAATTCAAGTGTATGTCGTTCAGCTTAATCTGCCCCTAGCTCATTTATGTTCTGTTGTCGCAGTCTGCTTCTCGCTCTCCACTAATTTGGGCCTCTTCCCATAGAGCCCTCACTGCGAGATGGCAGCTGTTTTGTTGGGGCATTAAAACCGGGTTAAAAAGTCAATACCTAATCAGCCACTGCCTTTTGTTCATCTTCTCTATTGGCGTTTCACCCACAAATACACAGTCAATCCATTTTACAACATATTCTGAGAAGCTCTTGTAGACATTTTTCCATGAAGTGCTCAGGCACTGTTTCAAATGTAAGGATCATTATTATTATTATTATTACCATTGATTAGTTCATAGAATTTGGAATAAATGATCGTTGAAACGACTTTGTTTTCTTATCCCTGTTTGTTATGTGTCTCTGTATAAAATTCACCCAGCTTTTGCCTAACAGTGGATTGAATTGTCTGAATGGAGTCAAACAGTGATTTTTTTAAAAAGAGAAAAATCTTTTAATCCAATGCTTACCTATTTCCTTACAGTACTTCTGCTAAGGTGAATAAAATAATAATAATAATAAACCTTGCATTTGATAGAGCGCCTTATCATGCCATTAAGTCTTCCCAAAGCAAAGCGCTTCGCCGAATATATTGTGATTTGACTATGTATTTGTGGGCAAAACGCAGCAGCCAATCACATCCTACAGCAGTTGGCCCCAAAAAAACATTTATGGATTGAGTGACCGGGTTGAGATCAAATGAGTTAAAGGACCTCCTCCAACTGGATTTCCCTCGCGATTTCTGTACTGAAATTGTACTTCCACTTGAACCACTGCGTGACCAACCCTCTACTACATAAACTGAGCAACTCAAGCGTTGAGCTCCCGCTTTAATAACAGCACCACCCGGTGGATGTCGCTGGAAGCCTTAAGGACAGATCTCCAAAGGTTTGGTACTGTGTTAGTCGGCAATAAAAAGTGGGTATTGGACTTGTTTGTCAGCAGGGGAGAATTTTGCTCCTTGATTGGAATCAACTGAATTGTTTCCACTGGCCTGCGAGCCCATAAGAGGAGGTTAAAAGGCACTTTGACATCCTGCACCCACCTACCTCTCTCCTCAAACCAGCTCCCGTTGCCTTCGCTCCACCGGGTCTGGCCTCCTCCATGTCCCCCTGAATCCTCTGCTCCACCCTCGGCAGCTGGGCCTTCAGCCACTACGCCCCGAGGCTCTGGAATTCCCTCCCTCACTACCTTCATCTTTCCCCTCTTTTCTCAGTTTCAGGTCACAGCTGAAGACCTTTCTCTTCAACCGCACCTTTGGTCACCTTTCTACCCCTGCCCTGGCTCGGTCCCGGGATCCGCTATTGTGAAGCGCTCTGAGACGCCGTCCGGCGGGAGGGCGCTATAAAATCAAAGTTGTTGTTGATTGTACCTTGTCCATCTGGATTTGAATAATAATAATAACTATAACAATAATAATCCTTGCATATTGATATAGCAGTTTTCACATCTTATCGACGTCTCAAAGAGCTTTACAGAATATACTGTAAAGTGAATTGACTGTATATTTGTGGGCGAAACATGGCAGCCAATTGTGCACAGCAGTATCCCCACATACAGTCGTGGATTGAAATTACCAATTTTTATTATTGTGGTTTTTTTTGGAGGGATTACTATTAGGAGTGTAGATTAAGGAAACTTGTCCAAGGTTTTGCCCCGACTGGCCTGGATTTGAACACAGGTCTCATGCTAGTAAAGGCGAGTGCTCTAGCCACTGGGCTACAGGAGCTCCATTTTGGTTTTACTTTGTCCATCTAGATTTTAGGGATTTTAGAATCTAAATACTGAGGCACATTGTTAAACCAGTTGAGCTCAGATTGCCACAAGTTGTGGCAGTGGTCAAACTGTATCTGGAGTGTCACATGCCATTTTGATCACTGTGGTGTAGCAGATCTATCTTGGTCTCAGAAATGGTAGAGAGTGACTGCCATGAGGCCTTGAAAGGGGTCAGTCAGTCAGTCAGTCTGGAGGGAACATTAGAGAGGTTTCACCCTCTTTTCCCTCCACCCTCCCCGTCCCTGACCCCAGCCGGGGTCTGAAACAATGACTGTCCAGTGCCTTGGGACGTCCTCCTGACGTGAAAGGCACTATGCAAGTGTAATTTTGTCGTCGTTGTTGTTGTTTATAAACAGTAGCGAGAAAGTAAATCCAGAAGAATCTAGTGTTTTCAGATAATAAAGTAATCATTATTAATAATAGATACGCCAAACCAGCAAGACAAGAGGGACATAATTAGGATTGGGAAAGTCAATTTTAACACAAATCTTGGGAAACATTTCTTTATAACAGATGCTGGTGAATGAGTGGAATAGGTTAACACGAAAAGGCAGCAGAGGTCAGTGCACTGGACTCATTCAAGGAAGAGTTTGGCTTTTGAGTGGAAAGGCGTGGTAATCTGGAAGCATCGGGTCAGAATGGTCTGAATAGACAGCCAAACCAGCATCTCATGGGACAAGTTGAGGGAAGATTGGAAATTTAAGTGGAATCTGTGATTCTGTTTTTTCAAGCTGTTTTCTGTTTGCAGATCCAGCTTCACTGGATTTTTCTCACTTGAGTGTCTGTCACCCTGATTCAGTAGGTTTTTGTTTCTCTACGCGGGCAGCTTTCTACATAAATAAATATACATCTCAGCCCATGACTTCAGCCCAGGCAGGACTTTGCTGTAATGCTGCTTTTTTGTAGGTGCATAAAAATGGTCTGATGTGAATCACCCTCCAATGGATTTCCCTTTCTTCCTTATATGGCAGTGTCTAGCCTTCCCTTGATGTATGATTATGAACCAGCACTTTAGCAACTGTGTTGTTACCCGTGGAAACAGTTTCCGGCCTCATGCTGTGTCTTGATGGCTCATGTCTTATTATCCCACTGCAGCTGAGCTACAAACTATATCTCCATTGTAGTTGTGAAATGATGTTTTGGCTGAATGTCCTACCTCCTGTTTTGCATCAGTTAATATTGCTGTAGCTGTATGCTGATGCATCATTCACTTGAATTGGTTACTCATTCACTTCGTACATTTTAACTCAAATTCCACGCAATACCGTGTATTTTCTGAGCAAAATGTTGACGGCCAGCAGTGTCCCACAAACAGTCGTGGATTGAGTGACCACATTTTTATTTGTTGATGGATTATTAACCCCAAAAAGCAATCTGCCAATGAAGTAACAATTGGTTTCCGACTTAACTGCTAGATAAACGGAGGCGTGTGGAGTAAAGGATCTTAATTTGGTCCGGGAATCGCTTGGGAGGCGAGCATGCAAACTTTTAAATTACGGTACCCGTTTTATATCCAGGCCTATTTATGCCATGTGTATCTTGTGCTATCAATTGCCTTAGGCCACTTGAATCACTTTCATCCGCCCACTTCATTCCCAGTTGCTTCAAATCTAATTTTTGCAATCATCAGCCTGTCGCAAAGCCAAACGAAACCAGAGGCTTGCTTCACACTGCTCGCACAAGCTCCTGTTTTTTTACACCAACATTTGCCTCACCCAAACGGGTGCTTTCATGTATATTTTCAGCGAGTTTCCATTAGAGGAAGCTTCTTGCTGTGTTTCGTAAGGATTCGCGAGATGCGGCCTTTCAGAGACAAGTGGAACTTTTGTACCAAAAGGCTTGTGGAAGTTTGGTGTCTTAGATCTTCGAAGCACAAAGATCCTGAGCTGTCTGAAGCTCCACATGATTTTCTCTGAGCTTGTTGTATATCATTGCATCACTTATTTTCTGTATGCTTAGAGCTGCTCTCAACATAGATGCGAGCAAGATTCCCTTCTGTTAGTATTCAATAGTTCTCCAAGGTATTTGATTTAAGACTTTCTTTGGCGGTCCACAAACGATTGATTCCTTTTCTGTCATTTCTGTTGAAAGATCTTTGTGTCAGATTTTATTTATAATACATTATATTACTGGCCCTCAAGTGTTTACAGTGTTATGCCAAGCACTCCTAGTGATTCATCACTTATCTTTTTCACAGTCTTACGAGATCTCATTCTCTCTAACACAGGTTTCCTGTATTTCCTAGTTCCTGCTCAACCCTCTCCTTCCTCATAACTCAGGTGTCAACATCATGGCTTTGATGTTGTGGCTCATTGGGGAGTTCACTGTACTATTTGATCCATTTGTCTTACTCTTATCTTGTACTGTACTGCTTCCACCCAGCTTATTTTTGATCAACACTTTCAGTGCCTTGGGACGTCCTCCCGACGTGAAAGGCGCTCTATAAATGTAATTTTATGGTTGTTGTTTGATGTCTGACTGATCTTATTCAACTTTTAATCTGGCAAGGCCATTTACAGCCTTGCCCCCTCCTAACTCTCTGACCTGCTGACTCCCTATGAACCTGCCCGCCCACTCCGTTCAGTGAGCTCCCGTCTGCTCCATGTCCCCCACCCTACCATTGGTGGCCGGGCTTTCACCTCGCTGCCCCCAAACTCTGGAACTTATCCCACAGTCCCTTTGCCTCACTTCCTCCCTTACCTCCTTCAAGGCCAGTCTCAAGACCCTCCTGTTCGATGGTGCCTTCTGCCGCCCTCCCATCTCTCACCCGCCCCTCCCAACTCTCTCCCTCCCCTCCCCTCCCCTCCCTTTCCCGCTATCCTGACCCTCCCCCTTGCTCGGGTCCCGACCTGACAGTTCAGCGCTTGGGACATCCTCCCAGCGTGAAAGGCGCTCTATAAATGTAATTTTGTTGTTGTTGTTGTTTTTGATAGTTAGGTATTCAAGCCCCATGTTGATACTTTGAACCCAAGAGTCCAGGCTGAAACTCCAGTATTCTAGAGGTACTGTATCAAGATCCCATGACACTATTCAAATAGAGAAGGCATTTTATCCTAGTGTTCTGGTCAACACTCCCTCAGATAACCAAAACAGAAGTCGTTGGGAACACTCAACAGGTCAGGCAGCATCTATGGAGAGAAGAAAAGTGAGTCAACGTTTCGGGTCCACGACCCTCGTCAGAAGTGGGACGTGTTGAGAGGGAGAGGCATTTAAGGATTAGAGAGAGTGAGAGGGAGGCAAGGCAAGGAAGACAAAGAAGAAAATGGGGTAAAGGGCAGGGGATGATGGGTTAAAGAGGTGTTAATGTTGTAAAACAAAAGAGGGAATTGCAAACAAAAACTGGCAGAAAAGAGATGTTAATGACGTTGAAAACAAACGGGTGAAATTGCCAAAGAACAGGCAGATCAGATGGTTGCAGAAGAGGGGCAAGCTGAGCTGTTATGGCCTGCAATGATTAAAATTGATATTGAGGCCAGAGGGCTGTAAGATCCCTAGCAGATGGATAAGGTGCTGTTCCTCGAGCTTGCACTGCGGTTCATTGGAACTCCCTCGGTTACAATTGGTTGTTTACTCCATTTATTTACTGTGCTGTAGTTCGCCCGCAAAATACACAGTCACTACATTTGGCAGAAAATGCATCAAAGTGCTTTGAGGCGTTCCACTAACAAGTGCTCCCAAGACCCTGCCACCCACAAAGGGCACTATATAAAGGCAAGATGTTGTTGTTGACATAGCGAAAGGCCCTATAATCGAACGCAAGGATTAGAGCCATTAGATCTCTTTCACATGTTCAAGATGACTTGCTCTCATGCGTATCCCAGATGGATAAAAAGTTTACCCATCCCTTTAAGGAATATTTTTACCCTTCCGTTTGCTTCTCTCAGACTTATTCCACTGAAGAATTGTGTGCGATCAAGTGTAAGGCAATCCTATCTCCCCAAACATGACTCCAACCTGTTTGTTTCCCTTGCAACCCATTACTATTAATACACCAAACCACACTGAACATGGTGATATTTACTCTCTGAACTTGAATGCATATCTTTTGCATTTGATTCATGGGTGCGTTTCATCGCTCAGCCGTCTTGTGATCTGTTTGTGGAATGTTATTTTCTGCTGCAAGTCTTCAGAGTGACTACAGTACTGTATTTTCATTTTGCTTTCATTGCCCTTGCTGTGTGTTCATGTTAAGAATTCTGAGAAAATTTCCCATTTTTGTCCACAAATATACAGTCAATTCACTTCTTGGTATATTCTGTGAAGTGCTTTAAGACGTCTAGAAGACGTGAAAAGCGCTATATCAAACGCAAGGATTATTATAATAATTACTATTATTATTAATATACTGTCACAAAAGGCCATATGGTGCAGAATCTCTTGGGATATTTTCAAGGGAGATAGTTAGTTACTTGGAAAGTACTAAAGGATATGGGGGGAAAAGGAATGGGATGAGGGAGTATAAAATAAATAATCCTTGCATTCGATGCAGTGCTTTTATCACATCATTGAAACATCTCAAAGAGCTTCACAGATTTTTGTATGTGATTGATGTATGTAGAAACCCATCCACATGCTTAAGGGTATTCAAACCAAACAGAGATCCATATATGTTGCCGCCTACACAAGAAAATTTCCCTTCTTTGCCTGGAATGAAATGCGTAGCTTCTTCCAGAAGAAGAAGAAGAATATAATAATAATCCTAATAAACTACAGGATTCCAAATGCAAGCTGTTGATGTTGTTGACTCTTAAATTACCTCCTCACTCAGCATGAACTCCTGTTCAGTATTCATAAAAAACTTTCAAACAATAAGTTGACATAAGTGTAAATAAACTGAGTCCTGTAGCTTAGTGGTTAGAGGACTCGCGTGAGACCTGTGTTCGAATCCAGGCAGGTCAGGGCGATACCTTAGGTAAGTTTCCTTACTCCACACACACACCTAATAATAATCTCTCCAAAAAAAACCACAATAATAAAATTGGTCATTTCAATCCACGACTGTCTGTGGGGACGCTGCTGTGCGCAATTGGCTGCTGCATCTCACCCACAAATATACAGTCAATTCCCTTTACAATATATTCTGTGAAGCGCTTTGAGATGTCCAGAAGACGTAAAAAGTCCTATATCAAAATGCAAGGATTATTATTATTAAATTGGTTCAGGTACTGCTGTGGTTTAACCAGCCACAGTCACTATTGCGTTCACTGTTTTGCAAGCTTCCTACAGTTTGTCCAGCCAGGACCACCCTACACGTTAAGTGCTTTGACTTTCAGGGTTAACAGAAGCTGAATGTGAAGACGCCTGCCTTGCAAGTCCTGCCAATGAGACAGACTGTGTGGGTTGTCATTAACAGTACCTTGGAGTCTGTGGACTAGTGTGACTCATAGCTGGAATACTGAAACCACCATTAAAGGATTGATTGATTCTGACATTCTTTCACCAGCTCAGCTATAAAGTAGATTCTGATTTCCCTTCTCCCTCACTTCCCCCACCCTCTCCCAATAGGAGCAGCGTCTTTCATTGGTGGATTCAGACTCATTAAACTTATACTTACTGACAGGAAGACAAGTCTGCTTAGCGATCTTATGTTTGCATATAAGTCTGGTTGTTGTCAAAATGACACTAAGCCATTCCTAGACTAAGCTTTTCACCGTACTTGGCTGACAGAACATGTTTTTAAGATTTTCCATCTTCTCTACCAGAAACAGAGGATAATCTTTTCCAACCAAACCTTCCCCAAACACATCCGCAGTTCCATTTCTCCACATAACTGAGCTGGCTGTTTTGTACTTCTTAGTGAGGAAACGTTTCTTTGTTCCGATTGGTGGTGTTGCTTTGGCTGTGGATGATCTGTTGATCAGACAGTCATCAGTCATCACACATCCACCTCTCTGACTATGTTTGACTTGGCCAATCTTGGTGACCGTTCCTAATAGGCACACACAGTGCTGACCTCAAGGCATTCCCTCTATGTGCTGGAAAGATACAGCTGTGACTTGGTGCTAAGATTTGTGAAGGGATCCAAAAAAAGAACATTCTCTGAAAATCCATCCACCTGACTTGCTTTCTGAGCAAGTGAAATTCCCCCCCTGTTGTCTGTGGGAATGAATTAAATTACGGCGTAGAAATAAATTTACCTTTATTTACAGTATACATTTAATACAGTATATTCTGTGAAGCTCTTCGAGACGTGATAATGTGCTATATCCAATGCAAGGATTATTGTTATTATTATTATTGAAGTCGACAGTCCTGGTTGGGTACCTGAGCTGGTGGTTTCAATGCGCTTCACAGAATTTACCGCGGAGCGAAGTGACTGTATATTTTTGGGCACCAGTTGTGCGTTAACTTGTAACCCAAGACAGCAAACGTGGTCTGAAATTTATCCCCATCATTTTTTAAAAAATACAGTAGTAATCGATTATGCCTTTTTTTGCAAACGACGATCTGCTGCATGGCAACAATGGAATTGATCAATGGTGGAGTTGAGTTAGACGGACGATAGCCAAGGGTGGTCATAGCAACGCAAATGTTATGTTAATTTGTGCATGGAATGTCTTGCCATGCTTGATGTGATATAGAGGAACTAACTACATTCTGAGACTGTTTATTTGAAGAAAAAAACACAATTATTTTTGGCCACTCTGTAGATAGGTACTGAATCTTTATTAGTGTGTGTGTGTGTGTGTGTGTTTGTGTGTGTGTATGGGTGGGTGGGGTGGATGAGCAGGGGCGGTGAGTGAAGGGAGAAAGGAACAAGGCCATCGCATTGTAATGTCTCAGCGAATAGCATTTATTATCTGTGAGTGAGTTGAACTGTTCGCTGACGAGTCTGAAAGCGTATTGCCACCACTTGGTGGGAGGGAAGAAAAATCGAGTGGCGTGTGTGCCTATTAGGAACGGTCAGCATAGCGCTTGGCAGCATGCCAGCCTGGCTCAGCTGGTAGCACTCTGGTCTCCTGAGTTACGAAATTGTGAGTTCAACCAAATGTGCAAGCCCCACATCCAGACTTTAATAATAATAATCCTTGCATTTGTGTAAGCTTTTCACATCTAATCGACGTCTCAAAGCGCTTCACGGAATATATTGTAAAGTGAATTGACTGTACATTTTTGGGCGAAATGCGGCAGCCAATTGTGCACAGCAGTATCCCCACAAACAGTCGTGGATTGAAATGACCAATTTTTATTATTGTTGTTTGTTTTTTGGGACAGATTATTATTAGGCGTGTGTGTGGAGTAAGGAAATTTGCCCAAGGTTCCGCACTGACCTGCCTGGATTCGAACTCAGGTCTCATGCTTGTATGGCGAGTGCTCCAGGAGCTACAGGAGCTCCACGACTTTGAGCTCACAGTCTAAGCCAGCACTCCCAATGCAATGTTGAGGGGGTATTGCCTTGTCAGAGGTGCCGTCCTTGAAGTGAGACAACAAACCAAGGGCCTATCTGCCTGTTTAGGAGGACCTTCAAAAATCTCAAGGCATCGTTTGATAAAGAGAAGTGTCCTCGCCAACAATCACCCAGATAAAACTGGCAATTGACTGACTTGACGCCTGTGAAGTCAATGGCCATTGATTACTTTGGAAAATCGCTGTGTGCAATATTGATCGGTGCATCCACTGATAAAATACAATCTCTGCATTTTACAGGATGTCCTTTGAAGCGCTTTGATGTGCATTTTTCTGACTTAAAAGATGGTCTGTCGAAAGTAAGGATTAGCTTACTTCACTCGCACCGATGCCCATTCACTGCAGAGTAGCTGCCGGCACTCACTGTGTAGACTCTCATGTGGAGAGTGGTCTGGTAACTTGAACCAGGTAACAGATGGCTACCTGCTCTAGTGGAGTTGTTTCCCAACATGAATCACCTTCATGGGAGAGGTGGGCAGGGGGGGAAGAAGTTGTACAAAGTAGGTAATAATACATGTTCCCTGAAACACGAGAGATACAAAGCTTGGAAGCAAAACCACAATTTCCAGAGCCTCGGGAAATGCAGTGGCTGAAGGCACGGCCGCCGAGGGTGGAGCGGAGGATTCTGGGGACAAGGAGGAGGGCGGACCCGTTGGAGTGAAGGCAACAGGTGCTGTTGTGAGGAGAAAAGAGGTCAGAGAGGTAGTGGGTGCAGAGGAGTGGAGGGATTTAAATACAAGCGTGAGGATCTTGGAATTGATCCTCTCCGGGACAGGGAGCCAGTTCAGTCTGACAAGGACTGGGGTAATCAGGGAGTTGCAAGAGTGTATGCGTGTGTGTGCGTGAGTGTGTATGTGTGCATGCATGCGTTCATGCATGTGCACGCGTGTCTGCTTGCACTACATGTCATTTTTTTTTAATTGAATTCGTCTCGGAAAAAAGAAAAAAAACAGAGTTAGTTCTTTTGGAAACCAACTATTGTACGTGAAGCCGCAAAGCTATCTGGTGGGGTTAGGGCTAGGGTTAAGCAGAAGGTAAATGTGGTTCTGAACATTGGAGCGTTTCTGAAGGAGATGAATTGGTTTCAGTTGCATAGATGTGCCGTGTACTAGTTCCTGAGATTCTAATCAGATGACAGTGGGAGCCGTTTCAATTGAGTTTTTCTACATCTTAGTCTCACTCGAGCCATAATTGGTTTTCTTCCAACTCCTCTGAAGGTTTCCTATTGCTAGACTGAGACACATTATATAATGAATGATTAATAACTACATCTTCTGGTTGCGGTATTTTTAGACTCTTGACGTGAGTGCCATTTTCCAACCTCCAAGAGGGAGAATAGTTTTTCCTCTCTTTGTTGGTGAGGTAATTTTTTTAAATTATCATTCGAGTGCGAGAGTAAAGTTGGGAGATCACTCAGGGAGTTCATGTCACACACTAGACCTATTGAAAGCATTTCCTGTATCTGTTGTGTTGAAACCATTAGTATTTCATGAGTAGAACAAGGCCAAGTGCATCTCAAACATGAGTGATAACATACTCTGATGTACGGCTTTTAATGAGTCCATTTGGTCCTCGCAGAACACAGCCCATTTGCTTTGAAACATTTTATGCCCTTTACATAAAAATAAGCCATTTATACAGAACCCTCGTTCACAGGCAATGGACTAAAATGACAAATGTCAAGTAGAGAATCAGCTTATCGACCAGGTTATACAGTGCAAAACAAATTAGCATTTATATAGCCCCTTTCATATCAGAAGGAAATCACAAAGCACTTGACAAAGGTACCCACCTTTATGTAGTGTATGGGAAGCATAAGGATAAAAAAAAGACTCCCATAGCCAAAGGTGGTGAGACCTAATTTGCGATCCTTTTCAATGGGATGTCTATACAAGCTACTCAAGCCCCATAAATCTGCTGTCTGGAATAACCAGACGCAGACTGTAGGCACCCAACACCACCTTTATCCAGAGGGGAGTTCTCATGGCTAGATTGGGGTGTGCTATTCAGGAATCCATTAAGAAATATTGCCTACAAAATAGTTGCTAATGTCACGATATATTCAGTTAGCCATAGATCCGATGTGGAAGGCATTGTATTGAATACAAAGATTATTATTATCATCATCATCAATTGAGGAGTTGGCCCTTATTTTGTACTGGTTGGTGATACAGAACAAGAGCTCACTGGTTTGAATGCCAATCTGCAGAAGTTTACTGGCCTCAGCCATCGTTCCATGGGAGGCAAAATTGGCCCCCAGCCACCCCAGGGTCAGGGAGTGGACAACCAGTTTGGTGTCCTTGTTCAGCAACCTGTACATGTAGTGCCTCTGTATCCTAATTAGTGTGGGGACAGGTCAGACTTTGGCACAGTTGTGACACTCGCCAAGTCAAGTGGCAGGACGTCATGGGACAAATCGGTTACAAGAACTAATCCGCCCACTCAGCGGCGTAAAAAAAAACCGATTGAACAATTCAATGTTCAACAGGGTTCAATGTTGTTGAACCCTGCTCGCCAAAGCTCTAATGGGTCGGGTGATTCTGGAGAAGCAGTAATAAAAATAATAATAATAATAATCCTTGCATTTTGATATAGCACTTTTCACGTCTTGTAGACATCTCAAAGCGCTTCACATATACTGTAAAGCAAATTGACTGTATATTTGTGGACGAAATGCAATTGCGCAGCCAATTGCTCACAGCAGTGTACCACAAACAGTTGTGGATTGAAATGACCAATTTTATTATTGTTTGTATTTTTGAACGGATTATTATTAGGCATGTAGAGTAAAGAAACTTGCCCAAGGTTTCACCCTGAACTGCCTGCATTCGAAACACAGGTCTCATGTTTGTAAGGCGAGTGTTCTAACCACGGAGCTACAGGACTCCAATAGGAAATGTGACAGACAGATTTCGAATGGAAAGCTATCAGCTTTCAGCGGGTTAAAATTTTGTCAGTACTGTACTACAATGTACACAGTGGGGTTCCCAAGCCTTGGCTCTTAAGTACCTGTGCATGATGCTCTCTGGAATTAGGATGCAGCCCTCTTGGGAGAGTGTGTGCTTTCTGTTTTGGACAATGGGAATTTGCAACGTCCGGTAGGACTTTGCGTGGTTGTCATATATGGTGATGGATTGGTTTCCATACATGTCAAACACTCACCAGTCTAACTAAAAAAAAAGCTATCTGGTTTGGGTCCAAGGTTTACCCTTTCAAGGTTGATGTAATGATAAATGATGTCTCTCTGGACCGGAGCTAACATCGAGGAGACAAGCAGCAAGGTTAGGCCTGTAATAACCTAAGACTCGTTGATGGCTGATCAAGCCTGTCTGGTTCATCGATGAGATGTCAGTATAGACGCATCCTCAGTCTAGATAGTGGAGTCCTGTACCTCAGTGGTTAGAGCACTCGACTCACAGGTTCAATTTTCATCATGGCCAATCTTAAGCAGGTTTCCTTACTCCACATGCCTGATAATAATCCCATAAGAAAAAATGAAATGAATAGTAATTTGGTCATTCAGTCCAAGCCTGTTTGTGGGATACTGCTGTATGCAATTGGCTGCCACCTTTCACCCACAAATATCCTCTTTAGAGTATATTCTGTGAAGCGCTTTGAGAGTCTAGAAGACGTGAAAAAGTGCTATACCAAATGCAGAGATTATTATTTATTATATTATTAGATAGGAAGTCATTGCTAGCTGGACATGCTGTGCTGTTATCAGATGCTTTCATTTGTGTAGATTTTTTCTCCCCCACCCTCTGAAGCTCCATCTCTTCCTCGCCTCCATCAAGGCCCATCTCAAGACCTCCCGTTATGACTGTGCCTTTGGCCACACTTCCACCCAGACTCCCCCTCCCACCCCATCTCTTCTGATTCCAACTCCAGCTGAGAGGAAAACCCTTAACTGTCCAGCGCCTCAGAGATCCTTTCAATGTGAAAGACGCAATATAATTAGTTGTTGTAATTGTAGAGGATATACTTATGAAATCCGTTCATCTTCAAGATAAGTTACCCACAGTGGGGAATCCTACCAGTCTATGAGGCAAACTTGACAAGTAGGTGCCAAGCTACTACCACCCTGGCACACTGATTTATTACCGGGTGTGTTGGCATGAACAGTAAAATTATAATAGTAGTTACAATCATTGCATTTGATATGTGCCTGGTCACATCTTCAGGGCATCTCAAAGCTCTTCACGGAATATACTGTAAAGTGAATTGATTGTAGAGTTTGTGGGCCAAACGCAACAGCCGATTGTCACACCGATCGCAAGAGTATTTTACACGTACTACTTTTAACAAGTTCCCATGATGGGACAAGACATATAATGCGCACCAGTGAATCCATTAAGATGACTTTCGCCATGTCTCTGAACCTATTCTAAATTCAGGACTGGGTTGCACGCTAGCTGAGCATGCTAAGTTTACAAGACCAATTCACCTCAGAGATCCGGTCTCGGTAGGGCGTATCTTCTAAGATTACACAGGCTTTACCTACTCCTCAGTCCAAAAGGTGCTCAAGATATCAGCCTCAACAACAATAACAAAATTACATTTATAGAGCGCCTTTCACGTCGGGAGGACGTCCCAAGCTGCTGAATAGTCAGGACCCAAGCAAGGGAGAGGAGCAGGAGAGGAGAGAGTTAGGAAGGGAGGGAGAGAGTTGGGAGGGCAGCAGAAGGCTGTTGAAGAGGAGGATCTTGAGACTGGCCTTGAAGGAGGAGAGGGAAGGAGCGAGGCGAAGGGACTGTGGGATCAGCCTCAGAAGGGTGGACTGGAAGACTGGTACACTGTTATGAGGGAAACATCCATTCTTAGCTCTTACATATAGGGTGATCGTAGCTGGACAAGCAGTGGGAAAGGTTGCCAGATAGCGCTTTCAGTGGCATGCTATGCAGTTTTAGCTGGTTAAGCTCCAACATGCATTTTGGGATCCCTGAGTCTTGGCTCTTGCCAACCCCACACCTCATCATTTTCAGAGATAGGTGAGCAAGGAGAGAATCTGCATTCCATTCCAACAATCTATTTCTGGGATTTCCAAGCTCGGGTACAACAACAACAACAACAACTTTGATTTATATAGCGCCCTCCACGTCGAACGGCGTCTCAGAGCGCTTCACAATAGCGGATCCCGGGACCGAGCCAAGGGCAGGTGTAGAAAGGTGACCACGATCGAAGAGAAAGGTCTTCAGCTGTGACCTGAAACTGAGAAAAGAGGGGGCAAGACAAAGATAGTGAGGGAGGCAATTCCAGAGCCTCGGGGCATAGTGGCTGAAGGCCCGGCTGCCGAGGGTAGGGTGGAGGATTTGGGAGACATGGAGGAGGCCAGACCCGGTGGAGCGAAGGCAACAGGATTTGAGGATAGAGGAGGTCAGAGAGGTAGGGGGGTGCAAAGGAGTGGAAGGATTTGAAAACAAGGGTGAGGATCTTGAAGTTGATCCTCTCAGGGATAGGAAGCCAGTGAAGTCTGGCAAGGACCGGGGTAATGGGGGTGCGAAGTTTGGTGCAGGATGCCTGGAATTCTCAGTTGGATTTGAACACTCTTAAGCACGGTGATGGGTTTCCACATGCGTCAGACACATGGCTGACCAAAACAAAAACGATATTAGTTGTGATCTTAATACAAACTTGAGAGGAATAAACCAACGCTGAACAGTCTGCTCCGAATTCCATTTGGCTCGTGGGGATTAACTTGAAGTAAGTCGCAGGGTGGCTGGTGGAAGGGCCAGTCAGCATATTATATAATGTTACGTTAGTACAAAAATAGAAGGTTCAAGTGGAAACAGCTTTGTTCTGAACAAGTATAGACATCCCAAAAAAGGCATGGCTCCAAAGGATTACATGAACAGCATTGCGGGATTTAAACTAGTGCCACAATCACCATACTGATTGATTCTAATGGAGCATGAAAACTGTTTTGTGTTTTTTTTAAAAACAAGACGCAAAGACGTTATGTTCTGAAAATGAGAATAATAATCTGTTGATTTTACACAGGGACTTTCACATTAGGAGGATGTCTCAAATCAAAGTGCTTCACTGCCTTTTACTGTGAAATGTAGTGGCTGTATATATTGTAGATGAACACAATATAATAATTATAATAATAACAATATCTGGTTTTGATGTGCCACCTATTCATGTCAAAAGGAGGTCACCAAGCGCTTCGTGTGATATACTGTAAAGTGTAGTGACTGTTTTGTGTGAGGAGCTGAGCAAAAACTCTTTCTCTCTCTCACATAGGCAATGTTTTTCTGAATCAAATATAGAATTGGCAGATGATAGAACCTGTAGATTTCTACCGTTATGGGTCTGTTGCACATTCTATTAACTCCAGAGGGCGAATAGCGTTAACCTAAAGCCATAATAAATGTAATTTCATGTTGTGTCTTTCTGAAAACTCTCCGTCTCGGTGATGTTTATTTCCTCAATTAAAGTGGCATGGATTCCCTGAAGTGCTGAACTATGTTCATTTAAAAAAAAATACAACCCAATTGAGCTAAATCGACCCTAACTGAATAAGATCATGTCAAAGTTTTGACCGAGAATCAGCAACAGATTATGCAACGCACATTCTCGTCTTGTGCTACACACTTTCTCTCTCTCTCTCACAACACACTTTCTCTCTCTCTCACACACACACACACTCCTCTCTCTCTTTCTCATATAACCAATTTCTCACCAACACACACGTTTTCCCTCACTCTGACTTTCGCTCGCTCACACACACTTTCCTTCACTCCCACATTCTCTCATTTACACACGCTCTCACACAAGATTTTCTGCCACACACACATTTTCTCACACGCACTCTCGCCTGCACATATTGTCTCTCTCTTTCACTTCGATTCTCACACTGATTCACACACACACACACACTCAAACACTCTCTCTGGCTCCCATACACACACAATGACACACATACATACACTGTACATGGAGCTTGTTCTCTTGTGTCAGACCTAAACCCACCCAGTTTTGTGCTGTCTTTGTTATATGCCTTTCCCAGTGTTGGTCTGTCCAGTAGGACTGAAACTGGCACTCACTGTTGCCAAAACATTTTTTTTAATTGATTGAGTGCTCAGCTCAAGCTGCCCAGACCAACAAATCAATATAAGTAAATTTTTGGCTGGAGACACAGTGAGCTGTGTTCCAACTCAACAGGTCAATGCTGCAAACAACAACAACAACCACAGAATTACATTTATAGAGAGCCTTTCACGTTGGGAGGACGTCACAATGCGCTGAAAGAAATATCAAGCAAAAACAACACACACACACACACACACACACACACATAGAGCACAATCCAGAGAGTCTTTCACATCTCAAAGCTTCACGGAATATACTATCAAGTGAATTGACTGTATATTTTTGTGGGTGAAATGCAGCAGCCAATTACCCCCACAAACAGTCGTATATTGAAATGACCCCAATTTTTTTTTTGAAGGATTATTATTAGGCGTGTGGAGTAAGGAAACCTGCCCAAGGTTTCGCCCTGCCTGGAATTAAGGTTTGCTTACTCCTTTGCTTACACACCTCTGTTTACCCAGCAGTAAGTAGGAACCCCGTTGTAAGTCGATGGACGGATAGCTTTCCAGGGGGTTATAATCCCTTCAAAAATATCTTTTTCTAAAAGCCGGTTTATCGTAGAGGAAAAGCATTTGTCCTAAACACATGTGTGCTATTGCTCTATCTATAAGCAACAGGGTCACTGACAAACTGTGTAGACATGCAATCCATGGTAGCGTGGACCTCTGAGGCATTGTGAACATGTAAAAGAGCGACTTCCTACAGTGATATCTCCACGTGAGCCGCTACAGGCAATCTACTGCACAGAAATGTGAGCAACTAGCCCTCAGTCTAATTCTAGACACCAGAGGATTGTCTGACTGGCAAAGTTGACTTCCTGCATCCAAGCAGAGAAAGCTACAGAGTGTAGGAGTAATCAGACAGACACTTGACCCACTTAGTGAATGGGATCTTTCCCATTGAAGAGCGTCCATTTATTCCTGGCGTGCCGACCAATTGCTTTATCATCCGCAGCAAAATGTCGTTGCAACTGGGAGGAATGTAGCAGGGCCCAATGCCTCCCGGATGAAATTGTCACAGAGAGGCAGATACTGAAGCTGGTGGCTATGCAGTGACTTGCTCGGTAGTTATGTTGTATTAAATGCCTGCTTTCAGCCGTTCTGTCCCCTCTCTCTGTGCGCAATTGGCTGCTGCGTTTTGCCCACAAATGTAGAGTCAATTCACTTTACAGTATATTCTGTGAAGCGCTTTGAGATGTCTAGAAGACATGAAAAGCGCTATATCAGAATGCAAGGATTATTATAATTCTATGATCCCTTGATAGATTGCCCCATGCATCAGAGGGCTGCTCACTCGCTACTAAATGGAGCCAACAATTACACACTGAGGGAAATATCTGTGATATTTCTGAGCGAAACAGTCCAGATTGTCCAGAGACTGCGATAAGTTAAAAACTGAAAATCCTTCTGAAATATTCAAATTTGATTCAGCTTTGTAAGTTCTCGGGCAGTGAAATGTGGTTCTGTCATCAAACAAATATGAATGGAGGCGTTTGTGCAGGTTTTGACCAGCATTTTGATTAGCAGAGTGGTGAGGACGGCCTCCAGAAATCTTGTTTTAGTGAGGTGGGGCGGGGGAGGGGTGGGGAGGGTAGAATCCGTTGCGATAATAATAATCCTTACATTTGATATAACATCTTTCCAAGTCCACAGGCTAAGGCTAGATGGGATTCTGTGCCTCAATTTTAAAGAGCCAGAACGTGTATTAAGGTTGAAGCGCTCTGAGCATGGAGGGTGCTATATAAATCCAAGTTGTTGTTGTTGTTTTAAGGGAGCGTGGCTCCTATAAACCACCCCCGTCTCCCCTCCACGGTGGACTAGAGAATGATTGTGGAGGCAGCGTGTGTTGTGATGAATGAGCTAACAGATCTCAGAGGCCGCCATGATTCCTCCCTTCGCTAAAGCCACTATTGTTTTGCTTGTTTACAGGGGACATCACACAGAAAGGATATGAAAAGAAGAAGTCAAAACTGCTTGGAGCTTACCTCCCACAACCTCCAGGTATGTTGAGCTGTCCGTCCGTCCGTCTCTATTTCTGTTTGTCTTTCTGAATGTCGGTTGGTCGGTCTGTCTGTCTAAAACTCACATACATGTGATTATTAGAGTGGTGAGAGCACTGGCCCCACAAGCGAGCGGACCTGGATTCGATTCCCAGCAGGGAAACATTAATAATATGTGGAACCCTGTAGCTCAGTGGTTAGAGCACTCGCCTTACAAGCCTGAGACTTGTGTTCAATTCCAGGCAGGTCAGGGCAAAACCAGGGCAAAAAAGATGTGCACAATTGGCTGTTGTGTTTCACCCACAAATATACAGTCAATTTACTTTACAGTATATTCTGTGAAGCGCTTTGAGACGTCTAGAAGACATGAAAAGCGCTATATCACATGCACAATTATTATTATGATTAATAAAAACTGCATTCAATATCACCTCTTAATAAAGCGCTGTATCAAAGGCTAAAATGATTCTCATTGTCTCAAAGTGATTCTCAGAATACATTGTCAAGTGGATTGGCTGCGTATATTGTGGACCACTGCTGTGCGCAATTGGCTGCCGCATTTCGCCCACAAAATACACAGTCAAAACCACTTTGCAGCATATCCTGTGAAGCACTTTGAGATGTTTCAACAATACGATAGAGCACTACATCAAAGTCAAGCATTATTATCATTACTATAGAAATGCAAGGGTGGAATTCTGGAACGCTACTGTTTGTATTGAGAGCCACAGGTGGGTGAAAGGGTAGGCACCCACGAGACATGACGGGCGGTTAAAGGGTTAACCTCGTCGGAGAGACGCGCCGAAAAATAAACCAAAAGATGTTGAACCAAGTGACCCTCAAGCCAAAAGGATTCCAACAGCAATAAACTTGTATTGTATCTCGCCGAACGCCAGCCAGATTATGAATCGCACATGATATTTGCGTGTGGAGAAAGTTAATGTTAATTGTTTGAAAGGAGAGAAAATCTAATGGTTTCAGATTTTCGATGGGTGGGGGGTGGGAGGTCGGGGCGCAGAAGGTAGGCGAGGGGTGTTGGTGGTGGCAGAATTCACCCTTCAATGGTACGTGGGAGAAATTCACTTTGAATTTGTTTAGGGGGGGATTTTCCCCCCATAATGCTTAGAGAGTAGATTCCATCTTATTTTCTATAGGGAAAACCTCTGAATCTTTATATGGGAGGAATTAACTTGCTCGTCTTCACAAGGGACAGGATAGTGCAAATCACACAGTGCTTTTCTGCGATTGAGTTTATACAAGGTTCAAATGAGTTGCTCTGTCTCCTGTGACACCAAATTTTCCCACAGAGTGTAGCCTGCACTGCTTTTACATTCGAGTGTGGTGGGCAGAGAAAATGGTCTTTGCCTGTACATAGTAAGGGGGTGAAGCCTAGGGAGAAGAAGAAGCTCCTGTAGCTCAGTAGTTAGAGAACTCACATTACAAGCTTGAGACCTGTGTTCGAATACAGGCACTTCAGGGCGAAACCTTGGGCAAGTTTCCTTACTCCACACACACAGACACACACACACAGAGACACAGACACACACGTCTAATAATAATCCGTCCAAAAAAAATACATAAATAAAAATTGGTCATTTCAAACGACAACTGTTTGTGAGGACACTGCTGTGCACAATTGGCTGCTGCATTGCCCCCAAATATATACAGTCAAATCACTTTACAGCATATTCTGTGAAGCTCTTTGAGACGTCTAGAAGACGTGAAAAGCGCCATCAAAATGCAAGGATTCCAGCGCCTTGGGACGTCTTCCTCATGTGAAAGGTGCCATACAAGTGTAATTGTTGTTGTTATTGGAAGACTATGGGCATGGAAGATAGTGAATTTATGGAACAGGCTCCCTAGGGAGACAGGGGAATTGAAAAATGTAAAAAAAATTTGTTTCAAGAACAAATTAGATAGGTTTCAGCTAGAAAATAATATCTTAGAATACAGTGCATAGTTTGGGAAATGACATATCAAGCGACTGCCGGGATGGTGAAAGGCGAACTAGATGGTCTTCTTTCTCCGAGCAGATCCTTATGTTCTTATAAGACCTTCAGGTGGGATCCAGAGATGGCCAAAGAGGGGAATGATTGAGGCAGGGAGTTCCGGAAGTATAAGTATTTGTATACAATAATCCTTGCATTTGATATAGCGTTTTCACGTCTTCTAGACGTCTCAAAGAGCTTCACAGAATATACTGTAAAGTGAATTGACTGCCTATTTGTGGACGAAACACAGCACCAATTGCGCTTAGCAGTGTCCACAAAAATTCATGGATTTAAATGACCAATTAAATATTGGGGATTTTTTTAGGCATTATTATTAGGCGTGTGGAGTAAAGAAACTTACCCAAGGTGTCACCCTGCCTGGAATTGAACCAGGTCTCTCACTTGTACGCTTGAGATGCTCTAACCACTGAGCTGCAGGTCTCCACTTGTTGTTCCTTACCTTGTTTCCATGAACCATTTGCAAAGTAGGGCTTAGTGTCGGTGAGGTAAGAGTTAACGTCTGGGGAAGAAAATAAGCCAAAAAGTAGATAAGTTGAGCAAATTGTGTTTGAAAGCTTTGATCGGAATCGGTATTTTAGCGAAAGTGCAAGCGTGCTTTGTTGACAGATTAAATCTTTTAAAGAAGCATTGTGGTCGGATCTGTATTTGACAGATGTAGAATGGAATTATTATGCACTCCGCGGCGGAGGAACAAAACAGATTGATGTTCTGCTTGATACAAGCGGGGCTGCTATCTGCGTTTCTTTTATATAGAGATCAATACCCTTCTGACATTTCAAAGAAAAGGCCTAGGAGAGCAATTACTTGAGTTGAGTGAAACGCATAAAACAAATCTGAAGGGTTTCTGTAAAGACATCCAGTGTGTTTATTGTGCCTTTCTGTTGACTTTTTCCTCAACATAAAGTTCAACGCTAACCAACCAAGGCATGCATTGTTGGATGTTTGATTATATACAGTATATATGGTTTTTAAAAATTCAATAAATCTAATTGACACAGGAGGCAAACCTTTCAGATCTCTGAAGGGTATTTGTGATTTTATTTTCACCTCAAATGTGGAGCACAAGAGAACTCGGGATTGTCCTCCTTAGAGCAGAGAAAGGTAAGGGCGGATTTAATAGAGGTGTTCAAAGTTATGAGGGGTTTTGGTAGAGTGGATAGGGAGAAACTGCCTCCACTGACCAGTTGTTTGGTAACCAGAGGACACAGATTTACGAAGAATGGCAAAGGAACCAGAGGAGATAAGGAGAATTTTTTTACTGACGTTAATACATGCTCAAAGCACTTCACAAAATATACTGTCAATATATTCTGTACATTTTGTGTGTGAAACGCAGTAGGTTCATGGCAGTGTCCTACAAACAAGTCACAGATTGAGTGATCAAATTTTTTAAAATTTACCGGTGCAGTATTTGTTTTTTGAAGGGACTATTTACCCCCATAAAGTGATCTGCCAATCGACTAACAACTGCGTTCCTACCTATTGCTAGGTAATCATCTAGTTTACACATTTAGTGAAGCTCCTGTAGCTCAGTGGTTAAAGCACTCGCCTTACAAGCATGTGTAAGGCGAGTGTGTTCCAATCCAGCTGGTCAGGGCGAAATCTTGGGTAAGTTTCCTTACTTTACACACACGCCTAATAATAATCCATCTCCAAACAATCCCACAATAAGAAAAATTGGTCATTTTCAATCCACAACTGTTTGTGGGACGCTGCTGTGTGCAATTGGCTGCTGCGTTTCTTCCACAAATAAACAGTTATTTTACAGTATATTTTGTGAAGCGCTTTGAGACGTTGATAAGATGTGAAAACTGCTATATCAAATGAAAGGATAATGATAATGATCATGATTATTATTATTATTATTATTATTATCATCAGTGGTGTATGGAGTAAGGAAACTTGCCTACGGTTTGGGCCTGCCCGGGAATCAAACTCGGGTCCTCTCACGTAGGCTGCTGTAGACGTGCAAGTTGTTGTTAAGTCCTGGAAAAAAAGTGACTTGTAATGTCTCTCTGCCACAGGAGTGGAGCACTCACTGCCACAGGACCGTCGCACTCCAGCTACGCCATCATCATCCTCCAGATACCATCGACGTCGGTCTTCAGGGTCACGTGATGAGCGTTACAGATCAGGTATGGTAACTTCTTAATCCCATTTCTGGATACTGTATATAACCTCACGTTGCCCTTTAGAACTTTGTTCCTGAATCGCTTTGCCAGGCCCCCATCCATCACTAATTTCAAGGCTTGTTTCAAGACCTTCCTATTTGAGCTCCTGAAGTCTCAGTGGTTAGAGCACTTACAAGCGTCAGACCTGTGTTTGAATTCAGGCAGATCAGAGCGACACCTTGTGCAAGTTTCCTTACTCCACACACACGCCTAATAATAATAATCCCCCCCAAAAAAAAAACCAACAATAATAAAATGTTGTAATTTCAATCCACAACTATTTGTGCGGACCCTGCTATGCGCAATTGGCTTCCGGGTTTCAACCACAAAAAATATAATAAATTCACTCGACAGTATATTCTGTGAAGCGCTTTGAGACGTTGATAAGATGTGAAAAGCGCTATATCAAATGCAAGGATTATTATTATTATTATTTTTACGTCTTTGGCCACACTCCCACCCCTTCTCTTCAACAACAACAATAACAAAGTTGCACTTATATAGCGCCTTTCACATTGGGAGGACGTCCCAAAGCGCTCCCAAATCCTCCACCACTCTTGATTCCACACCCCCTCCATCTTGGGCGCAAACCCTTCATGGTCCAGTGCCTTGGGATGTCCCTTCCGAAAGCCACTACATTCCCAGCATCTGTAGTATTTTGTGTTTTGTAATTTGTTGTTGTTGATGTTTCTTCTTTCCTTTGTGTTTGACTCCGCCACCTGCTCTCTCTCCTCAGTTCTACTCTGGATAGTAGGTAACTGGTGTAGAGTCAGCAGAACGTTATAAAACAAGGGAACTAATTCCTTTGCAAATTAGATGCTCTTTCATGAAGAGGATTCGGATCACAAAACCAAGGGAACTGAGTAGACACGCAGCGTAAATGGATAGATTGGCTCCCCAAAGCAGTGACCTGGCTGCTCAGACTTTGCCTTCCCTATAACCAACTCAATCTACTATAGAAAAGGTTTCCCACCCCCCACATGTTTAAGCTTTTTCAGGTGCTAAACAATAAAGTCGCAGGAAGCTATTTTAATGCTTAGTGTATTTATTTAATAGCGCGGGATGTTTAAATCAAAAGAGGGAGTTTTGCATCCACTCAAACACTGAAACTCGTACACTGTTGGCTTCACTGTCAATTCATGGCACTAATGCGGAGACAATCTGCCCTTAAAGTATTCCTCAAGTGAGTTAATAATTCCGTGATGATGAAGTTAATTAGAGCAAAGAGGCCACTGCTACTTGCATGTTGTTCCCTGGATTGCCAATTCTCTCTCACATTGTATTTGTTTGTGGAACCTTGTTGTGTGCAAATTGGCCTGCGAAATGCACTGTCACTCCGCTTAACGGTAAAGTCCTGTGAAGTCTTTTGGTGACATTTGAGACATTATTAATGTAGGCTGGGATATTAATATAGCCTTGGAATTGTTCCCCATCACTGCAAACTCTTTCCATAGCAAGGGTTACTGGGAACTGCTCTGCTCTCCCAGTGATACTCAGTCTTGTGTCGTACCATATACATTATATAATAATAATCCTTGCATTTGATATAGCCCTTTTCATGTCTTCTAGACGTCTCAAAACGCTTCACAGAATATACAGTAAAGTGAATTGACTGTATATTTGTGGGCGAAACGTGGCAGCCAATTGTGCACAGCAGCGTCCCCACAAACAGTCGTGGATTGAAATGACCAATGTTTTATTATTGTGTGGGGATTATTATTAGGCGTGTGTGGAGAAGGAAACTTGCCCAAGGTTTCGTCCTGACTTGCCTGGATTCGAACACAGGTTTCACGCTTGTAAGGGGAAAAGGGGCAGGTCGGATAACATGGACTGAATGCCCTGCTTCTGTGCTGTGATTGTCTCTGGCTCTTCCTTCTGCTACAAATAAGCGTGTGATTGCGTGAGCTAGGTGACTCCTCAAAAGGCATCTGTTCCCTCGGTAGTCTCCATGGAAACTGCATCTGATAGTGCAGATAAGTTCCCTTGGAATCTGAGCGCTCAGGTGCAGAGCTGCATGAATTGGATTCACTGGGACAAGCATGTGTGTCGTACAGTGTTTTCTTTTGAACTTCCAGCCTCAAGGCAAATTATCTGTCGTTTTTTTTGCTTTGGATATTTGGGAGAATAATAATAATAATGATCCTTGCATTTGATGTAGCACTTTTCACCTCTTGTCGACGTCTCAAAGTACTTCACAGAATATACTGCAAAGTGAATTGACTGTATATTTGTGGGCGAAACGAGGCAGCCAATTGCGCACAGCAGTGTTCCCGCAAACAGTCGTGGATTGAAATAAACAATTTTTATTAGTGTGGGTTTTTTGGACGGATTATTATGAATACATATGTCTGAAAAGCCTGCATGAAACTCATTTTGATTTTCCAATTTGGCTTTTTTTTTGCTCATTTGTCTTCCCACTGTTGAGTTTCCTTATTTCAGTTTTTGGAACTGATTGGTGAAGAATTCGGAAAAAAATGTCTCGGCCAACTCTGGTGCATACTGATCTACATCCATCCAATGAAAACTACAATAATAAAATTAGTCATTTCAATCCACAACTGTTGGTGGGACACTGCTGTGTGCGATTGGCTGCCGCATTTCGCCCACAAATATACAGTCAATTCACTTATCAGTAGGGAACGGCGATATATCGGTATATCGGTAAAACCCGATATGATTTTCATATCGGTATGCCGATATAGACATTATAAAAATACCGATATATCGAAAAACGGTATATCGAGGTAAAAAATCGGGATGCGAGCACAATCAACTACAAGACCCAGAATGCTCATCTCTATACACAATGCACAGACCGAGGTGCAAAGCCGCCATCTTGTACTCATAGTCCTCGAATACAATATACAGGTATGCAAGGGGTGGGGGAAGAGAGACGGCTGTGGGTGGGGGGGGTGAGGCGGAGAGAGACGGTGGGGGGTGAGAGGGAGAGAGACTGCTGGGGGGGGGTTGAGGGGGAGAGAGACGGCTGGGGGGAGGGGGAGAGAGACGGCTGGGGGGGGGAGAGTGGGAGAGAGAGGGCTGGGGGGGGGAGGAGAGGGGGAGAGAGACGGCTGGGGAGAGGAGGAGAGGGGGAGAGAGACGGCTGGGGGGAGGAGGAGAGAGACGGCTGGGGGGGGGCGAGAGGGGGAGAGAGACGGCTGGGGGGGGCGAGAGGGGGAGAGAGACGGCTGGGGGTGGGGGAGAGGGGAGAGAGACGGCGGGAGGGGGAGAGAGACGGCTGTGGGGGAGAGGGGGAAAGAGATGGCTGGGGGGGAGAGGGGGAGAGAGACGGCTGGGGGGGAGAGGGGGAGAGAGACGGCTGGGGGGGGGAGAGGGGGAGAGAGACGGCTGGGGGGGGGGAGGAGAGAGACGGCTGGGGGGGGGGAGGGGGAGAGAGACGGCTGGGGGGGGAGGGAGAGAGAGACGGCGGGGGGGGGGAGGAGAGGGGGAGAGAGACGGCTGGGGGGAGGAGGAGAAAGACGGCTGGGGGGGGAGGGCGAGAGAGACGGCTGGGGGGGAGAGGGGGAGAGAGACGGCTGGGGTGGGGGAGGGGGAGAGAGATGGCTGGGGGGGGAGGGAGAGAGAGACGGCGGGGGGGGGGGAGGAGAGGGGGAGAGAGACGGCTGGGGGGAGGAGGAGAAAGACGGCTGGGGGGGGAGGGAGAGAGACGGCGGGGGGGGGGGAGGAGAGGGGGAGAGAGACGGCTGGGGGGGGGCGAGAGGGGGAGAGAGACGGCTGGGGGGGGGGAGAGGGGGAGAGAGACGGCTGGGGGGAGGGGGAGAGAGACGGCGGGGGGGGAGGGAGAGAGAGACGGCGGGGGGGGAAGGAGAGGGGGAGAGAGACAGCTGGGGGGAGGGGGGAGAGAGACGGCTGGGGGGGGAGGGAGAGAGAGACGGCGGGGGGGGGGAGGGAGTAAGAGACGGCTGGGGGGGTGGTGTGGGAGAGAGACGACGGGGGTGGGGGGTGCGAGAGAGGGACGGCGGGGGGAGGGGGGGGGAGAGACTGGGTGGATGTGATAATATACAGATAGATAGAGATGGGGGGGGATGTGAGAGAGGAGAGAGGGAGAGAGACATAGAGAGACACAGACAGAAAAACACAGAGATGGAGAGAGTGAGAGACACAGAGAGAGAAAGATATTTACCTGCTGAGAAGATAGGCCCCGAATGCGCGCGCACCCGGAATGCGGCATGCGCAGTACGAAAAAACTGAAAATATCGGTATTTCGGTATATCTCGATATGAGCCAACCGATATATCCATATCCGGAAAATTCCCATATCGCCGTTCCCTACTTATCAGTAAAAAAAAATTCTGTGAAGCTCTTTGAGATGTCGATAAGATGTGAAAAGCACTATATCAAATGCAAGGGTTATTATTACTATGATTATAACAAAATATAAAGCCCTTGACACTACTACCTGGGGAGTGGGATTGATTTTGAATAGCTCTTTTCAAAGACTCGATGGGCTGAATGGCCTCCTTTTACATCCCAGCTCAACTATGCAAATGGCCTGCTTGTCGGCTTTCCCAACATTTGATTTAACACTTTTCGCTTCTTGTCGACGTCTCAAAGCACTTCACAGAATATATTGTGAAGTGAATTGACTGTATATTTGAGGGTGAAACGTGGCAGCCAATTGTACACAGCAGTGTCCCCACAAACTTGTGTGTGGAATACGGAAACTTGCCCAAGGTTTCGTCCTGACTTGCCTGGATTCGAGCACAGGTCTTGCACTTGAAAGGCGAGTCCTCTAACCACTGAGCTACAGGACTCCAATCTGGAGGATCGTTGGCCTGTACATCGGGAGAAGCTCCCTTCTCTTTTCAAATAATAAGGCATTTTTAATATCTTTTTACTTGAAAGGGACATCAGTTTAACATTTCCATCTATAGGATGGCAACACAGAACCTTCCTCTGACATTAAACTCATAATCCTGGTGTAGGGTTTGAACCCTGAACCTCCTGACCCACAAACGAGAGTGCTACCAACTGGGCCAGGCTGTGAATTCTCCTGAAATTGCTGGTGAGAACTTGCCATGTCAGACTTCGTTCCCATGTATGTGCCTACAAAATGAGTGACTACAATTTTGACTAGTCTGTCAGCTTGGCTGAGTTGGTAGCACTCTTGCCTGCGAGCCAGAAGGGTTAAAGCTCCACGTCAGGACTTGGAATTCATATAGTCTAAGGCGACACTCCAATGCAGTGCTGGACGGGTGTTGCGTTGATGGTGGGTGGTACCATCCTTCGGATAAGACCCTAAATTGAGGCCCAATCTTTCTGTTCAAATGGACATTGAAGATCTCATGAAACTATTCGAAAAGAGAAGAGGGTTTCTCCTTGTGTTTTGCTCCCTCCCTCTCCTCCTTCAAGGCCAGCCTCAAGATCCTCCTCTTCGATCATGTCTTCTGCTGCCTTCCCAACTCTCTCTCTCCCCTGCTAACTCTCTCTCGCCCCTCCCCACTGCCCTGCCCCTCTCCCTTGCTCGGGTCCCGTCCTGTTCAGCTCCTAGTGACATCCTTCCGACATGAAAGACGCATTATAAATGTTGTTATTCGCCAATAATCCCCAAATAAAATTGGTCACTGACTCCATGGCTGTTGCAGGATGCACTTGTGTTGCTGCATTCACCATAAAATACACAGTCGCTACACTTCACAGCTAATTCTTGGGATGCACTTTGAGACATCTCGGCGACGTAATAAGGTGCTGCGCTATCAAATGGAAGGATTATTATCGGTAGGTTATAGGTCTGCCACAGCTGTTGAGCACTGTCCTGCTGCTCACTGCCTGAGGAGGGATGGGGCATTGGAAAACTGTCACGATTTCGCATTCCTTCACTTAAAAATAGCTCTCAAATTGCCGTGTGTTTATTTGCAAATACTCCACTTGATGAATGATAGAGTGATTGCTTCATAGAAAGTTGCAAAGCGAAGTGCTGTCCCTTTATATGTGTAATAATTATGATTTGGGATTTACAAGCCGTAGGTGGAATTATTCAGTTCTTGTGGCAATTAGTGCTTTAACCAAGCTGTTGCAGTGCTACGTAAATGTCAGTTTCCATTTGCCTTTCTCACAAGGAAGGAAAATATCTCTATGTATAATTCATCATCAAACTCATGTTTTTTTAAATGAAGGAACAATGAAAAAAATCTTCAGTTGACGTAAAGGTTTGTGACCTATGATTTTCACTAATTGGCAGTAAGAAAGGCTGGAATCTGCTTGATGAAATTGGCATCTATGAAGATTGTAATGCCTTCAAGGTTACTCTTGATGTTATTCGGCGCATAAATCTGATTGAAATTTACTTTGCTGCTCATAATGCATTTTGTCTCTCCATCAAAATGAGATCTCTCAACGGCATGATTTTCCCAATGACATTGGCTTTGGAATGATTGAAAGTCAAAGTTGAGTTGAAATCTGTGGGAGTCGGAAAAAGTGAGATGTGCTTCAACAACAACAACTGGCATTTATACAGCACCGTTCACATAGGGTTGTGTCTTAAGAGTGCCTGATTGTGACAGAGCCTGAATTGATGGTCAACTGGATAATGTCTCAAGGCCATGTAAAGCAGACAGCATTAATGTTAAAAAAAAGTCTTATTCAATAATAATAATAATAGTCCTTTCAATTGATATAGTGCTTTTCACATCTTATCGACGTCTCAAAGCGCTTCACAGAATATACTGTGAAGTGAATTGACTGTATATTTGTGGGGCGAAATGTGGCAGCCAATTGCGCACAGCAGTGTCCCACAAACAGTCGTGGATTGAAAATGACCCATTTCTAATTTGTGAGTTATTTTCTACTTGGGGATTTGAACTTGTGGGGAATAAAATAAAAATGGGGAGAACCAGATACACATCATTACATGATGAATGCAACGCAGTGGGCACCGGCCTGCTTCATGTCCCCCTCCCCACCCCACCATTGATCACTGTGTTTTTATCCTATCTGGAATCCAGTTGCTAATCGATTGGCAGAAGCTATTCTGTGGCTATTAAACCCTTAAACAAAAAAAATTGGTCACTCAATCCACAGCTGTTTGTGGGACAATGCTATGCGGATTTGATAGCCGTTTTTTGCCCAGAAAATATAGTGAACTCACTTTACAGTAGGGTAGGGCGATATATCACTAAAACCCAATATAATTTTCATATCGATACGCCGATATAGGCATTTCCAAAATATTGATATATCGAAAAATCGATATATCAAGGTAAAAAATCAGAATGCGCGCACACTGAACTACATGACCCAGAATGCTCATCTCTATACACAATGCACAGACCGAGGTGCAAAGCCGCCATATTGTATTCATAGTCCTCGAATACAATATACAGGTTTGCAAAGGGTTGTGGGGGGAGAGAAATGGCTGGGGGGGAGCGGAGGGGGAGAGAGACGGGTGGGGGGGAGGGGGAGAGAGACGGCTGGGGGTGGGAGGGGGAGAGAGACGGCTGGGAGGGTGAGGGGGAGAGAGACGGCTGGGGGGGGGGAGGGAGAAAGAGACAGAGGGGGAAAGAGACGGCTAGGGGGGGGTGGGGCGGGAGAGAAACGGCGGGGGGGGGTGGGAGAGAGGGATGGCGGCGTGGGGCGGAGGAGAGAGGGACAGCGGCGGGGGGGGGAGTGGAGGGAGAGACAGGGTGGATGTGATAATATACAGATAGATAGAGATGGGGGGATGTGAGAGAAGAGAGAGACACAGAGACACAGACAGAAAAACACAGAGATGGAGAGAGTGAGTGTGAGAGACACAGAGAGAGAAAGATATTTACCTCCTGAGGAGATAGGCCCCGAATGCACGCGCATGCGCAGTACGAAAACCCCCCAAATATCGATATTTCGGTGTATCTCGATATGAGCCCATCGATATATCTAAATCGGAAAATTTCCATATCGACGGACCCTACTTTACAGTATATTCTGTGAAGTGATTTTAGATATCTGCCCAACCAATTTCAAGGATTATTATTATTAATATTATTTGTAGAATGCAGCTGATCGTATTGGTATGATGTAGAATGTATTGTGTTTATGTTTTGTAGTTTGTGCTTTGGTTTCTTTGGGGCTCAAACAAATCCAAATGATCTCAAAGTTGCTTTTTTAAAAAAAATTAGTTTGGTGTTTTTCCCCCTTAGGGGAACTGAATAATAGCAGAAACTCTCAATGGGACATTTGAAGGAATAGCGCACATCAGCCAAAAGGTCTTTTATCATTATGCTCCTTCGACTTTTACCTGATTATGTGGAGCGAGAGATCAGAGACTCGGAATCGCAATGCCTTCCCTTAGGGTGGAAATGGGAGATTGTGGTTCAGTTATCTGGCAATAAAACTGTAAATATAGAGACTCAGCTCATGAAACGAAGCCTTCAATTCTGAGAATCAGTTTATGGATTATATAGTGTATTCAAAAGTATGATTTGAATGCAGTATTTGTTATAATGTAATAATAATCCTCGCATTTGATATAGCACTTTTCACAGTCTTCTAGATGTCTCAAAGCGCTTTACAGAATATATTGTAAAGTGAATTGACTGTATATTTGTGGGCAAATTGCGACAGCCAATTGCACACAGCAGTATCCCACAAACAGTCGTGGATTGAAATGACCAATTCACACAATATACTGTAAAGTGAATTGACTGTATATTTGTTGGCGAAACGCAGCAACCAATTGTGCACAGCAGTGTCCCACAAACATTTGTGGATTGAAAAGACCAAATTTATTATTGTGGTGTTTTTGGAAGGATTATTAGTAGGCGTGTGGAGTAAGGAAACTTGTCCAAGGTTTTGTCCTGACCTGCTTAGATTCGAACACAGGTCTCACGCTTGTAAAGACAAACTATTATTTTTTTAAGGGATTATTTATTATCCATTATTATATAGGTCCATGCTTGGGTAGCACTGCAGATGAGGAAGTCCTTGTTTGGTTCAGATAATCTTGAAAATAGAGTAATGGGTATGTATGCATGTGTCAGACCCTGGCTGAAGCAGTCTGAGACGCTACTCTGTGTGGAGAGCGCTATTACAAGTGAAAGTTGTTGTTCTTGTTTCTTGCCCCCCACCCCCTCCTTTTAAATTAATTCCAGGTTCGGAAGGGGATGACTCTGCAGGTATGTTTCTCTGTGCTGTATTGACTTGTGTCCCGCTTCCTCTCCCCAGATGTACATACAGAGGCAGTACAGGCCGCTCTCGCCAAACATAAAGAGAGGAAGATGGCAGTGCCCATGCCATCTAAGCGACGCTCTCTAGTGGTACAGACCTCAATGGATGCCTACACACCTCCAGGTAAATTGAATTTACTGTTGGGTTAACAGGGGTGTGGAATAAGGAAACTTCCCAATGTTTCACCCTGCCAGGAATTGTACCCAGGTTTCTCGCTTGCAAGGCAAGAGCTCTAACCACTGAGTTACAGGACTTCACATTAATGCTACACTGATAGAGTAAATCGAGCCCAGGTAGAGGTTTACCCCCATTGATGCCTGCGTTTGTTTAACAATATTCACAGACCAGATTCATTATGTCGACGCATCACATCAAAAGCAAATACAGTTGGATCTCAGTGAACCCTAACCCTAACTGGATTGGATATTTTTAAACACAGTGATGGGTTTCTGCTAATGTCTCTGCTGTGAGTGACTCTCTTGCAAATATGCTGTGCTGTTTCGAAAATGTTCCCAAGTTCCCAGTTCCAAATCATTCATTGCGAAATGTGTTTGATCTGTAATTTCAGTAGCAGGTTGTGCAAGTTATTTCAAGCTGTGGGAGATAACTGGAGCTTGTGATTCTGTCTAAATCCTTACCGTTTCCAAAGGAGAGTGACTGAAACTCTGCAAAGTAGGGAAAGTCACTGGAGACTTTCCTGCCTACCACATTAATATGAATCTCTTTCCACCAGAATAACACTTCTATAATTGTAAGAATTTGAAATTTGTCTCATTGAAAGACCTGAATGCTAAATTTACATTAAATGCCAACATGAAAATTGATTTCTGAATCTATCTGTTGCTGATACAATGATATGGGTTCCAAGATTGCTTTCCTGCTGAAGAGAATCAGAAAACTCGTGATACTTTAGTGAAAGGATTTCTGAACCTTTCAGTGGTTTCTTTTCTCTCTCTCTCTCTCTCTCTCTCTCTCTCTCGTGTCTCTCTCTCCCTCTCAAACACACCCACACACACGTTCTTCCACCTCCAATTATAGGATGAAATACGCCACCTTGCCCCAAATCCTTGTATTTGATATAGCGCTTTTCACGTCTTTGAGACGTCTTAAAGCTCTTCACAGAATATACTGTCAAATTAATTGACTGTACAATTGTGGGCGAAAATGCGGCAGCCAATTGCGCACAGCAGTGTCCCCACAAACAGTCATGGATTGAAGCAATTAATTTACTATTGATGTTTTTTGAGGGATTATTATCAAGCATGTGTGTAGATTAAGGAAATTTGCCCAAAGTTTTGTCCTGCTGGGAATCAAACCCAGGTCTGTCGCTTGCGAGGCGAGTGCTCTAACCACTGAGCTACAGGAGCTCCATGTTTAAGATATCGTTCCAATGTGACACTTGAGGGTGTGCTGCATTGTCAGAGGTGCCGTGAATTAAATGTGGATGTGAAAGGTGTTGTATAAATGCAAGTTGTGCGAAAATAGAGATTGGAATAGAGGATTTCCTGCTAATACAACAACTGTACAGGGAACTCACAAAAAGCCCACAGCGCTTGTCAACGCAGGGGGATTTGTGGCTGGAATCAGAGATAGCGGAAAATAAAAGAATATTTAAGCCAAAGGATAATGCTCCACATTGTACCTGGTGTCAAGTCTGCGGCCAGATTTGCACCAATACTTAACCAAGAACCAACACAACAGCAACAACAACAAATTGCATTTATACAAGTGCCTTTGAAACCCTTGACTGTCCAGAGCCTTGGGAGTTCCTCCTGATGTGAAAGGCGCTACTACGTTCATGCAATTTTTGCTCTTTTTCTTGTTATTATTGACCTAACTTAACATGGTGCACAGCAAGGAGCTGTCTACTATTCAAGCCACTGTCTTATAACTACCCAGAGGTTTCATTCGTTTATAAACCGGGCCGGTTCACCTGTGGGATAGACAGTTCTACAGTGTATAGCCTCTGCTCTAGGGGTGGCTTGTTTCCACAGAGGAGATCATGAAAACGGTTGAAAAATGCAGAGTGTTAAAAAAAATGAAGAATCTTCTAGTTTGCAGGAATGGTTTTGGATTGCAAATGGATGCAAACTAGAAGGATTTGCCTGCAGCTGAGAGAGAGAGTTGTGGCCCTGGCTCTAACGTTAAGATTGATCTGAGTAAACTGGCAGCACTCGTGCACTTGTTTTCCTTCTTTAAAATTTTAGTCTGTTCACAAGGTTTTAGCATTTTTCATTTAGTCACTGATACCCACAAATTAATAACGCATTGAAGTGGTTAGATTTAAGGATTGAAGCAGTCAAGCATTCAGTGCAGTGTCAGCCTTTTGAGGGCTGCAACAACAACAGCAACGACTTTGATTTATATAGCACCCTTCACGCCGGACGGCGTCTCAGAGCGCTTCACAACAACGGGTCCCGGGGGCGAGCCAGGTGCAAGGGGAGAAAGGTGACCGAAGGCGCAGTCGAAGAGAAAGGTCTTTAACTGAGACCTGAAACTGGGAAGACAAGGGGAGTGAGAAAGGGAGTTCCAGAGCCTCCAGTGTCTGCAACAAGTAACCTGTGTGTCCAAAAATACCAAAAAATGCATAATGCAAACCTTCCTTTTGAACCGAACTTACAGTCTGTCTGTCTCCCCAACACCCCCACCCCTACCCACCCTTCCCCACTCTGAGGCAAGCTCCGCAACTGTTAAGCGCTCTGAGGCGCTAGCCGGTGTGCTAGATAAGCACAATTTGTGATTGTGTTATTTTTTAAAAAAATTATCATTAATTATCTTTTTTTAAAAAAAGTATCGTTGGAGATTGCTCACAATGGAGGATTCATTGTGCTTTGTGAACGTTGGCTAGGCCGTTCAGTGTTCAATAGATCTACTACTTTTGTGACCGTTTCTCATTTGCATCTTTGCTGTGGCGAATCCAAAACCCTCCAGTTGAACGAACCAGCGGAATCCAATGGGAGCAGGAAGTTTCCCTCCGCCGTAAACACACACGGGCTTTATTTTAATTTAAAAAAACACACACAAATAGAAGATGCAGAGAGCCTGACGCACTTCACTTGTGTGTTTCTTTTCTTCTTCTAGATACCTCTTCTGGGTCAGAGGATGAGGGATCGGGCCAAGGAGACTCGCAGGGAACCCCTTCCTCCAGCCAGGGCAGCCTGAACATGGAACACTGGATCAGTCGAGCGATACATGGCTCCACCACCTCCTCCACCACCTCCTCCTCTTCCACGCGCAGCGGGGGAAGCAGTGCTGCCAACGTGCTGGCTGATGTCATGACACAGACGCACATTGGTTGGTGTAATCTCTCTGCTGTTTCACTCCACGTTTATTTGCCTCACAGTAGCTCTTTTAAGAGGAGCGCTTGCATTACCTTACCTTTAAAGGCTACTTCCTGGTTGCCGACACGGTTTTAGTCTTTTGTTTTTGGTAAGGAACACTTACTAGTGGCTCGCACTAGTGCTCGCGCACCCGCCACTAGACACTCAGAGAGCTCCGGGACCTAATTGAAGAATCAAAACTGATGTGAAAGTGAATGTTGGGCTGATTGCCTGGCACACTCAGTGTGGGTTTGCGGTCCTCTTGGGTGTGGATGAGCACCAATGAAGACCAATACCTTTGGTTGGCATTGTTCACCAAATAATGAATAATTTATCAAATTTCTAGTGTGGCGTATAAGGCTAGAAACAAAATGTAAGCATTATTATTGCTGTTATTGTCTGTGTGTCACAATAATAGCCCTATATCTGATATCTCTCATGTGTTTTTTTTAAGTATTGAATGAATTTCAGTCTCCCAAACTGGCTAGACAGCTTAGTGCAGATGAAATGAATGAAAGCCAATAGATGTTCCTCTCCCCGCCCACCCCCCCATCCCCCCACCACCTAGTTTATTTTGTGTTAGTTCATGAAAGCTGGAGATTTTTCTGAAAGTGAAGTGTTCAGGAGCTAATTGAACTTCCTTCACAATTAACAATAATAGTTTTGTATCATGAAACATGTTTGTACCATGTGAAACTTGAAGTGGCAACCGCTGCCAATATGACATGTGTTCAAATCCCTTCATGCCCTGGTACCTCTCCCTGCTTCTCCAACCTGCTTCCCTTCCCCCCCCCACCCCCCCCCCCCACCCCACCTGCTCGGAGTCGTTCTCTACTATTGTCAAGCGCCCGTGCTATCCTGCGTCACGGGTGCTATATAAATGCAAGTTCCTGTTGTTGTTGGTGCCAAGCAGGGATTCCCTGCAAATTGGAGAACAAAGACACGTATATGAACAGCCTGACAAGACCAGATATAAATCAAGGATGCTGTCACCTGGGCAGTCTCATTAACAGAGAGCTGCATCACCTAAAAGAATGGGGAAGCAACCTAAAATATATTTTTTTGAATAAATAACTAAAAAGAGTCTCCTTTCATTAATGTTAGGGCATAAATTATTTGGCACCTTGATACATAGCATGTATGTATCCACCTCGGTCATTGCTACAGGCAATGCCATTAATTAACAGGCAGATGCTAATCCAGAGTGCTAATGGGATGTCCATATCCCCCTCTAAAATCAGTCTGCACAGAACCCTGTGTATAAATGTGGGAACCATTGAGCCCATTAAGCCCACTTCACTATTCTATTAGGTTATGGCACATATTTTAATCTCTTTTCCTGCTGTTTCTCCATATCCACTTGGTACCATCACGTATCAAATATCTATCCCTCCTTTTCAAATCCCAATCAATGCCACTCAGACTGGCAGAGGGTGGGCGGTGGTATTCCACAAGGATGAATAATGGGACTGCTGTCATTCACAATATATGTTAATGATTTTGACTCAGGAATCAACAGTATAATTTCAAATGACACCCAGTTGGGGGGGAGTAGTTAATACAGAAGAGGACTGCAATAGAATACAGCAAGACATCAATAAACGTGCTGAATGGGCACTTAAATGGCAAATGCATTTCAATGCAGAAAAGTGTGAGGTGGTACATTTTGGTAGGAGGAATAAGGAAGATATATAAATCCTGGAAAATAAAAACCTGAATGGGATAGAGGAGCAAAGGGATCTAGGGGTACACTTAAACAATTCATTAATAGTACCAATGCGGGTTAATAAGGCCGTAAATAATAATAATATAATAATAACAATTATTATTATAATAAGGTCATAAAAGAGGCAAGCCAGGCATTGTGGTTCATATCTAGAGAGATGTCAAAGAAATAAAAAGCAGGGAAATTACGGGAAACTTATATGGAAGCTTGGTTAGACCACACTTTGAACACTGAGTGCAGTTCTGGTCCCCACATTATAGAAAGCATATAGAGGCACTGGAGGAGGTGGAAAGGAGATTCACAAGGATGACGCCAAAACTGAGAGGTTATACCTACCAGGAAAGGCTGAACGAGTTTGGAATTTTCCCTCTTGAATGCGTGAGGGTAAGGACTGACCTGATAGAGGTCTTTAAAACTATGAAAGGTTTTGATAGGGCAGACACGGGGAAGATGTTTCCACTTGTGGGGGAGACCAAAACCAGGGGCCATCAATATAAAGTAATCACAAATAAATCAAATAGGGAGGGTAGAAGAAATTTCTTTACTTAGAGAGTAGTGGGAATGTGGAACTTGCTACCACACGGAGATGTTGAGGTAAATAGCGTAGCTGTATTTAAGTGGAAGCGAGATAGGTATACGAGGGAGAAAGGAATAGAAGAAATTGAGGAGGGGCAGGAGGAGGCTGATGTGGAGCAGAAATGCTGGCGTAGACCAGTTAGGCCGAATCATATTTCTGTGCTGTATATTCTAATGTATTTTAACGTATTCCAATGATTCAAAGGCGCTAAATCAAAATCTAAGGATTAATAGTACATTCCACCTTCTCAGTGCTCTCAGAGAACACCTAAGTGCACACTATTTAGTGGAGTGACTGGTTCTTTTCCCAACATCAAGTGCTACTGGTCTCCCAATGGATCACCTCAGAGCTGTTGGACTCATTTTGTGTCCCAAAGTCTTTGAAATTCTGTTGTGATAGGCCGCACAAAAACACCTGTGTCCGAGGCATTGACATTTTTTTACTTGCATGTAAGTCTTGCTAAATCAATGAGGATAGTGCAGGATGTTTTAACCAACACTCCTTCAAACCGTTCAGCTGAGTTCTGACCGAGCCTGCGTTCCTCCCTCTTGACAACATCAACAGCAACAATAACTTGCATTTATATAGCGCCCTTTACGTGGAGGGTAGCATCTCGGAGGTGTTTAACAGTGGGGGAGCTTTGAGCCACTGTGCTCTGAAACTGTCTCCCTCTATCCTTCCTCCGCCTTGCCTCACATCTGCAGGTCGCGCCTAAAGACCTTCCTCTTCGACCATGCTTACAATAACACCCACCTCCCCATTCCCCCCAGCTCACCATTGTCAAACTCTCCCAACCTGAAAGGCACTACATATGAACAGAAAGTTTTGTTATTGTTATTTCTGTAGAAAACATATGATGGAATGATGGGTTCCATGCATTCATCAGATTGCTCTTGCCAATTCTCCCTAACTTCTCTCACTTCCTCCGTCATCCCAAGCACTGATTCGCGTTAGAATAAAGTATGCCAACAGCATCTGTTGGTATAATTCTCCTCTCCAACCTTGTTTTCTGCATTCAGGGAGTTACCACATCTCCCCTTGGGGGTTTGGACGGAGAAACTCAGCTCAGCTGAAATCAAATGTAATATTTGCTCCTGTTTTTGGCACTGGTGTGGAGCGCTCTGCAGCTCAGCACTCACTGAGAAATCTTGCGTGCTTCACACTTCCTTCCTTGACGCGAGCTTCTCTTTGGGGGTCTTGAATAAATTGTGAGTTTGAACCAAGGACTTCAGCTGAAAATAGAACTGCTTAGTCTTGGCGGCTGTATAATTCACGAGCAGCCGTGATGCATCTAGTACAGGCAGCAGTCTCGTCCTCGCTGTCTCTATCCATCAATGTTCACATGTTAGCCTTATTGGACGAGTGATCTGAAACAGGGCGAAATGATAGTAAGATTTACAAATGAACTATCTCCTTTGAAGAGGGTATCGAGCTTCATTGAGGAGCTTATACTTTTTTTTAAAAAAAGTTATTGTCCCAATAAATTTTCTGATTTTCTTCCCATTGGCAGTCACGCCTGCCTCCTCCAGCCTCGTACCTTCTGATATCCTCGCTCGAGTGGTCACTGTCCATGTGTGAGCCTTGGCAGTGAGTGTTGGCAAGCCATTCAACTAGAGAGGTTAGCCTGACCTCCTCCCTCCCACCTTCCCGTTGCAACACTTATCACTAGAGGATGCTACAGAGAGATGTGGGTCAGTACATCCCGGCTGATATTAACCTCCCTGACCCTGGGAAGGCTGGGGCTAATTTAGCTCCCAATGACTGAGACCAGGGAACTCTGCACAGACCAGGATTTAAACCAGTGAACTCCTGGACTAGAGTCTGCATCTCTATCCACTCTATTGCTGTTTATGGGACGCTGCTGTACGCATTTGGGTGCTGCATTTCGCCCATAAAATATACAGTGAATTCACTTTACAGTATGTTCTGTGAAGCGCTTTGAGATATCTCAAAGATCCGATAAGGCTCTATATGAAATGCATGTATTATTATTAGTATTATTATTATTATATCACTGGAGTCCTGTAGCACAGTGGTTAGAGTACTCTCCTGCTTGGGTTCAAAGCCAGGCAGAGGGAAACCTTGGGCAAGTTTCCTTATTCCACACACATGATAACAATCCTCAAACAAAAACATTAATAAATTGGTCACAAAACCTCATCTGTGAAACATTTTGATACATCTCGAAGACATGATAAGGCACTATATCAAATGCAAGGACTATTATTCTTATTATCATTGATATCTGTACAACATTATTCTGGAGAGATCTGCACACATGCTGCTTATGTCTCTTCAAACCACCAACAACAAGAACAAAATAGCACCAACAAAATTACATTTATAGAGTGCCTTTCACGTCGGGAGGACAACCCTGGCTTCATGATCAATAAGCGAGTGCATTTAGTAAAGCAATGTGACACCATTAGCCAGCCAGCCAGCCAGAACATTGAGTGCACAAACCAGACATTGACAATAAACTGTTCAGAGAAGTTGTAATTCATTATCGAATCCCCTCCGTACTTGTTGTGCAGCACAAGACTAGGAATTCAACTTGCTCCCCGAGGGGAGAAATTATGGAAGGAGTGTTTGGATGCCTCCTATCACCCTTCTTAAGATTATACAAACAACAACAAAATTCTGCTTGCATTGCGCCTTTCACGTCAGGAGGACGTCCGAACCCTGGACCTTGTTTCAGACCCGAGCTGGGCATGGGGACGGGGAGGGTGGGGGGAACGGGGGGGGATTTGGGATGACTGATGGGAAGAGGAGGGTCTTGAGGTGGGACTTGAAGGAGGCCTGGCAGGTGGAGAGGTGAAAGTTTGAACCAAACTGAGAGTTCCACATATGTATGCCCCCACTCTACATGGAACTTTCCTAGTGTCTGGAGTGGAATTGCAGGCTCTTCCCTGGTACAGCCCACCCTGCTTTAGCTAATCCTGCAGTGTAGAGCTCCTGTAGCTCCGTGGTTAGAGCACTCGCCTTTCAAGCGTGAGACCTGTGTTTGAATCCAGGCCGATCAGGGCGAAACCTTGGGCAAATTTCCTTAATCCAAACACACACACGCCTAATAATAATCCCTCCAAAAGAAAACACAATAATAAAAATGGGTCATTTCAATCCATGACTGTTTGTGGGACGCTGCTATGTGCAATTGGCTGCTGTGTTTCGCCCACAAATATACAGTCAATTCACTTTACAGTATATTCTGTGAATTGCTTTGAGATGTCAATAAGATGTGAAAAGCGCTATATCAAATACAAGGATTATTATATTATTATATTATAGATGTTGGACTTCCTCGAATCCTAAATTGAGGGAATCCGTTCAGCTACTGCTACTCCATTCACCTCCAACTCCTCATCACCTCACCCTAAACCCCCAACCCCACCGCGCACACACACACCCTATACAACTTCGGCCCTATCTCTCTCTCTTCCCCCTCACCTCCATCATCTCTAAAATGAAGCCCACCATCTGTTCCCTCAACCCCATCCCCACCTCTCTCCTCCCCTCCCAATTCCACCTGCCGGTTCCTCTCCTAACCGATATCATCAACCTCTAATTGTCCACTGGCACTGTTCACACCCCTCTAAACATAGCTGTCATCACCTCTATCCTGAAAACACCTATCCTGGACCCATCCCTGCTCTCCAGCTACTGCCCCATCTCCAACCTCCCATTCCTCTCCAAGGCCCTGGAATGAGTTCCCTGTCAGACATCAAGTCCTGGATAAGAGCTAACTTTGTATACTTGAATGTCAACAATATCGAGGCCATCCCAATTGGCTCACACCAGCGCCTTCACACAGCAAGCACCGACAGCATCAACCTCCACCAATGCACACCTCACCTCACCCAGCCATTCAGGGACCTAGGTGTCTTGTTTGATTCTCCACTGTCTTTTCTGCCCCTTCATCCATGCCATGTCCCACTCTGCCTTTTGTCACCTCTGTAACATTGCCTGATCCCACCACTACCACACGCCTCAGGCCGCTGAAACTATCATTCATGCATTCATGACATCCAGGCTCGACTATGCCAATGCCCTACTTTTCAGCCTCCCCTATTCCTGCCTCCAAAGGCTGCAGATCATCCAGAACTCTGCGCCTTATGTCCTCTCCCTCTCCCATGTCCTGTCTGAGGGTGATTTTATCACCCTCATTCTCGCTCAACTCTACTGGCTGTGTTTCGAATCCAGGCAGGTCAGTGTGAAACCTTGGGCTAGTTTTCTTACTCCACACACATGCCTAATAATAATCCCTCCAAAAAAAACCTTTGATAAAATTGGTCATTTCAATCCATAACTGTTTGTGGGGACACTGCTGTGTGCAATTGGCTGCCATGTTTCACCCACAAATATACAGTCAATTCACTTTACAGTATATTCTGTGATACGCTTTGAGATGTCTAGAAGATGTGAAAAGCGCTATATCAAATGCCAGGATTATTAGTATTATTAGTAGTATTAGTATTATTAGGTGCAGTTTGGCAAGAGTTAAGGATTTAGGAAGTTCAGAGCATATGTTGAGGGTACTACTGGAATGATAAACAACTAAAACCACATCAGCTCTGCCATTGAGATGACTGTCTGGTAAGGTTCTCGCTACAAGCGCTCCAGGACGCTACCCCACATGAAGGGCGCTAGATAAATTGCAAGTGGTTGTTGTTGGCCAGCAAAGACTACCCAAATTGGTAGTCTTGGCTTTGGCTTGGAGGGTTTGCAAGGAGTCTTTGCATTAGTTTGCATTCGCTGACTACATGCACATAATCATGACACTTTACAGTAGATAATGTGAAAGGTTTTGAGACAACAACTTACATTTGACAGCGCTTTTCACACCAGGAGGACATACAGAGATCTCAATGCTGTTACAACAAAAACAACAACAGAATTACACTCGTATAGTGCCTTTTAAGTCAGGTGGACGTCCCAAGGCGCTGAATTAAATGCAAGGATTAATATAATCTGCCACTCCAAGTCTTACCAATGAGCCAGGCTGGCCAGCCAAGTTCGACTGACAATGCGACGCTGGGGGCGGGAGGGGGGAACGTTACATTGTTAGAGGTGTTGTCTTTCGGAAGAGGCATCAAACCAAAGTCGCGTCTGACTGTTCAATTGAACATTAAAAGTCTTGTGGCACTATTCGACGAGAGAACCTAGTTTCTCCTATTGTGCTGGACATTAAATCCCTCAAGTAAAATTGGTCATCTGCTCTACGGCTGTTTATGGAACACTATGTGTGCAATTTGGCTTCCACCTTCGTGCACAAGTATACAGTCACTGCACTTCACAAAGATAGTTTGTGTGAATCGCTTAGAGGCATCGCGAAGCTTTGATGAGATACTATATCAAATGTAAGGATTGCTATCAACAGCAGACAAGAGTGAGCCAATGATAGGGAAAGGTGCCAGACTCGTGCGGTATGAATTTGCAGAGCTGTCTGAATTTGGGGAGGTATGCCCTTTCTTCCTGTGCCCCTCCTTGTGTTCCTCCGAAGCCTGAAATAGCTCACCATCTCCCTCTTAACAACCTGGTCTTAATCATTTTTAAAATTCTTAACTTAGATTAATTTTTACAAGATGTTCCAGAACAGGAATTGCACTTTACAGTAAATCTTGTGAAGTGATGCGAGACACACTCCTGATGCAAAAGATGCTGTATTAAAATTCAACGATAATGAATTATTAAGAATTATTTTAGATATAAGAATTGAATAGAACGTGATTCCAAATTTAGGTTCTTCTGAAATTCTGCACAGTCTAAAATCTTTAGATAATAGAGTTCAGGCTGTATCCATAAAGGATATTATCCTCTGAACTTTCCCACAGCAAAGCTGTGAGCACAAAAACATGAGCACAAAAACAAGATTTATTTCAATATTCCTCACCCATCTTGATAAATCAATAATAATAATAATAATAATTTTTTTGTGGCAAGTCCACAAAGGCGCTTTGATATAGCGTCTGTAATGTGGATTGACTGTGTAGAGTGCCTTGGGGGAATTCTCCCAATGTGAAAGGCGCTATACAAATGTAATCTGTTGTATATTTTGTGGGTGAAACACGGCAGCCAATTGCGCACAGCAGTGTCCTGAAAATAGTGGTGGATTGAGTGACCCAAGTTATTTGTTTTTCATCACAAATCTACTTGTCATACTTGACAAAATATGACAAGCATATATTTTCCATCATTTGTCTCCCCTTTAAACATCCCAATGGATTCTGACACCAGTACACTTCTGGGCCAGTCCTGTGGCCAAAACTTGCACAGACATTTTGGTTATCTCAATCACATTTATTTTGTCTGAGGGATTTTTACCCCACAGAAATCGATCTGCCATTCGACCAGCAATCAGGTTCCTATTTACTGCCAAGGTAAACAGAGGACTGTGGACTAAGGAAACTTGCCTAAGATTCGGCCCTGCCTGGGAATCGAACCTGGGTCCTCGCCTTGCGAAGCGATTGCACTCACCACTGCGCCAAAGGAGCCCACAATTTCTTTCCGGTCTATTCCGTTCGAATAATAAGGGGCAAAATAGCAGCTGGGCTTGCTGGAACACTAGATTCCTGATTAGCAGCCTAGAATCTCAGCCTTGTCTGGTGGTTTTAAAAGCACGCTTCCTAGATAATAATAATAATAATAAATAAATAATAATAATAATCCTTGCATTTGATATAGAACTTTTCACATTTTATTGAGGTCTGAAAGAGCTTCACAGAATATACTGTAAAGTGAATTGACTATATTCGTGGGAGAAGCACAGCAGCCAATTGCGCACAGCAGCGTCTCCACAAACTGTTGTGGATTGAAATGACCAATTTTTATTATTGTGGTTTTTAGGGGAGGGATTATTATTAAGCGTGTGTGTGTGTGGAGTAAGGAAACTTACCCAAGGTTTCACCCTGACCTGCCTGGATTCGAACATAGGTCTCACGCTCATAAGCCAAGTGCTCTAACCATTGAGCTACAGGAGCTGGTGATGGGCTATGATTTCGGAACCCGGATCCTCATCTACTGTTCAGGTGAACGTTAAAGATTCTGTGAAATTATTCAAAAAGAGGAGGGAGTTTCTCTTGGTATCCGAGGCAACATTCCCCGATAAACTGGTCGTTGAACTCATGGCTGTTTGTGGCACCTCACTGGTTGCTGTGTTTGCCTATAAAAACAGTCCCTATGGTGTGACAGTCATGTATTGTACTTTGAAGTACTTTGAGGCATTTTGATGTAAAAGATGCTGTTAAATTTCATCCCTGGCACAATAATATAATATGACAGAGAAACACTTGCATACATTACGAGACCATTTCCAAAGGACTTTCTTCCGCTGAAGGCAGAGATAGATTACCCAGGAGAGAAACCACTCTAAAAAAAATACTGCAGAGTAACCAGGTTGGTTGAATGTAAAAGTGTTTATTGAATTGGGTACAAAATGAAGGGGAAAAAAAAGAAATAGTACTCCCACACTTCAAACTTGAGAACGCTGAATTCTCACTCATTTCAAAGTGGCGGAGTTGTTTTTGATCAAGTGTCATTGATATCATTTGGATGTCACTCCTAAATCAAAAAGATTTAAAAGTTGCCATTGAGGCCTACTATGGCTTGACAAGTGGTGTTAGATTTGTCACTTCGTACCACTGCTTGAAGCAAGTGCAGCGGATTTCATTTTAACAAGATCGCTGATTAGATATTAAACAAAATCTCAGCCAAAAATTAATTTGATGAAATTACAAGGTAAAATGTGTGGCGTGTCTTAATCTGAAACCATGCTTGTGTGTTCCTTTGCTTAATGGAATCATTCCTTGATCCATAAACCTTAGGATGTCCTCCTGACGTGAAATGTGCTATACAAGTGTAATGCTGTTGTTGTTGTAACAGTCTCTGGTGACCTCTGAAACCACTGCTCCCAAACATCTGGCCACTGGCTAGTAATGGAAGGGTGGAAAACACAGGAAACTGATGATAGTAATAATAATAATCCTTGCATTTGATACAATGGTTTTCACTTCTTCTAGACGTCTCAAAGCACTTCACAGAATATACTGGTAAAGTGAATTGTCTATATAAATGTGGGTGAATTGTGGCAGCCAATTGCACACAGCAGTGTCCCACAAAGTCATGGATTGGATTACCAAATTATTCTTGTTTTTTTTGAGGGATTGTCATTAGGCGTGTGGAGTAAGGAAACTTGCCTAAGGTTTCGCCCTACTAGGAATCAAACCCAGGTCTCTCGCTTGTGAGGCGAGTGCTCTAACCACTGAGCTACAGGACTCCACAAATAATATTTGTGGCTATCACAAAGTTTTTTTTAATGTGGGGCAAAACACCCCTGTAACGGAAAACCAGACATTTTAACGTGGGAAGGGAATTGCCGATTGCAGATAATAATCACGCTTGTGTATGTACAGCATCATCCAGGTGGTGGGAGGAAAGTTGGAAAACTGTGCGCTTTGTGGGTGAACTGGAATGAATACCGATATGGGAAAAGAAGACTAAAGGGTGCAGGGCATGAACAAGAGGTTGTGGGGGTGGGGGTTGGGATGGTGGGTGGGCAGTTGCTTTGTGCAGGTTCAACTACACTTTACCTCTGATGTTGTGAAGTGTTCTGAGGCTTCCTCCTGATACGAAAGGCGCAATATCCAATGCAAGGTTGTGTGTGTTTAATTTATTAAAATGCGCTGGGTGGCAGCTAAACGCCAGGGTATACACTTGATGGGCTGGTTGGCCTGTTTCTGTGCTGTTATATTCTATCGCTCTGTGAACAAGCAAGCCTCTTACAGGGAACTTGTCTTGTGCTTTGCTTTAGCTCCAATTTACAGTAGACCTAACCCAATGTACATGGAGGACAAGTTGGACTTCAGGCATGAGAAAGACTTCGCCGAAAGTAGGTATCCGAATGCATCTGTCTCGTGAAAGGAGAGCTAACACCTTTTTTTTTATTATTCTCAACTGATTTTCTTGGGAAGAGCGATTGATTGCCTTTATTTAATGCCTTTCAGATCGCGGAAAGTATTCTTACCTTAAAAATTCTTATCAAAGAGATGCCTTGGTTTATGACCATTTGGGGCGATGTGAGCATTTGCTTAGTTGCATTTGGAAAGGCAGGCAATTGAAAAGTATGCATCTCCCAAGACTAAGCAGTGGAATAATAAGGAACCAAAGCTTCAATCTGTTTGATGGCTGCAACTGCATCAGTGCACTTAAGTGCGAGTTTTTAAGACTACTGTGAAATATATATTTGCCCTTTTCCTCAAAATAATTCAGTAATTTGTGAATTGAAGCTGTGCCTGAATACCCGATGACTAATAGTTACACCATTTGAATTTGGGAGATGAATGATAGAACGTAGATGAAAGCCAAAGAGGCGTCATTCGACAGAATAAGAGTACCACTCTTCCCTGCTCCCTCACACCCACCATTTCCCTTCCCATTTATTTGCTCCATGCAGCCCCAAAAATCTGAACATGTTCAAGAGTCATGGGTTTTCAAATGTCGTTTGTTAAACATTTTCCAGTATGTAGATGAACTGAAACGATGGCTGTTTTTAGTGTATCAGTCACATACTATGTCACGGACTGTCTTCTATCACTTGTGGTATACGCAACCGTTGTCAGTTGACGCAAGTCTTTCAAGTGATGTTGACAGGTGTAAGGTTCACTCACTCTGGTTAAAACCTGCACTGGTAATGTTTACAGGTCATGCCTCCAGTGTTAAAAAGTATTCATTGCAATAACACTTCATAGGAACGTTCAAATAGCATGAAATGGGAGCCCAATTCTACTATTATCCGCACACATGTTCAGTCCATTTCTGTTTAACCTAAGAAAAGGGTTCAGTAAAGTTCCCAACAACCCCCCTCCCCCAGGCAAAGCAGCGAAGCCGCATATGAAAAATATAGAATTTAATATCCTTTCTCGGTGTGACATTTCCTTGGTGTCATGAGCTCAGGAACCGTGTGATAAAGTGCTCTTTAGGAATCTCAAGTATTTCACACCGACCCACAGAAACTCTGTTCCGACTTGCCCTCGCCTCTTGAGACTTCTGCTCGCAAGTCGGTGTGACTTGCTGGAGGTTACCTGAATCCAATGCATGGGTCCTGGGATGCTTTTGTGTTGCTAACTTTATGCTACAGTTTTGCAGTTTTTCTCCCCCATCATTTAAATCCCTTTTCAACCCTGTTGTCTTCCTCTCAGCGATATTTCAGTTATCTCTGTGTCCAGAACCTTTTGAGTGGGGGGGGTGGGGGGCGGTGGTAGGGTAGGGAGATAAGCAGATAAGGACACTGTTTCCACTGGGTGGTAATCACAGGATATAAATTTAAGATTACTGCTCAAGAACATTAAAAGGGTAAAGTTAGGTGATTTTCTGTTGTTACACAAATATCGTTTGGACATGGAATGAGCTATCAACAATGGTAGTTGAAGCTGAATCCAAATAAGAGCTTTTAAAGAGGAAATATTAATAATAGTAATACATGACGTGACTCATGGTCACAGATTTAAAATAGTTTCAAGGCGCAGTAGAGGGGAGCTGAGGAGAATTTTTTTCACTCAGCGAGTTGTTCGAATCTGGAATGCATTGCCTGAAAAGGTGGTGGAGGCTGATTCGATAACAACTTTTAAAAGGGAATTAGATCTTTATTTAGGGAGAACGGGTCTATTAGGCTATGGGGAGCGGGCAGGGCAGTGGGATTGAATCGCTCTTTTCAAAGAGCCGGCACAGACTAGATGGGCCGAATGGCCTCCTTTTGTGCCGTAAAATTCTATGATTCTATGATTCTATGCATTTGACAAATATTTGTTTGCGCTGCAAAGGAACAAGCAGCTGCTGCTTAGACTCCACACCTCCAACTGATGGAACCATTGCTCAGTGCGAAAGGACTTGTAACTGAGCTACAGACAGGAAGATGGCAGCAATGCTCTCACGCATTTCAGGCTGAGATGTGTTGCCCATCATCCACCTAGTGAGGACACAAACCCGCTCATGTTGGACAACCAACAAGTGACTATCTTCCTATGGAGGGAGCAAAACCTCCTTGGAGCTGAACTAGCCCTCTGTCGCGGTCCCTGTCGTCCAGTTCCTAAACCAGACGGGTCCACAGTATCCCAAGACATTTAAAGCTCTCCACAACCTCGCCCCATCCTACATCCGTGACTTCCTAACCCATTACCAACCTGCCCACTCCTTTCTGTTTCTCCCCCTGGAGTCATTAACACATATTCAACCCATCAGTTAACACACTCTTTTTCCTTTTCCTTTGTCTTCTTTGTCTCTTTTGTCTTCCACGTCCTGCCTCTCCCCCTTTAACGTCCTTAAGAAACCTCTCCCTCCAAACAAGCCCCAGTTCTGACGAAGGGTTGTGGACCTGAAACGTTGACTCTTTTTCCTTTCTCCATGGATGCTGCCTGACTTGCTGAGTTTCCCCACAACTTCTGCTTTTGTTCCAGCATAGCCACAATGGCCGAATGGCCTACTCCTGTCCCGTCATTGCTATGACAATGTATTTCGATTTTAATCGTAACCGGCTTTCATCCATCCCTTTTTCTTAACAGGTGTTAATAACCAACATTCGAAGGGAAAATAAATCCTTCCATCTCATCTTGCTCGAGGGTCATTAATTTCACGCTTGTCTTCTGGTTGCAAGCTCAAAATCTAATTACGTAATCATTTTGCATTATTCATTCCATTCAATTATCCCATGTTTCTTGCCCCTCATCTTTTCTCCAATGAAGCAAATTCGTTCCTGTCAGACTAACGTGATGATTTCAGAGTCCTTGAATTGCCCTAATCATTCACAGAGTCCTGCAGCTCAGTGGTTAGAGCGCTCGCATGAGTTCGATTCCCGACAGGGCGAAATGTTGGGCAAGTTTCCTTTATCCACACGCCTCTGTTTACCCAGCAGTATGTAGAAACCTGGATGGTAGATCACTCTTCCAGGGGTAATAATTCCTTAAAAAAAATTAAAATAATAAATTGATCACTTCAATCCACGACTGTTTGTGCATAATTAGCTGCCAAGTTTCGCCCACAAATGTACAGTCAATTCACTTTACAGTGTATTCTGTAAAGCACTTTGAGACGTCTTGAAGACATGATCAGGCGCTGTATCAAATGAAGTGACCAATTTATTATTCTTTGGTTTTTTTTGAGGGATTACTATGAGGCGTGTGGAGGAAGGAAACTTGCCCAAGGTTTTGCCCTGCCAGGAATCAAACCCAGGTCTCTCACTTGCGAGGCAAGTGCTCTAATCACTGAGATACAAGACTCCACAACATCTATTTAGATTAAATATCTAAAGATTGGTCAATAATTATATCCCAATCTTGTTCCAAATCCTTTTGGTGGTTTTTATCAACCGATAATGCTTCATCTTATAACCTGATGTGAAAAGGATTGTCTAAATGTAAACTGTTGCAGTGTTGTAAGTAGCTTTGCTGGTTGCCAGGGAGTTAGTTGGTGCTATATCATGCCCACATTTTCAGTCAAACTGCACTATCCATGTCCAATCCCCGATTACAACGCACACGGCAGGCACAATGCTTGGGAAGCCATTCTAGATGGTCACTGATGATGAGCCTCCCAAGGAAAATCCTCAACGTTTTGCTTTAGACCACTGCAGAAGTACATTAATGCATCGATGTAACAGTCAGGCTATTTGGGTGGCTTTGCTAGATGTGTGTGTTTTATCAGAAACATTGCTATTTCTGCATTTGCTGCTTTTATTTACGTGAAATGTCAAGAAGGCGTATGGAAGACGTGAAAAGCGCCATATCAAATGCAAGGATTATTATTAGTATTATTATTTCTGGATCTTTCCATTAACATGATTCAGAGCGTGTTTGACACCGTATTTGATATTTTACATTGTTTTGGGTTGAATAAAAAAGAGCCATCAGGGTTTTTTTTTTGTCGCTAGGAGGTGTTTGCTTGCATGTGTATTCATGTGGCTGTGGAGTTTGCTGGAATGACCCCTGCTTGTGGCAGATTTGTTTCCTTGATGTTTGTCAAACTGACAACCGTGCCCCCTGCAGCAGACGGCAGGAGTCTGCACTGACGTAGTTAGCTGAGCAAACACCATCAGAATCTTCTCCTGCGTTTGTGTGATTTGAAATGTCGTAGCTCTCTCGTCCATCCACCATCTCCCTCACAACCCCCCTCCCCCCCCCCAATCCTTACTCCAGGGTAAATTGGCAATTAATCTTATATGTGAGCAAATTAAGTAGAGGCCGAGCTCCTCACTGGAGCATGCAGGATATGATATGACGTCTGTTTAGAACCTGCTTTGGTTTCTCCTCATGGTAACAGTATCCATGGAGGCTATTATATTATTAAGGTATTATTATAATATCTCTAGTATTATAAGACTGGCTTTATGATGTTTGACAAGCAAAGCTGCATTCTTTCCTGATCTGCCTCATTCCACCGTTACACAAACACCTGCTCCAAAACCTCGCCGCCCACCAAACACTGCATGCCAATCACCCCCCTGTCCTCATCACAGTCCACTGGCTCCTAATAGATCCACCTCAAGGTTCTGCAAATCTCTTCAAGCCTTAGCACCTCCCTTTCTCTGTGATCTTCACTGACCTAACTCTTCATCTCCATGCTAGCATTAACATTCAGACTCCATATTCCAAACTTCTGGAACTCCAGCCCCTCTCTAATCTCAATTTAAGATTGACTTTAGAACCTAGGAACCTACTTGTTTGATCGCGCCTATGGTCACCTCGCCCCCTCCCCCTCCTCTCCCTTGCTCGGTAGCTGACGCATCGCTGTAAAGCGCTTCATGACATTATGCTATGTCAAGGGCACTGTACAAATGCAAGCTGTTGTTGCTATTATTGAATGTAAAGGCTTATAGAGGAAACTTCACATAAATCATGTCATAAGAAGATAAGAACATAAGAATTAGGAGTAGGATTAGGCCCCTCGAGCCATTCAGTAAGATCATGATTGATCTTGTAATCTAACTCCACCTGCCCACCTTATCCCCATATCCCTTAATTACTTTGTCCATTGTCCAGTTGAGGCCATACATTTAATATGACTTATGCAAAGTATGACATGTTAAAAGTATAAAGTATAAACTGTTGAACAGGACTTGGGCAGATGTATGACTTTGGCAATTATACAATGCATAGAGATCAACAACAGCAACAACTTACATTTATATGGCACCCATCACTCAGGGCAGCTGGGTAGCATCCCAGAATGCTTGACAGTGAAGGGATGGAAGAAGAGTGTTCCAGAGTTTCGGGGTGCAGTGGCTGAAAGTGATAGTGGAAAGGAGTACATGAGGGAAAAGCAGTCCAGAGCCGGTCAATCAATCAATCAATCAATCAGTCAGTCAGTCAGTCAGTCAGTCAGTCAGTCAGTCAGTCAGTCAATCAACTGAGATCAGACTTATGTGAGTTTTATTATAGGTTGTGGGTGTATGATTTATTTTGGTAAAGTGCCCCTTCATCGGAGCTTTGTTCTCTGAACTTCATCACCGCAGGATCTCACCTCAAATCCTCACCCAGTTTTTTCCAGTGGCTGCCAATACATGGTTACCTTTCCTCTGTTTTACAACTTGGCGTTTTCCCATTTGTTTTCAAACCCATTTACGCTTTGTGGTACACTTTTTTGTTGTTGAAAATCTCAAACATGTTAGCCAAGCAGTTAGAAATTGACGGGGATCTTGAGATGATCAGCTTTGAGATGGCCGCCGGCTTTCGTTTTGGGATCAGGTGTGTTTTATTTAGCGTTTAGATCAGGGTTGCTTTCCCACCTTGTCAAAAATAAAACTACCTATAAAATGGTCTTGAGTTTCTTTCTTTTCAAGGTGCCCAATTTCTTTGTGCCAACCCATTGCTTGAAGTCAGATGGAGAATTGAGCTGCACCATCACAAAGTGTGCTACTAGTCATGGGGAGGGTGGTGGGGTGGGGTGAGGTGCAATTCAAGGAGCCAAAATATTCTTAGAGGATTAATGTCAACTTGGGAGGGTGAAGGGTGCAAGAATTGGGTTAGGGCTTAACTATTCAATGGTTAACTATCCAGAGAAGTAAATAGTTCAATGAGGAGGGGTGTGGGTGGGAGCAAGCCAAGGAACACAGAATATTTTTGTTCATCAGCTGAGTGTCTTGAGGGGGCTTAGTCTTAAAATTAGATCTAGGCCCTTTAAGAGTGAAATCAGGAAGCATTTTTGTTTTCACTCCCTCCTTTTGGTAGAAATCTGCAATTCTCTCCCCCCAAAATGCTGTGGATGCTGGATCCATCCACATCTTCAAGAGTGAGGTTGCTAAATGTTTGGTATGTCAGGACTACGTTGCCCTTCTAGTTCCTGCCGATAAGTCAGGGCTGGGGCTGTGCTGTCATCAGCAGTGAAAGCCCTGAAAGGCACTCTATAAATGTAATTTTGTTGTTGTTTATTGTTGTTCTTGTTGAATACACCCGCCTGGCTCGGGAACTGGACTAGAGACGGTCACAGAAGGTTGAGTCAACTCCCAACATTCATTCCAAGTCACGTCATCTTGAAGATAACTAAGCTCGACCGGGTCCAACCCCACCCGGAGGTGCGCTTTAACAGCGAGCTTGTTATCGTTGAACCACATTGCAAGAACGGGGAAGAGCATACTAGCTATCACCATGGCAATCAATCCACAAATTGATATCAGTTATTATACCCAGACAGCTGGAGCTCTTGCAAGTGTTTCGGTCAAAGACTGGGATACAGCAACATGGCATAGCCAGAGGCAATCGATCTATAGTGTCGGCTTTCTGAAGTTATCAACAATGCATACAGTGTAGTGTTTAACATAGCTCCAGGTGCATTATTACATCACTGAGCAAGGCTGAGGAACTTCAGGTGCTAGACCGCACTCCCACCTTCACCATATCCTTTAATGTTGCTTCTCTTCCCATCACGTGTGTATCAAATTCTCTTTTAGATATCATAAGCTTAGCTTCAATAGCCAATGATCTAATAATCCTCTCTATATATACTGTATATATGTTTGTGTGTGTGTGTGTGAGTGTGTGTGTGTGTAACAAAGCCTAATCTCCCCCTTTAAATTTTCCAGTGAGCTTTTCCCACCCCACACACACCCCTATAACAATTCACCAATGAAAGCAAGCAAGAATCATCTTTCATTAGTTATCCACTGAAAAAAGTTTCGGAATAAATGTAGTGATACATTTCTCAATGTATCAGAGAGATTGATGTCTCTCAAAGCACTTCAAAGCACTTCACAGGATTTTCTGTAAAGTGTAGTGACTGTGTGTGACCTTGGGGACCCTCACCTTGACCTCTGTTCCAGGTAACACAGAAAAGCGAATTTGAAAAAGCAACAAGGCATCTTGCAAATACACGTGCGACTGTAAAATCCTGTAAAGTGCTTTGAGATTTTACAGCATGAATATCAAATGCAGGGATTATTATTAGTATTATTATTACATATGTCATAAATAGGTGAAAGGTCATGCAGGACACGAGGGCATAAAGAATTAGCGTTGTTTTGCAGGTTAGAATGGAGTGAGTGACTTACCCTTTGCTTCCTTTACCAGAAAACCACTCTGCTCCACCTGACGTCACCACTTATACAACGGAGCACTCGATACAAGTCGAACGTCCTCAAGGCTCCACGCCAAGAACAACACCAAAGTATGGAAATGCTGAACTGATGGAGACCGGTGATGGTAGGTGCTGCCTCCTGGCTCATTTGCTATTTTCAGGAGCTGTCCATCACTCCGCCTGTTCCACCTCTGAACTTTCTCCCTGAATATTAATGTGATGAATTCGATGAATGTCAAAGCCAAGTTTGAATGGCTTTCAGCGCCAGAACGAGTTCCTTTCGGGGTTCTAAATGAGTTGTCACCAGCTTGTTACTTGCCTAATGTGATTCAGAGTCGTTCACGAATGAGACACGCTCTGTCGATCTGTTTTAGGTATATAATTCATAATCCCTCAGAAAAAATAATGATAATAAATTGGTCAGCTCGATCCGTGACGGTTTGTGAAACACTGCTGTGCGCCAAATGGCTGCCCTGGTTCACCCAGAAGGTATAAAGTCAATTCACTTTGCAGTGAAGCTTTTTGAGATGTCTAAAAGACGTGAAAATAGTTACAACAATATCAAAAATTACATTTATAGAGCTCCTTTCACATTGGGAAGATGCCCCAAGGCGCTGTATCAAATGCAAGGATTATTATTATTATTTTTATTTGACCCAAGTGTCTTCCTTTCTCTTCCTCACAAAAAAACCTTGGGCAAGTTTCCTTACTCCACACGCCTAATAATAATCCCTCAAAAAAAAACACCATAACAAAATTGGTCATATTCAATCCACGACTGTTTGTGGGACAATGCTGGGTGCAATTGGCTGCTATATTTCGTCCACACATATATAGTCAATTCACTTTACAATAAATTCTATGAAGTGCTTTGAGGATGTGAAAAGCGCTGTATCAAATGCAAGGATTATTATTATAAAAACAAACAGCACAATCCCTTGTTTCTTGGTGGGAGACGAGATCTGCCACTAGGAGGATAAAGAAAATAAAACATCCAGCTTTATTTTTGAGAGGCGGGGGGTGGGGGGCGGGGGGGTGGGGGGGGGCGGAGAAGACCGTGACTTAACGCAGGAATGTGGAAGTGAAGAAATCTGGAGCTTGAGATTCCTCATGTTTTTTAGGATTAAGGCTATTGCCTTAAAAGTTAAGATTGTGGGAAAATTTTGTAAACAGCCTTAAATCAAGTCTTTATTTGGAAGATGATTTTCCAGTGCGGGCCATTTGGAAAGTTAATACTGTCTTGCATTTTAAGACATTGAATTCCCTTGTAGAAATTTTTCTTTGCTCACAAGATACCCAGTCACTTTCACTTTACAGTATATTCTTTGAAGCACTTTGAGACGTCTGAATCAACTATGTGATAATCGCTTTAGTCCTGTAGCTCAGTGGTTAAAGCACTCACCTTATAAGCGTGAGACCTGTGTTCGAATCCAGGCAGGTCAGGGCGAAACCGTGGGCAAGTTTCCTTACTCCACATGCCGAATAATAATCCGTCCAAAACAAAAAGTATAATAAATTGGTCATTTCAATCCAAGACAGTCAATTCACTTTACAGTACACTTCACATATATGTGAAGAGCTTTGAGAATAAAATGTCTAGAATACATGAAAAGCGCATATAAAAATGCAAGGATTATTATTATATCAAATGCAAAATATTATTATTATTAAAGAGGTAGGTCCTGAGATGTCGAGGTCAATTTAAGACATGGCAGTTACAACAGCCACGTGAGAGTTAAAAGAGAAATGTTTATGTGAATATTTGTTTAGCTTTGAGGAATGGCTTTTGCATTACAAGCCTAGTTACAAGCGAGTGTTTATCATTGAAATCATCTTAGCAACGGAGAAGCATCATCGCTTGACCTCTTTAGTTGAGCCTGACACCAGTAAGACTGCTTTTGGATGATCACAGGGAAAGCTGTAAAGTGGATTAATTGTATACTTGTGGGCGAAACAGGGCAGCCAATTGCACACAGCAGTGTCCCCGCAAACAGTCATGGATTGAAATATGACCAATTTTTATTATTGTGGGTTTTTTTTTGGAGGCATTATTATTAGGTGCGCGTGTGTATGTGTGGAATAAGGAAACTTGCCCAAGGTTGCACCCTGATCTGCCCGGATTCGAAACACAGTTCTCATACTTGTAAGGTGAGTGCACGAACCATTGAGCTACAGGAGCTCCATGAATACATGAATCATGGCATAAACACTTTCTACTGGGCTGCACTAGTGAATGCTCGCACATGGCTTTTTTTTGGAGATAAACAGTTCTGATTTACATCTAATGGAAATTCTGTGTTTGATGAGGTTGAGATAAAACCATCGTAAAATGGTCAAACGAGAAGACACAGATCTAGGAACGTACCAATTGTCCCTTTCGTATGACGCACTGTTCTCATAAGCAGCTGTTATCTTTGCCCTGAGAGGGATATGTTTGCAAAAACAAAAGGATTGAAGCTGTTTTCGACCACTGTAGCAGAAAATGTACAAAGGGCTGAAGGAAGTGAGTGCAAAATTCAGAGAGGTATTGCTTGAAACTTATGGTTGTGGGGAGGGGGTAGTGTGGGAGATGGATGACGGGTGGAGAGGAACGACAACATCTACAAAATTATATCTGGATAGCACCTTTCACATCAGGAGGATGTCCCAAGGTGCTGACAGGGTTCAAGAGGCAAAATAATATTAAGTCTCTCTATTTGGAACTAAGAACAAATAAATCTTTTGCTAACAGTTGTCATGGAGAACGTTAGTCATCATAATCTTTGCATTTCACACAGCGCCTTGTTATTGCGTTGTCGAGATGTCTCAAAGCGCTTCACAGGATACCCTGTAAAGTGGTGTGGCGGTATGTATTTTGTGTATTCTTGCGTTGCACAAGTAGCCATAGAGTAATTGACCCTTGGTGGCAATAGTGTTCAGATATCAGATATGGGACGAACTCCTGACGTGAAAGGCATGCTATCAATGCCATTTTCTTGTTGCATTTGCATTGCATGGAAAAATTCTGTTTATTTTTCGATCCAAAAAAGGAGCCCTTTGTTTAATACTTCCATGAACAGGAGGAGGCTGATCAACTGTAGAGCCTGCTTCGCCGGTCTATTAGCTCATAGCAGATAGTGTAATCATTATCATAATCCTTGCATTTGGTTTAGTGCCTGATCACATCCTAATGCCGTCTCAAAGCGCTTCACAGGATTTACTATGGATTGGAGTGACTGCGTATTTGTAAGCAAATGCTGCCGAACAATTCTGCACAGCAGGACCCTTTAACAACAACAAAATTACTCTTGTAATTACGCCTTTCATGTCAGGAGGACGTCCCAACAACAACAATAACTAGGAGTTGTATAGCGCGTCTCAGAGCGCTTCACGATAACAGATCCCGGAGCTGAGCCAGTGGGAAGGGGAAAAAGGTGACCAAACGTGTGGGAGAAATGGAAGGTCTTTAACCTGAAAATGGCAAAAGAGGGGGGAGAGGCGAAGGGAGTGAGGAAGGGAGTGAGGGAGGGAGTTCCAGAGCCTCGGGGCGAAGTGGCTGAAGGCAAGGCTGCCGACGGTGGAACAGAGGATTCGGGGAACAAGGAGGAGGCCACACACGGTAGAGCTATAAATAGTCATCACATGAATGACCAATTCACCCATCGCAACAAAGCCAAATGTACAATGCAGGAGCTTACAAACTACTAAAGAAAATTGTGTGAACAGGTTGAAGATAAGATTGGTCTCTCACTCTCTAGTTGTTTCTGGAGCATTGGTGTGCGCAAATTGGCTGCCATGTTTGTCTAAAAAATACAGTCACTGCACATTACATTAACTGTGAAGATGTCATGATAACATCTTTCAATGTCATGATGAGACATTATATCAACTGCAAGGATTGCTATATCATCATGTAAAAAATGCTAGTTTGTGTAGTCACCAGTTTGAATTTACTGGCTGGAGTCACAGAATCATAGAACATTACAGCACAGAAGGAGGCCAATTCGGCCTATTTTACCTGTGCTGGCTCTTTGAAAGAGCAATCCAATTAGATCTAGTTCATAATTACTTAATAAATGCCTTCCGACATTCCCCCACTTATGACGAAAGGTCATTAAGCTGAAACGTTAACTCTGTCCTCTCTCCTTAAGTGCTGCTTGACCTGCTGAGTGTTCCCAGTAACCTCTGCTTCTTTTATTTCAGATTTCCAGCAACAGCAGTATTTTGTCTCTTTGTTTGTTTTTTACATGTTGGGACATCCTCCCAAAATGAAAGGTGATTTATCTTATTATTATAATTATTATAAATTTGCATGGTATTAATTTTTATTTGGATTCTTTGCAGGAGTTCCAGTGAGCAGCAGAGTATCTGCCAAAATTCAACAGCTGGTGAACACACTTAAACGGCCTAAACGCCCCCCATTGAGAGAATTTTTTGTTGACGATTTTGAAGAACTATTGGAAGGTAAGCATTGGATCAATCAGAACTCACATCTTATATAGGAATGAGCTCCACAGTGCCAAACTACCACTGCTTGGTTAGTTCAGCCTGTTTCCTAAAGAATATTATTAGTGTCATTAAAGGACCTTTCATAAAACACTCCTTTAAGCGGGGGAATCACAGGTAATACTGAATTAAATTCAGATACTCACTGGAGCTCACTGGATCTCCTGTAGCTCAGTGGTTAGAGCACTCGCCTTACAAGCGTGAGATCTGTGTTTCGAATCCAGGCAGATCAGGGTGAAACCTTGGGCAAGTTTCCTTACTCTACTCCTCGATAAGATGTGAAAAGCGCTATATCAAATGCAAGAATTATTATATATATATATTTATGAATCCCAAATTCCACTACATATTCAAGGATTGAAAATGGGAACCTTAAACAGTATAGGGCAGTGTAAGATGGTGGTGAGTATCTCTGGTCTTCTGAATGTGAGTCAGCTGCTCCACTGACAGTATGGCTTCTGGCTATATCCATTTACCAACCACAGACGGTAAGTGTTTGACAGTGGAACAGCGCGGCAGACCCTTGACTGTCTGTTTATCCAACCACCGGCTTTCCAGCAGGGTATCACGGGATAACAGTCAGCACAAGATTTTTTCCACTCTTTGTTAGTAGGCGCTGAAGCAGGTCACAGAGGTCTGCCATTGGCGTCCTCACTCAGATCAATTAACTTGGCAGAGACCTGGAACCTGGGACTTTCCAAACCTTGTGGCTCAAATTGAGTACCAGACACGAGGAGCATTACCCACTGAGCCATGAAATTGGAGGAGAGGCAAAGTGCCACCGTCCATTTCAGTAAATAAATTTTTTTACAGGCTAATAAAATTTCTTACCGACTCTTTAACAGTGCAAATATTGAAGCAGACAAAAGTGACATCTCTGTACAAGTGCAAGTAGGTAACACGTAGTTGCCGACAGATGTAATATTAATAACAGGCTGCCTTGAGACGCTGTTTGAGACACTGGAGATAATTATAACCGACGCTGACACTTGCTGACTCACGCTGAGGAGCGACGATTCATTTTAATGAGTTGCTCCGATCTTTGTTCACAGTGACTCAAGGTTGATATCAGGAGTACAATGCCACAGTTAAATTGGAGGTTAGCTTAAAAGCAAGCATCTGCTTAATGTCCAGTGTATTTCGAAGCGAGTGCCAGTGCAAAATTTGGGGTCACTATTCATTTTTTTTAACATGCAGCATGTTATATCCTTTGCTAGTCCTGGGGTTGAATATTGAATCCATATAGGATGTATTTTTGATTAGCACATTATAAGAGCAACACATTTTATACTGGAAGGTGGTTTGCAGTAATCCAGTAGAGGGCTTCAAATATAGCCTATTCCTCCAAGAGTAAATCTCAAGAGCTCAGTACTTTGTCTCACGTCTGCGATTGAAAAGCCGTCTTGTGATCCTCTTCCAGCAAATTTTGCACAGAATTGCAACCCATCTTTGAACCACTCGGGCAATGAGACAAGTTGGCAGTAGAGTTTCATTTCAGTAAATTTGTTCTCCATGTTTTACACATGGAGGCTTTATGTTTGTAGGATGTGAACTGTTTTTTTTTTTTGGTTTACACCGTGCATGGCTCTGAAAAAATATACATGATATTCTCATCTTTCCTCCTTCATTGTCTCTTCAGTTTTATTTTCTGAAGGCTGCGAATTGTTATGGGAGTAGTTTTCTACAGTTGCCGGCAGTAGACAAACCGTACCATATAGATGTTCTCAATTGGTGGCACTCACCTATGAATCATAAGTTTAAGAGTTGGAGCCCCACCTCGGGACTTATGAACTCACATAGTCTGGGCTGACCCTCCAATCCTTTCTTGGGGCAGTGCTGCAATATCAGAGGTGAGACCTTAAACCAAGATCCCGTCGATCTGTCCAGGAGGTCATCAAACTTCGCAGAACACTACAGTGTTCGAAGGGGAAGGGAGTTTCATACAGGGTTCTGGCCAACTATTCTCCCAAATAAAATTGGTCTTGGCTGGATTTTGCTGTGGGTAAATTTGCTACCACATTTCCCCCTCAAAATATAATAAATAATAATCCTTGAATTTGATATAGCGCTTTTCACATCTTCCAGACGTCTCAAAGCGCTTCACAGAATATACTGTAAAGTGAATTGATTGTATATTTGTGGGCGAAACGCGGCAGCCAATTGCATGCAGTAGTGTCCCACAAACAGTCGTGGAATGAAATGACCGATTTTTTTATTATCATGTTTTTTTTGAGGGATTATTATTAGACATGTGGAGTAAGGAAACTTGCCCAAGGTTTCGCCCTGACCTGCCTGGATTCGAACACAGGTCTCACGCTTGTAAGACGAGTGCTCTAACCACTGAGCTACAGGACTTCCAGTCAGATACCACTTTTACGTAACCTTGCGAGGCAAAGGGTGATGTGTCAATGATGTGATGAAACACAATATCAAATGCAAGGATTATTATTATTATATTCTTCAAGGCAGAAAGTGCCACTGGCTCTTCTATTCCATCCCATTTGGGCCCCAAACTGTGCTCACTTGATCCCATTATTCCCGTTAGTTAATGATTCAGTAAAGAAAAGGGGGGAAATTAGATCAAGATTGTCACCATAAGAGTTGAGGCTGGGGAGGTGGGATAACAGGAGATATATTCACATAGAATGTTAATCGTAATGTGAGATCCTTTGCCACTAGTGTCTAATGAGGCTGAGATCATAATGACATTTAAAAGGAAAATCAGACAAGCAGTTTAACATGCCCATAACAAAAGGATTTTAATGTAAAGTGCAGTGATTATGTATTTCTAGGGGACACTTGTGGATTAGGAGTCCCGTAGACTCTACAATGTACAGTATCTGTTAGAGAGCACTCGTCTCACAAGTGAGAGGACCCAGGTTTGATTCCCGGGCAAGTCGTAACCTTAGGCCAATTTCCTTACTCCGCACATCTCTTTTTTCCCCAGCGGTAAGTCGATTGCACATTTCTTTCTCGGGGTAATAATTCCTTTCTGAAAAGAAGAATTCGGTCACCCAATCCATGACTGTTTATGGGACAATGCTGTGCGCTATTGGCTGTTGGGTTTCACTGACAAAATGTACAGTTCATTTGTTTTGCAAAACATTCTGTGAAGCGCTTTGAGACATCTCAATGACATGGTAAGGCACTATGTCAAATGCAAGGAGTATTATTATTATTATTGTTATCATTATTATTATTACTACCAGTGGTAGATAACACACGGCGAGGAGCAAGCACCCGTAGCTCCGTGGTTAGAGCACTTGCCTTACAAGCATGAGACCTGTGTTCGGATCCAGGTAGATCAGGTCGAAACCTTGGGCAAGTTTCTTTACTCCACACACTTAATAATAATCCCTCCCCCCAAAAAAATAATAAAAATTGGTCATTTTCAATCCCGGACTGTTTGTGGACGCTGCTGTGTGTTTTGCCCACAAATATACTTTACAGTATATTCTGTGAAGATTCTGTGAAGCGCTTTGAGATGTAGATAAGATGTGAAAAGCGCTTTATCAAATGCAAATATTATTATTATTATTAAGATTACTCCTAAAATGGAATGTCTATGATTCTCTAATTCATGTTAGCGTCTGGATGATTACCCAAATTGCAGTGAGCTGAAGACTTTCCAGCTGAAATTGGCGCATATCGCACATTGAACCCAGGAACCTTCTTAGTCTGCATGAGTCAATAGCACAGCATACGATTGTTTACCCTCTGAGTCATTTGAGCTGCCTTGTATATAACTTGTGTGTGTATGTATTACATATACATATTTCGCCCACAAATAATAATAATCCTTACATTTGATACAGAGCTTTTTCACGTCTTCCAGACGTCTCAAAGCGCTTTACAGAATCTACTGTAAAGTGAATTGACTGTATATTTGTGGGCGAAACACGTCAGCCAATTTTGCACAGCAGCGTCCCCACAAACAGTCGTGGATTGAAATGACCAAATATACAGTCAATTCACTTTACAGTATATTCTGTGAAGCGTTTTGAGACACAATCTAGAAGACATGAAAAGTGCTATATCAAATGCAAGCATTATTATTCTTAGTATTATTATTATTAGATATATTATTGTTTTTAGTATTTCAACTGAAAGAAAAATGACGGGGTGGATCATCAATCTCCAGAAGGACATCAGAAGAAATAAAATAAAAGTATTTTTATTTTTTGCTGCAGTTCAACATCCGGACCCTAACCTGCCAAGACCAGAAGGAGCCCAGATGTTGGCCGTCAGAGGAGAACAGCTGGGAGTCGTAACTAATTGGCCACCGTCTTTGGAAGCAGCTCTCCAACGCTGGGGCACCATCTCTCCTAAGGCTCCCTGTCTGACCACCATGGACACCAATGGGAAACCACTTTACATCCTCACTTATGGTACAGTACTTGGCTTTTTTTGGTCCACTTGTCTCCGTTGAGCCCGCTGTGTGTTGGGGGGGGTGGGGGGGGGGAGGGTAGGGGTGGGGAGGGGGGGGGGTAGCACTTGATTGTGGGTGGGGATCACGTTTGTTTGTTTTTGGGGGGCTGGTGGGGGCTGTCATTCCTGCCCCACTGAAAAAAAGTTTTTGTTTTCAAACACATAAGAATTTTTTGTGGAGTCCTATAGCTCAGTGGCGGTTGCAACACTCGCCTCCGAAACAAAACACCTGGGTTCGATTCCTGGCAAGGCAAAACCTTGGGCAAGTTTCCTTACTCCACATGCCTGATAATAATCCCTCAAGAAAAAACAATACAATAATAATTTGGTCACTCAATCCACGACTCTTTGTGGGGACACTGCTGTGCCAAATTAGCTGCTACGTTTCTCCCACAAAATATACAGTCAATTCACTTTACAGTATATTCTGTGAAGCGCTTTGAGACATCTAGTGAATAGGCGCTCTATCAAATGCAAGGATTATTATTATAACAATAAATTGGTCACCTCATTCCACGACTGTTTGTGGGACACTGCTGTGCACAATTGCCTACTGTGTTTCGCCCATAAAATTTGCAATTCAGTCAATTCACTTTATAGTAAATTCTGTGAAGCACTCTGAGATGTTTTGGAGACGTGATAAGGCTCTATATAAAATGCAGGGATTATTATTATGTCTCACCCAAAGCATGAATCACTGAATCACATGAATCACAGCTTCATCCCCTCCACTGGTCACTGCACTCTTCATGAATTGATGCAAAACCATACATATGTAAGGAACTTTTCCATTAAAAAAAAACCCAGGCAGGAGATAAGGTGACTTTGACATTCTGCTCAAAGTGTGCACGCTCATCATTTTTGTCTGTTTAGGTAATTGGTGACTAATGCATTGTCAATGCTCCTTTGCATATCATGCAAAGTCAGTCATTCTGATGGGTTCTCAGAAGCAATGGGTGACATTGCGTGATGAGACATAGGAGCATTTGTGACTTTGATGTAACTGCCAATGTAAAATCCTGAGATTATTTGGATGGTTATTAATCGACTGACCAATGTTAATTAAGGATTAATTTTTGCAGTTCAAAACAATGCCAGCGATAGTTAGGATGCTACTTTGTTAAAATGATGATCTTTAACAGTGATCTTTCTAATCTTCTACATTGGCATTGCCAATTATTATTCTTGACCCTTGACAGAAACTTCGATGAAAATCATTATTACAGGGTATTCTGCAGAATCGATTACAAGGATTTTATCAAAGATATTAGCAGTGAATGTCAATTTTTCTGATAATTATTCCATTAGTCATTCCTTAAAAGGTTGGGAGAACTATTTCCACTAGTACAGGTGTCAACAACAACAAGGACGTCCCAAGGTGCTGGATAGAAACTGTTACAGACCCAAGCTGGGGACATGGGGTGGGGGGGGGAAGGTGGGGGAATCAGGAATTGCCGATGGGACTATTGAAGTGGAGAAAGTCAGTGCCCAAAGGCCAAAGTTATACAACAAACAATAAAATTACATTTATAGAGCTTCTTTCACATCGGGAGGACGTCCCAAGGTGCTGAACAGTCAGGACGGGACCCGTGCAAGGGAGAGGGGCAGGATAGGGGGAGGGGTGGGAGAATGTTGGGAGGGCAGCAGAAGACACGGTCGAAGAGGAGGGTCTTGAGACCGGCCTTGAAGGAGGTGAGGAAGAGAGCGAGGTGAAAGGACTGTGGGATGGAGTTCCAGAGTGTGGGGGCAGAGAGGCTGAAAGCCCGTCCACTGATGGTAGGGCAGGTCGGGCGGGGGTCATGGAGCAGGCTAGAGCCTGCTGAACAGAGGGGGCGGGGAGGTTCATGGGGACAGCAGGTCAGAATCGGTAGGGGGGGGGGCAAGGCCTTGAAGGTGGTAGTCACACGAACAAAAGGAAAACTTAAGCAAATGTATTACTCAGCATTGTTAGCATGTGGAACGCCCAACCAAATAAAGTAGTGGAGGCAGAGTCTATAGAATAGTGGGTTTCAAGAGCGAAGCAGGCAGGTATATGAACAATAGAGGATGAATGGGGTACAAGGACAAGGCAGGGTTTATTGGGATTGAATGAACACTTTTCTGTGAGAGCCAACGCAGACTTGATGGTCTGAATGTGTACTGTAAATGTCTACGATTCTATAAGAATTACCTGGGGAGGGTGATTCGGGAGCGGGGAGAGCATTTGCAAATAAATCTCAGATTTCCGAAAAAGAGACCTATTTGTGGACTTTCCTCGAGGGGTTCAATCCGGTCAATTTACCCCCAAATCTCATTTGACTTTCAACCCCAATGAGCAATCCTCATTAGTATGTATATTATTTCAGAGGCGAAGGGCCACATAGGTTAGGAGAAAATGGCCCAAATGATGGTATCCACAAACCGTTTTGCGAAGATAAATAAATGCTGAATTACCTGCAATAAGAAATGTCACACAGCTCGGTTGATCAATGATGCATGATAGATCTCAGCTGCGGGTTGCTATTAAGATGCTATCTTCGTAATAAGATGGATGAGTGCCTCAGTTAGGATTGCCACTCAGATGTCTGTCACAGGGTCGAATATTATTTTTCTCTTGCTCGATTACCGTGTTGGCTAATAGATAATCCAATTTGGTTGGGGATTAAGAAGAAGACAGGAACGGAGAGAGAGATGGGAGGGGGATTGGGCGAGATGGTTTGCTTAAGGAAATCGTTGCCACCAGTTTTTCCTAGCAAAATGGACAAATCTGTGTAAGCGCATAAGGCAAATTGAAAAAAATAAGGAAGAGTGGAGTCCTGCAGCATATTGGTTAGAGCACTCACCTCATAAGTGCAAGGACCTAAGTTCGATTCCCAGGCAGGGCGAAACCTTAGGCAAGTGTCCTTAACCCTACAAGTAGGAACTTAGTTGTTAAGAGGATTGGCAGATTGCTTTCTGGGAGTGATAATGCCTTTTTTCCCCAAAAAAATGTTTTTAAATACAAATTTGGTAATTCAATTCATGACTATTTGTGGGACACAGCTGTGCACAATTGGCTGTCGTGTTTCACCCACAAATGATACAATCTTTACAGTATATTCTGTGAACCGCTTTGAGACGTCTGAATGACTTGATAAGGCGCTCTATCAAATGCAAAGATTATTTTTTAATATAAGATTTTACAACACTATTGGATCTTGATTCCCAACATTAAATTTCATGCCTCCCCCTCTCTAACTTTTCCTTAAAAGGCTCTCCCTCCCAACATGCCCTACTTCTGACGAAGGGTCGTGGACCCGAAATATTGACTCACTTTCCTTTCTCCATGGATGCTGCCTGACCTGCTAAGTGTTCCTAGCGACTTCTGTTTTTGTTACATTTCACAGATTGCCTCGGTCAATCAGAGAGATTAATAATATGCAAACACTCAAGTAAAACTGCTCAGATAATAATAGTAATCCTTGCATTTGATATAGCACTTTTCACATCTTCTAGACATCCCAAAGCGCTTCACAGAATACACTGTAAAGTGAATTGACTGCATATATGTGGGCGTAATGCGACGGCCAATTGCACACAGCAGCGTCGCCACAAACAGTCGTGGATTGAAGTGACCAATTTATTGTAATATATTTTATGGAAGGATTATTATTATCAGGCGTGTGGAGTAAGGAAACCTGCTCAAGCTTATTATGGTGGTTAAGCTCTGATGTGTTCTTTAGTATACAATTAATATCAACTTGTTTGCAGCTATTTCTAGACACTCTTGGGGGGAATGGAACAGCAGCAATGTCATGGTAAGGGGAAGTCAACACCAGTGTGCTGAGCTTTGATTTGAGGTTGCCAAATTTAAACCCGTCACAGCCCTCTGTTGTGACTCTGCTGAGTGATGTGCTTTCCGTTTTGCCAATCGGCTTCCCCTTTTTCTGCTCTCATCACATTTTAATGATACAGATGACAACAGTGACCGTTTTCGCTTTGTTTCTGATGTTTATTATTACCACTGAGACTCTCAAGAATGACTCACGGCGCGCTTAATATCTGTTGATTTTTCCCTTGCTCTCAGTTGAATTTGCAGTGATTTTTTTTTCCTTTAAAGCAACGTAGCATTTATATTAAATTCTGCTACTGATCCAATCAGGGTGTGTGGAATTCAACTCCTGTTTTGGCTGTTTATCAGCCCGAATTTGTGTTTGAGTCGGTTGCACCGTATTACCAATGTGTACTGAAAAGTACATCTGTAAATGTTTCATTGTTTCATTACTGTTAAACACACAAGATCCCCCCCTCCCCCACCCCTCAACCGAGGCAGTACAGAGAAGAATAATAAGGTGATTGTCAATGTTAGAAGGATAAGCCGTGAGCAATAATGAGACCAGGAATGAGGGACTTCAGCTACGATGAAAGGCTAGATCGGCTAGACTAATTCTCTCTAGAACAAAGAAGATTGAGAGGATACCTGATAGAAGTTTATAAGATTATGAGAGGTTTCAACAGGGTGAATAGGGAAAGACTGTTTCCACTGGTGGGCGAATCAGTGACTCGTGGTCACAGATTTAAAATAGTTTCAAAACGAAGCAGAGGGGAGCTGAGGAGACATTTTTTCACTCAGCGGGTTGTTCGAATCTGGAATTCATTGCCTGAAAAGATGGTGGAAGCAGATTCTATAACAGCTTTTAAAAGAGAATTAGATCTTTATTTAGGAAGAGAGGGTCTGTTAGGTTATGGGGAGAAAGCTGGGCAGTGGGATTTAGTTGCTCTGTTTAAAGAGCCGGCACAGACTAGATGGGCCAAATGGCCTCCTTTTGTGCCGCAAAATTCTATGATTCTATGAAATTGGACCTCTTAAGACATCTCAACAACAGTAACAACAAAATTACATTTATAGAGTGCATTTCGCGTCGGGAGGACGTCCCAAGGCACTGAACAGTCAGGTCGGGACCCGAGCAAAGAGAAGCGGCAGGGTAGGGGGGAGTGGAGCGAGAGAGTTCAAATGAATCAAACTCATCGAATTGTTCTTTGCAAATACCCAGAGTACTAGCCTTAAAACTATGACCATAAAATTTAAGACTGTGCAGAAATTTTGAAATTTATAAAGTATACCTTCAAATGCAGGTTCTTTCTAAAGAACCTAACATGGATTCTGTCCAATTTTGCTCCTGTTTTTTAAATGTAACATTATGGCATTAATCTGCATGGGGATCTGCATAAGATTACCAAGTGTGAAGTTATTCCAACACCCAAGTTATCTTACTTTGAATTAAATTGAATGCTGATGTGCAACAAGGGGAGTTTATAATTCTAAATTGCCTCGCAGTAAATGGGGGAAAGAAATTTAGGAATTTAGGAATAACCTGCAGGAGTTAGCAGTTAAGGATATGCAATGTACTGTACCTTATTAACTGATCATGTAGGAGGTGTTAGGCAGTGGTCGTGTCTATATTGGTGTCCCTAGGCAGGAATGGAACACTTTCCCATTTGAAATAATGTAATATTGCAGAGAGCGAAGAGTGGGATTCGCTTTTTGTACAGGTTTTATCACTTCTAATTAACCTTCAAACATCTTAAAAATGCAATTTAAATTTAAACATCCATTATTTATCCCAAATTAACGTCAGAATGCTAAATCTATTAAGTCAAATTAAGGAAGCTTAACTATAATAGTGAAACATCTTATTAAACATGTGTTGGCTGAATTAAGAGAACCAATTGGTTAAAAAGTTGAGGAAATTCTTTTAATAAATAATTATATCAGATTTTTTTTCTGGTGGGTGTTGGTTGTATCTGTTTACCCAATATGATTTGAAATATGCAATGCGCTTACGAACATTGTCGAACTTAAAATAGTTTTTTTTAAAGTAAAAGTGATTTACAAAGAACAAAACGAGAGCAGTGGAATATTGCATAATGTTCTGTCAAGTAACAACAACAACAAAATTACATTTATATAGCACCTTTCACGTTGGGAGGACATCCCAAGATGCTGGATAATCACTATTTCGGACCCAAGCTGGGGTCGGGATCAGGGAGGCTTGGGGTGGGGAGGGAAAGGAAGTTGAACATAGGTATGGTCAAAAAGGAGGGTCTTGAAATGGGTCTTGAAGGCAAGGGAGGGGTGAGGCAGAGGGACTATGGGATGGGTAGAGTAGGATGGAAGAGAATGAGTCAATTGTGGGTTTCAAGTGTGGCGTAGACAGGTATATGAAGGTTAGAGGCTTGAGATTTTAAAGAAATGGGGATAAGGCAAGGCAGTTGGATTGAATGACTACCATGTGCTCTGCAAATGTTTGTGATTCTAAGTGAATTGCACACATCCTTATTTCACCATCTTACAATCCACATTGAGATGGAATCTTTTATGATGATTTCAGCTGGATTTTGACAGTTTCTTCCTCAGTGAGGTGCACTGGATAGATTATTGAAAGTAATCTGTGTGCACGCAAATCACTGTGCAATCTTCTTCCAAGAGTAGGTTTAAGGGCGAGAACTCACTTTTAGTTGCGAATATTTTTTTTTGAGGGGTGTGGCTGGTGGGGGATGGGTATCGGAGGGGAAGCGAGATAAGGGCGTCTCCCTCTTTCTTTCCCTTTATCTTGTAATAATCCCTTAAAAGAACATTGTGGTCGCTCTAATCCATGACTGTTTGTCGAACACCGCTGTGTACCATTGGCTGCCGCATAACGCCCACAGAGTATCCAGTCAACTCGCTTTGTAGTATATTCCTTGGTGTGATAATGTGTTATCTCAAATGATAGGATTATTACCATTCTCTCCCATCTCTCTCGTTCTGCCTTCCTTTCTCTTATCCGCTTTGGTGTCACTCACCCGTTTCGCATGGTGCCGACGACTTACTTTCCCGTGTTTGAGTTTGAGTGTTTGATGTGGTGTGCGGATTCGCATCCTGCTTCCCAATTGCGCCAACGTTTAATCTGATTTCCCAGTGCATCGTCGAATTGGGGGCGAGGTTGCAGGCAGTGAATCGCTGCGGTTTCTTTCGCCTTTCCCCTTTTGAACGAACGACTTGTCTTGCCATTGCTGTCACCCACAGGGAAGCTGTGGACGAGGAGTATGAAGGTGGCCTACAATATCTTGCACAAACTGGGCACCAAGCAGGAGCCGATGGTCAGGCCTGGAGACAGGGTAAGGAATCGGGCTGAACTCGGTAAGCAGGGTAAGTGGGCTTTGGTGAGTGAGCTCACAGCCCGTCGCAGGCAAAGGGACATTTCCGTGACTAGGTCACACACATACTTGGTTCCTCAGTCAACAACAACAACAACTTTGATTTATATAGCACCCTCCATGCCAGACGGTGTCTCAGAGCGCTTCACAATAACGGATCCCGGGGGCGAGCCAGGGGCATCTGGAGAACGGTGTCCAAAGGTGCAGTCTTTAGCCGAGACCTGAAACTGGGAAGAGAGGAGGCGAGGTGAAGGGAGTGAGGAAGGGACTTCCAGAGCCTCGGGGCGTAGAGGCTGAAGGCACGCTGCTGATAGTGGAGCAGAGGATTCGGGGGACATGGAGGAGGCCAGACCCGGTAGAACGAAGGCAATGGGTGCTGTTTTGAGGAGAGAGGAAGTCGGAGAGGTAGTGGGGTGCAGGGGAGTGGAGAGATTTGAAAACATGGGTGAGGATCTTGAAATCAATCCTCTCCGGGACAGGGAGTCAGTGAAGTCTGGCAAGGACTTGGCTTGTTGGACACACAACAGACCCATGTTAACTGTGCAAAAGGGGGGCGAGTGGAGTCGAGTCGGAGACTCTTGAATCAACAAGAATTCAGTCGGGTTACTGCAAGGAGGACTTTGACGACTGTTAATTCTCAAAACTTTCTCTCAAACCACATTGACGTCGCGTGACCGAGTTGCGACACTGCATTGCACAAAAGAGCATTTGGTGCTTTGCTTTCACAACTTGTTTCCGACGGCTGATTGCTGACTGCAGTACTAATTGCTTTGGTTACTTGAGGCAAGTTGAGTGAGTCAATCTTTTCTTGCTCCCCACCCCACTCCCCACCCCACTCCCCACCCCACTCCCCACCCCACTCCCCACCCCACTCCCCACCCCACTCCCCACCCCACTCCCCACCCCACTCCCCACCCCACCAAAATGCCAATTGTGATAAGCAGCACTCTTAACGCAAATAACACCAACAGAACTCTGTTGATGTGACGGTGGTTCCCGTTAAGACTAATCGAGCATGTGAAGCCATTCTCTCTCTTCCTGTCTCTTCACCCTCCTTCTGCCTACTTCAGCGCACACATGAACGTAAATTCAACCGTTTAGAAAGGATAGTAAACATTTGATAACTCATCATTCCCAAGGGAAAAGGGTTTGGTCATGAGTTATCCAGAGTGGCAAGCAAGTTGGGCATATGAAAACAATGACAGCAAAATGAAATTTATATAGCATCGGAAGGACGTACCGAGGCTCTGAACCCGAGCTGTGGGTTGGAACCAGGAAGGGTGGGGGCCAGGGAACCTCACACCTCACCTTTCAGTTCAAATGATTGTTAAAGCTCCAATGGTTGTTTTGAAATAAAATCTGTTTCATCCTCCAACAGTAGCAATATGTGGATATTGTTAGGTTATGAATGTGTATGGTACATTGTTAGCTTCCAATTATCCATAAGCCCTTCAAAAAAAAACAATTTGGTCACTCAATCCACAGCTTTTTGTGGGACCCTGCTGTGTGCAATTGGCTGCTGCGTTTTGCCCACAAATATACAGTCAATAACTCTGAAATACTCTTCTTTTATCCCTTTCCTTCCACATCTTCAGGTTGCACTTGAAGACCTTCCTCTTTGACAGTGCCTACGGTCACGTTCGACAATAAACTCTCCTTCCTCCCCCACATCCGCGCCTTCACCGGCACTGCTTATTTCCACCTACGCAACATTGCCAGGCTCCGCAACTATCTCACCCCCCACGCTGCCGAGATACCCATACACGCATACATCACCTAACGGCTGGACTACGGAAACTCTCTCCTCGTCGGCCTCCCCAGTTCCTCCATTCACAGGCTGCAGGTCATCCAAAACTCTGCAGCCCGTGTACTATCCCGCACCCGCCTCCGCGACCACATAACCCCCACCCTCGCCCGTCTTCACTGGCTCCCCATCCTCCAGAGGATCGAGTTCAAGATCCTCGGCCTCACCTTCAAGGCCTTACACAGCCTTGCCCCGCCCTATTTAACCGACTTACTCTCCCCCTATAAGCCCACCCGGACCCTCCGTTCAGCAGGACTTGGCCTGCTCCAAGCCCCCCGCCCGAACCGCCCCACCATCGGAGGCCGGGCCTTCAGTTTCTCTGCTCCCACCCTGTGGAATTCCATCCCCCAATCCCTCCGCCTTGTTTCCTCCCTTTCCTTTTTCAAGGCCGATTTGAAGACTTTCCTCTTCGACTGTGCCTTTTGTTCCCCCCCGAATTTTTCGACCTCCCCTACGTGTTTCACCCCTTCCCGAACACTCCCCTCCCAGCTCGGGTCACACGCCTCCTGTGCAGCGCCTTGGGACATCCTCCCGACGTGAAAGGCGCTTTATAAGTTTAAGTTGTTGTTGTTGTCACCTGCTCCTAACCTCCAGCTTGGCGATGTGCTATGCCACTGTCAAGCGAGTGTTCGGCAATGCTACCTTGCTTGAATGGCATTATTTAATTGCAAGTGGTTGCTTGCTGTTGAGGTGGGAGGGTGGCCAAAGGCATTGCCAAAGAGGAAAGTCTAGAGAATAACCCCTCAAAAAAAACACAAGAATAAAATTGGTCATTGCCTTGTCTGCCATGTTTTGCCCACAAATATACAGTCAATTCACTTTACAGTATATTCTGTGAAGCGTTTTGAGACATCTAGAAGATGTGAAAAGCACTATTATCAAATGCAAGGATTATTATTAAAGCAAAATACATACATATACATAATGAAATGCGGTTGGGATATCAACAGCGCAAGTGGCCATGACTGGATAAACCAGATTATCGGGATTTTAACGTATAATATGTAGTAATAATATGCATGCGACTACTGGGACGGTGGAAGGCAAACTTGATGGGGCTTGGGGCTCCTTTTGCCAATCAAATCCTTGTGTTCTCATGGCATCTCTCTGTTTGCCCGCAGGTAGCGCTTGTTTTTCCAAACAACGACCCGGCTGCGTTTATGGTAGCGTTCTACGGCTGTCTGCTGGCAGAGGTGGTCCCTGTTCCCATTGAAGTGCCCCTCACAAGAAAGGTGAGCTGTGCTTGATGAGCTCCAACGGGTTGGTTTGAAATAACGTCAGCTACATTCTGCCAACTGTGGCAATATATCAATAACAACAACAACAAAATTACATTTGAATAGCGCCTTTCACATCAGGAGGACGTCCCAAGGTGCTGGAGAGTTACTGCTTCAGACCCGAGCTCAGGGGAGGCGAGAGAAGGAGGGATAAGGAGTTGCCAATGGGTCCAGGTCAGAGAGATGAGGGGGTGCAAGACCATGAATATATGAAAAATGCAAGCAACGATCTCCACTTCACTTGCATTTTTCATGTATTGTTGGCTGCCACATTTCGCCCACAAATATACAGTCAATTCACTTTGCAGTTTATTCTGTGAAGCGCTTTGAGACATCTAGAAGATGTAAAAAGTGGTATATCAAATGCAAGGATTATTATTATTATTAGGTCCCGATTCTCCGTAATCCCTTCAAAAAAATAAATGGTTCAGTCACTCAATCCATGGCTGTTTGCGGGACACTGCTGTGCGAAATTACTGCCACGTTTCGCCCACAAAATGCACAGTCACAGTCCACTGTCCAATATATAGTCTGTGAAGAGCTTTGAGACAGCTCAACGATGTGATGAAGGGCAATATCAAATGCAAGGATGATGATGATGATTATTATTGTAAACCTTTACTACTGTTCCTAAACAACGTTATCTAAAAAGGAGTAAATGACAGTGTTAACTGCTTCTCCTGGGAAATGCATAACCAGTATTCCTCGGGGGGAACAGAGTAGAATTCTAACGTCTCGCCTCGCTTGAGGCGTTCTCTCCTCCACGCCAAGGTTCCTGGCTCTGTGATTGTCAGCACTGCGGGGGAAAGAGACATGAGGGTGGACAAGGCATACGAGTAGCCTTTCCTGTGTGTTAATCCATGCTGGAAAAAATTGATGCCTTAAACGAAGATGGATTGCAAAACAAACCCCCATTCAAGACATGTCTGCGGCTCATACCAACATTTAAATTGTTGGCAATTGCAGCTTTGACTGTGCGTTTCATTTGGAAGGAGGGAAGCTTGGAGAATTTGGCTGGATTTTAAAAAGTATCTTGCTCCTTTTATGTATTCAGGTTGTTTTTCATTCTGGACACACATTTATTTGGGGATTTAGGGAAACTTACTAAAAGTTGATAGTGGAGGAGGGTTGAGGGAAAGGGGTCGAGGTGATATTAACTGTAGATTTTCATTGTGGAGGTGGGATGCCACTGCCTGCTGTAGTGTTAGAATTTGGAGACATTGCAGAAATGTCTTTTGCAGAAATTGGGGACCTGTGGAGTATTGATTAGAGCACTCGCCTCACAGGCAAGAGGACCTGGGTTCGATTGCCGGGCAGGATGAAACTTCAGGCAACAACAACAACAGGGTGGTTGGCAGAAGGGGAAGGAGGTTGATCGAAAGCATGGTCAGAGAGAAGAGCCTTGCAGGATGCAAGGGATGAGGAGAGGCAGAGGGACTGCGGGATGGAGTTCCAGAGGATGGGGCAGAATGGTTGAAGTTGTGTCAGCCAATGGTGGGGAGAGGCGGGGGACAGGGGAGAAAGCGGATAAGGGGGGAGAGGGAGGGAAAGGTGGTTGGGATTAAAATCAGGGAGAAAGGGGGGAGAGAGGGGGAAGGGGAAAAGGGGGAGAGAAAAGGGAAAAGGGAGGGAGAGAAGGAAGAAGGTTAGGGGGCAAAAGGATGGGATGAATAGTCATTGGGTTGCGTTGAGTTGGTTGCTTAAGAATAAATGCTCCCCCCCTCCCCCCCTCCCTCCCCCCCCTCCCCCCCCTCCCTTCCCCCCCCTCCCCCCCTCCCTTCCCCCCCCTCCCCCCCTCCCCCCCTCCCTCCCCCCCTCCCCCCCTCCCTCCCCCCCTCCCTTCCCCCCCCTCCCCCCCTCCCCCCCTCCCTCCCCCCCTCCCCCCCTCCCTCCCCCCCTCCCTCCCCCCCTCCCTCCCTCCCTCCCCCCCTCCCTCCCTCCCTCCCTCCCCCCCTCCGACTCAGTCGATAGCACTGCAACCTCAGAGTCAACCTTTGTACATATAAACTCCATATGGTGAGACGTTTAGCTGTCATTCTCATACTCCAATGTAGTGATGCAGGGAGCCCTGTGTTGCTGTCTGCCTGACTGGGTGGATGTGAAAGATCCTGTGACCTTTGTTTCTCGTCCTGGGTGCAGATTGGCTGCCACACACACACCAACAAGATCTAGTTGAGGAGCTCCTGTAGCTCAGTGGTTAGAGCACTCGCCTTACAAGCATGAGACTGTATTCGAAGCCAGGCAGGTCAGGGCAAAACTTTGGGCAAGATTCCTTACTCCACATGCCTAATAATAATCCCTAAAACAAAATACAATAAAATTGGTCATTTCAATCCACGATTGTTTGTCGGACACTGGTGTGCACAATTGGCTACCACGTTTCGCCCACAAATATACAGTCAATCACTTTACCTGTACAGTATATTCTATGAAGTGCTGAGAGACATCTAAAAGACACGAAAAGTGCTATATCAAATGCAAGGAGTATTATTAGTAGCAGTATTATTACTGCAGTGTACAGTAAATCCCGTGAGACATCGTCCCAACCAATCACTATTGTATTTATATTATTTTTAAACTATCGCAACAATTTTCCAGCACATTAGGATGTTACCATCACCATGCGAGAGGTTCTGTACAAATATAATTTGTGTTGTTGTTGTTGCAGGATGCCGGAAGCCAGCAGATTGGGTTTCTTTTGGGAAGCTGTGGTGTGACTGTGGCTCTGACAAGTGATGCCTGTCACAAAGGTTTGCCTAAAAGCCCAACGGGGGAGATTCTACAGTTTAAAGGTAGTTGGTTCCATTCATTCGCTTGTCACAGAACTTGGAACAATTGTCCTTTTTTTTCAGTTGATAAATGTGTGGCGTTGTATTACGATCAACAGCTGAAACAAACGAAACAAACGAAAGTACAACAACAACAACTTGCATTGGTAGAGCACCCCCTTTCCCTCCACGCTGGGCGGCGTCACGGAGCCCTTCACAATGATAGAGCCCGAGGCTGTGCCATGGGGAGAGGGAAGGTGAAAGGAGGGGGAGACAAAGGGGTTGAGGGAGGGAGTTCGGGGCGTAGTGGCTGAAAGCACAGCCGCCGATTGTGTACCGGAGGATTTGAGGGAAGCTAGACCCAGTAGAGCAGAGGCAGCTGTGAGGAGAGAGGAGGTTAGAAAGGTAATGGGGGTATAGTGGAGCGGAGGAATTTAAACACAAGATTAGGATCTTGAAGTCGATCCGCTCTGTGACAGGGACCCAGTGCACTTCCTCCTGACCAGTGGTGACAACCTCGGGAATGACGTATTTGTCAACGTATCTATGGAAGCACCTTTTGCTTTTTAAGATGTAATTTGGTTCCTCCAGATGTTTAGCTAAAGCTTAAATGCTTTGTGTTAATAGCTTTACTAGTTAAACCAAAAGAAAATACATGTTGGGTATTGGAGAATCCGGACCGGCCAATTATTATTTGCAGAACAGATTATTAAACCATGTTCTAAAGGTCCATAAATCAAGGTGGTGAAGACATTTTGAACTCTGTCCATTCACCTCAAATCCAACCTGAACTAATGGGCCAGAAGTCTTCTCTTTGGCTGTAAGTGTCGTAAGTTAAATGAATATGAACACTCTCATGTCAGTTGTTTTGCATCATCTAAATCCACTTGTAGGTGGAACATTGTAGCCTTGCTTGGCAGGTGTCAGGGCAAAACCCCCATCTTGCATGTAGATTCTGATGCATGACCCCATCTCCCCCATCCTCGCCCGACTCCATTGACTTCTCATCACCCAGAGGATCCAATTTTAGGTCCTGGTCCTCCATGGCCTCACCCCACTCTACATATGTGACCTCCTAGCCCCCTACCAATCTGCCCACCCTGTCCACTCAGCAGGCTCTGGTCTACTCCATGTCCCCCGACCCACTCGCCCCACCATTGGCAGGTGAGCCTTCAGTCACTCTGCCCCCAACTGCTGGAACTCCATCCCATAGTCCACTGCCTAGCCCCCTCCCTGGCCTCCTTCAAGTCCTGCCTCAAGACCTCTTCTTTGACGGTCCCATCGGTCACCCCAAATCCTCCCCCTTTCCCTCCACTGTCCCCGACCTTAGCTTGTATCAATGTCTGTCCAGCGCCTTGGGACGTGCTCCTGACGTGAAAGGCGCTATACAAGTGTAATTTTGTTGTTGTTATTGAATAGCCCAAGGTTTTTGTAACTACAATGGTAGACTGGATAAGGACTGGATAAGGAATAGCTTCTCTGTGTTGCCGCAGTGTATTTTCCATGAGACTGATAAAAATGCGGCTGGGAAACTGCTCCACAATAGGATTCGGTGGTAAAATGTTTAAGTCTCCTCCAGAGATTGGTATGAGAAACGGGAAGGAAGTTGGACTTCTGGGTATGGACAACAACACAACAAGATTACACTTGTATGGCGCCTTTCATGTCAGGAGGGGATCCCAAGGAGCTGGACAGTCACTGTGTCAGACCTGAGCTGGGGACGGGCTGGGGGTGGGGGTTGGGGGAGGGAAGGGAAGGGGGGGAATAGAAGTTGCTGATGGGATCATCAAAGAAGAGAGTCTTGAGGCGGGACTTGAAGGAGGCCAGGGAGAGGGCAAGATGGAGGGACTGCAGGATGGAGTTTCAGAGGTTGGGGGAAGAGTGGCTAAAGGCTCGCCCGCCAATGGTGGGGCAGATGGGTCGGGGGACGTGGAGCAGGCTAGAGCCTGCTGTGGAGAAGTTCAGAGGACTGATGGGACTGAGTGGAGGAAGCTTTACTCTCTCTAAAGCTTCTCGTCTACTCGTCTAGCCCACGTTGTGCTGGGAGAGCCCATTCCTCAACAGGCGGTAAATATTGAATTCACTGATACTGGCACTGCTCACCTTGAGGAGAATTCATCCTAAGAGAAGAATACGTAAACAATTATGGAATAGCTCCAATGGAAGGATTTATTATTGCCCTTTTTAATGAATTATTGGATTTGATAAGCATTTGCTTTAAGTAATTGAAATAGGAAATTTACAACAATGATTCATATTTAATTTTATTCTGTGAGTTGTACTTGCCAAAGGATCTTGTAACTAAATTAACTAATACATGAGTGGGACTGTTGAGTCTTGTATTGATCAGGGTAATGTTCTATTGATTTGCACTAATGTATAGGTTTTTCTTTTCTGCAGCCTGCTTTGTGCAAGCGAGAGATTGCAGTTAATTTAAGAAATGATACTCTATATTTTACAGTCCTTCAGAATGCCGATAAAAAGCTGCTTTGCTGGCTCATGAAACAGGAGCTGACACCATAAGTGAGATTTAAACGCAATTGTTGAGATTTATGGTTCAGCTTTGTGTTCAGTTTTGTTCAAATTGAGCCGTCGGGGGAATACCCGCAGGTTGAGAATCCAAAAGAAAATCAATTGGACAAAAAGGAAAAGGCGTATTGATTCAAAATAATATATTTAAAAATATATGTTCTCTATAGCATCCACAATATCTTAACAGCTGTGCAATCTGTCTTATTCTAGAGTGCCTAAAAGATTAGAATGTTACATTTTAGACAAGGTATTGCATTATTGGACAAGTATGATTACTAAATGCCTGGATCCATTAAATGTTAATAAATTGTTTGAAAATTGGGAGTTGGCATTGCATGTATTGTGTTGTAGTCTATTTAACTGAGTAAAATGTTACATAGCTGTTAAAAAAAAAGCCTAAGAATATATTGGCCGAATCTGAACTATAGATTAATGTGATTGAGGAATCTGAACTGTAGATTCATGTGATTAAGCATGTTATTCCAATTGCCTTATACTGTAGTCAAAAAAAATCTATAATAAATTGGCCATTTCATTCCACGACTGTTTGTGGGGACGCTGCTGTGCACTATTGGCTGCCGCGTTTTGCCCACAAATATAGTCAATTCACTTTATAGTATATTCTGCCAAGCATTTTGAGACGTCTAGAAGACGTGAAAAGTGCTATATCAAATTGCAAGGATTATTATTATTATAAAACTGATGGAAAAGGTTGGTAAACCAGTTCGTTAGGGTTAAATAGTTCAATTCACTCTCCAATGAGCTGATTTTACTTTTTTGTCTTTTTTTTAATAGGTTGGCCACGGTTGCTGTGGTTTGTAACAGAATCTAAGCACCTATCTAAGCCTCCTCGTGACTGGTTTCCTCACATTAAGGATGCAAACAATGACACTGCATACATTGAGGTGAGAGGAACCGACAATCTAGGGGGAGAGAGAGAGAGAGAGAGAGAGAAATTGCCGTGGGTGAAACATCGATAACTTCTTGTGATTTGCCTGTGCTTAAAATAGAGTAAGGCATGGGCGGGCCACGTTTAGACCATTTTAAGTGCATTTGCTAAACCGATCGCTTCTGTATTCTTGTCTGCTTGCAGTGATGTATAATTAGCCACACTGGGATTTGAAATAGTTTGTGTGCGTTTGAGACTAAATTTGTCAGGTGTAAACTTATGGTTGGTTGAGCCAGTGTGCTGTTACATTTCAGCGACAGGCTGACTTATACCCACAGGACTGTGTGATTCAATAAAACTCGCATTAACTCTGATCTGTATGTGAATCATATCATCGTCTAAGCCATACATCTTCCCAAGTCCCTTTCGAGACTTTATATTCTGTGCAAGTTTGACACACAACTCACAGTTTGCATAAGTCATATTAAAAAGTATGGTGCCTGCTAATATGGCTTACGTGAAGTTTACTGTACTCATCAATATGAATCTAGTATTATTCTTTAGGGTTCCCCCCTCCTCACTTCACCCTCTTTTTTCCAGCTGCATAAAAGGCAAATATATAACACACCAATTGTTGGCAGTGGGGGGGTGGGCAGTTAGAATGCCATAGCACAAAAATAAGCCATTCTATCCTGTGCATGTGTTTATACTGTTATATACTCCACACAAGCCCCCATCCAATCTCATCCCCTTACCTGAAGCCCTCTTAATCCCTTATGCAATACATGAGCACCCATAACAACTTGTATTTATATAGCGTTTTCATGTAGGGTAGCATCTGAGAGCGCTAGAAAAGAACGTGTAGGGGGACAAAGTGAGGTTATATAGCAATTCGCTTTGAGTAATGGACAAACGCACAAACAAATACACACACACACATATACACAAACAGATTCCACGGCTAACCGGACAGATCGCAGGCTTGAACTCCATTGTTTTGCAGTTGATCTTGAGATCCCCACCCACCCCCCCACTTGCTCCTGCATCTAATTAATTTTGGCCTCACCCACCCCCTTTCCCCATTACCCTTGTAGTTGACTCCTTTATAAATGTGTCTCTTAATTCCCCCGTCGAAAGCTAATATGGGTTATGGCTCAACCACAGTTCCCCACATGGCATTTTCCATATCCTAACCACTCTGAATGTGAAAATAATACCCTTAACCTCTCCATTCGTTCATTTGCCAAGCATCTTAAATGCCCTCTGATCACTAACCCTATGATTAGACTATGACCCTAGAGAGAGGATTGAAGCTTGTGTGGGAGGGAGGAAGGGAGGGAGGGAGGGAAAGGGTCAGAGAGATTTGGTGATAACACAGGGTCAGCTACAATGTCTGATTGTTGTGAGTAATGCCCCATGTCCATTGACCATTAAATAGCTATATAGTTATAAAGGAGCTCAATCGAAATGAATCCTGTTGTTCGTTCAGTGTGATAAATAGCAGCTAGAATCATGGAAATTGGAGTTTATCCATAAATCAGCTTGCTGGCTGGCCAGCATCAGTCGTGTGAAGAGCAGATACATCCGATTCCACCTGGTACACTTCAGAAACCCTATCAATTCTGTAACAGTGCCAAAACGCTATCAAAGATACAGTTTGTACAATTTTACATTTACTGAATATCGAGCCATTTTTTAAAACAATAATAATACAACAACAGCAAAATTACATTTATAGAGCGTCTCTCACATCAGGCGGACTTCCAATTAATAACAATAATCCCTCTAATAAAAGCAATAATAAATTGTTCATTTCAACCTACGACTGTTTGTTGGACACTGCTGTGCGCAATTGGCACCTGTGTTTCGCCGACAAAAATATACAGTCCGTTCACTTTACAGTGTATTCTGTGAAGCGCTTTGAGACGTCTAGAAGACATGAAAAGCGCTATATCAAAATCCAAGGATTATTATTATTACGTCAATAGGACGTCCCAAGGGCTTAACACCCAGCTAGGAGGCGAGGGGAGTGGGGAAGACAAAGATGACCAAAGGTGCGGAACTTGAGAGAGGTGAAGGATATAATTCCGAAGGATTCTGGCATGGAGATCCAGAGGATGGTGCTGTTTAGGCTGACAGCCTGACGACTGATGGGTAGGTTAAACAGGAGATGCGTAGTAGTCTGGTGTTCACTGAGCAAAGGGAGCCAGGTCAGTACTCAGATCACTTCTAACAACATCTTAGTTGGATATTCTTCTAAACAAGCAATCTGTATGGGTCTTTTGTCCATTCCTCTTACATCCTTATGTTTTCTCAACTAATACCTTTTACAGTACAGTGCAATTTGCCGTACACAGTTGGCTACCGTGTTTCACCTCCAAAATTACATAGTCAATCCATTTTACAATACACTCACTTTGTGAAACGCTTGAAAAAGTGCTAAACCAAATGCGAGGATTATTATTATTAATGTTATAATTGACATTTACACAGTATATTTGACGTCTCTTGTATACAGTAGCTGGTTTCCCAACTAGGAATCTGGATTTCTCTTTAAGAAAAAATGAAATTGATGGGAATTAATTTGACTGAATAAAATGTAAATAGATCTTAAGATTTGTCTTGCTTTAAAGTATGGTGCCTTTCATGTGGAATAATCTCTCGGAATGCCGAAAGAGGGATCATTTTGCTGATAATGGCAACAGCAAATTGACTAAACACTTAAAGCATATTCATAGGAATAGCTATATTCGGAACTACTGTATTGGCAATTTGTAAATGTGCTATTTCTGCTGGTGGAGGTCCACGCCATGTACAATTGACTTTTCACGATCAACTTAGACATGTATAATTGCTTGCATTAACAAGTCCTACTCCTATGCATTGAAGAACATTTAAATCTCCCGCCCCCACCCCTCCCCCCGCCCCCACACACGCAACTACACTTCAATTCACTTTACAGTATATTCTGTGAAGCGCTTCGAGACGTATGGGAGAAGACGTGAAAATGCGCCATATTAAATGCAAGGATTATTATTAATAATAATCTGATAATAATCCCACCAAAAAATTGTTAATTTCATTCCACGACTGTTTGTGGGGACGCTGCTGAACGCAATTGGCTGCCGTGTTTCGCCCACAAATATACAGTCAATTTACTTTAAATGTATTCTGTGAAGCACTTTGAGATGTCTAGAAGACGTGAAAAGCACTAAATCAAATGCATGAATTATTATTATGAAATAGTAATAAAAATTGTAAAATATTCATCTGTTAAAATCTTACTCTAGAAATGCTAGAAAATGTATGATGTAAAGTGTCACACTGGCTGCTCTCTGCCATCGTTAATAAATCCTTTTTCGTTCACTGTTAATTATATAATTAAGGGGACGTATAATTTCCTGTGTACACGTGCACATAACAACAGCTGTGTTTACCCACGGTTTACACGTGGCGCATAATAAACCTCTGCCACTTCGACAAGACTCACTTTGAAATCAGATCCGAGTTCCAACCACTAGTAATTCGGATTTTCCCCAATGGGAGGGGGGGTAAATGGAGTAATTAAGTGGTGCATTGAATTGTACCACAGACATATTTATGGCTGGAACGCCCTTGCTGTTAACATTCAGAGAGGCGAGGCCTTGATCGGGGATGGGGAAAGATTCCAGGAGAGTGCCATTCAGAAGAGGTTTATTATCTACGCTACTTTTGGGGCAAATCAGAAAGACAGCCCTTACTTTGCCCAGCGGGTCACTGCATAAATTGCAGCGATCAGTGAATTTCCTCCCTCGAAGCACCAAATAACTTGTTGCCAATGCTTTCAAAAGAGTGTGTTTTGAGTGGGCGAAACAAAAGCCCGGTGCCTTCCTGATGGATAATACGACAGAACAGCTATCAGCCTCCCGACATCACATCACATCACATCACATCGCACTGAAACGATTAAGCACGGTTACACCGAGAATTCTAGGTAATGGCGTTCAGCAAGAGAATAAACAGCGGAAATGTAAATGAAACAGTGTTAGTCTACACAGCACAATGGAGCAAAGGAAATTGAGGTTTCTGGTGGATGGATGACCAAAACAATTTTTTTATGGTCAAACTTTTATTGAGCAGTTTCGAGCAATGCATTCCACATTCTTGCGGTTTGGAGATTTATCTGAATAATGTTTCGTCTGATTTTGAATGCGCGTGCTCTATCCCCTAATAGAGCCACTCACCCTATTGTTGTAAATGCCTGAATTGGATCACCTGTTAGCCTCCTCAGCTTTCAGGGGATAGGCTTTCTTCCCAGGAATTTTCCACATCCCTAAATCCCTTCATCTCAGAAATTATATCGCCAAAACTTTTCTGGATTTACTCCAGACACAATGGATCCAGATCGAAACTCCAGATGAGGTCTTGGGAACCTGTGGTTCCAAAATCTCCATTCAAGGGCACTTTTAGTTTCCATTATAGAGTTGAGCCAATAGTTTGAGCTTCTACTTATTCAACTGTACAGTTATTGTTCCCTGATGTGCCTTCCTGCATTTTGCAATGATGTGTGTGGGGGAGTAACAGCTATTATTATCTGACTGCCCAACTTGATCTCTCCTATCGCTATTCTTCTGGCTACCTGGAGTCCTGTAGCTCAGTGGTTAGAGCATTTGCCTTACAAGCCTGAGACCTGTGTTTCGAATCCAGGCAGGTCAGGGCGAAACCTTGGGCAAGTTTCCTTACTCCACAGGCCTAATAATAATCCGTCAAAAAAAAACCTATAATAAATTGTTTATTTAAATCCACGACTGTTTGTGGGGACGCTGCTGTGCGCAATTAGCTGCCTCGTTTTGCCCCCACAAACATACAGTCAATTCATTTTACATTATATTCTGTGAAGCGCTTTGAGACATTTAGAAGATGTGAAAGGCGCTACATCAAATGCAAGGATTATTATTATTATTACCTCATAACTATGTTCCCTAGTCACTAACTCTTCTGTTAATGGATTATAACTTCTTCCTTTTTACCCTGTGAATAAACCCTCCTCATTTTTTACACCTCAACCTTCTCTGCTCCAATGAAAACACACCCAGTTTCTCTTAATCTTTCCTCATAAACTGTAACCCTTCATCCCCGGAATAATTCCTCTATACACCTCCTCTGTAACCCCTTTAAAGCCTTTAGCTTAATACTTTCCTGAAGTGAGTTGCACTTCACTCTGCTTGCAGCCTAACCTATAGTATGTGTAAACCCGTAGCATTATTGCTTTACTTTAGGCGCTGTGTATAAAACCGAGTTTGCTATCAGCTTCCTTTTCAGCATTTGCGATTTGTGATGCTACTTTGAATGACTCGTGTCCCAGCATTCCAAAATTCCTTTCTCCTCAAGCTCCTAGCCATAATGCTGCCATTCAATTATATTCCCTTTGATTTGCTACCGAAATGAATCACCACACATTTGGCTTCATTAAAATTCATTTGTACTGATCAGCCCATTGCGCTAATCTGTTTAAATCCTCCTGCACTCTCTTTCCATCCTCATTGCTATTCATTACGCTTCCCAGTTTAGCATCATTTGCAGTGATTGGCAGCGTCCCCATCAAGCGCTTTGAGACCTCCTGACATGAAAGGTGCTATATCAAATAGAGGGATTATTATTGCTATTGTTATCCGGGTCTTGACCAATACTTCAGCAATGTAAAATACACTGGAATGATTTAGCTAAATACATTGGAGGGTTGAGCTTTGTGGAGCAATATGACTTTGCATCCTAACTCCTCTTTATGTCTTGAAGTAGCTAGAGTCTGTTCTGTTCACTAGCATCTTGGGAGTCCTGTGTAGCACATTCATTAGAGCACTAGTCTCGCAAGTGAGGTCATCCTGGTTTGATTCCTGGGCAAGACCAAACCTTGGCAAGTTTCCTAGTTTTGCACGCCTCTGTTTACCCAGCAGTAAGTAGGAACCAGGTTGCTAGTCTATTGGCGGATCACTTTCTGGGAGTAGTAATCCCTCCCAAAACAAGAATAATTTGGTCACACAATCCATGACTGTTTGTGGGTCATTGATGTGTGTAATTCTATGAAGCACTTTGAGACTTCTCAATTACAAAGCACTCTATCAAAAGCAAGACTTATTATTTATTATCTCTTCAAACATAATTAGTTTAAATTTAATTAAGCTAGGGTGACTCCTGATTCACACAGAGAGAGCTCTCAACTTCTTTACAACTGTCTTTCCAAAAGTCCTCGAACAATGATATTTCATTGGCATTGCCGGGAGTAATAATCCCTTTTTAAAAAATACATAAATAGCAATAATTTGGTTACTCAATGCACAACTGTTTATTGGACTCTGCTGTGCACAATTGGTTGCCACGTTTCACCCACAAAATATACAGTCAATTCACTTTGCAATATGTTCTTTGAAGAGCGCTTTGAGATGTCTCAATAATGCGATCAGGCGTTATATCAAATGCAAGGAATACTTTTCTTATTATTATTATTTTGGCCGAAATGAATGCCTTAATTGTTGTAACTTTCTATGTTTCAATTGCATTGGTTTATAGAACAAATCAGAGAGCCAGACAATCTTTTCTACAGTGAATAAAATGCTTTGTGATTGCCCTGTGGCAAATTGGATAACCAAAGGTACATCACGGATGGGTAGAGGTTGTTCTCTCAAATACCAGTCTCCGTCCTGCTACTTTGAGGAGCTGAACGGCTGAAACGGCACCACAAAGATGGCAGCAGCGACTGAATTAAGGGCAATTTCAAGCCAGACACCAGGAAGTATTTATTTAGCCAGTTGGTAATTAAATGACTGGAACAGGTAGAGTGGTTGGGATCTGGGGTTCTCAATAGGATTAAAACAAACACAGCTTGATGATACGATGGGAAGATGGTAGATGGCGAGTGTCTGGAAGGATTAGATCAAATGAGTCAATAGGCTTCCTTCATCCAAACCAACCTTGTGAAGAGCATTATTGGTGTTGGCCGTTTGTCTTCGCAACTGCAGGAGGCACATGGTTTAGGATGAGCAATGGAGGAGAAAGAGTCCAAAGTACAAACTGTGAGATATCTTACTTTGTATTGCATTTCGCTCACAAAAATATACAGCCAATTCATTTTACAGTATATTCTATGAAGAGCTTTGAGACGTCTAGAAGACGTGATAAAGGGCTATATCAAATTCACGGATTATTAGTATTATTATTATTTTAAAAAGACCAGAATGGGAACACCATCACTTCTCCCAACCCTGTCTCTGTGTTTCATCACTAGTATAAGACGTGTAAAGATGGCAGCGTGCTTGGTGTGACGGTGACACGGATTGCCCTCCTGACCCACTGCCAGGCACTGACACAGGCCTGCGCATACACAGAAGGTAAGAGTTGCTTTCTCTTCCTCCCTTTCACACAGAGCTTGAAATGAGACAAACGGCACATACTTTGCATAAGTCATATTAAATGTATGGTCCCAACTGATTTATGTGAGTTTTACTTATGTGTGTATTATTGCTTTTGCCAGTTACCCTGCATGAAGTTCCTATTTTCTTTTCCTTCCCCCCCACCCTATGTTCCCTGTTTGTTTTCTTCTCTGAGCTGCTGTGTTTCTCTCTTTGTCAGGATCTTGAAGCTTCAGTTTAGCTTGAGCGTCTCTGATCTCTGTTACAAGTAATGTTTGATAGGGAAGATGAGTAGAAACAGCCACAAAAGAGATGCCCACAGCTGAATTTGTTGGTCAGTAAGGAGACTGCTGATAGCTCTTCAGACAGCTTACTTTTTGATCTAATGCTCTTCTCAGTCATGTGTGATTGAATTGGAAAACAGCTCTCCAGGATATTACCCACTCAAATGCCTCGTAAGTTGAAAATGTTAAATGTATTGGGTAAAACAGCTTGCGGTTGCCATCTTCAAAGTATGATGGCATTGCTAGAGTAATGTAGATCAGTGATAAATAAAGGCAATATCAATCGTTTAATCTCGGTCTTAATCAAAATAGCTGCTTTTTAAAAGCGAATTGAATGCCTAATAATAATACCTCAAAATAAAAAACACAATAATAAATTGTCATTTCAATCCACGACTGTTTGTGGGGACACTGCTGTGCACAATTGGCTGCCGCATTTCATCCACATATACACAGTCAATTCACTTTACAGTGTATTCTGTGAAGTGCTTTGGGACGTCCTCTCGACGTGAAAGGCGCTATATAAATGTAAGTTTTGTTGTTGTTTGAGACATCTAGAAGATGTGATAAAGCTATATCAATACAAGGATTATTATTTTTGATTTATTAAGTGTCATACAGGTGTTTATACTCTATTCAAGCTCCCACGTCTTGTAATTCAATTTACATATACTCTCTCTGGAGGTGCGAATATGCTGCAAATGGAATAAATACTCCATGAATTAAACTAATGATATGGTCCTTGTGGACTTTAGACATATGTTTTACATCTAATGGCTTACTTCCCATGAGCAACCACGAGTATATTAAAAATCCACGCACTCACTAAATTACACTGCCCCCTCTCCCCCAAAAAAATTCTCCAGTGTATATCAGCCACACGTCTATCACTTCAAACATGCTCCAGTCTACAGCAAGAATAATAATAATAACTGTATTCTGTAAACTTAAGCAGTGAGTTTGCACGCAGCAGTGTCCCACAGATAGCTATGGTAGTGAATAACCAATTTCATGTAGGGATGTTGACCAGACCACAAAAAGAAACTGCCTGCCTCTTCCATCATAGAGCCTGAATAAAGGGATTTTTATTCATCAGGGAGACAGGGCATCTCATCTGAAGATGACAACAGTGAAGTGTTAGCTAAGACTTATAAGTTTAAGATCCCAATCTGGGGCTTGATATTGTTCTGATGAGAGGCAAGAGTGCTATCTGTTGCGCTAGGTTGACTTTCAGGCTATTTCCAAGCCAGAGGAAACAAATCTGAATGGTTGATGTCTCCGTCCATTGTTCAGTTGCATAGCTGTTGCACGCTTTACCTCAACACACTGTTCAAAGACAACTGGGATAAGGTAATGGAGAATTAGTAGCCTTAGCACAAGCCACTGCCTTCAGCAGTGATGGAGTAGAGAAACCATACAAGCAGAAACAGTCTTAAGAAGCAATATCTGACAGTGGCACAGGCATGGCTTCCAGCTGAGCAGAACCTTTCTGTGTTCTAGTAGAAGTAAAATTTGCAGGAATATTGATTGTCTGCTACTTGTCTGAGTCTATTCTGTTTTTTTTTGTCTGCCTTAAACAGCGGAAACCATTGTGAATGTATTGGATTTTAAGAAAGATGTTGGCTTGTGGCATGGCATTCTTACGGTAAGTCTTGCTTTATATTAATCGCAATCAATGTTGCCGATCTGTGGAAAAGACTCGTATGGTTGAATTTCAAAAATGATCTCCACCCAGCAGTTTATGGGTGTCATTACAACCAAGAGTATTGTTCCTTAGGGAGAAATGTGAGCTTAGTGGTTAGAGCAATTGCACTGACAAGAGTGAGACCTGGGTTTGGTTTCAGGCAAAGCGAAATCTTGGGCAAGTTTTCTCACTCCATATGCCTGATAATAATCCCTCAAAAAAAATTGGTCATTTCAATCCACGACTGTTTGTGGGACACTGCTGTGCGCAATTGGCTGCCGCGCTTCACCCACAAATATACAGTCAATTCATGTTACAGTATATTCTGTGAAGCGCTTTGAGACATTGATAAGATGTGAAAAGCGCTATATCAAATGCAAGGATTATTATTATTATTATTATTTGTATAGCACCTTTCACATCTGGAAAATATCCCAAGATCTGATAGATATTTTTGAACATTCCTATTGTGGCACTTTATTTATTCAGTAACACGATAAGTAGACGATCAAGATTTGACGCGGATTTGTGAGCCAAAGCCATGACGTGTTTTGGCAGGTTATTGTCTTTGATAGGCGGCAGCCGCAATGATGGGATCAATCTCTCCCACCATGACCAGCTACACTCACTCACTTCCATAATAATTTGATGCTGGTGAGATGACCTGTAAGAATTTTACCATTTGTGCGAAAGAGCATCTGTTACTCGCCATCGTAATATTTCCCAGCGAACTGAAGTAGAACAATGTGCCCAGCCTGTTTTGAAGAAAATAATGGTATATTTTTCCAAGTTGAGCTAACAACAACAAAATTACACTTGTAAAGCGTCTTTCAAGTCAGGAGGACGTCGTAAGGCACTGGACAGTCACTACTTCAGACCCGAGCTGAGGACAGTGGGGGGAGGGAATGGAGGATTAGGAGTTGCCGATGGGTCCATCGAAGAGGAGAGTCTTGAGGCGAGACTTGAAGGAGGCCAGGGAGGGAGCAAGGTGGAGGAACTGTGGGATGGAGTTCCAGAGATTGGGGGCAGAGTGATTGAAGGCTCACCCACCAGTGGTGGGGTGGGGGACATGGAGCAGGCCAGAGCCTGCTGAGCGGAGGGGAAGGGCAGGTTGGTAAGGGGATAGGAGGTCACAGATGTAGGATGGGGCGAGGTTATGGAGGCCTTTTAAGCTAACTTTCCAATGCATTTCTTTCATGTATCCCTCTCAGAGTGTTATGAATATGATGCACGTCATCAGTATCCCATATTCACTAATGAAAGTGAATCCCCTCTCTTGGATACAAAAAGTCTATGCATACAAGGGTAAGTAGATCGACATCTCAAAGCGCGTTGGGACTGCTAGCTGGACATCCGAACCCGGTGATGTGGGGAAAGGGAGAAGGAGGGAGCTCAAGAGAGTAGGAAGGAGAAAGATTACTGAAAGCATGGGCAAAGAAAGACGCAAATCTTGAGACGGGCTTTGAAAGAGTGTGTATGTGGGTGCGGGGGAGAGGTGGGTGGGCGGAATGGGGTTGTAGAGGGCAGAGGCAAGTCGGAGAGGTTCTGGGATGGAGATGCACAGAACAGGGATGCGTTGTATGGTCAACTGACAAAATTCCAGGGGCAGAAAGGATGTTCAAAGTATAGTTATTCTTCACACTTGCTCAGGACTAACCAAGTGTTCAATTCTGTTTACATCAGCAAAAGTGGCGTGTGTGAAGTCTCGAGACATGCACTGGGCATTAGTGGCTCATAGAGACCAACGGGACATCAATCTCACTTCCCTGCGGATGCTAATTGTGGCAGATGGGGCCAACCCTTGTAAGTAATCACTGGGTGTAAACAAACCTGCTTTGAGTAAAAGTAAATGAACGGGTTCCGGTCAGAGCACTAGAAAGTATAATCTGTGAATACATACAGTATGTAGTTTGATACATGACATGTGCATGTGACTACTAGATAGTGGAAGGTGAACTGGATGGATCTTGTTCTTCTTTCGTCTCAGCAAATTCTATGTTTTCATGAAAGGCGAATTGAATCATCAAACCTACTCCTTACTGTAACACATGAATTCTTACCTATTGGGGATTCCACCTCATCCTCTAGATTATCTGGTGGTAAATTATACATGGGTACTACCTGATCCCACCATCTCCGAATATTCATCCATCCTCAAGTTGTCACTGTTCACTGTTAGCATCCCCCTCCAACAGAGAAACGAGAATTAGAAACTTAACGCCATCGTATTCTTTCGACAACAACTTGTATGTGTATAGCACCTTACACGGGATGGGGGGGTGGGGTGGGTGGGTGGTTCAGAGCACTTAACACTGGCATAGGTTGGAAACAAGTAGGAGGGGAACTGTAGACACTGTCAAAGAGGAAAGACTTTAGCTGTGATCATAGAATCTTACGGCACAAAAGGAGGCCATTCAATCCATCGAGTCTGTGCCGGCTCTTTACAAAAAGCAATTTAATTCCATTGATCTGAAGACAGACATTTGTTTTCGGTCAGCTGGGTGTGTGACATGTACGCAAACCCATCACCATGCTTAACAGTATTCGAACCAAACTGAGGGTTCCATGCATTCCACAAATGCATGGAAATATCTGGGATAGGTGGAACTCTCTTATCTTCAGATCACACCTCAAGGCTTTCCTCTTCGATTCTGCCTACAGTCATCGCCACTTTCTCCCCCTGCTTGGTGTCAACCCACGGCAATATTGAGTGCACCGAATCACTGCTCTGGGTTTTCTGACACACGCGGAAACCCATCACCATGTTTAAGAGTATCCAAACCAAGCTTGAGAATAGTACATGGAAATTCGGAAGATAAATTGTTGGGAGTGGAATTTGTACTCTCTCCCTGGAGGGAAATATGCTGGAGGGAAATCTATGTAGATGCAAGTTATTGTTGTAAGGATACCAATGCTGTTGATTTCCTCATTGCACAACATTGAGGTCCCACATATTGGGGAACAGAACTTTGACAAGATAAATTTGGGATGAGTGAAAATTGATTCCATTGATTCTCTACATCCCACAAAATTACCTTGCAAAGCGTTTTCTCTTTGCACAAAGAAAGTGACTCAAAGAAAGTGGCATCCGTTGAGAGCGTGGCACTCTACTTTTGCCTCCCGAATGAAAATAAGTACTGCAATCGGTGTCTCTTTTTGTTTTTCTTTCTGGTCTATTAGGGTCTATTTCTTCCTGTGACGCATTCCTTAATGTCTTCCAAAGCAAAGGATTGCGTCCTGAAGTCATCTGTCCTTGTGCCAGCTCACCAGAGGGGCTCACGGTAGCTATTCGCAGGTAGGAAATTCAGATCTTGTTCAATGTAGTAGTAAGAGCCATGCTGACTCTGGCCTGCTCCACTAATGGTCAAGCCAGATTTTCAGACATGTGCGGAAACCCATCACCATGTTTAAGAGTATCCAAACCAAGCTTGAGAATTGTACATGGAAATTCGGAAGATAAATTGTTGGGAGTGGAATTTGCACTCTCTCCCTGGAGGGAAATAAACTGTTTATCTAATTTCATACAGTTGGAAGAGTAACAAAACCAGACAGAGTCCCACATATAAATATGACACCTGCACATGGAAATTTCTCAGTATCTGGAGCTTCCTCTCTCCCTGGAGGGACATGCCTTGCTTACCTAACATTCCACAGGTTGCCATGAACCAATCCTACAGGACTCCAGATTGTCGGTACTGTTCGGTACTGCCGGAATCTAACTAGCTAAAACCATGCAGTTTGCTACTGGGAAAGCTCCGTGTGGCAAGCTTCCTGCCGCTAGTCCGGCAAGGAACACTTTACCCGCTCCGGGTAAGAAATTCCAGGCACCCAAAAGTTAAGAGCCAAAGCAATGCACCTTTGAGGTTTTTGCACTGTTTGTGGCAGTCACAGAAGTCTGGTTCCTCAGCTAGGTCTGCGGTATTCTAGGGTACTGATGATGATAGACCAGTCAGCGTGGCTCATGAGTAGGACTTAGAGGCGCAGGCGAGTCCGTCGGATTAATTCCGTGTGGCTTCTGCAGACCCTTCTCTGCAAGCCCTATCAGGGAGGGTGGTTCTTGCTGAACAAAGCAGCGAGAAGCCTCCCAGCCAGCTGGCAAAGATACATTACCCTCAATGGCAAGTTTCATGGTTAAACTCCGGAAGTATCCTAATGTACACTCACTTCACGAGAGGTTTGAACATCACAAGGTATGGACTGGAGCCCGGAAAATATCCCTCCTAAATACACGATTTACACCAATTTAGAAGATACCTTGTGAAGCTCTTTGAGATGACTCGACAGAAATGGTAAAGCGCTGCGTCAAATGCTAGGATTGTTATGTTATGCAATTTTATCCATCTCCAGCCAAATTATTTCATGCTCTCTGAAAGAAAGTGTAAAATCACTCTTTTGGTCCCACTCTTTATAGAGAACAGGCTGTACACTTTGCAGCTAAACCTGCTGCAAACAAAGGATCCAATATGGAATGTAGATTTTTGTGATACAGTACCACTCACAAACCATTTAACATGCCATAAACACTGTGAACACCTCAAGCCAAAACTGCCATACATGTATGATGAAACAAAAACAGAGAGCTGGGAAACCTCAGCAGGTCAGGCAGCTTCTATGAAGAAAGGAAAGTGAGTCAATGTTTAGGGTTCACGATCCTTCGTCAGATATATGATGAGTTGTTTAGGTCACAGCTCATCTACGATAGGATAACCGCCCCTCCCTCCCCCCCCCCCCCCCCCCCCCCGCCCCAACACACACACTAAATTATGCCCATGACACTCCCCCATGCAAGGCCTCTCCGATGAGGTATAAATCATGTGTCTATGTCAATTGGTTATTTCGTTATTGGTGGACAGACCTACAAACAAACAGGCAGACATTTTGTCTTTACTAGTACAGCACAGAAACAGGCCACTAAACCAGTCCATGCCAATGTTTATATGCCACACAATGTTTCCTCCATTATAATAATCGTTGCATTTGATACAGCAAATATGTCGTCAAGATGACTTCGAGCACTTCACAAAATATATTGTAAAGTGGATTGACTATGGGATGTTCTCCCGACATGAAAGGCGCTCTAGAAATGTAATTTTGTTGTTGTTGCAAAACATGGCAGCCAATTGCTGACAGCAGAGTCCCACAAACAATGGTGAATTGAGTGACCATTTTTTGGGGAGGGATATTTACCCTCAGAAAGCAATCTGCCGATTGCCTTGCTCCTAGTTACTGCTGGGTAAACAAAGACGTGTGGAGTAAGGAAGCTTTCCCAAGGTTTCGCCCTGTCTGGGAATCGAACCCAGGTCGTCTCACTTGCAAGGCGAGTAATCTAACCACTACCCTATAGGATTCCACTACATTACATGGTGAAGTTGTTTTTCAAATGGTGATTTTGTCTTTTGTGATTGAGTTTCCCAGGACACATAGTTTTTCCTTCTCAATGTCTTTTGTAGTTGTGCAATTGTCAACGTGGCACGCTTACTGTAGGAAATCGAGATTTTTCCTTCTTTTAAACTACTTCCCAAACACCCCCCTCCCAGCTCGGGTCACACGCTTCCTGTGCAGTGCCTTGGGACGTCCTCCCGACGTGAAAGGCGCTCTGTAAGTGTAATTTGTTGTTGTTGTTGTTGTTGTTACTTCTGTGGCTGAATTTCTAAACCCCTGCAGGTATGGACATGTCAAAGGATATATTGTTTTGGTGCAATGCTCCATTGCAATAAGTCTACTATTGTGTGAATACCACAGAGAAAAGTGCTATTGGCATATTATACCTGGCAGCCTTTCTTCAAAGGGACATAATTTATGGATAGGATGAAAAATCTCACCTGTTCTTAAGGGAACATTCTCTTCATTGTACGTTCTTTGCAAACCAGCATGCCTGCTCCTTCTAGAACACAAAGGAATTTCTTCTGGTGCCATTGCCAACAACCTCTACAAGCAAAATTGATCAAATCACTTTGTGCTGTTTGTGTGACATAACTGTGCATCCAATGGATGCAGCCCACAATACACAATTTACAGTATATCCTGTGAAGTGCTTTCAGGAGTCACCTCCCAGTGTGAACGGGGCTACACCAAACGCAAGTAATAGGATTATTTCCAAGATGAGTTTCCGTATATGTCAGTCAACCGGTTAGGCCCCGAGATAAATTCCAGGCAGGGTGAAACCTTGGACAAGTTTCTTTACCCCACATGCCTGATAATAATCCCTCAAAAAAAACAATAATAAATTGGTCATTTCAATCCACGACTGATTGTGGAATTCTGCTGTGCGCAATTGGCTGCCGCGTTTCACCCACATATATATGCAGTCAATTCACTTTACAGTATACTCTGTGAAGCGCTTTAAGACATAATAATAATCCTTGCATTTGATATAGAGCTTTTCACATCTTATTGATGTCCCAAAGCACTTCACGGAATATATACTGTATTGTGGGCAAAACGCAGCAGCCAATTTTGCACAGTGGCGTCCCACAAACAGTCGTGGATTGAAATGACTAATTTTATTATTGTTGGGTATTTTGTACGGATTATTATTTCTAAAAGACATTAAAAATTCTATGTCAAATGCAAGGATAATTATTATTATTATTAAAATAAACTGTGTTCAAAGATTTGCGATTTTTTGCTTCCTGAAATCTAAAGATCTTGTTTCATTTTAGACCAACCGATGATACCAACCAACCTCCTGGTCGAGGCGTCCTCTCAATGCACGGTCTGAGTTACGGGGTAATAAGAGTGGATTCAGAAGAGAAGCTGTCTGTTTTAACGGTACAAGATGTTGGCATGGTCATGCCAGGAGGTACGGTCACCATTGAATGATGACAGATATTCTTCTCTTTGATTGATAATAATTATAGTATTATAATAATAATACAAATAATAATCCTTGCATTTGATATAGCGCATTTCACATCTTATCAACGTCTCAAAGCGCTTCACAGAATATACTGTAAAGTGAATTGACTTTTTGTGGGCGAAACGTGGCAGCCAATTGTGCACAGCAGTGTCCCACAAACAGTCATGATTGAAAATGACCAATTTTCATTATTGTGGTATTTTTTGAACAGATTATTATCAGGCGTGTAGAGTAAGGAAACTTGCCCAAGGTTTTGCTCTGATCTACCTGTATTCAAACACAAGTCTCACGCTTGTAAGACAAGTGCTCTTACCACTGAGCTTCAGGAGCTCCACATTGCATTTGATATACGTAGTCTGGTGGCTGTTTGTTTTTTCAGGCAAACAAATGATTCGCAATATTGTGGCTAATTTATATTAAAACTGCATTCAATATTGTGACTTATCGGATTGTCGAGACATCTCAGGATTTTACTGATCGTGTATTTATAGGCGAACACCGTAGCCAATTTCGTGGACACGGTAGCCAATTTGTGTACAGCAATGTCCCACAAACGGCTAAGAAGAGAATGACTAGGACACTGGGAGGAACTTTTTTCACTCGTCAAATAGTAATAATTGTAATGTAGGAATAATCAGAAGTATCAGCGCTTTGGGATACTCCTCCCGACGTGAAAGGCGCTATATAAGTGGAATTTTGTTGTTGTATTTGTTGTATTTGTCATGGGGGTGGTGGGCGGGGGGGGGGGGGGGTTGGGGAAGTGAAATGATCTGCAAGGGTATGGGGAAAGAAAGGAAAATGGGGCTGAAAGAATTGCTCTTTCAAAGAGACAGCAAAAGCGTGATGAGCCAAATGGCCTTCTTCTGGGCTGTACATTTCTATATTTCAAAGTACAGAAGTCTTTAAAGCTTATGTACGGGTTGCAATCAATTTAGCAGTCGGTTGTCTTATATTGCAATGATTATATCAAATGCAAATGTAAAGATTATTATTATGCGCATTAGAGTCCTGCAAGGGATGCACTTAGTTATACCATACCATACAATTTACATTCATATATTGCCTTTCAAATCATGAGGGCTTCTCAGAGTGCTTGGCAGACCTAGGTACGCACCTGCGCTGAGCATGGGAGCCAAGGTGGGTGGGGAGGACAAAGATGGATGAAAGGTTGGTCAAAGGGTTAGATGAGGGCGTTATGTAAATGCAGGTGCCTGATGTTGTCATTAAGCTTGAAATTGAATGTTGTTTTAAAAAAAATTGGTCATTTTAATCCACGGCTGTGCGCAAATGGCTGCTGCGTTTCGCCCACATATATGCAGTCAATTCACTTTACAGTATATTCTGTGAAGTGCTTTAAGATGTCTAGAAGATGTCAAATGCAAGAATTATTATGATTATGAATATTATTATTATTGTTGCTGTGGAGCATATGGTTCAGAGAGAGCTATATTTGCAGGCTTGATGGAATTTACCGATGGTAGACCAGAGAGGTGAACAGCAAAGCTGTGGAATACCAAAATGATTTTGTGATATACGGAATGAAATGTTATTTATGAAATAAAATATACAGATTTTATTATAAGTCATGAAAAGTTTAGCGAAAATCAACGTAAGCAACGGAGAGGGTTACAAATTGACTTTTTCACTTGGATTGGTGGGGATGTGCTGTCCGTGTGTGCTATGCTGCAGTTAATCTCCGCTGGATGTTCTATGATATTGTAAACGCGTGTGATGAGGGAATTGTTAAGCTGATGATTCCTGATTACGTCCCGCAGTTGCGTACTACAGTCAAACGCTGTTTTGATTTAGTGTTAAACGGTTTAAGCGACAATGCACAAGTGAATACATTGTAATGGCGGATAGGAGAGGTCAGCCCATTTGAATGTTTTCAGGTCAATCCCTGCTGGAGTACAAAGGCCAATATATTCTTGCTGCTAAATTGTTTTACAGAGTGCTAAACGGAATTACTCCTTTGAGGACAAAACTGGCCTTTGGTTGCATCTAGGAATTAGACCAGTTTCAACTCTGTCGGAGAACATTGGATTACAGTGTGAGGCATTCGCTCACAAAACATACAGTCAATTCACTTTACAGTATATTCTGTGAAGCACTTTGAGACACCTCAAGGGGATAAAGCGCTATATTAAATGCAAGGATTATTATTATTCAATATGAGTGTGAACCGATGGCAGGTTATTTTTCATACAATACACGTAGATAGATACCCATCACGAAACTGGTGTGTGGTGTGCAATCACATACACACACCTGTGTGTATCACACACACAGGTGTGTGTATAATCCTTGCATTAGATATAGGATCTTATCATGTCTTTTAGACTTCTCAAAGCACTTCACAGAATGTACTGTAAACTGAATTGAATGTATGTTTTGTGGGCGAAACGCAGCAGCTAATAAAGCACAGCAGTGTCCCACAAATAGTCGTGGATTGAGGGACCAAATAATTATTATTATTATTTTGAAGGAATTATTACCCGCGATCCGCCAATCGACTAACAGCTAGGTTCTTACTTACTGCTAGGTAAACAGAGGCATGTGGAGCAAGAAAACTTGCGTAACATTTCGCCTTACCAGGAATCGAACTTGCGAGGCAAGTGCTCTAACCACTGAGCTACAGGAATGCACGCACTATAAATTGTTGTGGTGACCGTGTGTTTTTATTGTGGCGAAACGCAGCAGTTAATTTGCACACAACAATGTTGCACACAATGTTGCTTCTTTTCTGCTCACACCCCACTTCTCTTCCCACCACATTTGCTCAGCTGGCTGGGATGTAATAATAATAATAATAATAATAATAATAATAACAATAATAATAATCCTTGCATTTGTTATAGCACTTTTCACATCTTATCGAAGTCTCAAAGCGCTTCACAGAATATACTGTAAAGTGAATTGACTGTATATATTTGTGGGCGAAACACAGCAGCTAATTGCGCACAGCAGTGTCCCACAAACAGTCGTGGATTGAAATGACCAATTTTTATTATTGTGGGTTTGTTTTGGACAGATTATTATTAAGTGGGTGGAGTAAGGCAACTTGACCAAGATTTCGCCCTGATCTGCCTGGATTCGAACACAGATTTACTGCACATTCCTCATCCCCTCCTCCCCATAATTGTCCAGTCCACTATGTTGAAATTCTGATCGACTCCCTCCAGTAATTGAGCACAGCTCTGGAATATTAATCTCCATTTACATCTTGTGCTGTTCAGCTCGGAGCAGTTTTTTTTCACAGATGACTCATTCTCGTCCCAGCAACAAAGGAGCTGTCGTTTACCACGGAGAATTTTGTTCATCTCTGTCAATCTTTATTCATATACCCATCAGCAATGGTTCCAACCAAATATTTATTCAGCTCTTACTTGTAACATATTAATAAGTTCAATGTTGCTGGGATGTATGCACTATGAGTTTCTATCTGTCTTCTAATTTCTGTTTTCACTTGAGGCACCTTTATATTAATAATAATAATAATAATCCTGCCATTTGATATAGGACTTTTCACATCTTTTAAATGTCTCAAAGCCCTTCACAAAGTACTGTATACTGTAAAGTGAATTGACTGTGTATATGTGGGCAAAACACGGCAGCCAATTGCACACAGCAGTATCCCACAAACAGTTGTGGATTGAAATGACCAATTTTATTATTGTGTTTTTTTTGAGGGATTATTATTAGGCATGTGGAGTAAGGAACCATGGATTGAAATGACCATTCTATAATTTTATCAAGGGATTATTAGCAGTTATTTGAAACAGCATTTGTCAAATGTCTGACTGCCCTTGTCCTCCCCGACCTCCACACTCCTCCCCACCCAACCCCTCCACAGCCAGTTTTGCAAATAAGAATGCAAACTCTAAAAGCAGGAATTTTTAAATAACAGGGTTGGAGGATTTTAAATGCATTTTTGAAGAGGACAAACTCAATGCTGTCTATTCAGTGCAAAGTTTTCAATCCTCAAGGGTTTGTCTGGTAGTGATGTTCACCAAGTCAGAGTAAGATACTTGAGAATTAACCTGAGTGTAACTGGAGTGATTTCATACTCACTCTTGTTCTGTTCAGTTTGCCATAACAATTTAAAGGTCTGCAGTTTTAAGAATAAATTGTCAGGTCCAAAACACTGAGACTGTCCAGCGCTTTGGGATGTCCTCCTAACATGAAACAACAACAACAACAATAACAAAATTACATTTATAGGGTGCCTTTCACGTTTTTCATCGGACAATACCAACAATTTACATTTAATAATAATAATCCTTGCATTTGATATTGCGCCTTTTCAAATCGTTGAGACATCTCAAAGAGCTCTATTGGAATATACTGTGTAAAGTCAATTGACTCTATACTTTGTGGGCCAAACTATCTTTCCTGTCTCAAAGCACGTCCTGGGAACCAAAACAGGGAAAAAGCCAAAGAATACCGGTAAGTTAAATAAGGTTCCTCCGTTAATATTGTCCATGGTCTTTATTTTCCAAGCTCTGTATTAGGGCCCTTATTGACCTTGATGCTTTCAATGAGATCCAGTTATATTAGTGTTTCTTGGTGCCCTAGTGCCTGAAACCTTACTATTCTTGGAACTCTGTTGACAGTTCAATGATGTTTCGAGCCAAGAGTGCCAAGACTTGCTTAGTAATATTCTCACTGTATCCCTCCAGCAGTGAATCAGCAAGCCTTGCAATCACCTGCGTTGTTGACATGAATGAAATGCCTTTCGATCGATCCAAGGACTCGATTAGTCTTGTTGGCAATGAGACCAGTTTTGCTTTGTGGTACTACGAAGAGATAAGTTGGTAGACAAGTCGAAAGTCGTTTAATGGGTTCACATTTTGTTGTGTGCTCATTTCTCACATTCTCCCGCGGCAATCTTTAATGCCTTTAATTTATGGGAAGCCAAAGGAGCTTTACACATGTAATTTTGATCTTGTTGTTATATATTGTTGTTGTTGTATATTCACCCACAAATATACAGTCAATTACTTTACAGTACATTCTGTGAAGCGTTTGAGAAGTCTAGAAGATGTGAAAACAACAACAAAATTACATTTATAGAGCGTCTTTCACGTCGGGAGGACGTCCCAAGCCGCTGAATGGTCAGTTTGAGACCCGAGCAATGGGGAGGGACACTGTGGGGGGGAGAGGCGGGAGAGAATTAGGAGGGGAGAGAGAGAATTGGGAGGGCAGCAGAAGGCATGATCGAAGAGGAGGGTCTTGAGTCCGGCCTTGTAGGAGGCGAGGGAGGGAGCAAGGCAAAGCGACTGTGGGATGGAGTTCCAGAGTGTGGGGGCAGAGAGGCTGAAAGCCCATCCGCCGATGGTAGGGCAGGTCGGGCGGGAAACATGGAGCAGGTCAGAGCCTGCTGAACGGAAGGGGCGCTATACCAAAATACAAGGATTATTATTATTATTATTATAAAATGTGACTTTACCCACGAGTTTGCCCTTGATACGTGTTGTAATTTGAATCATTTCCTATTCCTTACCTCCCCAATGACAGGGTGACAAATTTAGCAATGAAACTCTGAGCTAGTATTTGAGTGACATTTTTGTGGAAAGTCTATTCACCATTGTACATCAGTCCCATCGCATCTTAAAAAGACCAGTTCAATCAATACTGATTTCCAAATTAAGTTAGAATTTATGCTACAGAAGAACTGTGTAAAAAAAACCCAGCAGCACTTAATTAATGTTTGTAAATTGTGGGAAAAAAATCTTGACTTGGAAGCAGTTCCTCTCAAGTCAGGCACGTGCCTAGATGGTGACTAAATACTAGTGACCCAGAGTTAAGACAGCATCTCTCCTTTTAAGGAATTTCGGCTCTTCCCTTTAAGAAATGTATTAGGTGTTTTACCCACGCTAAGCCTCACACGGTCTCTCCCACAATATGGTTCGACTTAGTCAGACAGCTTTCAGACTTTGTATCGCTCAAACCATCACTACTATATTAAATAAAAATGTTTGGGCATGCTTAAATCTCACTCCTTGAAGGGATCAGGAGTCCTCAAAAATATGAACTGTCAATATATTTACTTATATGAACACGTGAAGTGTAATAAAATTGGTCACTCAATCCACACCTGTTTTTGGGATGCTGCCAAAATATGCAGTCAGTTCATTCTGCAATATATTATGTGAAGCACTTTCAGATGACTCAAATGCTTGGTATAAGGCGTTATCTCTAATAATAATAATCCTTGCGTTTGATATAGCGCTTTTCACGTCTTCTAAACGTCTCAAATCTAAGGATTATTATTCTAATTACTATTATTATTGTTAACAGAACTCAGTTATATATAAAGATAGACTAAAAGATGTACAAAAACAAGGTGACCGTGATTGCAGGTAAGGCAAATGTAACGGTATTACTGACAGTATTACTACTGTCGGTGTAAGACTGTCGGCCAAGATTTTCTACTAGGTTAGTTCGAAGATACTCAGTGGGGTCGAAAGTGTGTGATCCACTTTGCCTCCGACGCAAAAATACATTCGATCTAAATACGGTCTAAATATGTATGAGTCTGGGATCATATTGATTTATTGGTTCACAGCACCGCAAACGTTTCCTGGACTGAACACATTGGAGATACGTTTTGGAGTATTGAAGGTCAGAGATTCAGAGATCACACACGTCACCCAGTAGCATTGTTTTTAGACACCATTACTCGAGAAATGTTTTTTGAGACGTTATGAATCCAGTCCCTGTAAATCGGACGCCTTATTATCAATGCTAGCACGGTTTCAATTCCAGCCAGGCCAGCATCTACCTCTCTCTCTCTCTCTCTTTCACTCTCCATTAATGTATCCTGTTCTTTGTCGCAGGGAAAAAACTTGCGTTCAGTTGAGGTAATCAAGTGGCTTCTTTCCCCGCAGGAGTGATGTGCGTAGTGAGACCAGAAGGACTCCCTCTGCTTTGTAGAACTGATGAAATAGGCGAGCTGTGTGTGTGTTCCATCGCTGCCGGCACTTCCTACTATGGTCTGTCAGGGATGACAAAAAACACATTTGAGGTAAGAAGCATTGGGCTGGGAGGTGGGATGGGGGGTGAACATTCACAGTTAATTATCGGACGGCTGACATTCTGCCTGGTTCATTTGAAGAACTGTATTAAATTTGGCTCGAACTGATATCGGAAGAAACCAAAGCACGCCTCTGGTTGTTATAGTGAAGATGAATGTACAGACTTCCTATTGAAGTCATTCTAAAAGTCCCATGTCAGGATTCAGCAGGGAGCTGAGCTGCGTCCTACGAGGACTATACAGTACAGTAGTTTGAAAGCGCTTGATGCTATCATTTTGGTGTAAAGTAAATAAATCCTCCCATGTTACAGCATTTCCCCCCCCCCACCCAGACTTGTGATCAGGCCGATTAAACACAGGTGTTAGCAAATGGAACGTACAATCAAGCAGCCTCATCTTGTTTGGCAGCCTTCGGTCTCCTTCAAGTCCCGTTGGAAGTCCTTTCTCTTCACCCGTGCCTTCGGTCCAACGTTTCACCCCTTGCCCTGAAATCAAACCCGGGTCTCTCGCTTGCGAGGCGAGATGCTCTAACCGCTCCTCTATAGGCTTCTGCAAATTATTGGTGTTGCCGTCCCTCCAAGCTGATAAGGCGCTTCACCAAAGGGCAAGAATAATTATTTATTGATTTCTGTCTTGTGTGTCCATCTATGTTATTTACCCCACTCTCTCTCTCTCTCGAAGATGTTCCCGATGCTGAGTTCAGGAGCTCCTGTCAGTGAATATCCATTTGTCAGAACTGGGCTATTGGGCTTTGTAGGCCCTGGGGGAATGGTGTTTGTGGTGGGCAAAATGGATGGGCTGATGGTTGTGAGCGGACGGAGACACAACGCAGACGATATTGTGGCCACGGCCCTTGCAGTGGAGCCAATGAAGTTTGTCTACAGAGGGAGGTAGGTATTGAATCAAAGGAGATTTAGGCAGTCCAATGTGGGAGTCTTGAAGAGGTCCATTCATTGGCACTTGTCAGAGAGTTAAATTGGCCGTAATGTAGGACAGTGCAACGAGAGGTCAGGACAGGGAAAACCCCAAATTGTGCATAATTATTGCCTGCATATTTTTGACACGAAGGAAGTTTCAGCTATCGACTGGAAATTGTCGAAACACTGTACAAAAGCAAAGGAGATGAATGAAGAAGAGCTTTTCAGAGATGCACTGAAATAATAATAATAATCCTTGTATTTGATACAGCGCTTTTTCACACCTGCTAGATGTCTCAAAGCGCTTCACAGAATATACTGTCAAGTGAATTGACTGTATATTTGTGGGGGAAACATGGCAGCCAATTGTGCACAGCAGCGTCTCCACAAACAGTCGTGGATTGAAATGACCAGTTTTATTATTATTTTTGAGGGATTATTATTGTGGAGTAAGGAAACGTGCCCAAGGTTTTCGCCTGATCTGCCTGGATTCAAACACAGGTCTCATGCTTGTAAAGTGAGTGAGTGCTCTAACCACTGAGCTACAGGAGACTCCATTTTGATTACGGTCTTTGTCTGTTGTCAACAGAATAGCTGTGTTTTCCATAAACGTTCTGCATGATGAGAGGATTATCATAATTGCCGAGCAAAGACCAGATTCCACCGAGGAGGACAGCTTCCAGTGGATGAGCAGAGTCCTTCAGGTAAAGACAAGATGATCAGAGCACTACATCCACATTAGAATATGGTAGAGTGGATCGAAGGTGATACGAGTGTAATTCAGACCATAATAGTTGGCTTGGGACACCATCTGTGGCCCATCTTCGCCGCTTGCTGCCGTTGCTCTGCAGTGCCCCCGCTGGTCATTTCCATTCAATGTTTGGGCAAGGAGAGGTGTGAACAGTGACAGCGATCGACCAGTAGATTAATAACCAGGCTCAGGCGCTGATGAGTTTTGTGGACAATCTTTTGGGTTGTGTGGGGGTGGTGGGGCGCAGGGGTGATGAATAACTAATGCTTGAGCATCTCACTGTGGGATGCCTCAACAAAACAAAACAACTTGTGTTCATGTGGTGCCCTTCACACGGGACAGCACAAGTGGCCTACAGTCCACCACCACATGTGCTCCAGCAGTGCCTGTAATGGGATGCCTGTCACTGCTCCAATTCCTCCATTCCTCTGCACCCCACTTACCTCTCTGACCTCCTCTCTCCTCTCAACAGCACCCGTTGCCTCCTCCTTGTCCCCCCGAATCCTCCATTTCACCGTCGGCGGCCGTGCCTTCAGCCACTAGGCCCAAAGGCTTTGGAACTCCCTCCATCACTCCCTTCACCTCACCACCATCCTTTCCTATTTTCAGGTCTCGCCTAAAGACTTTTCTTTTCAACCGCGCTTTTGGTCACCTTCTTCCCCCTCTCCATGGCTTGGCCCCGGGATCCGTTATTGGGAAGCGCTCTGAGACGCCATCCAGCATGGAGAGAGGACGCTATATAAATCCAAGTTGTTGTTTTCATCCCAGCATTATAAGTGAAACCCAGCATCAGGAGGAGGCTATTGGAATGATGGAACCACATGCCAGGAAGCTTCACTGTATTTGGGGCGAGAAAATGTCCACAGATTGTCCTGCATTTTACAGAATTTGGGTTTTATTCAAACAGTTTGAGGCACTTTCCAATTTTTCCACTTGTTTCATGTGATATGTGGACAGTAGTGGATAGATTTGTACAGTATCCGCTATCATTGTCCCCTTTTCACGTCAGGAGGACATCCGAAGGATCTGGGCAGTCAGGGATTCTGCACCAGAGTTCATGGTTGGGATTGGGAGGGGCTGAGTGTAAAAGTGTAGGAGTGGGAGGGCGATCAAAGGCACGAAGAGGAGGGACTTGAGAAGGGACTTGAAGGAGGCCAGGGAGGAAGCGAGGCAAGAGGGACTGTGGGATGGAGTTCCATAAGATGCAGGCTGAAGGCACTCCTGCCAATGTGAGGCAGGCGAAGTGGGGGACGTGAAGCAGGCTGGACCCCGCTGAGCGGTGGAACGGGCAAGTAGGTAGAGGGTTAGGAGGTCACAGAGGTATTGGACGAGCAAGGCTGTGCAGGGCTTTGAAGATGAAGATGAGGAACAGATGTTAGACCTCTGAGTGATGGGGGACCAGTGGAGCTGGGCGCAGATGGGACCGATGGGGTCACGGATCCCGGTGCGGGAGAGGTCACGGGGCTACAGTATTCCCGGATGATCTGCAGTCTGTGGAACGGAATATAAAATTAATATAAGGAATGGGAAGCTGGTGATGGATTATGTCAAATGTTTTTTCCATTAATTGTTTTCTGAAGGCAATCGATGGGATCCACCAAGTTGGGGTGTATTGTTTGGCGCTGGTACCAGCGAATACGCTCCCTAAAACTCCACTGGGCGGCATACACCTCTCGGAAACTAAACAATGCTTCTTAGAAGGCTCCCTCCACCCATGCAATGTGTTAATGTGTCCGCACACATGTGTAGTGAACCTGCCCAAACCAAGACAGAAACAGCCAGGTAAATCAGGCGCCATAGCAGTAATTGTCGGGATGATTATTCTGATTATTAGCGTTGGTGGAAATCTGTGCTTTATTTTTTATTGTATCGATGGGGTAAAATCAGCTCTGAATCTGTGGCTTTTTTATATTCTGGCGATGTTTTTAAGTTGGAAAATAGCACAGACATCATAGGCTGTGTGTTTTTTTAACTTAATTTTTTTTAAATGACAAAGGACAAATGGGGGCTTTCGTTTCAGAGTTAATTTCTACAATTTATGAAAGTGAAACTGCAGTTTATCAAGTGATTCTCTTTTCAGATTTTACAGCCTATTGAAATACTGTCTCCTTCTCTTGATTTCCTCCCCGCTGTCCTCCCCCCACCCCACCTCCTGTCCACAGAGATTGGACCAGCTTCCGTCATGGTGGGAAATTTGGTTTCCGGAAAGCGGATCGCTCAAGCTAGCGGGAGAGATTTAGGACAGAATGAAGATAATGAACAGGGTAGAAAGGTGGGTAACTTTGTACTCTCATGCATTCTGTGCTGTAGCTCAGTGGTTAGAACACTCACCTTATAAGCGTGAGACCTGTGTTTGAATCCAGGCAGAACAGGGCAAAACCTTGGGAAAGTTTCCTTACTCCACATACACACGCCCAATAATAATCCCTCAAAAAAAACACCATAAAAAAAAAATTGGTAATTTCAGTCCACAATTGTTTGTGGGATGGGACACTTGCTGTGCACAATTGGCTGCTACGTTTCGCCCACAAATATTTACAGTCAACTCACTTTGCAGTATATTCTGTGAAGCGTTTTGAGATGGCTACAAAATGTGAAAAGTATTATATCAAATGCAAGGATTATTATTATTATTGTTATTATTGTTATGAATGAAATAGCTGGATCCCAAGCTGGAGTTTCAAAATGCACGAAAAATAAATTGCCCGAGGATTTGGAATGTGATATGACTTGTAACAATACTTAAAAAGTAAAATGAATCAAACAGGATGGTTGACACGCAGATTTACATACATTTATGTGAAGGTTTATGTCTTAACCGACATGAGAAAGGTAAAAGTTAGCTTTATTATTGCCTTTAGTGTTTGTGACTTACACTGTGCGGTGATTCACAACTGTGTCGCCACACAAATGTGCTTTGAACGTTGTTGTGTTATAAGTATTCGAATAGTGTTAGGTTTGTGCATACCTAAAAAAAAAAAAAACTGCCTCCAGCAATATTCTACTCTGTTGCGTTAATTTTTACTCCACTTCTGGTTGCAATGCGAGCCAGCCTTGTCAAGGTACAGTTGGTTAATTGTGCTCCACGATATTGTTGAGCGATTGCCAGAAATGTATTAAAAGGTCGGTAATATCAAGTTTGCTTGTCTCTTTAATAATAATAATTATTGCATTTGATACAGTGCTTTTCACGTCTTCTAGGCGTCTCAATGCGTTTCACACAATATACTATAAAGTGAATTGACTGTATATTTGTGGGCGAAATGCGGCAGCCAATTGCGCGCAGCAGTGTCCCCACAAATGTTTCGCCTTGCCAGGCAGGTCTCTTCGCTTGTAAGGCGAGTTCTCTAACCACTGAGCTACACGACTCCACGAATGTAGTAGGAAGTTGGAATAGAATCCTAATCCCTACGCTTGATACGGCGCCAATCAGGTCAGGAGGACGTCTCAAAGTGCTTCACAGGATTTGCTATAAAGTTTAATGACTGTATATCGAAGACAAATGTGGCAGCCAGTATCTCACACAAAGCCGTAAAGCGAATGACAAGTTTTGTCTGGTTATTTTGGCCTGGTCATCGGGAGAAACTGTTTTCTCTTTTCGAATAGTGCCAAGGGGATCTTTAAAATCCAACTGAATAAGCATCGTCTGGCAGGAAGGTTTTGTGCAAAATAGTCTGTACCAAGCGCACAGCTCGAATAGTCTCAAACTGCATTTTTTAAATGTAATTATTGTAGGTATTACTAGATACCAAGATATCCAAGATATTTATTTAAACGTGTGACTGATGTGCTTTCCTTTCAGTTTATGTTTTTGTCTGAAGTTTTACAATGGCGTGCGCAGACCACCCCCGATCACGTCCTATTTACGCTACTGAACTCTCGGGTAAGTTTTGCATCGAGTCCACTGATAGCAAAGTGCTCAGTGGAATGCTTTGTGGTGATGTGTAGACAATCTTGCTTTCGGGTGCAGACAATTTGGATGTCGTTTGGTGACTGAATTGGTCAACGGTAACTGGGTTTCGCTGAGTCAAAAATGTTTTGTTCATGATAATTTAGTATTGAGCGTTATTATTAGTTTGACTGGATTGATGTTGCTTCATGGAATATGGTTAGCTTCTCTTTGAAATAATAATAATCCCTGCGTTTCACATAGCGCTTTCCACTTCTTATCAACATCTCAACTCACTTCACAGAAAAATGACAGTTTAGCTTTTGCACTATACTAATTATGCACAGAATAGATCCCCTTCTATCTCCTCTCCACTCACCTAACTTTGGGAATGATGGTGGATGGAATTCAGAGTCACACTCTAATAATAGACTGAGACTTTTAAGTGGTTGACAAGGAGTCTGGGATTTTGCTGCTCTACCTGGTGACAGTCTGTTTTGTAGGGTTAAGACCTGACCTCTATCCTTCTTTCACGATAGTCAGTGCCCTGTTAAACAGTGTGGCCACATCCCTCACTAGCTCCATGGTTCATTTGTTTCGATATAGTTTACTTTAGTGCTTCGGCAGGATTAACAGTGGCAGAGGTGACTGAGGGAAAATGAGAGAGAGACTGTCCAGCATATTGGGATATCCTCCTGACATGAAAAGTGCCGTAAAAAACAATTGTTGTTGTTGTTGTTGTTGCTAAAGGATTTTAACATAAAAGACTACATTTTAATTTTTTTTCATGTTTGGAAACTTGTACAGGAAAATGCATGAACAATGTACGAGCCATGTGTTAATTCTTTGTTCCTATTACAATGCAAGCAATCTACATTCCAATGTAGAGTTTTAAAGTGGTGTTCTTTGTTTAACAAGAAACATCCTAATATACATAAGAACATAAGAATTAGGAGCAGGAGTAGGCCATTGGGCCCTTCGAGCCTGCCCCGCCATTCAATAAGATCATGGCTGATCTTCTCACCTAATTTAACTCTGATTATCTGGATTGCTCTGATTACTTAACTCTAATACTTTGTGTTATTCGTCAGTATTTTCGCAATGGAAGATTATTTTAATGCCCTCTGTGTGTGTTGTTGCTTTCTCCCTCCTTCAGTGGAATTAGGATGGTTCCACATGTACAAGGATGCATTTATTCTGTTCCAAGTGGTTTATTAAACATTCCGAGTTAGCAAAGAATGTGCACTCTGATGCCTGGGTTGAATGTACCTTCCAGTCTGTATAAAATCACCTAAGTTGCCTAGTTCCAATGTTGACACCATGATAAAGTGAGACTTCAAACTTCATGGAAGCAAACTATTGTGTACTTTCTTCCCCACCCACCCTCCACCCCACCCAAAACTCTCACTCTCAGGGTACGATAGCCAACTCTTTAACATGCCTTCAGCTACACAAACGAGCAGAGAAAATAGCAGTCATGCTTATGGAGAGAGGACATCTACAGGATGGAGATCACGTGGCTTTGGTCTATCCTCCAGGTAGGCTCCTAATTCCTCTTTCCTCCTCTGCATTGTGTCATGTATCAGTTCCTCAACGGGAGGGAGGAAGTGCTGAGATTGCTGTACGATCCTCGTCCTCACCTTCGAGGCCATTCACGGCCTTGCCCCCACCCCAACCTCTCTGACCTGCTGTCCCCCTATGAACCTCCCCGCCCCCTCCGTACAGCGGGCTCCAGCCTGTTCCATGTCCCCCACCCGACCCGTCCTACCATCGGCGGACGGGCTTTCAGCCTCTCTGCTCCCACACTCTGGAACTCCATCCCACAGTCCCTTCGCCTCGCTCCCTCCCTCCCTCTCCTTCAAGATCAGCCTCAACACCCTCCTCTTCGACTGTGCCTTCTGCTGCCCTCCCAACTCTCTCCCTCCCCTCCTAATTCTCTCCCACTCCTCCCCCCTGTCCCTCCTCTTCTCCCTTGCTCGGGTCCCGTCCTGACTGTTCAGAGCCTTCGGACGTCCTTCCGACCTGAAAGGTGCTCTCTAAATGTAATTTTGTTGTTGTTGTTTGTTTGCCAGTTTCCCTGGATGGTATTTGTAGAATCACATCAGAACAACAGATTAACTTCTTAATTTCCCTTGCTCGTCGTTATCCCCTTTCCCTGCCTTGAAAAATCTCAAATACATATCTCCTCGACTGCATCATTTTCCCCGCTGAGTGTCCACAACTATCGAAATGCCTGGGAAAACGTCCCTCAATATTAATACAAATTGTTGTTAGCCCGGTCGGTGTAAGTGAAGGTGTATTTCACGTTGAGAAGAGTTGTGTGTTCTTGCCATTCTTTTGGAGACTTTGTTATTCTCATACCTGCTGCTCTGTAACCAGTCACCGGGAAAGGTACCGAGATTGATTTCCCTTTATGATTTATCTTATTCCTCACCACTTGCAGGGACAGGCCATGCTTGCACTAACAGTGGGAATAATTCAGCTACAAATACTACGTGAATGGTACGAGTTGGGTCTGCCTGCTCAGGTGGATGTTAAAAAGGTTCCCAGCGATTCCTATTTTGACTCATGGATGTTTGTGGGGCATTTCTGTACACAAACTTGCAGCCGTGTTTAGCTCACAAAATCTACTTCAGAGGAAATCCTGCGAAATGCTTTGAGACGTCTTGATGACGTGATGAGGTGCTATACTAAATGCAAGGATTATCATCATTATTATTACTGTGAAAGCATGTTAAAAAGGGATGATTGAATACAGCTGGCAAGAAAAGACTGGACAAATTGGAGTCAACAACAACAACAATGGTTTATATAGTGCCCTCCATGCCGGACGGCGTCTCAGAGCGCTTCACAACAACAGATCCCGGGACCGAAACAGGGGCAGGGGTAGAAAGGTGACGAAAGGCACGGTCAAAGAGAAAGGTCTTCAGCTGGGACCTGAAACTAGGAAGAGAGGGGGCGAGGCGAAGGGAGTGAGGAAGGGAGTTCCAGAGCCTCGGGGCATAGTGGCTAAAGGCATGGCCGCCGGGGGTGGAGCGGAAGATTCGGGGAACATGGAGGAGGCCAGACCCGGTGGAGTCTTCCCCTTTGCACGTGAAGATTGAGAGGGACATGTGTTTAAGATTTGCAAGAGATGGACGTTGAACGGTTGCTTCTACATATTAATGGGCGCAAAACTGCGGGATATAAATACATGATAGCCAGTAACAGATCTAATGGGGAATTTAGGAGATCGTCTTTACAGAGAGGGTGGTGAGAATGTGGAAATAAAAATCAGTGGTAATCAAAGTCATCAATGTACAGTATTCCAATCGTCAGTATGACCTGACCTGTCCTGTCCAAGGTTAGACTAATGTATTTCAAATTACGGTCTTGAGGTGCTGATTTATGCAGGGCTGTTCAATCGGATGAAACCGAACACAGTTCAGATCAGTGATTGACCAAAGGAGGATCATGCCGTTTGACAGCTATTTAAACTCTACTGTCTGCAGGTTGCCTGGAAGTTGGATTGCTGCTGCTTTCTGGATTAGTCGTGTTCAGATTAGCAGCAAATGCACTGGATTTCAATGGATTTATTGGCAGCGGCTTTAGGTTGACTGGGAATCTTATAATAATCCTTGCATTTGACATAGCGCCTTATCACACCGTTGCAAATGTCTCAAAGCGCTTCACAGGATTTGCTATGAAATGTAGTGGCTGTAGGCGAACATTAATCTTCATTGAATGATTACAGATCACACCTAAATCCTTCTCCTCCTCTTCCACCTCCACCATAATCCAGCCACAATTTAAATTCACATAGCTCCTTTCATGTCTTAGAGAGTTTTTAACACAGCTGACTGGAAGCCCAAGCAGTTTGGGACTGAGGATCTGGGAAACTCCAGCATGTAGGGGCATAGGAGGTCATGGAAGTTCGATAGGCTGAGGGCCATGGAAGGAAGGATTTGAAAGCAAGGATGAGGATCTTGAATGCGATCTGCTGATAAAGAGGGAGGCAGTTCAGATGAGCAAGTGCGGATGATAGGCGGGAGATGCTGTCTGGGTAGGAGAGCAGAGAGAATGAAAGTGTGAGAGGGGAGAGAGAGAGAGAGTTGTGAAAGAGAGCGAGTGTGACTAGGGGGATGATAGTGATTTAGAGAGGGGAACGAGAGTCTGTATGTGAGTAGATGTTGGGGGGAGCTGGAGAGAGGGTGGTTGACAGAGAGGAAGAGAGAGCGATTGAGAGAGAGGGTGAGAGGGAAGAGAAAAAAACAGAGAACTGGAGAGAGCAATTTCACGTCGGTGAAAAACAACAACAACAACAAATTACATTTATAGAGCGCCTTTCACGTCGGGAGGACGTCCCAAGGCGCTGCACAGGAGGCGTGTGACCCGAGCTGAGAGGGGAGTGTTTGGGAAGGGGTGAAACACGAAGGGGAGGTAAAAAAGTTCGGGGTGGAACAAAAGGCACGATCGAAGAGGAAAGTCTTCAAGCCGGCCTTGAAAGAGGAAAGGGAAGAGGCGAAACGGAGGGATTGAGGGATGGCATTCCATAGGGTGGGAGAGGAGAAACTGAAGGCCCGACCTCCGATGGTGGGGCGGTTCGGGCGGGGGGCTTGGAGCAGGCCAAGTCCTGCTGAACGGAGGGTCCGGGTGGGCGTGTAGGGGGAGAGTAGATCGGTTAAATAGGGCGGGGCAAGGCCGTGTAAGGTGAGGACGAGGATCTTGAACTCGATCCTCTGGAGGATGGGGAGCCAGTGGAGACGGGCGAGGGTGGGGTTTATGTGGTCGCGGAGGCGGGTGCGGGATAGTACACGGGCTGCAGAGTTTTGGATGGCCTGCAGCCTGTGAATGGAGGAACTGGGGAGGCCGACGAGGAGAGAGTTTCCGTAGTCCAGCCGTGAGGTGATGTATGCATGCACGAGTGTTTCGGCAGCGCGGGGGGTAAGATAGTTGCGGAGCCTGGCAATGTTGCGCAGGTGGAAATAAGCGGTGCCAGTCAAGGCGCGGATGTGGGGGAGGAAGGAAAGTTTTTGATCGAACATGATGCCGAGGTTCCTGACTGGCTTTGTGAGGTGGAGAGTGCAGCCTTGGATATTGAGGCTGGCAGTGCCCGATGTGCGGAGGCGCTGGCTTGAGCCAATCAGGAGGGCCTCGGTCTTACTCACGTTCAATTGCAAAAAGTTGTCCCTCGTCCAGGACTCGATGTCGGACAGACATGCTGTCAGAACATCGATGGTCTGGGGGTTGAGGGATGAGGCAGAAAGGTACAACTGGGTGTCGTCCGCATACATGTGGAATTTTACCCCATGTTTGCGGATGACGTCGCCCAGAGGGAGCGTGTAAAGGCTGAAAAGGAGGGGGCCTAAAACAGAGCCCTGAGGGACGCCGTGAGAAGCTGTGCGGGGGTTTGAAGAAAAACCGTTGGAGGAAACAAAATGTAAACGGTGGGTCAAATAAGAATGGAACCAGTCAAGGACTGTGCCTTGAAGGTTGAGGTGGGAGGAAAGACGTTGAAGGAGGATGGTGTGATCGACTGTGTCGAACGCAGCAGACAGGTCAAGGAGGACGAGGAGGCAGAGGGAGCCCATAAGACATAAGATTGCTTTGGCATCCTAAGCTCAGGATTTTTTTATTTGGGCCACAATGAATGTATGATAAATTGAGGAGGTTTTAATTTAAATTGAGCAATGCCTCTAAACGTAAGAGGCATTTGGAATTACCCGTTCGGTTTGTTGCCTGGAACTAACTCTTTTCCCTTAATCTTTGCTTCCCGAAACAGTGATTTGAATTCGTAAATAGTCAATTAGAACCATTCAACTGCTGATTTGAATTAATGGCATTAACATATTGAATCAATACAGTATCATTTACATTCATATCGCATCGTTCCACCACGAGGACATCTGCTGACTGGGTTCTCGAGCCAGTGGGTGGGGATGTGGGGTGGGGATGGAGTGGATGGGGGGGTGCGCAGTGTAAATGGTTAACAGTGCTGTCAAAGAGTTAAGTTTTGAAGCGGACTTTAAAAGGAGTTGAGGGGAGTCAAAGAGTCTGGCTTGGGGTTCCAGATTGTGGAGAAGATGGCTAAAAGCTCGCCCACTGCGGGTCGGGAGGACTGGGCAGGAAAGGAGATACGTAAGGGAATATAAGGTTGACAGTAGGACAACGTCAGGTATTCTACTCAGAGAGGAGACAGGCGAGAACTGAAGACAGCCATACAGCGGCTGGAAAAGAATCGAATGAATCGAATGCCATCTCCCTTTGATATATATCTATGTGTGTGTGTGTGTATGTTTTGCTCTACTCGGTATTTCTGGTGAGGTGGTCTATTTCGAAGCAATGCACCGCACTACATGTCGCGCCTTGCCGCTTTAGCTGTGACTACTGTGTTAATAAGGCCAAAAATGTTTTGTTCTTCACGCAGGAATAGACTTAATCGCCGCATTTTACGGATGCCTGTACGCAGGATGTGTGCCAATAACAGTTCGTCCTCCACACCCACAGAATATTGCTACGACGCTGCCCACAGTGAAGATGATTGTGGAGGTAGGCCAACGTTTTGACAATGTTACTAACAAATCTCAGTTTGTTTCTTGGTTAATTCTAATACCAAAAGGTACAACATGATTTACATTTACGCAGCAGCGCCTTTCACATCAGTAGGGTTGTGTGATGGTGTGGGTGGGGGGTAGGGGGGGGGGGGTTGGAGAGGGACAGGGAGAGAAGTCTCAAAGCGTTTTAACAAAGCTGGCTGGGCACTTTAACTGACAAAAGGACGTCCTTTGCGATTTCATCCCATAGTTGCCCAAATCGCACACTGTGTAAAAGGGAAGCCAGAGTATCACACAAATATAGGATAATCATAGGAATCCTCCATTCCACCGTCGGCGGCCATGCCTTTAGCCATTACGCCCCGAGGATCTGGAACTCCCTCCCTCCCTTCGCCACACCCCCCACTCCTCTCCTATTTTCAGGTTACACCTAAAGACTTTTCTTTTCGACCGCGTTTTCGGTCACCTTTTTCCCCCTCCCCCTGGCTTGACCCCGGGATCCATTATTGGGAAGCGCTCCGAGACGCTGTCTGGCGTGGAGTGAGGGCGCTACATAAATCCAAGTTGTTGTTATTGAACATAGGAATTGCTCGACTTAATGAAAAAAAGAAAAAGGTCCATCTAGTTCAGCCTGTTACCACCCTGTAGTCACTTGCTACAACAATGGAGATTCTGTATTTACTAATCAACATCACAGTGGAAAGCATTTTAGATCCTAGTCCTAACCTAGTTCTTCCAAGCAAACTAAACTTACTTTATGTCATGTCTCAAGTAACAATAATAATCCCGTGGGTTCGATATTGCGTATTATCTCGTCATTGACACGTCTCAAAGCGCTTCACAGAATATATACTGTGAAGTGGATTAGTTGTGTATTTTGTGGGTGAAATTACCTCCAATAATAATCCTTGCATTTGATATAGCGCTTTTCACATCTTATCGACGTCCCAAAGTGCTTCACAGAATATACTTTATCCCCAAACATATCTCATTTGCATTGGAACGAATTGACACTTTCTGCTTCCATCATCCCCCGAGGGAGCCTGTTCCATAGATTTACCGCGCGCTCACTCGATAAAGTAGCGTTTCCGCAGATTGTTTGGGTATTTGCCCCCCTTCAATCGCAGGCCGTGTTCCAATTGTCAGATGTCGACTCCATGCTTACCACAGCGTCAATATCAAGTTTCCACCCCCTTCCAATGTGTGCAAATGTTTGTCAGGCCTCGACCTTTGCTAATTGCTGTGTATTTCTTTCAGCAGAAATTCCTGTCTTTTGTACTCTTTATCTTCTCCCGGATCTGAGTAAAAATAAATCATTTCCAACTGTTTCACATGATTTTTGTGCACATTAAAGTTCAAACGAAGATGTGATAGCTGAAATTCTACCCAGCCTTTGCCTTAAAAAGTTAAGACCCACAATAGTATTTTGTGTGGAAAGTTCTCAAATTCAATCTTAATTTTTTTTGCAAGCCACATTGTGTTAAAGCGATGTGCACTATAGTGCAGTGGTTAGAGTACTCACTTCACAAGTGAGAGGACCCGGGTTTGATTCTCGGGCAGTTTGAAACGTTAGACAAGTTTCCTTACTCCATATGCCCCTGTTTACCTAACAGTAAGTGAGTTTTCATTTGATTGGTGGATCGCTTTTATTATTAGGTGTGTGGAGTAAGAAAACTTGCCCAAGGTTTCCCCCTGACCTGCCTGAGAACTAGCTGAGATACCCTGTTAGTGTCTCGAACTCTGGAAGGTCACATTACTGATTTAAAGCTTTTTCTACATATTCACCAAACACCTTCAACAATTACCTCAACTCAGCCTCTTGGGGACGGTTCAGAAAGGGATGAGCTGGCAGCTTTCGGTGTGTCAGATAACGTACTCTGTCTGCCCTTGTACAGTTATTGGAGTCAGCAACTTAGTCACTGCCTCACAATTCGATTCCTTTGTTAAAAAAAAAGATGCGCTTTACTAGCAATTGTTACCAACATTAACATTTCTCTCAACATCTCTTTTCTGGGTTATTTTTTGTTTGTTGTGTGTGTGTTTGTGTGTGTCGTTTCAAGCACAATTGTATCTGTTTGTATTTGCTATCGTGAAACACTGTTTCAAAGTTACTGGATAAATATTGATGAGCTGCCAAACCCAAATGTCAAAAGCAAGCGAATTCAGAGGACGTTTCCCAATCTAGATGATTGACAAGGGCATTGCAACCTGTTTAAAAATATATATATATACTGTACTGTATATACAAAATGTCCATGTGCAATTGACAAATTCAAGGTCATGTATAGCGTTTTGAAATCAACATTCAGTAGAAGCCCATTTATCCAGCACCCACAGGGCCTGGCCAATGCCGATTAAAGCGCCTGCCGGATATTCAGGTGGACCGCGGCCGAAAACCAACTACAAAAAAATTTAAGTTCTTTTAACACACACCATACACACCAGACTAGGTAATGGCAGATAGTAACAGAATGTTGTGTTGGTGCTTGTTGTTGGGGCTGCTCTCTTGTGCTTCTCACCTTTGCTGGTTGGGGTTTGCAGTCCAGCGATTCTTTTTTGTATGGGGTGTGCCAGGCGGGTGAAAAAGGCGGCAGCGCAATTTTGAAGTCGCGTGACTTCACTAGCTGCAAGCCGAAGCCCTAGACTCTACTAGCGGTAAACCGAAATACTGCACCTGCGCGACAATGTGGATTATCGGCCAGCGTTATCGGCTTGCCGCTAGTATGACTTTGAAATTGCGCTCCGTTTTTTTCGCCCGCTTGGTGTGCTCCATTTTGGGGGGAGTCGCTGGACTGTAAACCTCAACCGCAGCATCATGGCTTCTAGCGCAGCATCTACCAGCAGGGGTACCGGAACAATAGCAGTGGAGCATTTATAAATGTATAAATGCTCACCTGCTATTGTTCCGGATAAGTTCCAGTTTATCGAATGGGGACTTTTTTTGGGCGTGCCGGTTATACGGAAGTGCCGGTGCATCGAGTCATGGATAAACGGGCTTCTACTGTATTTCTTTTCTTAACCTTTGTGATCGTTTTATGATTGAACAAATCAATTTCAACATCCTCGCACTCACCTGCAAGTCACTTCATTCCCCGGGGCCTCCCTACCTCTTCGACCTGCTCACAGCCCATTCCCCTACCGCCACCTTCTAACAACCAGTTCTGGCTTTCTGTATCTCCTTGATCCCTTCACTTCATCTTTTGCTGCCATAATGCTATCTGCCACTATGCCCCCAAGCTCTGGAACTCACTGCCTCAGTCCCTCTGCCTCGCCCACTCTTTACCCACCTTCAGATCGCACCTGAAGACTCTCCTCTTCCACCATGCCTATGTCCAGAATGTTGTGGCCCGTGTCCTCTACCGTTCCAAACTCCGTGACCCCATCTCTCCCATCCTCGTCCGACTCCATTGACTCCCCACCATCCAGAGGATCCAATTCAAGATCCTGGTCCTCACATTTAAAGCCCTCCGCAACCTCGCCCCACCCTCATATCTCCTTACCAACCTGCCCGCACCCCCCCTCCACTCAGCAGGCTCAACAGCCTGCTCCACGTCCGCCAACTCACCTGCCCCACCAATGGCGGGCGAGCCTTTAGCCACTCTGCCCCCAACCTCTGGAACTCCATCCCACAATCCCTTGCCTCGTCCCCTCCCTGGCCTCCCTCAAGTCCTGCCTCAAGACCCTGCTCTTCGACAGTCCCATCGGTCATCCTAAATCCCTCCCCTATCCCTCCACCCTCCCAGCTCAGCGAACAAGCTGAAACAATGACTGACGTGAAAGTCACTATACAAGTGTAATTTTGTTGTTATTTGCACTGTGCACATATTCCTGTCCTTCTGCGTATGTGTGCCACTGTCAGCTACTTCAATACAAAACAAAATGCTGTTTTGTATTGAAGTAGCTGACAGTGCCTCGGATACATTTCAATAGAGCTTCCCCCCTGTTCCTTTGTTTGCTAATTCGAAAGAAATACATACAGATAGCTGTGAGAGAGTGAAATGGGAGATTTGCATTGTGCCAGAGCACTTTCATATTATAATAATCCTTGCATTTTGATTTAGCGCTATCACGTTTTCTAGATGTCTCAAAGCACTTCAGAGAATATACTGTAAAGTGAATTGACTCTATATTTGTGGGCGAAACGCAGCAGCCAATTGCGCACAGCAGTGTCGCACAACAGTCGTGGATTCAAATGACCAATTTTTATTGTAGGGGTTTTTTGGGGACAAATTATTATTAGGCATGTGTGCATGTGTGTGGAGTAAGGAAACTTGCCCAAGGTTTCGCCCTGACCTGTCTGCCTGGATTCGAAACACAAGTCTCTCACTTGTAAGGCGAGTGCTCCAACCAACTGAGCTACAGGACTTTCGTATTTTTTAATACTCAGAGGAAACTCCTTTTTTTTGTCATTGATTAGAAATTACTGCTAGGATTTGCTGCCGTCCCATTTATGTTTTGTGAGCAGCAAAATCATACGCTTGTCTTGCACTGTGCCTAACACAAAAGAGGGGGAAATTCGGCAAACTTAAGGATTTCTACATAGATTAGGCTCTGGTTGTTGGTTGCGAAATGATCTGATGTAGGTGCCCGGCATCATCTTAATAGATCCTCTTCTAACCGAGGCACCTGCTACATTACATTTTACAGAAGATCATGACTTACCTGACATGGACCATGGTCCTGGCCTGTTTAAAAACCACAAACTGCAAAGGCATGGCAATTTGCCCGGGGTAATGCTGTCAGTCACATTTCAGCCACCCAGTCTATCCCCGATGCGTGTTTTATTTTCCAACAGGGGATGGGAAAGGTCAACAAAAACGTCCTGTCTCGTGAATTATTCATGGACACGAGCACGGTGTGCTTTGTGCAATGTGTACATTCACTTTATTCTATTTCAGTGAGTGCGTGGCTCGTGACAGGATCCGGGGCATGAGGTGAAACAGCAAACGCAGACTATTCACTTAAGCTTTGTTACGTTTTTAGCAGAGGACAGAAGGAAGAATTCGAAGAATGCCCGATAAATACTAACACGCCACAAGATAACATAAGTGCTTGGTTAATCAGCTAAAATTGATTTTAATGTTCAGATGCATTGATATATCTGCTAGCCATAATAGAAAATATTAAATAATATATTAAATGCCTGGGGTTACATCATAACTGAACAATAGCCCTGTTTTCTTTCACAAAGGAGGAGATGAGGGGAAGTCCCAATCATGTAGTGTGGGTGAGGTGGGGGCGGAGGGGGATGGGAGGGTGAGGTGGGTAGGAGGACAGGAGCCTATCTAATAATAAATTAAAAATATTGTTAAACTTATTATTATATTACATTAATATCACTAATAATAATTTTATATAATATTGTATATTATAATATCTATTATGTTATTATTAATATATTGTGATTAGAATATTATTGTTATTATATACAGTACTATTATAATTTTTTTTAAATTATTTATTATAATTATTATCTCTGCCTGTTGATTATTCTAATGATGACAAATGTTGTTAAGTGGCGATCAACCAGGTGTATATCTGCCAGTCACTGCAATTAAGTCCAGGGACAATTGGAGATGCTTTTACAATAATAATAATGATAATCCTTCCATTTGATATGATGCTTTTCATGTCTTCCAGACTCTCAAAGCACTTCACAGAATATACTGTAAAGTGAATTGACTGTATATTTGTGGGTGAAAAGCGGCAGCCAATTGCGCACAGCAGTGTCCCACAAACAGTCGTGGATTGAATTGACCAATTATTGTTTTTTTGAGGTATTGTTATCAGGCCTGTGTGTGGAGCAAGGTAACTTGCCCAAGATTTCACCCTGACCTGCCTGGAATCAAACCCAGGTCCTTCACTTGCATGGCGAGTGCTCTAACCACTGAGCCACAGTGGCTTTCACGTTGAGAGAATGTCTCAAGGACAACAACAACAAAAACAACAAAATTACATTTATAGAGCACCTTTCACTACGGGAGGACGTCCCAAGACGCTGAACAGTCAGGTCGGGACCTGAGGAGCTGAAAGAAAGGAAAAAGCTGACACAAAAGTGTCGCCATTTGGTCTTTTCTATACGTTTAGAACACGCACGGGCTCATCATTCCCCCCCCCCACTCTAGACCATTTTATCCCAACCAATCTAAACAGGTAGTTTGGGAGTTCAAATTGGTCTGTGGAGCCTCGTCTCTGCTATTGTCGAAGCCACACCACCCAACTACACATTCCAACATGCCCCTCGACCCAACCGTCGCGGCGGTGGTGTGGCCCTCATTTCAAAGACATCTCTCGCCCTATCCCCTACTCCTCCGGTTCCTTCCCCTCTTTTGAACAGCTCACCCTCTCTCACTCCTCCCACAGTTCCTTCAAAATCCTCTTAGTTTATCACCCCCCCAAACTCTCACCCACTTTCATTTCAGATTTCTCTTCACTTTTAACCTCCCTTTGTGCCTCCTCTGATCGCCTTATTATTCTTGGCGACTTCAACCTCCATTTCACCCCCTCCTGCCCCATTTCCTCTGAATTTTCCTCTTTGCTTTCATCCTTCAATTTTTCCCTTCACATTTACACTGCCACCCACACCCACTGCCATCCGCTCGATCTGGTGATCACCCGAGGCCTCAACGTCTCTGGCGTCACCATCACCGACAAAGCCATTTCTGACCATTTTTTCATTTCTCTCAACACCTCTATCCCTCCCCCCTCCACCTCCAAACCCACCACCATCTTCTACCAGCCCTGGAAGAAGATTCCCCCACAAACCTTCACCTCTGCCCTCGAAACCTCCGACCTCCTCCCCCTGTGGCATTTTTCCTGTACCGACCCATCCTCCACCTCCACCACCCTCCATAACACCCTCTCCACTACCCTCGACACCCTGGCCCCCCTCACCTCCAGAACTGTCTCCCACTCCCGATCATCACCGTGGTACACAACTCACCTCCGTTCCCTCAAAGGCCAAGTGAGAGCAGCTGAACGCACCTGGCTCAAATCTGGCCTCACGGTCCACCGGCAAATCTGGCTGGACCGCATCAAATTTTACCGCTCCACCCTAGCCACTGCCAAATCTGCCTTCTACTCCAGGATAATCCTGGAAGAGAAGGACAACCACCGCCTCCTCTTCGCCACCACGAATCAGCTCCTCCGCGCACCCCGTCTCGCTTTGCAAATCCTCTCCTCAAACGAACGTTGTGAGGAGATGTTGGACTTCCTCGAGTCCAAAATAGAGAGAATCCGCTCTGCGGTTTCCTCCCCCCAGCACTCCTCCACCTCCGCCCCTCCATCCGTTATTTCAACCCCCACCCACCCCCCCTTTCATACTTTCATCCCCACCTCCCCGTCTTCAGTCACAAAAATAATCACCTCCATGAAACCAACCACGTGTTCACTGGACCCCATCCCCACCCCACTCCTCCACACCCAGCTCCACCTTTTGGCCCCGCTCATTTCTGACACCATCAACCTTTCCCTCTCCTCAGGCACCGTCCCTACCTCCCTTAAAACAGCCACCATCACCCCTATCCTGAAAAAACCTTCCCTTGATGCGTTGCAGCCATCAAGCTACCGACCCATCTCCAACCTCCCGTTTTTATCTAAGGTCCTTGAAAGAGTGGTTGCCTTCCAGCTCCGCTCTTTCCTCTCAATTCACTCACTCCTTGAACCCCTCCAATCAGGTTTCCGCCCTGCTCACAGCATGGAAACTGCCCTGGTTAAGGTTACAAACGACATCCCAACCACCTGCGACCAGGGCTCCCCCTGCCTCCTCGTCCTCCTTGACCTGTCTGCTGCGTTCGACACAGTCGATCACACCATCCTCCTCCAACATCTTTCCTCCCACCTCAACCTTCAAAGCACAGTCCTTGACTGGTTCCATTCCTACCTGACCCACCGCCTACATTTTGTATCTTCCAACGGTTTCTCCTCAAACCCCCGCACAGTTTCTCATGGAGTACCCCAGGGCTCTGTCCTCGGCCCCATCCTTTTCACCATTTATATGCTCCCTCTGGGCGATGTCATCCGCAAACATGGGGTAAATTTCCACATGTATGCGGACGACACCCAACTGTACCTTTCCGCCTCATCCCTCAACCCCCAGACCATCGATGTTCTGACAGCATGTCTGTCCGACATCGAGTCCTGGACGAGGGACAACTTCCTCCAATTGAACGTGAGCAAGACCGAGGCCCTCCTGATTGGCTCAAGCCAGTGCCTCCGCACATCGGGCGCTGCCAGCCTCAACATCCAAGGCTGTACTCTCCACCTCACAAAGCCAGTCAGGAACTTTGGTATCACGTTCGACCATAAACTCTCCTTCCTCCCCCACATCCGTGCCTTGACCGGCACTACTTATTTCCACCTGCGCAACATTGCCAGGCTCCACAACTATCTCCCCCCCGCACGCTGCCGAAACACTCGTGCATGCATACATCACCTCACGACTGGACTACGGAAACTCTCTCCTCGTCGGCCCCCCCAGCTCCTCCATTCACAGGCTGCAGGCCATCCAAAACTCTGCAGCCCGTGCATCCCGCACCCGCCTCTGCGATCACATAACCCCCACCCTCGCCCGTCTCCACTGGCTCCCCATCCTCCAGAGCATCGAGTTCAAGATTCTCGTCCTCACCTTCAAGGCCTTACATGGCCTTGCCCCGCCCTATTTAACCGGTTTACTCTCCCCCTATAAGCCTACCTGGACCCTCCGTTCAGCAGGACTTGGCCTGCTCCAAGCCCCCCGCCCGAACCGCCCCACCATCGGAGGCCGGGCCTTCAGTTTTTCTGCTCCCACCCTGTGGAATTCCATCCCCCAATCCCTCCGCCTTGTTTCTTCCTTTTCCTCTTTCAAGGCCGGTTTGAAGACTTTCCTCTTTGACCATGCCTTCTGTTCCCCCCCGAACTTTTCGATCTCTCTTTCGTGTTTCACCCCTTCCCGAACACTCCCCTCCCAGCTCCGGTCACACGCCTCCTGTGCAGCGCCTTGGGACGTCCTCCCGACGTGAAAGGCGCTTTATAAGTTTAAAATTGTTGTTATTGTCTATTCTGACACCTGCTGGATGTGAGAGCAATCCTCATCCAACACAGAATGAACCCAAAAGGAAACTCACTAATAAATCTCAACTCCCACCCACCCACCCACCCCATAAACATCGTGGAGAAAATAGTGGAGGCTGATCACTGCAGAGCGGGAGATAGGACATGCTTTCAGGTCTCGCTCCGCATTTGAATCGCAATGAAATCTCGCCTGAATTAGTAAATTTCACTCTCAGATCCCAGCCGCACACTGCACTCGCAGTATTATTCTCTGGTGAGGGGGAAAATATTGTTGTGTAATAAAGGCAAGTTTATGAGCAAACAGCAGCTGTGTGGTGCAGATTACATATAATCTGCTCTGTGACACACTGCGGGGTTGATAATTACGTTATGTTGTAATCGAGAAATCCAGAGTTTAGTTACGCTGATTTGGGGAGAAATGCCCACTCCGTCTCTATGTATTTTTGGAATGGAGTTCCCACGAGTCAGAGTCATTTTGTGATATGGAGTCCTGCAGCTCAGTGGTTAGAGCACTCGCCTTGCAAGCGAGAAACCTGGTTTTGATTCTAGGCAGTTCAGGGCGAAACCTTGTGTACGTTTCCTTCCTCCACACACCTGATAAAAACTCCTCAAAAAACAACAATAAATTGGTCATTTCAATCCACGACTGTTTTTGTGGGACGCTGCTGTGCGAAATTGACTGCCGCGTTTTAACCACATATACATATGCAGTCAGTTCACTTTACAGTATATTCTGTGAAGCGATTAGCTATCTGTAAGGTGCAAGGATTATTATCTACAGATCCAGTTGATGGGAAATGCTCCCCACATGCCAAAATTAACCCCAGTGGATTGTATATTACAAAGAATAATAATAATAGCATTTGATATCATGCCTTTCACATCAGGAGGACAGCTCAAAGTGCTTCACAGGATATTCTGTAAAGTGTAGTTACTGTGTACTTTGCAGGTGAATGCCACAGAATAGTTACTGGGCAGTAATACTGCACAAATAGTCATCAAGTGAACAACCAATTTTATCTGAAGGATTGTTGACCAGGACACTGTCGTGTCTCTTTCGAATCACTTTCTACTAGCGTTGATGGTCAAGTGCCGAGTTATTTCCTAACAGCCCCCATTGTTTTACAGGTCAGTCGATCGTCCTGCATAATGACCTCGCAATTGGTGGTAAAACTCTTAAGAACCAGGGAAGCCGGAGCAGCAGTTGACGTAAGAACATGGCCTCCTGTTTTAGATACAGGTAGGAGATGTGGGCTCAGAGACTGTGAGTGAGAAAATACACCCATGTAATACACCATGTAGGTAGATGAGCTTCCAATTCATATCCCACTGTAACAGTTGGTGTCATCCCGGACAATTTATTTTGGATCAATACTCAACAGACCATTTGATCGAGTGTGCATCAAAGATACTTGTGTACTCTGTGTTCTTCAATATCCCATGTCTGTCTGTGAGACGTTCGCTTTTATTGAATGGCTAACATTATGAGCCACGCATTCAAGCATCCCATGGTCCCCTCGCAACCGCTGAGGTTCTGCTCTCTGCAGAAACTTGTTGATCAGCAAAAAGATTGGATAGGGTTGGATGGATACTCGACAAGAAACTGAGAGAAAGAGAGAGAGGGATGGAGAGCCTCTGGGTTAATGAGAAAAACAAGCCAGAGAGTGAACTTTACATTAGCTTTCCCAATGCCACACAGAAACTTGTATACGGACTCAAGGGCTCCCAAGCATTGGCTGTGCCGAACTGTGTATAACACGTCCTGGAGTAGACAGTGGGAAACTGTTTCCCCTGGTTGGAGAATCTATAACTAGGTGCTCACATTCTTAAGATTAAAGGTCAGCTTTTTCGAACAGAGTTGAGGAAACCCCCTTCACTCAGAGGGTAGTGCATTTATGGAATTCTGTACCCCAAATGGCTGTAGATGCTTATTGAACATACTGAACATATTCAAGACTGAGATTGACGGATTTCTAAAGGGTAGAAAAATTACGGGATATGAGGACAAGGCGGGGCAGATGGAGTTGGGTTAGAAGATCAGCCATGATCGTATTGAATGGGGCCAAATGGCCTACTCCTGCTCCTAATTCCGATGTTGCTATGAATTAGGCAAGCAGCGTGTGTCCCTCCAGGGAGGGAGTGTGCATTCCATTCCAGTCATAGGGAGCTTCCCATGTGTAGCTGGCATACTCTCTGTCTAGTTTGGGTTACTCCTAAGTGAGTCAAGGGGTTTGTAAGTGGGTAGTGACACCCGGCTAACCAAAACAAATACTATCTCTATCAGTAACACCTGAAGATGCTCCTGTTTAGATTTGTGTAAAGCAACGGCAAAATTCTCCTCACCTGCTGTTTAGAATTGTTGGGAGGGCCAAAATTCGTTGAGATTATTGTTGAGATTCGGTGGATCGCTTGTGTAGAAACACTCAGCCAATCTTGGGATTTCCAATTTTGACAGTTCTGCAGTGCAACTGAGCGTGCCAACTGCACACTTGGAGAGATTGAGTTGAACCGCTTGGATCAGACTTGCAATGAAATTTAAGTCAATTTCACTTTCTTTCAGATGATTTGCCAAAGAGACGGCCTGCCCAAATATACAAACCCTCAAATCCCGACACTCTGGCCTACCTTGATTTTAGCGTATCCACCACAGGAATGCTCGCTGGGGTGAAGGTAAGATAACACAGAGATCACTGTCACGCTCATGAGTCCTTGTCTTAATGGAGAGTCACCTGAATAGAGTCTTTGTTCTATATCATACGTCTCGTCTTCCATACCAAGATAATTATCCGCAAAATGACAAGCTTTTTTTATTAAAAAATTTAAACAAGGAAATTGGGAGAGGTTAGGTTTGCATGGGATGGTGGAAACATTAAGCATTTTTTTCTTAGCTATTTGGATCCATCCTTGGGGTAGTTCTCTGCAGCTATTCACCGTTCACACCCTGCCAATGGTAAAACACACTGTGGTTTATCATGCTACACCCCTGCCAGTGTCGCCTTGCGGAGGTGTCTTGGAAAATCGTTGCCATTGGAAGAGGGAAGGTAGAGTCATCCAGAACCACTGCAACCCACCTTCCAGGGGCCATGGCTCCAGATTGGTGCTGGTGAGAACTGGAAGCAAGTCTAGTCTCTCCCTATTGCCCAAATTTGAAATACCAAATTATGGCCCAGGGGATAAAAGCTAATCTCACCATCACTTTATTTTTGGATGCATGCCCGATATGGATTTGAGTAGCCAAGTATGATTGCATTTAAGAAGGCAGCTCGTTCTTTAAGTTTTTGTGTGTAGAAATTAAATGGTGACGTACTATGTACTGTTCCGTACTGTTCATCAGTCCTTGCATAACATCAATGTTGCACAAATTAATAATAGTTTTACTCTAGTGAATATGTGGTCACTTTTGCATCACCTGAGGATTGATTATCTACTTGGATTGGACATGCAATGCAATTTTACATCATCACTTTCAGGGGGACAGAATTATCATAGATTATTATTCATTTACTTAGTTTTTTTAAATCCAAGAACAACCTATTTTGTGGGGATTTACAGTGTCAAATTGGATGTCATGTGTTCACCCACAAAATACACAGCCTCACCTCTTTAGAGCACAACCTGCCAAGCTCTTTAAGACATCTCGACGAGGCAATTAAAGCACGGTATAAAATGCAAGGATTGTTAGGATTATTATCAATCCCAAATCATCCTCTGCCCAATCTGCTGACCCAGCCCAGTTCCTTTCGAATATAAAATACAGGGTTTAACATAAAACCTTAACCTCACAAACTGTTTGAGCTGTTGACCCTCTGAAAATATAGTCAGTGATAGACTCACATAAGGAAGGCCACAAAAACAACTGGCTACCTGGTTAGGAGGCTGTTCTATGTAAGTATAGAATAAGATGAACTACATCTGTCAGTCTGGACATGACTGGCAACAAGTGTGTGGTTAAATTGGTCTATTGTAAGGAAGCTGAAAGTCCTATTCCTTTGTCAAGGTAATTCAGGTATAGTGTTTGCCTTGTGGTATTAGGGATCAATAAACCCATCAGTCCTGCCTCTTATCTTAAGCAAATTCAGTTGTTTTCAACAGGACTTTGTTTACCCGGGAAATCTTAAATCAGGAATGGTTTAAGAGTTTCACATTAGTAATGGATTGAGTTAACTGGCTGCATGAATCAGGCTTCAGTGCCGAAACTTGCATAAAATGAAACAACTACACATTGAATAGTTGGGAGACTGGGGAGAAGCTGGGCAGTTTGATTAGGTTGTCAGCTTGGAAAAGCAATGCTTAGTGGGCAAGCAAGCAGTGGTGGTGGTCACTGCAAAGTTTCTAATTATTTATTTATGATAAAATAAAAACCTAGAGTGAGTCCCGCCGTTGGGCGACTCGCAGACTAGAATTTTTGCATTGCTGGGAATAATATTTGTTTAATTATGATTTATTCCCTCGGGTAACTTAAATGTTCCATTTTGATTTAATTGGCGGTGGAAGAAGTTCTATAGATTGCTTTATTATACAAAGACTTTTTTCGACCTCTCAGCGGTCCTCATGTTTTTAAGCATAAAAGATCTTTGTTCTGATCTCTCGTTGCTAATGGAGCAAAAGGGACTGCAAATACAAGCTGATACCCAGCAAATCAACTCTACAGCCCATTAGAATATTTCCTCCCAGTAAATGCCCACATTAGGATAAGACCAAACAAGATTTAAAAATACAGAGTCCTACTCTTACTAAACCATGTCTTTGTCCTTGGTGATGTTTCAATGCTGATCGCTAAAAAGATCAACCTTTCCGATTCAATTTTAACATTGGAAAATCCCATTCTTGTGATAATATAATAATCCTTGCATTTGATTTAGCGCTTCTCACGTCTTCTAGAAGTCTCAAAGTGCTTCACAGAATATACTGTGAAGTGAATTGACTGTCTATTTGTAGGCGAAATGCGGCAGCCAATTGTACACAGCAATGTCCCACAAACAAGTCATGAATTGAAATGACCAATTTTTTTTGAGGTTATTATTATCAGGCATGTAAAGTAAGGAAACTTGTGCAAGGTTTCGCCCTGACCTGCTTGGATTCAAACACAGGTCTCACGCTTGTAAGGCGAGTGCTCTTAACCACTGAGCTACAGATCTCCTTTTTCTTAGCAAAAGTACTGATTTTCTTTATCGATCTGAGTGTATCAGATCCCAAGGGTCACTATAGTGCTAATATCTGTTGGCTAGATTCCAAATTTTTCCGAGTTTTTTTTTCTCTCTATAAGACAAACACTGCACACTTTTGTAACATGAGCAAATTACTGGGGCGGCAAGTGCTTTATTTGCGCTCTGTTCGCTTGCTTAAACACAAACTGAAACCTCTTTGACTTAACACAGACATTTTTGTGGCACAGCAACATTCGATCGAATCAGCAGGAAATGATTCATATATAATTGAGCAGCTAAATTTTTTTTTGCGTGTTAATTCCTTCCCTGGCGACTGTTTCCTAACGTGCCAAAATAATTCCCCCTTGAAACACTTAAGTCCCACCTCAGATATGCACAAACTGTACTGTACTCAACTGTCACTCACAGTGGAATAAGTAAGTGTTTGTTTTGTTCGCGATGAATACTTAGGGAACAGGGCATGCTGTGCTCCATTCATGAAATGTGCACGTGTCAGAATTTAACTGTTTTTGTGTATTAAATGTGATGCCGAACCTGTGTAAGAAATGTCCTGGCTCTGCGGACGGCATTGTACCCTCGTTGATGCCCCATCCACAGTTTTACTGACTGACGCCTTATCTGTCTCTCTGAGATCTGAACACTGTCTCTTGACGCTTCCATTTTTTCACTGACTTGTGACTTGGGACCCTTGTTATTTTGTATTCTCCTCCCCTGCCTCTGTCCCTTACCACGCACCTTCCTCCACCACACATCCGCCCCCACCCACCACACACCCCACCACCCACCCCACCCACTCTGAGACTATACTGCGACTACAACTTCAACTCAGCCTTTTCCCTTCAAAGAAAAAAAGGCAGAGAGAGTAAGACCGGACAAACTAAAATCTAACCATACTTTCTTTCGTAGGAAAGTCCGAGTGTGGAATGCTGGTCAAGACTTGGATTGAAATTCAGCGGGTTTCTCCTACTTTGGGAGCCTTTAACACTTTGTTTGCCTTGCAGCTGAAATACTGTAGTTCCGTTGTGTGATATGTAACGGCTTTCTTTTGTACACACTACTAAGAATTCTTAGTTTGAATTAAATGTAGAAAAACTACTGCTGGGAGGTTGAAGACTCTTACACAGGAGCACCTGGCATATATACACAGGCCTTGCCCTCTATTTCCATCAATCAGTTCACTCATAATGTGAGTCCTTTGATAGACTATTGCTATTTTATTGGTGAAAACCACCTTCTTCCTTCTATCTTGAGTATTAATCAAGCATTCAAACCTAACTCGATAATCTAAATGTGCCTTATGTTTTTCATTTTGAAACGGTGGTGTCCTTTTTTTGTTATGTTTAAAAATGAATGTCGCAATTGTTCTGCCTGCGTTAAGATGCTCAATGGGTTTAAATCAACCCTTGATGTTGCTGCAAGTTAGATTTGGCCATTCTCTCTCATGAAACTACCTCCAAACAGAAACTATTACTGCAGTTGATCCTCATAGCTGCAGCCACTTGACTAATTATTGCAATCCTAAATTATTAATGCTCTCAGAACTTGGGGAAAAAAATGGATTCAATAGGAATAGCTGATCCTCTTGAAACTGCTTTAGAAAAATCTTTTTATTAAGAGAAGTCTAACCATTTTAAAAGTAAACAACTGTGATTTTCTTTTCCTAAAGCCTTCCCTAATTTTATCACATCAGAAGTCTTATTTTTAATTATGAATGGCTTCCAGTGGAACCTGCCATCAAATTGTAATTTTATACCGCAATAACTATGATCGTATTAATGTGCAGATGCCAAAGTTATTATTATTTTTGTTTCCTGTGTGCTTTCTATTAATGTCTTGTCTGGATATCGACAAGTTGCAGTCTGCTATTTTATTGACTTCTATTTTTTAATTGAAATGTGTAGTTATGTATCTACCGGATAATGTTAAGAAAAGATTATTTGGTAAATTAGCCTGTTTTGGATGGTGGGGAGAGAGGGGCTGTGGGTTGTGGGGCCGGGGTGTGGAGTGGGGTGGTGGGGGAGGTGGTAGGGTGAGGAGGGGGATTAAAAACTGCATGTTTTGGCTTTTTTAAAAACTTTTTAATGGGTGATGTTGTTTTACAAAGGTGCTTTGAGTCCCAAAGGGTTAGATTTTTTTCCCCCAGTTGCAAATGCCACCCCCGAAATGGCCACTTACGAAAATGGGGGGGTTGGGGTTTTGGGTGCGGAAGGGTAGGGTGTTTGGAGGGTGGGGGGGCACCCATGCTGTACATTAACTAAAGCAAGAAAATCGATAAAACAGCGTGCGGGGGGAGAAGTTAGTTTTCAATTGGGTGGGTTTAATTGCACTTGAGGTTTTGATTTGATTTCATTCAAAGAAAGATTTTCATTTTGATAAAATGGGCCCTGTTTTTCTTTTGAAAAATCATTTTAGTTTGGGTTTCTGGGAATAATGTGTGTGTGTAGATATATATTAATATTCCTAAAATTCCTAAATTGCCATTCGCATTGCCTCTCCCTGACTGACAGTGGGGGATTGAGAGTCTGTGAGCCCAGCTTCATTAAAACCATTGCCGCATTACTTAAGCGCTTGGTGTAACCGAATGTTGTGGCAGCCAGGGGAGGGAGTAAATGAGATATGGCAATGAGGAGCCAAAGTCAGGCCCCATTGTGCTTACTCTTGGCCCCATCTTTGCACCTTCAGCCGTTTTTAGAGTGAACTCTTAAATTGTTCTGTCGCTAAGACGTAGCTTTGGTTATGAACATCCTGGATGTTGGAGTTTCCGTTGAGACGCTTTCTTTACCCACGCAGATGTCCCACGCAGCAACAAGTGCCTTGTGCCGATCCATAAAACTACAGTGTGAGCTTTACCCATCTCGAGAAGTGGCAATCTGCCTGGATCCCTACTGTGGCCTGGGCTTTGTTCTTTGGTGCCTCTGTAGGTGAGCAAACTCTGCTTTCTTCACTCCGCTTGGTACCTCCTCCCAACAGCTCAACAAATGGCTCAAAGGGCTTCAAGGGATCTTACGCTAAAGTACGATGACAATAACAACATTTATGTAGCTAGCACCCTTTCACGCAGGGTAGCATCACAGAACGCTCAACTGGGATATTTATATAATAATCCTTGATTTTGATAAGTGAATTGACCGTATATTTGTGGGCGAAAGGCGGCAGCCAATTGCGCACTGCAGTGTCCCACAAACTATCGTGGATTGAAATGACCTATTTTATTATTATGTGTTTTTCTGGAGGGATTATTATTATTTGTGTGTGGAGTAAGGAAACTTGCCCAAGGTTTCACCCTAACCTGCCTGGATTTGAACACAGGTCTCACACTTGTAAGGCGATTGCTATAACCACTGAGCTACAGGAGCTCCACAATTGAATGGGGCTTGTCGCCAAGATGGGGGAAGAGGGGAGGTGGCCATAAGTACAGTCAAAGAGGCAGGTCTTCAGGCATGATCTGCTATGTATTTTGTAAGGCAATTTGCACACAGCAATGTCCCACAAAGAGCCGTGAAGTGAATGACCAATCTATCTTGGGGATTGATAATCAGGACACCGGACACACACAAACTCCCTTCTCTTATTCAGTTGTGCCGTTTGATCTGTAATATCCACTTCAACAGAGTTTAACAGCAGAGTTTAACATCTCACCTGGAGGATGGCATCTTCAATAATAATAATAATCACTCAAAAAGAAAAACAATAATAAAAATTGGTAATTTCAATCCACGACTGTTTGTAGGACACAGCTGTGCGCAATTGGCTGCTGCGTTTTGCCCACAAATATACAGTCAATTCACTTTACAATATATTCTGTGAAGCGCCTTGAGACGTCGATAAGATATGAAAAGCACTGTATCAAATGCAAGGATTATTATTATTATTCAATAATGCCGCTCTCTCCCCCCCCCCCCCCACCCCCCCCCCCCCCCCCCCCACCCCCCTCCCCCAGTACTACATGGAGTGTCGGTCTAGGTTTTATAAATGTAAATACCATACATGGGCTTTGAACCACAACCTTCCGATTTAGAAGTGAGAGTGCCAACAACTGAGCCAGGGCTGACACCTGTACCTTACAATGTTAGTTAGTTTCACACAACACACTGCAAAGTGCGGCATTAATTATCCCAGTGTTAATTATTTCAACCCTGCAAATGTATTTACTTTTTTTGCAATCCTGAAAAACTTACACATTTTTAATAAGAGAAGGCTTCTACAGCAACAGTCTTGTGTGCAAATTGGTCGCCACATTTGCCCATAAAATACACACAGTCACACCTCTTTACAGAAAATCCTGTGAAGCACTTTGAGACATCTCGATGATATGAGATAATGCGCCTTATCAAATTATGCCATAATTAATAGTTTAGTAGGCAAAGGCATCATGTGGAACAACTCTCAGTCAAAGTTACATTTGCAACATGCCTTTCACGTCGGGAGGACGTCCCAAGGCGCTGAACAGTCAGGGATTAGCACTTGTGTTGGGTTGGGATCAGGGAGGGTGGAGGGCAGAGAGGGTAGGAGGATGGCCAAAGGCACAGTCGAAGAGGAGCATCCTGAGGTGTGCTTTGATGGAGGCAAGAATATAAGAATAAGGAGCAGGAGTAGGCCACTCGGCCCCTCGAGCCTGCTCCAACATTCAAGAAGATTATGGCTGATCTTTTAATCAAACTCCATCTGCCCACTTTATCCCCATATCCCTTAATCCCTCTATCCAGAGGCAGCAAAGGAGGGAGTGAGGCAACAGGATTGTGGTATGGAGTTACAAAGGGTAGGGACAGAGAGGGAAAGTACAGAGAGGGTGAGGACAAAGAGGCTGAAGGCTCAACCACTGATAGTGGGGTAAGTCAGGGGCGGACATGGAGCAGGCTGGAGCCCGCTGAGCGGAGGGAGCAGGTCTGTGTTGCAATCTGTTCTTAGTTTCTGTCAAATTGTCCATACGACAAATTGTCGCCCTCTGGGCAAAGTGGAGCCAAGGTTCCTGCTCCAAATCACTACCCACTACCCAGTGGCATTGGTTTGCCTTCAAGAAGTGGTTCAAGTGAGGATCGGGTCCCTGTGCATTCAAACAGCCAACTGACGCTCGCTGTGAGATCTCACACGTGAATGTTGACTGGTGCCTGCGCGAGATATCAGAGGCTGATCCATGGATTGTACTATAAATGTAATTTTGTTGTTGTTGTTTGTTGTTGTTGTACTCCACTCAAGAGGATAAGGAAAGGAGTGAGAGAGAAATACTGGAAAGAGAAAGGGAAATATTGTGGAGGATGGAAAGGACTGGCGTACTGACAGTTTTGTTCTAGTGAATTGGAAGAATTATGTTCACAATGTGTGGCCCGGCAGCAATGGGTAAACATCTTCTGTGGCAGAAAAAAAATATTTATTTGGTGACTAGTTTAAAAAGAATACAGACTCCACTCATCTGAGTTCAACGTTGTATATAATAGCTGCGTTGCAGGAATCCACTGCAACATTCTCTGTAATCTGTGTAACTGTGGCTCCAAATATTTTAGACCACCCCTTTTCAATGGTCTGCTAAGGGACTGTTCACTGAGGCACGTTAGTGCCTATGAAGTATTCAGCTCCTAATTGGGGCATTCTAATGATGAAGTTAGCTAGAATGCGCGCTTATTAAAAATCAGTATTAAAACAGTATATTGTGCCATTTGACCATATGGTCAAATGGCACAATATACTTACTATAGTATAAAACCTTACTATAGGAGAATAGGAGAAGAGCCACACAAAGTCCCCTGAAATGCTACAATTTGTTTTTCAAGTGACTTTAAAGCAGGAGGACCATATATATAATGTATTACAAAAGACTTAAGTTAAGGGAGTTCTGTGTGAAGTGTAGCATTAAATCGCTTGAGCATTAATTTACATGCTTTGTCTGGCATACTGGCGAGGCACGCTGAACACAACAGATGTTTAACTTGTATTGTTATTGATAATGAGTTGCAGTTATGTAGCTCCCGTCAAATGCAAATGGAAACTTTGCCAAGTGTGTTGCAAGATCGAATCGATTCGTTAACAACTACAACAATTACAACAAAAAGCTCAATTTGGCTGCCGCGTTATGCCCACAAATATACAGTCAATTTCCTACTGTTCTTCATCCTGCCCCGACCCCTCCCCCTCGCTCTTGTCCCTACCTGACTGTACAGCGTCTTGGGACGTCCTCTCGACGTGAAAGGCACTATATAAATGTAAGTTTTGATTGATTGATTGATTGATTGAAAATACATAGGTAGAGTGCCTTTCATGTCGGGAGGACGTCCCAAGGCGCTGAAAGGAGAGCTCAGAGTGTTTTTTTTCCATTCAAAGTTTTGGGGATGTGGAAATCCATGCCAAGTAAGTAGTAATCTAATAATAATCCTTGAATTTATCATAGCGCTTTTCACGTCTTCTAGATGTCTCAAAACACTTCACAGAATATACAGTAAAGTGAATTCACTGTATATTTTTGTGGGTGAAACATGACAGCCAATTGCACATAGCAATATCCCACAACAGTAGCGGATCTCTTCTATGCCAGCAACGACCTACGAACAACATGTAAAATCAAAATTGAAAGCAGATTTCAATCAAGAAGATGAATGCAGTCCCAACTTGGCTTCGCATTCAGGCAGTAATCTCTACACAAGTCCAAAGGTTGCTGAGTAACCTGCATTTGTGTAGTCCTGTAGCTCTCCTTACAAGTGTGAGACGTGTGCTCGAATACAGGCAGGTCAGGGCGAACCTGGGGCAAGTTTCCTTATTGCACACATCTAATAATAATCCCGCCCAAAAAAATACATTTAAAAACATTGGTCATTTCTATCCACGGGGACACTGCTGTGCGCAATTGACTGCCGTGTTTCGTCCACAAATCTATGGTCAATTCACTTTACAGTATATTCTATGAAGCGCTATGAGACATCGTGCGGAGCCACAAGAGTGGTGCAGAGAAACCCCAGACTGTAACCATTTCCAACAGGTATGAAGTACTTTCAACCTGTTTGGATAAGGAGGTCTGTGAGTAGGTTGGACAAACCAACTCGATAAAGACCATTTTAATAGGAGATACAACTTCCGAGATATAGATAGGCGTTTTTGTGAACGGAAACGCGAATCTTGGAAGGTGTGTTGCCTACCAGGTGCCAGGGTTGAAGACTTGACTGAGCGGGTGCATGAAATTCTGCTAGGGGAAGGGGAAAATCCACTTGTGGTGGTCCATGTTGGGACCCATGAAGTTGAGAGGAAAAGACCTGAGATGCTCCAGGGAGAGTACCAGAGACTAGGGAGTAAACTGAAAAGTGGAACTTCGAGAGTGGTGATCTCTGGGTTGCTTCCAGTGCCTCGAGCAAGCCAGTTCCAGAATGCTAGAATAAGGCACATCAATGCATGGCTGGAGAAGTGGTGTAGGAAGGAGGGTTTCTGGTTCCTAGACCATTGGGACCAATTCTGGGGTAGGTGGAACCTGTACAAAATGGATGGGTTACACCTGAACAGTGCTGGAACCAATCTCCTTGCAGGGAGGTTGTCGAGTTTTGTGGGGGGGGGGCTTTAAACTAATCCCGGGGGGTGAGGGTGGGAAACTGATCAGTAGTTCAGATACGGGAGGGGTAACAAAGAGGATAGGGGTAAGGGTAAGACGGGAGAAAAGTGCAGAGGAAGTAATTTGTGCCTTAGAGTGCATGTATGTAAATGCACAAAGTTTGAGAAATAAAATTGGTGAGCTGCAGGCTCAGGTTGCTGCGAGGCGATATGATGTTATAGCAGTAACAGAGACTTGGCTCAAGCATGGGCAGGAATGGGAGTTGAACATTCCTGGTTATAATGTATTCAGGAGGGATAGAGAAGGGAGAAAAGGGGGCGGGGTGGCAATTTTAGTTAAGGACTCAGTGACTGCCTTAGAAAGGAACGAGGTGGAAGAAGGACTAAAAACCAAATCTATCTGGTTAGAAATGAGGAGTAAAAAAGGTGCAGTTACACTGTTAGGGGTATACTATAGACCACCAAATAGTGGGGAGGAGATAGACAAGCAGATCTGCAAGCGTATCATGGAGAAATGCAGAGCTAATAGAGTAGTGATAATGGGTGACTTCAACTATCCCAACATAGACTGGCAGAATAGTAGAGTAAAGGGCAAGGAGGGAGAAGAATTCCTGAAGTGTGTGCAGGACAACTTTCTTGATCAGTATGTTTCCAGTCCAACGAGGAAAGAAGCATTGCTGGATCTAGTTTTGGGAAATGAGGTAGGGCAAGTTCAACAGGTTTCTGTAGGTGAGCATCTAGGGAATAGTGACCACAATATCGTTAGATTCAGAATAATTATGGAACGGGATAAGGAACGATCACAGGTGAGGACACTCAACTGGAAAAGGGCTAATTTCAATGAGTTGAGGTGGGACCTAGCCAAGGTGGATTGGAAAGAAAAATTGGCAGGTAAGACAACTAACGAGCAGTGGGCAGTGTTCAAAGAGGAGATAGTTCAGGCACAGGTCAAAAGCATCCCCACAAAGGTGAAATGTAAGGCATCGAAACCTCCCTGGATGACTAAGGAAATCGGGGCCAACATAAACCAAAAAAAAGAGGCTTATGATAAGTGTCAGGCTCAAAATTCAGAAGGGAACCAAGCAGAATATAGGAAGTGTAGGATAGAACTAAAAAAGGAAGTTAGAGGGGCAAAGAGACTGCATGAAAAACAATTAGCGAGTAAGATTAAGGGGAACCCTAAGGTTTTTTTACCAACATATTAAGAGTAAAAGGTTGGTCAAGGATAGGGTGGGGCCAATTAGGGACCTAGGAGGAAATCTCATTGTGGAGGCAGAGGGCATGGCTGATGTACTGAATGAGTACTTCGCCTCTGTCTTCACAAAAGAAAAGGATACAGCCAATGCCATGGTATTGGAGGAGAGGGTAGGAGAAATGGATAGAATAATTATAACCAGAGAGGAAGTTCTAAAAAGGTTGACGTCGCTCAAGGTGGATAAGTCACCTCGTCCGGATGGGATGCACCCTAGGTTACTAAGGGAGGCACGGGAGCAAATAGCAGGGACTCTGGCCACGATCTTTCAATCTTCCTTGGACACAGGGGTCGTGCCAGAGGACTGGAGGATAGCTAATGTTACTCCCTTGTATAAAAAGGGGCAGAAGGACAAGCCTGGTAACTACAGACCAGTCAGTCTAACGTCGGTAGTGGGCAAACTTCTAGAGTCCATAATCAGGGACAAGGTAGATCTTCACTTAGAAAGATATAGGCTAATAAAGGACAGTCAACATGGATTTGTAAAGGCAAATCTTGCCTTACAAATCTGATAGAATTTTTTGATGAGGTAATGGAATGGGTGGATAATGGTAGCGCAGTTGATGTAGTTTACATGGACTTTCAAAAGGCATTTGACAAAGTGCCAAATGAGAGACTTATTAGGAAATTGAAGGCCCATGGCGTAAAAGGGACAGTGGCAGCGTGGATCCACAACTGGCTGCGAGACAGAAAGCAGAGAGTTGTAGTGAGCGGCTGTTTTTCAGACTGGAGGGAAGTGAGCAGTGGTGTGCCACAGGGATCAGTTTTGGGACCATTGCTGTTTGTAATCTACATCAATGATCTGGACTTGGGTGTACGGAGTACAGTTTCCAAGTTTGCAGATGACACTAAGTTAGGGAGAATAGTAAATAGTGAGGAGGATAGTAGCCATCTGCAAGAGGATATAGACAAATTGGTAAAGTGGGCAGACACATGGCAGATGAAGTTTAATGCAGAGAAGTGTGAGGTGATGCATTTTGGGAGAAGAAATGAAGGGAGGCAATATAGGCTAGATAGTACAATTTTAAATGGTGTGAAGGAACAGAGAGACCTGGGGATTTGTGTTAGTGACTCGTTGAAGGTGGCAGGACAGGTAGACAAGGCTGTTAAGAAGGCATATGGGATACTAGGCTTTATAAATAGGGGTATAGAGTACAAAAGTCAGGAAGTGCTGACTAACCTCTATAAGACTTTGGTGAGGCCTCAGCTGGAATACTGTGTTCCATTCTGGTCACCACACTACAGAAAGGATGTGAAGACATTGGAAAGGGTACAAAGAAGATTTACTAGGACGGTGCCAGGATTGAGGGACTTCAGCTATGAGGAGAGGTTAGATAGGCTAGGGTTATTCTCTCTGGAGCAGAGAAGATTGAGGGGAGACCTAATAGAGGTTTATAAGATCATGAGGGGTTTCGACAGGGCAAATAGAGAAAAACTATTTCCACTCGCGGGCGAATCTGTGACTCGTGGTCACAAATTTAAAATAGTTTCAAGGCGAAGTAGAGGGGAGCTGAGGAGAAATTTCATCACTCAGCGAGTTGTTCGAATCTGGAATGCATTGCCTGAAAAGGTGGTGGAGGCTGATTCGATAACAACTTTTAAAAGGGAACTAGATCTTTATTTAGGGAGAACAGGTCCATTAGGCTATGGGGAGCGGGCAGGGCAGTGGGATTGAATCGCTCTTTTCAAAGAGCCGGCACAGACTAGATGGGCCGAATGGCCTCCTTTTGTGCCGTAAAATTCTATGAATCTATGAATCTAGAAGACGTGAAAAGCGCTATATCAAATGCAAGGATTATTATTATAATTATTTATTTTAAAAGTGCCATATTTCAGATGAGATATTAATCGAAGATCCCATGACAGTATTCTAAAAAAAAGGGCTGAGATTTATTTTGGAGTCTTGGCCAATAAAATTGGCCACTCACTCGGTGGCTGTTTGTGGGACATTGCAGTACGCAAATTGGCTGCCAGTTTTGCACACAAAATACATTCAGTCGAACCACTTTTCAGTATATCTTGTGAAGCTCTCCGAGATGCCTCAGTGAAATTAGGCTCCATTGCAAACGCGAGGTATAGAATTATCATAGACTGCATCAAATATATGAATAAAAAAGTTATATTTCTTGATTAACTTTTGTTTTACAAAGACAAAAGCATGTACCTTTACTCGCTATTGATGCAGTGTTAAAAGTTATTTGGTTGAATGGTTTTAATCTTGTGAGGCTTGTCCAGCTAGGACCACCTTACCAGTCAGCAATTTGGCTTGATAGGAGCTGAGTGTAAAGAATCCATGCCCCAGTGCCAGGCTCTTCCAAATGCTGAGCTAGGATAGTTGTTTGGTCATTGGCAGTGTCCTAGAGTACTGGCTCAGGAGAAAGACCTACCAAGACAGAAGTTCTGACATTCCTCTGCAAAGCATGTCACCTTGGAACCGTTTCAGCTTCAAGGAGACCTCACTTACCTCGCCCCCCACCACCACCCCCTCCCTACCCCAACCCCAACCTCCCACCACCCTCCGTTCCCGCCCATATCCCCCAAAGGAGGATAATCACAAGATGAAAATGAGAATATGTTTGTTGCTCTTGACTATTCTCTGTGAAACCTGCCTTGGGGAGTGGGGGGTTGCTGGGTTAGGAGTTCTGGAATTTCCAAACATCTGGTGTATATATATATATATATATATGAATTCCCGAAATCTACCTTGTACTCCAAACAAAAATCGGACCTTGTTTTGTAACCCACATAAACACGGCAGTCATTTGCGGCTAAAAAAAAATCCAAACGACCAGTTTTCAGAATTTAGCAACAAATTCACCCACCTTATCATCCAGCCATTTTTTCTTCACATACCATTACATCCCTATAATCCCATAATCCAGCAACCTGGGTAAAAGTTTCTTGGCTCACAAGATTGGTTGCTGCAGGATCTCTTGACCTAACTGGGAGCAATGAGTAAACCATATTTTACGTAAGAACATAAGAATTAGGAGCAGGACTAGGCCATTCGGCCCCTCGAGCCTGCCCGGCCATTCAATAAGATCATGGCTGATCTTCTAATCTAACTCCACCTGCTCGTCTTAACCCCATTTTCAAGTTTTATTGACAAGCGCTGACCATTAAAGGTTGAGAAAATATTGGGGAACTTCTGTCCTTTATTATAAATTAAAATTTTCGTAGCCTGGTCTTAGTAAATCATTTAACTGCAAATATAAGGTTGGAGACTTTGGTGGTTGGGACAAAAAACATCTTGATGCTCTGATAGGAAGGTAGCAAAGTGGGGGTATTCTGGACAGATAAATAATAATAATTTGTTTTAGTGCCAATCAGGACCAGTGGGACATCTCAAAGACACCTCACGGGATATTGCATAAAGTGCAGTGGCGTGAAGTATTTTCTTGGAGTATGCACATACCAATTTGCTGCACACAACAATGACCTTGATATAGCCGCAAAGTAAACAAGCAGTTTTTATTAGCCAGAGTTGTTAGCTGAGACACTGGGAGAAACTCCCACCTCCTTTCATAGTGCCGTAGGATGGATGAGATCCAACGGACTGAACGGGCTAATGAATAGTTCAAACCTATCTTGCAAAAGCAATTGTTGTTTTCGATCAATTTGTGGAACTAAGCGAACTTGAAGAAAAAAAGTATCAACGGCAACAACAACATCTTGCGTTTGTATAGTGCCCTCTCACATCAGGTGGCATCTCAGAGTGCTTACCAATCGATGGCGGAGCCCAAGGCTGAGCCAGGGGGAAGAGGGAAGGTGACCACAGGCGCGGTTGAAGAATGTGGGGAAGAAGCGTGATGCATGCATCAGGGATAAGGGCAATGGAGGAGTCTAGGAGAGGACATTAGGGAAGGACTAGCCAAATGGTATGTTTCCATGCTATCACGTGCCATCTAATTCTCGGGTGTCGTACCATCGCTGCTTCAGTCTGTTCTTGTGTTTGTATTAACAGCCGGGCGTCCTCTTTTGCAGTGTCTACTCGGGCCACCAGTCCATCCTCATCCCTCCTTCAGAGCTGGAGATCAATCCCTCACTCTGGCTTTTTGCCGTCAGCCAGTACAAGGTCCGAGACACCTTCTGCTCGTACTCAGTCATGGAACTCTGCACCAAGGGGCTGGGCTCACAGACCGAATCACTCAAGGTTAATGATTTCTATTATTACAAGACTGTTCCTCTGGAATGTGTTGGTTTGGGTTGTTAGTGGCATTCTAATAGTGGACATCTGCTTCATATTTTGTACCAATTAAGGGAAAGGTCCCCACATTGGAAACTGTCAAACACTCCTAGCAACATTGTTATATGCATAATAATAATCTTTGCATTTGATGTAGGGCTTTTCATGTCTTCTGGACATCTCAAAGCACTTCATAGTATATACTGTAGAGTGAATTGACTGTATATTTGAGGCCAAACGCGGCAGCCAATTGCACACAGCAGACCAATTTATTATAGGGTTTTTTTTTAGGGATTATTGTTGGGCATATGTGTGGCGTAAGGAAACTTGCCCAAGGTTTCGCCCTGACCTGCCTGGATTCGAAGCATAGATCTCACACTCATAAGGCGAGTGCTCTAACCACTGAGCTACAGGAGCTCCACTGTTTAATGACTTTTCAGAACCAGATACCAATTAATAATTTGATGATAAGAGTCTCCCCATTAATAAAACCCTGCCCTTCTCCCTTATAAGACGTGAAAAGCGCTATATCAAATGCAAGGATTATTATTATTATGTTTTAATATTATGTTGCAGTCTCTCATGTGATTGATGTACATCTGGTTCTGTGTTTGCTTGCAGGCTCGGGGCCTGGACTTGTCTCGAGTGCGTACCTGCGTAGTGGTGGCTGAGGAACGTCCTCGAATAGCACTTACCCAGTCTTTCTCCAAGTTATTCAAGGACCTAAACCTTAATACAAGAGCTGTCAGCACATCCTTCGGCTGCAGAGTCAACCTCGCCATTTGCCTTCAGGTAGGAGTCTGCGAGTTTGCGTTTAAGGAAATAAAACTCACTCCCTCGGTATTGAAATTGTGCTTTTTCGAGGTTTAAAAAATGCTGGGTGCTTCTTGTTTCTTGTCTGTCAACGTTCGCCTGCTTCTTTTCAAATAATACGTGAAAAAAACAAACGCTTATTTTTGTGTTGGATTCATTTTTTTTTATCGTCTGTAGAGCCGTACAAGTGGTTGCTTGCTTTATGCTTTGCTGTGATTGTCTGAGGGGGCAACAAACACACACTTATTCCCAAACCATGGCTTTCACCAGGGGCTGTATCATGTTTATGTATCACTGATCCATTCTCTGCATCTTTCTTAAAAAATTGATTGTAGACTTAGCAATGTGTACCCAATCCTTGCAAAGAGCTTGGCAGATAGGTTCTTTATATGTGTTAAGTACAGTGGCCTTATGCACTACGTGAAGAGGCAGGGAATCAGTGATTGCCTTGTTGGTGACCAGTATTTAGGGATATCTTTAGCCGCCTATCAGTTATAGTTATGATCTAGTTAAGGGTTTGTCCTCAGATGGCCCCAACGTTTTACAGCAAAGCACAGAAACATACAGTAAATGGGATGATAGCCTGGCAATTTGTGTCAGACGGGAAATGGTTGGGAAAAGTTTGTTCGCAAATTGAGGAAGCTTTGGGAGAATCTAGGTTCTAAAAATGGCAACTTAGCTGTACAATATTAATAATCCTAGCAACTGATACAGCGCCTTTTTGCTCAAGAGGACATTCCAAAGCACTTCACAGGATTTACTGTGAACTATAGTATCTGTGTACTTTGTAGGCGAATGCGGCAGTCAGTTTAAGCATCCACCCATTTGTGCATAACATTACCCCACAAAATACTGTGGCTTAGAGTGCGTTCTGTGAAACACTTTGAGATGTCCTTGCTGATGTAGAAGGAGTGATATCAATTGTGAGGATTATTATTATTATATTGCTATCCTTTTCTCCCTGCACAATGTCCGAAACCATCAATTAAGCGCTCTGAGACGCAGTCCGGCGCTATATAAATCGAAGTTGTTGTTGTTGTATTGAAAAGCGCTCTGAACACTGTTGGCAAAAGAGAGTTATAAATTATCTTCAAAATGGATTATGGTTGGCCACAAGCAGTAATTAACAACCTTTTCCCTGATAGCTGTGGCCACCAATCTGACAGATGGCGTCTGACTAATTTATGTGTAAAGGAAGTCTCGCGCTATTTTAGTGCATTTTATTTTCTACATTTTGCATTCCCTGCATTGTGGAGCTCCTGTAGCTCAGTGGTTAGAGCACTCGCCTTACAAGTGTGAGACCTGTGTTCGAATCCAGGCAGTCAGAATGAAACCTTGGGTAAGTTTTCTTACTCCACACGCCTAATAATAATCCCTCCAAAAAAAATTGGTAATTTCAATCCACGACTGTTTGTGGAGACACTGCTGTGAGCAATTGGCTGCTGCGTTTCGGCCACAAATATATTGTGTCTGTCCAGTGTCCTGGACTATCAATCCCCAAGATAGATTGGTCATTCACTTCACGGCTCTTTGTGGAACATTGCTGTGTGCAAATTGCCTTACAAAATACATAGCAGATCATGCCTGAAGACCTGCCTCTTTGACTGTACTTATGGCCACCTCCCCTCTTCCCCCATCTTGGCGACAAGCCCCATTCAATTGTGGAGCTCCTGTAGCTCAGTGGTTATTGCACTTGCCTTACAAGTGTGAGACCTGTGTTCAAATCCAGGGCACGTCAGGGTGAAACCTTGGGCAACTTTCCTTACCACACACTAGGGTCCGGCGATATATCGATATATCGCTAAAAACCCGATATAATTTTCAGATCGATATGTCGATATAGCCATTTTAAAAGTATCGATATATCGAAAAGTCGATATATCGACTTTTCGATATATCGAGGTGAAAAATCGGAATGCGCGCACACTGAACTACAAGACCAAGAATGCTCATCTCTATACACAATGCACAGATCGAGGTGCAAAGCCGCCATATTGTATTCATAGTCCTTAAATACAATATACAGGTATGCAAGTGGTTGGGGGAGGGAGAGACGGCTTCGTGGGGGGGGGGGGGGGTGAGGGGAAGAGTGACAGCTGGGGGGTGAGGATGGGGATTGAGACGGGAGGGGGAGGGGGAGGGGGAGAGAGATGGGTGGGGAGGGGGAGAGAGACGGCTGTGGGGGGGGAGGGGGAGAGAGACGGCTGGGGGGGGAGGTGGAGAGACGGCTGGGTGGGGGAGGGGGAGAGAGACGGCTGGGGGGGAGGGGGAGAGAGACGCCTGGGTGGGTGGAAAGGGAGAGAGACAGCTGTGGGGGGGGGGAGGGGGAGAGAGACGGCTGGGGGTGGGGAGGGGGAGAGAGACGACGGGGGTGGGAGAGAGGGACGGCGGCGGGAGGAGAGAGGTACGGCGGCGGGGGGATGGGGGGGAGAGACGTGGTTGATGTGATAATATACAGATAGATAGAGATGGGGGGGATGTGAGAGAGGAGAAGGACAGAGACACAGACAGAAAAACACAGAGATGGAGAGAGTCAGAGACACAGAAAGAGAGAGATATTTACCTCCTGAGGAGATAGGCCCCGAATGTGCACGCACCCGGAATGCGCAGTACGAAAAACCCGAAAATATCGATATTTCGGTATATCTTGATATGAGCCCATCGATATATCTAAATTGGAAAATTTCCATATCGACGGACCCTACTACACACACAAATATTACTAATCGCTCCAAAAAAAACACATGAGTAAAATTGGTCATTTCAATCCATGACTGCTTTGTGGGACACTGCTGTGCGCAATTAACAAATATACAGTCAATTCACTTCGCAGTTTATTCTGTGAAGCGCTTTGAGACGTTGATAAGAAGTGAAAAGCGCTATTTCAAAAAATGCAAGGATTATTCTCTAAACTTCCAGAGTTGTTGTTGAAATAGTCTTGCATTCAATTGCAAGACTGTGTTCATCTCTGTGCACCATAACATAAAAGCAGATGTCCTCGGTATTGAACGTTAGGAAGGATCTTAAGGTAATGGAGAGGGTGCAAAGGAGATTTACCGGGAAAGTACCAGGAATTAAGGACTTTGGTTATCAGGAGAGGCTAGAGAAGCTAGGATATTTTCCTTGGAGCAGAGAAGGTTAAGAGGAGATATATCAGAAGTCTTCAAAATTATGAGGGGAATCGATAGGGTGAACAAAGAGAAACTATTTCCACTGCAGAGTGGGTTGATAATCCGAGGACTCCTGATTTAAAATAATTGTTAAAAGAGATAGAGAGTTGAGAAGGAGGGAGGATAATTTTTTTCACGCAGCGAGTTGTTGGGATCTGGATGAAAGGGTGGAGGAAGCTGATTTGATAACAACTTTTAAGAGAGAAGTAGATAGTTATTTGGGGAGGACAGGTTTGCCGGGCTATGGGGAGAGAGAGGGGGGGAGTGAAATTGATTTGGGCAGCTCTTTTCGAAGAGCCAGCACAGACACGATGCTGAATGGCCTTCTTGTATGCTGTACAATTCTACGATTCTATGATGCAGTAACTTTAAAATGTTGTAATACCAACAGCAACATGAATTCACATCGCATTCATTTACATAGGATAATGTGTATTTCTCAAATACAGGGACAGACATCAAGGGAGAAGTGGGAGAGGGTATTATTTGTGGAGTCCTGTAGCTCAGTGGTTAGAGCACTCATTCGCCTTACAAGCGAGAGACCTGGGTTCAATTCCAGGCAGGTCAGGACGAAACCTTGGGCAAATTTCCATATTCCACACACCTAATAATAATCCCTCCAAAAAAAATTGGTCATTTCAATCCCCGACTGTTTGTGGGACACTGCTGTGCGCAATTGGCTGCCTCATTCATGGTTCCAGATAAGCCTTTTTTGGTAATTGCCTTGAATTTCTGCCTTGAGGTTCTGCCTTGAGTGTTTGATCGCAGCAAAGCCCTAATTGACAGCATATGTGGACTGATGCCTAACTTCCTCTTAATAGTCTTAAGTGTCTGAAGAATCACTTAAATTGAAGATGTTTTAAATTTTATGTGGAGAAAATTGACACTTGACCAAGAATTTAGAATATTCTATCTCGCGCCCGAAAAACAAGTGAATCCAAAGTTAATTGAATGCCAGTCATTAATGATCAGCTCAAGTCATTGTAAGAGAGTGTTAATACAAATTGGTACTTACACTAAGATATAACGCTTAAAATTAATTATATATTATACCTTACAAGCTTAACCCTTCGGCCTTGTTTAACCAAGTATTCAGAGATGAGTTATCTCCAGTGCAAATTGAGTCTGTAGTACAGTAATTGTTTGCGTTTGTGAAACCATCAGATAAGAGTAAGTACCTACCTTTTTTAATTCAGTCCTGTATTCAGCCATTGCGGCTGCTAATAATAATAATATTAAAAATAATAGTTATAATAATAATGATAATAATAATCCTTGTGGAGTTCCTGTAGCTCAGTGGTTAGAGCACTCGCCTTACAAGCATGAGACCTGTGTTCAAATCCAGGCAGATCAGGGCAAAACCTTGAGCAAGTTTCCTTACTCCACACACACTCCTAATAATAATCCCTCAAAACAAACCCACAATAATAAAAAATTGGTCATTTTCAATCCACAACTGATTGTGGGACACTGCTGTGCGCAATGCGCTGCCACGTTTCGCCCACAAATATACAGTCAATTCACTTTACATTACATTCTGTGAAGCTCTTTGAGACGTCAATAAGATGTGAAAAACTCTATGTCAAATGCAAGGATTATTATTATTATATTATTACAATTTCCTTTAATATTGTCAGGGTGTTCCAAAAATTGGAACACCTATGTGTTTTTTGGGATGCAAAATGCAGCAACCAATTTGGCCCACAGTAATGTCCTACTAACAGCCAGGCAGTGGAAGACCTATTTTATTTGGGGGATTGTTGGCCAGGACACCAGGAGAAACTCTTTTCGCACAGTTCCCAGAAATATCAGCTTCAGCACTTGTCTCTCAGATTTTATGAGGGAATTTGTTTGACTCTTTGCTGGAGGAGTTACTTTAAGGCTCCAAATTCTGCCTCATCTTATCCTGTCAGACTGTTTCGAGGTTGAATTGAAAATCGTGCAGACTTGAAAATTCTTCGGGTTGTTCTCAAAACGGTCTGACAGGCTGAGAGGAGGTGAAATTTGGCACCTTAAAGTGTCTCCTCCAGTCTTCATTGTGGATTCCAGGCCAAAACCTTGGGCAAGTTTCCTTACTCCACAGGCCTAATAATAATCCCTTAAAAAAACACACAATAATAAAATTGATAATTTCAATCCACGACTGTTTGTGGGACACTGCTGTGCGCAATTGGCTGCCCTGTCTAATTTCCCTTCTAAGTTTCCTGTGGTGGTGGTAATAATAATAATTCTTGCTTTTGACATAGCAGCTGATCTCAGTTTCGAGACATCTCAAAACGCTTCACAGAATATACCGCAAAGTGAATTGACTCAATTTTGTGGGTGAAACATGGCAATTTGCCTTTGTGCACAGCAATATCCCACGTGGATTGAGTGAGTACAGTTTTTTTTTGAGAGGATTATTACCTAAAAAGCTACCGACATTGTGAGGTTATGGTTTGAACATGTGTGAAGTTCCAAGTTAATTCTCAACTTTATTCCCAGTTGAATAATAATCCTTGCATTTGATATGGCAATTTCATGTCTTCGAGACATCTCAAAGCGCTTCACAGATATATCACAGATATAAGGTAAATTGACTGTATATTAGTGGGCAAAACAGAGCAGCCAATTGTGCATAGCAATGTCCCACAAACAGTCATGGATTGAAATGACCAATTTGTTGTTGGTTTTTTTTAGAGATTATTCTTAGGCATGTGGAATAAGAAACTTTGCCCAAGGTTTCACCCTGCCTGGAATTGAGCCCAGGTCTCTTACTTGCAAGGCGAGCGCTCTAACCACTGAGCTACAGGACTCCACGAACAGTACTTTGGTGATTTTTGTAACATATCTAACCACCCTGCCGTGTGGCTGCTTTGCACTACAATACAATTTACACTTTCATAGCACCTTTCGCATCGGGAGGAAGTCCCAAAGCACTTCACAAGATTTTCTGTGAAGTGGAGTAGCTAGCTGGAAATAGTGTGTTTGCAAGCAGACCATTTTGTCTTAAAATGTAAGATTGTGCAGTATTGTTGAAACGTATACATTTACTCAGTTTGGAAGCATGATTTCCGCAGTTCTCAATTTTACTTTTTTTTAAATCGCAAATTAAGACTGGAATAAACAATTTGCCCCAAGGAACATAGAAACAGGAATAGACTACTCAGTCCCTCAAACCTGTGCATTTAGGAATATTGTCCTGCAATTTTATTTAGATCTATTACAGAGTCAATTCAAATATGTAGTCAATTCATTTTACAGTATATTCTGTGAAGCACTTTGAGACATCTAGAAGATGTGATAAGGCATTGTATGAAATGCAAGGATTGTTATTATTATTAGATCATAGCTGATCTCGACCTCAATTGCCTTCACCCGCCTTAGCTCCATATTTGGAGTCCTATAGTTCAGGAATTAGAACATTTGCTTCACAAGCAACCCTGGGTTCGATTCCCGGCAGGGCAAAACTTTGGCCAAGTTTCCTTACTCTGAACGCCTGATAATAATCCCTCAAGAAAAGAAAAACAACAATAAAAAAATTGTTCACTTCAATCCATGACTGTTTGTGGGGACGCTGCTGTGTACAATTGACTGCGGCATTTCACCCACAAATATACAGTCAATTTACTTTACAGTATATTCTGTGAAGCGCTTTGAGACGTCTAGAAGATGTGAAAAGCTCTGTATCAAATGCAAGGATTATTATTATTAGTACAGTATTATTATTATTTTGTTCTAAGGCGGTAAAATGAGCGAGACAGAGGATGCGATCGCGATTCGTTTGAGATTTGACTTTGTTCAATCACTGGAAATCAAGACGTCTCGCTCTGTTGTGAGATCGCTTGTAGGTTGCGCTTGGGCGGGTTTAAACCTAAGAAATGAACTCCCGAGATTATGGTGTGTCATGTGTTAACACCTCCATAGAGTGACAGGAGGTTGCCCACCACCTAGGATTCACTTTCACAATGAGCTGGTGATTGCAGCCTTAACTTAGCTACAGTGGAAATGAGGTGCAGTGCAGTGAGGGACACGAGCTCAGAGGGATAGTCACTCATAGCACTAATTTGGTTAATCTTCTCCCAATGACTCAACTGGGGAGCAGGTTATCACTGGCACTAAGTTACAGAATTGTACTGACCTGGGAACAGTCCCTGGCCCTGGCATTAAGTGACAGATTTGGAGATTATTATATCACTTGGCATTGGGTCTTAGAGCTATACTGTAACTGTATCGTAATAGCAGATTTCCCCCCCCACCCCCAGAGCAGATTGCATCCTCACTAAGTCAGAGTGCTTTTCAGATCATCCCTGCGACAAAGAGATGCACTGGACTGTACTGGCAGAGACACAGAGCGGATATCACTCACATTGAGCTACATCACAGATCTGTGCTGTATTATGTTTGGATCAGGACAGGTGACCCAATTTGCTCTTGAGTGAAGAACAGTGAAGATCTAAAGACTGGAGGATAAATAAATAAATTATTATAATCTCTTTAAATTTCCTTCCAAAATGTTGAAGGTGCAACAAAGTATATTGAACTTTTTTTTAATTAAAAAAAATTTCTATCCAAATATTCAAAGTAGTTTTGTGAAGATCTTCTCCAATGGTTCAAATTGTGTTGATGTCATTATTATTTTTAATACATGGAAAAAAAACTTATTGTTTAAAGTGAAGTTACATCTTTTGACTTTTCTGTTATTTGACATGATTTTCTTTTTCTCTTTTCCCCTTACCACCATCACCCGCCCCAACCCCCTCCACACCCCACTCCCCCTCCCCCTCCTGACTCCCCCCACTACCACCACCTCCGCCCTCCTCCAAACCACTTAATGCAATTAATTGCCCCTTCAATTCCATCTCCCCACCACTTTTGTCTGGTGGTTGTGTTTGCCTACCTTTTCTCCTCGTCTCTCTTTCCCCACACTCCCCGCACGCCCCCTCCTCCAACCCAACCCCCCCCCCCCCCCCCAACCCCCACAATTCCTGCTGCTATAGCCTCACAAGCTGGGGAAACTAACTGAGCAGGTAGGGGATTTTCATGTTCCCTATTTTAACCCCCTATCAGCTTCTGACAGCGGGTGGGTGGGGGTTGGGGGTGATGGGGTGTGTGGGCTGATTGGCGCGGAGTCTGCACATCAGCGACTCCAAAACTTCTCACGGAATCTCAGCCCGAAAGCACTTTTTGTCTTCAAATTCACGACAGTCCAGTGTGTTTTTTGGAGAAGTCTTCAATTCAGTCTGGATTTGAAAGCCATGTTCCATATATGCTGTACAAGGCAGACTTTATTTAACAGTCGTCCAATTTCACAGTCTGTAGAGTAGCATTTTATTCTACAAAAAGGCTGGCTTGAGGCCTCCTCCCCCATCACCGCCTCCCCTACAGCCCCCACCTAACACCTCAAAGCCTGTTGTTGGTGCACAGGTCTTCATAACCTTTACAACTCTCTTGAATATGGATTAAAGTTGGCTGGTGCCTATAACAGAGACTGCACCTAAGCCTCCCTTCCAGATAAAATTGGTCAATCACCCTGTGACTGTTTGTGGGATATGGCTATGCACAATCCAGCTGCGCATTTCGCCCACAAGAAACCACTTTGCAGTAGATTCTATGAAGCGCGTTATGACGCCTTGACAAATTGATATTAATTCCCTGAAGGATTTCAGGCCTCTGAATCACAAGGCTCAAACCATGCACGCCTACCTATCTACCCACTTACCCACCTACTTAGCTACCTACCTACGTGCCTCCTTACCTACCTACCTACCTACCCACACACACACACACACCTACCTACCCACCCACCTACTGAGCTACCCACTTACCTACCTACCACCCTACCTACCTAGCTACCCACCTACCTACTTATCTCCCTACCTACCTAGCTCGCTACCCACCTACCTAGCTATCTCCCTACCTACCCACCTACCTACCCACCCAGCTACCCACCTACTTACCTACCTACCTACCTACCCAGCTACCCAGCTACCCACCTACCTAGCTACCCACCTACCTGGCTACCCAGCTACCTACCTATCTCCTTACCTACCTCCCTATCTACTTACCGTGCTAACCACCTACCTAGCTACCCACCTACCTCCTTACCCGCCTCCCTACCTACCTACCCACTTACCTACCCACCCACCTACCTACCTAAGAAGTCCTGCAGCTCAGTGGTTAAAGCACTCGACTTACAAGCGTGAGACCTGTGTTCGAATCCGGGCCAGTCAGGGTGAAACCTTGGGCAAGTTTCCTTACTCCACACACCTAATAATAATCACTACAAAAAAAAAACACAATAAAAAAATTGGTCATTTCAATTCACGACTGTTTGTGGGACACTGCTGTGCGCAATTGGCTGCCATAAATATACAGTCAATTCACTTCACAGTATATTCTGTGAAGTGCTTTGAGACGTCGATAAGATGTGAAAAGCGCTATATCAAATGCAAGGATTATTACAATTATTATTACCTACCCACCTACCTGGCTTTGGTTGTGTCTTCTACCTCAAGCAGAATAAAACGCACATTGTCAGTGTTTCACCATGGAGCGAGTGAAGACTTTTTAAGGATGCGCATTCTACCAGAAATTGGATTTAATTATTTTATTTTAATGTTTTAATGTTTAAGCAAAGATATGCTGAGAAGGAGAATAATTATCCCTCTCATTACTGGAGTCTGTTTCTAGTTATCTGCTAGCTGTCAGACCGACATTATGGGTTAATAAGATTTGTGCTGCTCATTTTTTCATTCTGAAGTTGGGTCACTAATTTGGGCAGCCACTCTGGGAAAAATTAACTGTGTAATCTTCCCAATCATCGCTAGTCTATTACGTTGCTGTTTTTTTTCACTCAGAGTTGAACATAGAAGGACTGTTCTCTTCACACACCCACTATTAGCTCACTGGGATGGTACGTCGTGTATCGCGTGTACATTTGTGTACCCGATCCATTAGTCTGGGTCTATCCAGCATATCTAAATCTTAACTATTGCCCATCGCTCCTGTGGTAAGATCACTCGACAAGAAACTGTTGTCAAGTTTCACGTAAAGAATAATAATAATAATCTGAACATTTGATATAGTGCATTATCACGTCTTTGAGACGTCTCAAAGCACTTCACAGGATACACTGTAAGGTGGATTGATTATATATTTTGTGGGCGAAACTCAGAGTTATACACAGCAGTGTCCCACAAGTAATCGTGGATTGAGAGAGCAAATAATTGTCATTAGTTTCGTTTTTTTTAAGTGGTCATTAACCCCGGAAAGCGATCCGCCAATCGGTTAACTAATAACCAGGTTCCTGCTTACTGCTAAACTGAGTTTAGAAGAAAAAGTTCTGTACTGTGAAGTGCCTACCCTTCCGCTTCCTCTCCCCTGACCCAAACCTCCCCAACAAAACAAAACGGTTCATTTGTGGATGGAAAAGAGTCTCCACTCTTGTGCCAACATCAAATGGAGACAAAAAACATTCATAGGCTGGGAGTCAGTCAGCCAGATCTATGGAATGAATTACATCAGCAAGCAATCTCATGGGAATATTCATCTGACATTTATTTAAACAGGGTGTCCTTGTTTTGTTTTGGCCTATGCGCTCCGACACACCACCCTGCATGAACGACACTATACAAATGCAAGGTTTTTTTCCCCCTGATGTTATACTGTAATGTTGTATAATAATGTGATAATAATCCTTACAGTTGTTTCGGTGTGTTTCACGTTGGGAGCACGTCTCAAAGTGCTTCATGGTATAAACTGTAGAGAGTGGAGTGGCTGATTGTGTTGTTTTGTGGGTAAATGCAGCAGCCGATTTTATTCACAACAATATCCCAGAAACGTTCAATTTAAACAACAACAACAACAAATTCCACTTGTCTTATGCCCTACATGTCGGAAAGACACCCCTGAATAATAATAATAATAATCCTTGCATTTGATATAGCGCTTTTCACATCTTCTAGATGTCTCAAAGCACTTCACAGAATATATTGTAAAGTGAATTGACTGAATATTTTTGTGGGCAAAACACGGCAGCCAATTTCGCACAGCAGTGTCCCCACAAACAGTCATAGAATGAAATGATCCATTTTTTTTATCATCGCTGTTTGGGAGGGATTATTATTAGGCGTGTGGAGTAAGGAAACCTACCCAAGGTTTTGCCCTGACTTGCCTGGAATTGAACCTCTTGCTTGTAAGACGAGTGCTCTAACCACTGAGCAACAGGACACCACAAATGATGAATGTGGTGGAATGCTGGCCAGGGCATTGGGAGAGATGGTGGAATGGGATCTTTAACGTCCGCCTGAACAGAAACAAAACAAAATGACACTTATATAGCGCCTTTCACGTCAGGAGGACGTCCCAAGGCACTGGACAGTCACTGTTTCAGACCCAAGCTGGGGACAGGGTGGGGAGGGAAGTGGGGGGATTAGGAGTTGCCGTCAAAGAGAAGAGTCTTGAGGGACTTGAAGGAGGCCAGGGAGGGGGTGAGGCAAAGGGACTGCAGGATGGAGTTCCAGAGGTTGGGGGCAGAGTGACTAAAGGCACGTCCGCCAATGGTGGGGCAAATGGATCGGGGGACATGGAGCAGGCCAGAGTGGAGGGGGTGGGCAGGTTGGTAGGGGGTTAGAAGGTCACAGATGTGGGGTGGGGCGAGGTTGTGGAGGACTTTAAATGTGGAAAACAGGACCATGGGTTTATCATCTCCACCAAAGTTGGAGTGTCAGCTAAGACTATGTGATTCATGCAATTTGGTGTTTGCATTAGAATCCTACTGTCTAAGTTCTGAACCCATACAGCCCTCTACTGGATGAAGGGGACAGCTAAGTAAGGCTACATCAGGCCAGCAAAGGGTTTGTATTTGAGCTTTAAATAGGATAAGCGCAACCTCCAAAGCTAACCCAGAATGTCAGTATTAATTAAGAGGAATAAAGTCATTTTATTCCAGAAAGCCTTTATTGAAATCTCCTACATTGTTGGAGATTTCAACAGGATCAGATGGACTATGCCTTTACTTTGCATTTATTCGGGTTAATCCAGTTCAAGTGGTAAACAGGAAATAATAATATCAATCCTTGCATTTGATATAGTGCTTTTTACGTCTTCTACGCGTCTCAAATCACTTCACAGAATATGCTGTAAAATGAATTGACTGTATATTTGTGAGTGAAACATGGCAGCCAATTGCGCACAGCAGCATCTCACAAACACTCGTGGATTGAAATGACCAATTATATTATTGTTTGATTTTGAGGGATTATTATTAGGCGTATGTGTGGAGTAAGGAAACTTGCCCAAGGTTTCCCCCTGACCTGCCTAGTTTCGAACACAGGTCTCATGCTTGTAAGGCGAATGCTCTAACCACTGAGCTGCAGGACTCCACAAACAAACAAATAAACTAAAGCATTATACAACGCCAAAATCACAATCCTTTTCTGGATCTTTGTTCCAATTCCCCCTCCCCTCCCCCTAAATAAAAAAACACAGACCTTGGGGTAGCTTTAACTTTTGTAGGCGATTAATGTAAGTGACAGAAATGCTTCTGGGTATGTGATAAAATATCAAGAGGCATCAACAAAACTAGTCCTTATGGCAAACAGCATACCTCATACATATTCATTCTCTCAGCCATGCAATCATTCACCCTCACACTGTACTGATATCCTGAAGGGGACTTCAATCGAGGCTGTATGACGAGCCTGCCTGAGATTGGACATCTTACACAGCAACTTGCAGGCCAAATGATTTGAGGACCTGCTGGTAAAACTAAAACTGCTCTCATTAGCAAAGCTTGTTTCTGTAAAGATGGTTATCAGAAATTGGGCATTTGTGATCATGTAGTGGATTTGTAACCTATCATTGGCTCTTGTGGTGAATTCATTTGGATTAGTAAACTTGGAGCATATGTTGTCAGCAAAAGTTTCTGTGAGACGTCAGTTAACTTATCAATCCACGACTGTTTGTGGGGCATTGCTGGGCGTAATTGGCAGCCACGTTTCTTCCACAAAAATACACAGTCGCTACACTTTGCAGTGTATTCTGTGAAGTGCTTTCGGATGCCTCAAAGGCATGGTAAGCCACTCCATCAAATACAAGGATTGTTCTTATTATATTTACTTTTTTTAATTGTAACTTAAACATTATCTAAAAAAAAGCTTGGGCAAGTTTCCTTACTCCACACGCCCACATATATACAGTCAATGCACCTTACAGTATATTCTGTGAAGCGCTTTGAGACATCTAGAAGCCGTGAAAAGTGCTATATCAAATGCAAGGATTATTATTATATATAGTATATATAATATACTAAATAAATAATAATAAATTGGTCATTTCAATCCACAACTGTTTGTGGGACACCACTGTCCCCAATTGGTTACCACGTTTTGCCCACAAAAATATTCAGTCAATTGACTTTACAGTATATTCTGTGAAGCGCTTTGAGATGTCTAGAAGACGTGAAAAGTGCTATATCAAATGCAAGGATAATTTTTTTAAATTTTTACTTTTGAATCCCCTCGCTCTCACCCTCACTCTTACACACTCTCTCGCACTCTCAGACAAAACCTCATGAAAACGCCCTCACTTCTAATATCGATCATGGTTGTTTTTCATTTTAATAAAAAGTTGGTTTCCAAATATAACAAGATATTAGCAATACCTGGCTTGGAACAAAACCCTGTGTGCTTTGTACCAACTTAGCACATTGTGGTGAAATAGTGATTGGCAACAGCGTAGCCTCGAACTAAATCATAATTACAAACCTCAGAAAAACATTTCCAAAATGCGCTTTGAAATTTATACAATAAATAATAATAATCCTTGCATTTGATATAGCAAATTTGATTCTAGACATCTCAAAGCGCTTCACAGAATATACTGTAACGTGAATTGACTGTATATATGTGGGAGAAATGCGGCAGCCAATTGCGCACAGCAGTGTCCCACAAACAGTCGCGGATTGAAATAGCCAATTTTATTATTGTGATTGTTTTTTTGAGGGATTATTATTAGGCCTGGGTGTGGAGTAAGGAAACTTTGCGAAGATGTCGCCCTGCTTGGAACTCAGGGTGAATGTCAAAATGGGCCAGGAAGGAGGAGGAGTAGAGGTTGGGTACAGGTTGGGATCTCTATCTTTTTCAATTCGATGATTTAATTCCTGGTGACTATAGATTGTAGTGTTGGCGGTCAGATTATGACAGACCCAATGCTACCTGGGCCTTGACTTCATCAGGAATATTTATTGATGCAGTTGTTGTTAAGTTAAAGATATTCTTTTCGCTCTCTCACATTCAGCAAGCACTCAGTGGATTACTCTCCCTGTTCACCTATCGATGTTTATCTTGCGTCTGGGGCTTTCGGAGAGAAAATAACCCTCAACTTTTATTTATCCATCTTCAATTCGCTTGCTTAACACTGTAACTGTGTTGCACGATTTCAGTTGGTTTCTCTGCTTTTCGCTGGTGCTGAAATGTTTGTGTTCCTTTCCCTGTTTCTTTGCGTTTTGCAGATTTGCAAAAGAAATATGGTCTCTTATATTTTAAACGTCTGATTTTAAAAAATGTTAAGCGCCTCGGACTCTCACTGTAAGCGCGGTTTGCCGTAACCAAACCATATGTTTATATTTTTAACGCGTGCGTTAGATTTGGATTGGTGAAGATTGGTCAAAACTGTGTGGTTCTTTGAGTCGCTCTCGATTATTCTGATTAGATTGACGGACGTCCTTCACAAGTTAATGGTCCCACACGCGCAATTTCTGCTTATGAGTGATAGAAACAGATTTGCTTAACTCGCTAAAGATCTACGCTGCTCCTTTTCAATGTTGTGTCCTAACTACCGAATGCTGTTGGTTGCAGGGGACTTCAGGACCTGACCCTACCACTGTATATGTGGATATGAGAGCACTGCGACACGACAGGTAATTGAAGATGGGAATTACATTTTACCCCATTGGCTTGTAGTGAAGGCATGATTCATTTCAATAATAGCAACAAGAATAATAATAATAATCCTTGAAATATAGCGCCTTTCACTGTCAATTGGGCATCTCAAAATGGTTCGTAGAGTTTATTATAATAATATCCTTGGATAAGGTTATAGCACCTTATCGCATCGTCAAGACGTCTCAAAGCGCTTCACAGAATATACTGCAAAGTGAATTGAGTGTATGTATTTAGTGTAAATCGCACACTGTGTATTTCTGTAGGCAATTTAATCAATGGAATCAACATTTGTTGCCTTTGCTCTATTGGTTAGCCGCCCTGGTTTAGCAAGCAACAGGTAGCGTGTGCGATGTCCACCCACTCGGTTCCCTCTGTGCTTCAGCCGGTAGGCAGAGTCATTCTTTAACCTTCCTCAATGACAATTCACTCATCATCAGCCTGATTTAGTCAATTTCCTATAAAGATAATGGAAATTCCTGAAAACGTTGGAAGGGATTGGGTTTGCGATCTTTATACGTGATAAGGCGCCATCAAAATGCAAGCTCTTTATTCTCTTTCGTGTTGCTTTGTAGAAAGAAGCAAGTGAGAGGTCAGGCATGATCGGAGGGAGAGTTGGAGGGTGGGAGAGGATGTGTGGGGAGGGGAAGAGAAGAATGGTGAATGAGATGTTCTTTATCATGTCCACTCCCAACTCACATATCCAGCCTCTAGATTGTGTCATGGATTGAAGGGATGAATTTTTTTTTAAATTGGAATGAATTATTATTCCTTATTATGTTTGTAATCCACTAATTGAGTAACAACCCAGTTCCTAAGTAAACAGAGGAGTGTGGAGTAAAGAAGCTTGCCCAATGTTTCGCCCAGATCTCTCCCTTGCGAGGTGAGTGTGTCCAACCAACTGAGCTACAGGACTCCACAGAGTGAATTTAATCTGTCAACGTAACATTTTAAGAGCATCCAGAATTTGGTTGGCAAATTGTTGAATTCAGTCTTAAATTTCGTTTCCTGCTGGTTTTTTTCTCCAAATAAACTTAACTGAAAATCAGATTCAATTGTAAGACAGCGCTCCAGAGGTTGAGATCATGGGAAGGTCTGGCTTCTAATTTCTACAGCTCAATACCAACCGCTCTATTCCAAATAAGTGCTTTTGTTAGACAATATCTGTGGTGAACCATTTCCTTTTGTGGGAATTGGCTGCCCTGCTGTGACGCCGGTGGTTTTGGTTTTGTATGTGGGTTTTGAAGCATTCTTAAAAAAAAATCTTCTGCAGAATTTCTTTGTTCTGGTATTTCATTACTGACTTGGAAAAACTAGTAGTGGAAACGCTGCACTAGTTGGAGGCAATTCCATACAGAACGGGGCCCTGCAGATTGCGTTTATTGTTGATCCCGTCATTCTTAATATGTATTACTTGAACCCATTGCCAATTCGGTGACACTAAGTGCACAGTCACTGGCCCGAATGCCTGGGAAGATGCCAATATTTCAACTGGAAATAGAGTTGAAAGATCTTGTATTTGCACAGAGGATTGTCACAACGAAATGTCTCAAATTACTGTCGAACGTGAAAAGAAAAGGGAATTTCTCCCGGTATTCAGGCCAACTATTCTCCACATTTCAAAAAAAATTGTTTTATGACGGTTTATAGGACACTGGGTTTATAGGACACATTGCTGTATGCAAATTGGCTGCCACATTCACCTATAATAAGAATAATAAGAATAATAATCCTTACATTTGATGTAGTGCCTTATCACCTCTTCAAGAAGTCTCAAAATGCTTTGCAGAATACTCTGTAAAGTGAAATTACTGTATATTTTGTGGGTAAAACCCAACAGTGTCTCCCAAACAGTTGTGCATTGACTGACCAAATTATTATTTTTTAAAAATAGATATATATATTTTTAAGGGATTATTACCCCCGGAAAAGCGATTCACCAATCGAATAACAACCGGGTTCCTTCTCACTGTTTGGTAAACAGAGGAGTTCTGGACTAAAGAAACTTGCCTAATGTTTCACCATGGCCGGCAATTGAATTGAGTCCTCTTTATTTGCAAGGCGAGTGGTCCAAACAATAAGCCACAGTACTCCACCAGTACAAGGCCCTATAAATATATTGGGGGGAAATTCCACCTGAGTCTAAATTTACCCTATTAACATAACATGTTAACATTCCAGAATTTGACAGTTTGTTGAATTCAGATTAAATTTTGTCAATTTTCAAAACTAATAATAATAATCCTTGCTTTTGATATCATGCTTTTCACATCTTCTAGACGTTTCAAAGCGCTTCACAGAATAGACTGGAAAGTGAATTGACTGTATATTTGTGGGCGAAACGCGGCAGCCAATTGCGCACAGCAGCGTCCCCACAAACAACCGTGGATTGAAATGACCAATTTAGTATTTTGGGGGGAAGGGGTTATTAGGCGTGTGGAGTAAGGAAACTTGCCCAAGGTTTCGCCCTGACCTGCCTGGATTCGAACCCAGGTCTCCCCAGCTTGTAAGGCGAATGCTCTAACCACTGAGCTACAGGACTCCACAAAGTAGTTTGTTAAATAAACTATAAAATGAAAACTCAAAACGTCACGTTAATGTACTAAATCTAAACCCAGGTGGAATTTAATAATGATTTTATAATTCCTGTTCTCTGGGAGCCTTGCCCCCACCCTCCACACTTTGAAAGCCTGTATGAAGACCTCTCTCTCGTTTCGTTGACTGCACTCTCAGTTATCTTTCTCCCCTCACCTTGCCAATCCTCTTCAGCTCTCTTCACCCCATACCACCCCCCCACCCTCTTGATATTTGCTATAAAGTGTAGTGGCTGTGTGCTTTGTAGACAAAACCCAACAGTCACTTACACTTTTTTTAAAATGTGAAACACTGTAAGGTGTTTCAATGTGATGAAACACAAGAATCAAATGTAAGGAATATTAATGGAGCAACTGTTTTTGCTATTGCTATTGAGATATCCCTGGGATCCGTTACTAAAAACTTCAAATTGACTCCAGTATATTATGGAGTTCTGCAGCTCAGTGGTTAGAGCACTCGCCTAACAAGAGTGAGACCTATGTTTCGAATCCAGGCAGGTCAGGGTGAAACCTTGGGCAAGTTTCCTTACTCCACGCACACGCCTAATAATAATCTAAAAGACATGAAAAGCACTATATCAAATGTAAGGATTATTATTATTATATTCTATAGAATCCTGTTACGTGTTGTTGATTAGCGAGAGGATTTGGGTTTGATTCCCAAGCGGAGAGAAATGCTGAGCATATTTACTTACTCCACACATCTCTGTTTACCTGGCAGGAAGTAGGAATCCAGTTGTGAGACAATCTGTGGACCGCTTTCCAGAGTAGCAATCCCTCCCACCAAAAATAAATAGGATTTGCAAACTCAATCTAAAACTGTTTGTGGGACACCGCTGTGTGCAATAGGCAATTGCATTTTTGCCCACAAAATATACAGTCAATACCACTTTACAGTATATTCTGTGAAGCGTTTTGAGGCATTTCAATGATGGATGTGATAAAGTGCTTTGTCAGATAAATGGATTATTATTTGAAATTGACTCCCAAATATACAGTACTGAGCTTTAAATTTAGTGAAAAGTAATGGTTTCGTTCGTTCTTTGGTATCTTGGTGGCATTGGATTTAACTCATTAGACCATTCCTTTCATAGACGTATATGAACTTGCCTTAAAATAAATCTGCTGTCTCGAGATTGTATGGAACAATCATCCGTCTATAGCGAGCACTAAATATTGTGATATAAGAGACAAGCAGGCCAGCCTCTGCCTATATTTCAGCATTTACTGCTGATTGTCGTTTCTCTGCAAGCGTGGGCCAGTTGTTTTCTATGTGTTTATTGGATGCTGTTGTTTGCGGATGGCCCTAAAAGAACTTCTGAAAAATCTGTTCAATAATAAAACAAGCCAACAAGCACTGCATTGCCTCTGGAATCTGGTGAAGTGATAACAATCCCTCAAAAATTGGTAATTTCAATCCTCGACTGTTTAGAGGGACACTACTGTGCGCAATTGGCTGCCGCGTTTCACCCGCAAATATACAGTTTACACAAATATACAGTTTTCACCCACAAATATACACTTTACGGTATATTCTGTGAAGCTTCAATATACTGTGAAGTATATTCTGAGACATTGATAAGATGCGAAAAGCACTATATCAAATGCAAGGATTATTATTATTTCCCAAACTGTCCCAATAACTACAGTATCTCATAATGTTATTTCCTAAAAGAATCTGTGTTTGAAAGAAATATTTGCAAGATCTTTGATTTGAAAAAATGTCTTATGGTTACCTCCCTGTTTTGCTATTCACCATTCTCTGGCTGGGTTCATGGTTGGTCAGAGAAGATGGTTGCCTCTTTTGTGTGCAATGCCACAACAGCAACAACAACAAAATTACACTTGTATCGCACCTTTCACGTCAGGAGAATGTCTCAAGGCGCTGGACAGTCATTGTTTCAGACCCAAGCTGGAGACAGGAAGGGTGAGGAGGGAAAAGGAGGGATTTGGAGTGGCCAATGGGAGCCGTCGAAGAGGAGGGTCTTGAGGTGGGACTTGAAGGAGACCGGGGAGGGGACGAGGCGGAGGGACTGTGGGATGGAGTTCCAGAAGTTGGGGGCAGAGTGGCTGAAGGATCATCCGCCAATAGTGGAACAGGTGGGCCTGGGGACATGGAGCGGGTAGGAGCCTACTAAGCAGAGGGTGCGGGTAGGTTGGTAGGCAATTGTGTAAATAAATAATCCTAAAATACCCCCCCCACCCTTCAATTCAACAACAACAACTTGCCTCCCTATGTGAAAAGTGTGATACAAATGTAATTTGAAGTTGTTGTAAGTGAATCTGAATTGACTGTCCACCCTTCTTCTCCTGACATAACATTTGTGTGTGTCCTTGTTGTACAATTGTTGTACAAGGCTGGCTCACTATTCCTCACCAACTCCTCTGCCCGCCCTCTTTCGATTGGATTTTATATCAGGTTTTTAGAAAATGTTAGAAGTTTTTTTTTAATTATTTTACTTTCATTTATTTTACATGAGAGGTTTGGCTCAGAGGGTTCATGACCCCCTAATGATTGGTCTCTCCTCAAAGACCTTCAGATGAGACAGGCTGGCTAGTCTTTTACCAACAGCGCCTCTGAGAAGGATCCAAGATCTTGCAAGTAGCAGTGATGTGGAGTACTGTAGTTCATTGGTTAGAGCACTCGCCTTATAAGCGAGAGACCTGGATTCGATTCCTGGTCAGGGCAAAAACTTGGACAAGTTTCCTTACTCCACACTCCTGATAATAATCCCTCATGAAAAAACCCAGCAATAATGAGTTGGACATTTCAATCCACGACTGTTTGTGAGCACACTCCTGTGCGCAACTGGCTGCCGCGTTTCACCAACAAATATACAGTCAAATTCACTTTACAATACAGTCTGTGAAGCGCTTTGAGACGTCTAGAAGACGCGCTATATCAAATGCAAGGATTATTATTTTTATTATTATCCGACAAGAGCAGGTTTCAGCGCGCCATGCAAGTACAGAGTGATTTTACTGTTTGGGAAAAGGCGGAGGCAGAGACAAGTGTGTAGTGTCTGGCAGCTGGAAATATCCGAGTGAGGCCCTGATTGATCTGAAGCACAGACTGCACTTTAAGGATCGATAGAGCAGGACAGACAGACAGAAAAGCAGGCAAGGCAACCTGTGACAGAAATGTTCTCTCATTTAGCTGAACTGGGCAATAACTGAATAACTGAACAATAACTGCATAGCTTGTGATTTATACGGCATGTAGCAAATTGTAAGTTCATTCAGCCAAGCATCCTGTAGCCCATTGGTTAGAACACTTGTCTTACAAGCGTGAGACCTGTGGTCGAATCCAGGCAGATCAGGGAGAAACCTAGGGCAAGCTTCCTTACTTCACACACACGCCTAATAATAGCCTTTAAAAAAACACTTTAAAAAATTGGCCATTTCAATCTACAGCTGTTTGTGTGAGACACTGTTGTGCGCAATTGGCTGCCGCGTTTCGCCTACAAGTTATACAGTCAATTCACTTTCAGTACTGTATATTCCGTGAAGTGCTTTGAGATGTCTAGAAGATGTGAAAAGCGCTATATCAAATGCAAGGATTATTATGATTATTATTATAAGACAACTGGCACACATCTGAGAGCCAAGGCAATTAGGAAAGAGAAGGTGACTAAAATCAGAAAGATCCTGGTTTATAATTGAGTGCAAACTCTGTTTGAGAAAGTAACCAACCCACAGTGAAAGCCACACTACAAATGTACAGCAGTATGTTTTTGTAGGTATCAGCCTAGCTCAATTGGTAGCACTCACGTCTTTGAATCAGAAAGCTGTGGGTTCCAAGCCCCATGTCAGGACTTTGAACTTGTAATCTAACTCAAGATTGACCCCACAACAACAACACCTGCAACAAAATCACACTTGTATAGCGCCTTTCACGTCAAGTGGACATCCCAAAGCGCTGGACCCGAGCTTCAGACCCGAGCTGAGGACAGGGGGCTGGGGGTAGCGGGGGATGGAATAGAAGTTGCCAATGGGACCATCGAAGAGGAAAGTCTTGAGGCGAGACTTGAAGGAGGCCAGGGAAGAGGTCGAGGCAGAGGGATTGCGGGATGGAGTTCCAGAGGTTGGGGACAGAGTGGTTAAAATCTCGCCCGCCATGCTGGGAACTGCTGTGGGAATACTGGAACCTAGAAGTAAAATAACAAACAATTTATCACATTTTCAGAATAATTTGGAAGTCTTTGTGACTTTCTATTACTGTACATCAGTTTTACAATGATTTCTAACTATTTTTGTCGAAATGTCTCGATCGTTAACTCAAGGCCACCTCTGTCTGGTCAGTGAAGGTTAAAGATCCCATGGCACTATTTGAAAAGAGTAGGACGTTTGCCCAGCGCCTTGGGACGTCCTCGCAACCTGAAAGGTGCTAGACAAACATAACTTTGTTGCTGTTGTTTTTCTAAGAAGATAAAACTGGTTGTTCATTTCACGGCCGTTGATGGGACACAGCTGCCTGCAAATTGACTCGACTCCCACATTTGCCCACAAAACACATGGTCACTACATTTCAAGGTATAAATCCTGTGAAGCGCTTTGAGACATTTCAGAATAAGACGCGCATTTATTTATGCCGCACCCATCATGTCAGGAGAGACACCTCACAGTATCAGCCGCTAATACTAGATGCAAGGATTAGTGTTATGGAAAGAGTGTGATCGAATGTTGATCTTTGTGAAGGCTTTCAAATTATTCCCGACAATATAAAGCGTGTGATATTTGAGTTCCTGATTTCTCCAACTCCATTTCCCCCATTGTATTTATTCAAGTGCAGTGTAGATAAACAATGTGCGGAGGAGATTCTAGGCTGTTGGCGTAAATGAAAACTGAAATGATTTTGAAATCCTCGAAACGCTTATCGAATCTGCAGCCGGTCGTTTGGTGAAAGAGGATGTCTTCATCTCGTCGAGTACGATTTTTATGAAAGGCAATAAACATTAGAGGATTATAATAATCTTCGCATTTGATATAACGTCTTAATACGTGATGGAGATACCTGTAAAAGTGCAGTAACCGTGTAAACTGTAGATGGACTCAGCAGCAGTATCCCACAGACAGGCACCAACTGAAACAATTCGCCCACAAATATACAGTCAATTCACTTTACAGTATATTCTGTGAAGCGCTTTGAGACGTCGATAAGATGTGAAAAGCGCTATATCCAATGCAAGGATTATTATTATTATTATTATACCTGATCGATCGCTGACCAGCACACTGGGAAAAACTGCCATCTTGTTTTGAATAGCGCCATTGGAACGTTTCCCCCACCCCCACACCCCCCAAAAAAATTACAATCAATTCACTTTACAGGATGTTCTGGGAAGTGCTTTCAGACGTCCTGAAGGCGTGATAAGGCGCTGACTCAACATACAAGGATTATTGTTACCATTATCTTTAACATCTCATCTGAAGATGGCACTTCTGACAAGAAGTATACCTCCAGCACTGCGTTGGAGTATAATAATCCTTGCATTTGATACAGCGCTTTTCATGTCTTCTAGACTTCTCAAAGCGCTTCACGGAATATACTGTACAGTGAATTGAATGTATATTTGTGGGCGAAACTCGGCAGCCGATTGCGCACAGCAGCGTCCCCACAAACAGTTGTGGATTTAAGTGACCAATTTTTTTATCATCACTTTTTTGGAGGGATTATTATTAGGCGTGTGTGTGGAGTAAGGAAAGTTGCCCAAGGTTTCGCCCTGACCTGCCTGGATTCGAAACACGGGTCTCACGCTTGTAAGACGAATGCTCTAACCACTGAGCTACAGGACTCCAGTATCAACATAGTCTGTGTGTGTATCGGGGTGGGTGGGGGAGGGGAGTTGAATCCACAACCTTCTGACTTGGAGTGCTACCAACTGAGCCAGGCAGACCTGTCATTGATAACTTTTTGTTTCAATCTATTGGTTGTTATGAGTTTAATGTTGTTACAGAGTGCAGGGCACTACAGTGTGTGTAGTAGGATGTAACAGCTGTTGTTTTTTATTCCTGTTATCCGCAGGGTTCGTTTAGTGGAACGAGGATCTCCTCACAGCCTGCCGCTAATGGAGTCTGGAAAGGTGAGCGATGCCAGGTGACAGTGTGATCACCCACCCTCCTAATCCCATCCTCCCTGCCCTCCAAACCCCTCCTGATCTCAACTTCCCCAGATCAGGACCTTGGAATGTTCTGCCCGGAGTGAGAGGCGCTGTGATGAATGTAGTTTGTCGTAAGGTCAATGAGATTTTTCTTTTTAAATCTTTTGGGGACGGAGGGAGGCAGAGAGGGAGGGAGGCAGGGAGGGAGGGAGGGAGGAAGAAACATAATTATTATTAGTGGTGGAGAATGTAACACAAAAATCATGAATGTTCCCTTTAAACAGCCCCCCAGGGATGTTCTGTGTCTCTAACACAGACAAAATACTTGACCAAACTTCCTTCTATTTGCTGTCTGACAAGATCACATCCTCCTCACTCTGCTCCCAGCTCAGTCCTTGTACCCAGCTCAGATCAATCCCAACTCACTCCATTCCCAGCTGAGTCCACTCCCTAATTTCTCCGTTCCCAGCTGATTCCACTCCCAATTCACTCCACTCCCAGCTAATTCCACTCCCAGCTCAGTCCACTCCAAGCTCACTCCTTTCCCAGTTCAGTCCACTTCCTAATCTCTCCATTGCTAGCTGATTCCACTCTCAGCTCACTCCGCTCCCAGCTTGCTCTGGTAGGCTTCACTCTGCAGTGAGAGTCAATCTCAACATTCCAGTGACCGGTTTCTAAAGGCAGGAACACAGCTCCATCACAATGTCCTCCCTCTCTCCCTCCCTCCATTTAAAGTCTGCTTTTTGACCCGGCTTTTGATCCCTTTCCTCCGAACCCCGTCCCTTCCCCTCCCATCCTCGGCTCCTTCCAACCTCACCTCGCACAATTGTTCGGCTGTGCAATCGATATATCTCCCTACCCTGTGGTCAAGCAGTCTCAGCGTACTTCGCAGGATAAAATATAAAGTGAGGGGTAGAGTGTGTTTCTGTTAGTATTTTGTAGCCTCTGTAACAAAAATCATAATAATCCTTGCATTTGATATAGTGCTTTTCACATCTTTTCGACGTCTAATGTTAATTAACGTTAATTAATTAATGTTTGAATGTTAATTAATGTTAATTAATATTCTAATAATGTGAAGTGGTCCGGGTTACTGTAACCCAGGTGAAACGCGCTGTATAAATGCTGTGTGGTTGTTGTTGATGACCCTGGCGTCTGATGTTGTTGTGTTGTCGCTGTGTAGATACTGCCTGGAGTGAGGATAATCATCGCTAACCCGGAAACTAAAGGACCCCTTGGAGATTCACATCTTGGAGAGGTGAAAGAAACGTTTTGAGATGCCATTATTATTTCTCTGCCCCCCCCATACTCTGGAACTCTATCCCACAGTCTCTTGGTCTCGCTCCCTTCCCTTGCCTCCTTCAAGGCCGGTCTCAAGTCCCAAGACTCTTCGCCCGTGCCTTCTGGCGCCCTCCCAACTCTCTCTCCCAATCCCTCCGAACTCTCTCTCCCTCTGCTCCCCTCCTCCACTACCCTGCACTTCTCCCTTGCTCCCCCGGTTCGATTTCCAAGGTTCCCGAGATGGGAATTCTAGAGCTGGCCTCTCAGTGCCAAACTCCCTGACCCAGATCTTTTTGTCTCTTACCAAACAGATATGGGTCCACAGCGCGCACAATGCCAGCGGATATTTCACCATTTACGGAGACGAGTCGCTTCAATCGGATCATTTCAACTCTCACCTGAGTTTTGGAGACACTCAAACAGTGTGGGCTCGGACTGGTTACCTGGGCTTCCTGAGACGGACAGACCTCACCGACGCGAATGGAGGTAAGCATGAGAATTTCCCTAGTGAATGTGGGCGTGTGTATATAGTTGTCAGCGCAATTGACTCTTGAGTCAGAAGTCAGAAGATCACAGATATGCAATGAGCCGTGTGGAGGTCCTGTAGCTCAGTGGTTAGAGCACTCGCCTTACAAGTGTGAGACCTGTGTTCAAATCCTCGCAGGTCAGGGCGAAACCTTGGACAAGTTTCCTTACTCCACACACACACACACACACATTCCTAATAATAATCCCTAAAAAAACCACAATAATAAAATTGATCATTTCAATTCCACGACTGTTTGTGGGGACGCTGCTGTGCGCAATTGGCTGCCGCATTTCGCCCACAAATGTACAGTCAATTCATTTTACAGTATATTCTGTGAAGCACTTTGAGATGTCTAGAAGATGTATAAAGCTCTATATCAAATGCAAGGATTATTATTATTATAAACTTAGTCATTCCTTCATGGCTGTTTGTGGGAATGTTGCTGTGCACAAATCCGCTGCTGTGTTTGCCCACAGATGTGCAATTACTGCGCTTTACAATAAACCCAATGAAATGCTTCGAGACATTTCCATGCGATACGTGCCCATTAAAAAAAATGAACAATATAATAATAATCTTTGCATTTGTTATAGTGCTTTTCACGTCTTCTAGACGTCTCAAAGCGTTTCACAGAATATACTGTAAAGTGAATTGACTGTATATTTGTGGGCAAAACGTGGCAGCCAATTGCGCACAGCAGCGTCCCCCCAAACAGCCTTGGATCGCAATGACCAATTTATTAGTTTTTTTGGGAGGGACTATTATTAAGTGTGCGTATGGAGTAAGGAAACTTGCCCAAGGTTTCGCCCTGATCTGCCTGGATTTCAACACGGGTCTCACGCTTGTAAGGCGAGTGCTCTACAACAACAACAACAACTTCGATTTATATAACGCCCTCCACGCTGGACGGCATCTCAGAGCGCTACACAATAGCGGATCCCGGGACCGAGCCAGGGGCAGGGGCAGGTAGGTGACCAAAAGCTCGGTCTAAGAAGAAAGGTCTTCAACTGTGACCTGAAACTGGGAAGAGAGGGGGCGAAGCGAAGCGAGTGAGGAAGGGAGTTCCAGAGCCTCGGGGCGTAGTGACTAAAGGCACGGCCGCCGAGGGTGGAGCGGAGGACTCGGGGGACATGGAGGAGGCCAGACCCAGAGGAGCGAAGGCAGCGGGTGCTGGGTTGTGGGGAGAGGAGATCAGAGAGATAGGGGGGTGCATAGGAGTGGAGGGATTTGACAACAAGGGTGAGGATCTTGAAGTCGATCCTCTCTGGGATAGGGAGCCAGTGAAGTCTGGCAAGGACTGGGGTAATGGGGGAGCGAAGCTTAGAGCGGGTGAGTATGCGGGTGGCAGAGTTCTGGATAAGCTGGATTTTGTGGATTGTGGTGGAGGGGAGACCGGCGAGGAGGACATTGCAATAGTCCAGCCGATAGATGACGAAGGCGTGGACAAAGGTTTCGGCGGCTTTTGGGGTGAGGTATTGCCGGAGACGGGCGATCCGTCGGAGGTGGTAGAAGGCAGTGCTGGTGACGGACCGGATATGGGGGAGGAAGGACAGTTGGGGGTCGAACCTCATGCCAAGGTTGCGCACAGGTTCGGTGAGCTTTAGGGGCAGGCCGGGAAGGTGGAGGAGGTGAGAGCCGTGCGAATGGAGACGTTGACGAGAGCCAAGGAGTATGGCCTCCGTCTTGTCAACATTCAGCTGCAAGAAATTTGTGCTCATCAAGCCCCTGATGTCCGAAAGGCAGGCTGACAGAACATCGGGGGACTGGGGGTCACAAAGTGAAGTGGAGAGATAGAGTTGGGTGTCATCCGCGTACATGTGGAAGTGTGCCCCATGTCTGCGGATCACATCCCCAAGAGGAAGCGTGTAGATGAGGAAAAGGAGGGGGCCAAGGACAGATCCCTGGGGTACCCCGCAGGTAATAACTGGGTGAGTGCGGGAGGAAAAACCGTTTGTGGAGATGTACTGCTCTAACCACTGAGCTACAGGAGCTTCAACAACAACAACAACAATTTAAACTTAAAAAGCGCCTTTCACGTCGGGAGGACGTCCCAAGGCGCTGCACAGGAGGCGTGTGACCCGAGCTGGGAGGGGAGTGTTCGGGAAGGGGTGAAACACGTAGGGGAGGTCGAAAAGTTTGGGGAGGAACAAAAGGCACGATCGAAGAGGAAAGTCTTCAAACCGGCCTTGAAAAAGGAAAGGGAAGAAACAAGGCGGAGGGATTGGGGGATGGAATTCCACAGGGTGGGAGCGGAGAAACTGAAAGCCCGGCCTCCGATGGTGGGGCGGTTCGGGTGGGGGGCTTGGAGCAGGCCAAGACCTGCTGAACGGAGGGTCCGGGTGGGCTTATAGGGGGAAAGTAAATCGGTTAAGTAGGGCGGGGCAAGGCCATGCAAGGCCTTGAAGGTGAGGACGAGGATCTTGAACTCGATCCTCTGGAGGATGGGGAGCCAGTGGAGACGGGCGAGGGTGGGGGTTATGTGGTCACGGAGGCGGGTGCGGGATAGTACACGGGCTGCAGAGTTTTGGATGACCTGCAGCCTGTGAATGGAGGAACTGGGGAGGCCGACGAGGAGAGAGTTTCCGTAGTCCAGCCATGAGGCTGGACTACGGACTACCACCCCCACACTTATGCGTGCACGAGTGTTTCGGCAGCGTGGGGGGTAAGATAATTGTGGAGCCTGGCAATGTTGCGTAGGTGGAAATAAACGGTGCCGGTCAAGGCGCGGATGTGGGGGAGGAAGGAGAGTTTTTGGTTGAACGTGATGCCGAGGTTCCTGACTGGCTTTGTGAGGTGGAGAGTACAGTCTTGGATGTTGAGGCTGGCAGCGCCCGATGTGCGGAGGCGCTGGCTTGAGCCATTCAGGACGGCCTCGGTCTTGCTCACGTTCAATTGGAGGAAGTTGCCCCTCGTCCAGGACTCAATGTTGGACAGACATGCTGTCAGAACATCGATGGTCTGGGGGTTGAGGGATGAGGCGGAAAGGTACAGTTGGGTGTTGTCCGCTTACATGTGGAAATTTACCCCATGTTTGCGGATGACATCGCCCAGAGGGAGCGTGTAAATGGTGAAAAGGAGGGGGCCGAGGACAGAGCCCTGGGGGACGCCATGAGAAACTGTGCGGGGGTTTGAGGAGAAACCATTGGAAGATACAACAATATGGGTTTGCTACACACAGGGCCAAGTGCTGTCCTGGCCTCTGCCAACTTTCCTGGAGCACTTTGCAGTCATTGGTTACGTACTGCGTAAATAATTACTTTGCCGTGACTCTCCTGAAATTGCCGCCTAGCAATCCCAAAAATCTTTTTCGTTTTACTCGTCTTGGCTTTTGGATACATCCTAAATTATCGATCTGGCTATGCTTTTTCCATCAAGTCTCTCTGGGAAAAACACATCCCTAATGCTGTGCACACAGCTAGTCCACAAACAGAGATGATAAGTCAAGTCATGGCTTAGCAAAGATACACACACACGCACTCACACTCGCACTCGCACCACCTAATAGAATAGACCTTAGCCAATCCCTCTGCCAAAGTCAATTGCTGATATCTTCAGTGCAAATACATCGATGCGTCTTTTTGGACCAAATGCCAACCTAATGATGTGAATATTTGACTCACCCCTAAGCAGAGTGTTGCCAAATACAGACTGAGAGCAGCCAGAGTAAAAAGCCAATCGTGAACCACAAGTGGAATAATTCACATGATTCTCTTGAATTTATTCCAGTAAAAATACATTCAATGCTTCAGAAAATCCCAGATATTGTCCCATTAGCAACAACGACAAAATAACACACACAGCACCTTTCATGTCAAGAAGACGTCCCAAGGCGCTGGACAGTCACTGTGTCAGACCCAGCTGAGGATAGGTGGTGGGGGAAGCGGGGGATTAGGAGTTGCCGATGGGTCCATCGAAGAGGAGAGTCTTGAGGCGAGACTTGAAGGAGGCCAGGGAGAGGGCAAGGTGGAGGGACTGCGGGATGGAGTTCCAGAGGTTGGGGGCAAAGTGGCTAAAGGCTTGCCCACCAATGGTGGGGTGGGTGGGTTGGGGATATGGAGCAGGCCGGAGCCTGCTGAGCGGAGGGGGCGGGCAGCTTGGTAAGGGGATAGGAAGTCACAGATGTAGGATCCCTGCCAAGCACCCCCACACTTGTGGTCATTAACTTTGGCTGGCTCATTGTTTCTGTCATCCCTGCCATCCTCCCTCTTTCACTCCCCAGATTCCTCTCTTCATCCTCTCTCCACCCTCGCTCCACTCTCCTCTCCGTCCTCGTTCCATCCTTGCTCCACTCTCCTCTCCATCCTGACTCGCAGTGGTTTGTTTTGACAGAGCGACACGATGCCTTGTATGTGGTGGGTGCCTTGGACGAAGCGATGGAACTGCGGGGAATGAGATATCACCCCATCGACATCGAAACATCCGTCATTCGTGCCCACAAGAGCATCACCGAGTGGTAGGTGGCGCATTCCATACATAAGCAGCTCGTACATTCAGTGGAGGCAATTTCACACAGTTTGGCAATAGATTTCTTACATAAACAGATCACTCAAGCGAATAGGGTACACCTGCCCACCCACCCCCACACCACCCCGACCCCAGCCTTATGTCATGAACCCTAAAAACACTAAACACCCTTCCACCAGTCCATCCTCAGTAAAAATAAATGGGGTCAACTTCCAGATGACACCCAACTGCATCTCCCTGCCTCTACCCTCAACTCCATGATCACTGCTGTCCTGACAGAAGGTCTGTCACACATCAAGTACTCAACGAAAGCTAACTTTCTACCTTCAAAATCAACAAGACTGAGGCCCTCCAGATTGGCTCTCACCTACATCTCCACACTTCAGACGCTGACAGCATCACCGTCCACAGATGCTCAGTCCTGCACCTCACTGAGCCAGTCAGTGTCTTGTTTGACTCTCAACTGTCTTTTGTATTCCACATCCGCGCCATGACCCGCTCTGCTTCCACCCCCCCCCACCGACCCAACATTGCCCGGCTCTGCCCCTCAGACCACCCAAACCCTCATGAACACACGTTTGTCACAGTTAGGCTCGACTACACCAACTGTCGGCCTTCCCAACTCTTCCCTCCACGAGCTACACATCATCCAGAACTCAGCCACTTGTGTCCTGTCTTGCACCACCCTCTGTAATCCCATCACCCCCCAACCTCGTCCGGGGTCGGGGTGGTGTGAGGGGGTGGGCAGGTGTACCCTAAGGCTCCATTAGTTCCCTAATACCCAGAGGGTAGAGTTTAAAATCTTTGTTGTCACCTTCAAGGCCCTCCACGGTCCTACCTCTGTGATCTGCTAACCGCATATCAACCTGACCGCTCCCTCTGCTGAGCAGGCTCTGGCCTGCTCCACCCTTTAGAACTCCATCCCACAAACCCTTTTCCCTTGCTGCCTCCCTTGCCTCCTTCAAGGCCTGACTCAAGACTCGCCTATTCAATCGTGTCTTCAGCCCCCACCTTGTCTGCTCTTGTCAATTCACTTTACCGTATATTTATGCGCTTTGAGACGTCTGGAAGGCGTGAAAAGCATTCCTATCAAATGCAAGGATTATCATTATTATTAGTAGTAGAATTATTATAAATGCAAGTCGCTTTTGTTGTCGGAACGTCGCGGTGTGGGAGGCGAGATTTGTCTGGATTATCATGTGTCTCTGTATGTGTGTGTGTGTGTGTCCCCTCTCTCCAGCGCTGTGTTTACCTGGACGAATCTGCTGGTGGTGGTGGTGGAGTTGGACGGATCCGAGCAGGAAGCCTTGGACCTGGTCCCACTGGTGACGAATGTGGTGCTGGAGGAACACTATCTGATTGTGGGTGTGGTGGTGGTGGTGGATGTGGGCGTGATCCCCATTAATTCCCGCGGAGAGAAGCAGCGCATGCATCTGAGGGATGGTTTCTTGGCCGACCAGCTCGATCCCATTTACGTGGCTTACAACATGTAGCCCCCCTCTCTCTCTCTCTCAGAAAGGGAAGACTTCCACTAACTAACTGAACGAACAAACGAACGAGCGCACGCATGCGTGCGTGTGTGTGTCTATATATATATATATACTGTATAAAACAAACAAACCAACGACGGAGAGATTAAAAAAAAGAAACGATTTTTGGTGTTCACCACAAAATGTGCAGATAAACGACAAAGACAACAACACTTGCTCCACAGAAAAAGGACACTTTCTGCACTACCAAGCACTCCCAACTCACCACAAAGATGTGAAATTGCTCTCCTTTGCAACCACCGACTGACACTTTCGACGGGCAAAGGGAACAGTGCGAAGTACACACACAAGCCCTTACTTTAGTCGGGCTTGTTTCGTTGCGTGTCGGACGTTAAAACCGCTTTTAAAAAAAAAGTAAGTGTACTTTCTGCGCTCTGTATTTTTAAGTTCTATCAGCTGAAGTTGCTTCCGTCTCTTTTGATTTTTTAACCTGCCCTCCTCCTCCACCGGGTGGGGGGAGCTTTTTTTTAAAAAAATGTATTCACGAACTGTGGCAAAAGCGAGTATTTTGAGTTGTCGATTCTTGTTGAAAATGGATCCCAAAAAAAACAAATAAGCCAAACTGTCATAAAATTACAGACGAAGAAACTTCTACCTATAATTAGTTAACTGACAAGGACAGTTTGCCCCAACCTCCACCTCCTCTCCCCTTCTCTCCCATTCTCTCCTCTCCTCTCTTCTCCCCTCTCCACTCCTCTCCTCCCCTGCCCCTGCCCTGTTTTCTTTCATATGTGATTGGTATTTGATATTAGGAGGTACGAAAGTAATGTTCTCTGTGTCAGCACCTTGGATTTGAGTCTGAATTTACAGGCTCTACCCTCTCGAAGCGGGTCTCAACGATCTTGGAAGATACAGTGAGAAATGAGACCATTTCTACTGCCTAACAGAGTTGGGTGTAGATTGTCTATGTGTAGCCTAAGGGGGGGAAATGGGGAAAGATTTTTAAAAAGGAAGATATTTGGTTATGTTTTCACTTGTGTGATGATACCATTGTACGTACGTACTACGAAAAGGAGCGGGTTGTGGGGGGGTGGGGTGGGGGGAAGGGGAAAATACTGAGTAACTTCATATCATGTAATTATGTACAAAAACAATTTTAATTTATTTTGTTCTCTTTAGAAGTCTATAAGAGAAGACATCTGAGAATGTTTTACTCTTTTAAATGTTTGCTAATAATAATAATAATGATGATGATGATAAGAGGCAAAAGTGTTGCATTATCTTTTGTAGATTGCTTCACATCAGCACAGTATATAGGAGGTATATGGCGACAGGATCTATGATTTTACCAACAGAAAAGAAAGTTGGAAGGAAACAAAATGCAGTAGTTCCTTACTTGCATGGTGTCCCCATCCCCCGTCCCCCATCCCCGTCCCTCCCCCCAAACCCTGTTTTTAACGAACAAAGAAACAAACAAAAAAAAGGGTCAAATTATTCACTCAAAAATCTGCCTTGAAGACCTAGCGTCTCGGCCCATGTGAGTGCTGCAGCTTCGCAAGCCAAACCTTCCCTTTCGAAGGTTGTCGACCAGGGTAAAAAGGTTTGCGGAGGTTTTTAAATGCTTGTCAAATTTACCTGAGGTTTAAAAGTGCACTATTTCAAAAAAAATAAAAAAATTCAAAATGTTAAAATGTGCTGCCAGAACGGCTGGTTTTCATTAATAACTTTGTGTTGGCATGTGTGCACACATTACACCATTGTTGTTAGGCTCTCCACATGTGGCAGGTTTCAAAACAGAGTGTGTGTGTTTGCGTGCGTATGTTTGCGCGTGTGTGTGTTTGCGTGTGCGCGTGCTTGAATCTTTTCCCTGGTGCGTCTCAGCTTCAGACCTTGGTGTGACGTAATGTAGAATTCTAAACGGACAGCGATCTGTGATAACTTCGATAATTTTTACTGCTGCTAACTGGTTGTTTTTTCTTTTTTTAATAAAACGTGAAATGATCGGTCGTCAGTTTGTAGGAGACAATTCTGTTCACCAAAAAATACATGGCGTGAATCAAAGTGGAAGCTGGAAACGCTGGCTAGGTTTTGCCGGTGGACGCACCACATTGAAATCTTAATTTTAATTTTAAATAAACTGGCCACAAGAAGTGTTGATTTTCTACAGTTTCACATTTTTGCAAAAAAACACGCATTAGAACGTATAATTTGTAAACTAAATTCTGGTCTTGACATATATATATATATATAATGAAGACTTTTTCTCCATACATGTTATGACCCGATCTGCAAACATACAAAATACCTACAAAAATATAGAACATCTACCACCTCTCAACTGCCACAGGAGGATCAATGTCAATGTTGGAATAATAATTCTACAATATTAGAACCAGTGGATGGGGAGTTGACTGGCGAGAGATGCTGTTTGACTTGATCAAAAGAGTTGAGTGGCATCTGACTTTTCTGTTCCTCCTCCCATCCCCCACACTCCCTCTCTGCTTCCCCCAACCCCACTTTATCCAACTCCATGCCCCTGTCCACCTTCAAGCACCTCGTTCACACACACACACACACACACACACACAGACTCACTGATGCACTCACCAACTACATCCTTGGCAGAAATCGCCAATGATGACCAAACTGAGGAACATAGGAACAAGGAGGAGGCCATTCAGCCCCTCCAACCCGTTGGCACCAATCTATTAGATCATGGCTGATAGCGAATAGATGCACCCCAAAACCCACACTGTTTTGGGGACTGATCCCTGGGCCCTCCACCCCCTCACCCCTACCCCACCTCAATGCTACATATCGTCCAGTTTAATAGGAATAAACGAGAGGCGTTAGCGTCAATGAGGGGGTAAAGTGGAATTACAGAGCACTTTTGGTCGTCGTGCAGTTGATTTTTTTTTATCAGGCCCCCCCCAAAAAAAAAACCTTTCAAGACTAACACAATCAGGCGAAGTGTCAGTGTAAGATTGATGTAATGATTTCCGATTGCATTTGCTGCGTCCTCTGCTGCCTGCCATATGTGAAAGAGAGCGTCTTAACACGTACTATTTGTAGTAAAGTAGGTTTCTTGTTTGGTCGTGGGAGCGAGCGGAGAGAAGCAACCATTACAGAGTCCCAACTGGGGACTCAGCAATAAAGACGCCTTGTCCTGTGTTAGGAAATCTTAAAATGTAGATAAAAAAAACATGCGTTGGAATGTATAAAAATATGTTTGTCTTGTGATCTAGTGCTTTGAAGTGCCACAAACAAAGTACATACACTCGCACAGAATTAGGAAGGCACGTGAAGGATCAGACGACATCAGAAATCAAAAACAGACACAGGATCGGATTCGCCACGGTGCTTGTTGTTCTATTCATCTTGCTTTTGAGACACTTTACCGAAGGGAAGACTGTCCCTTTTATCAGTTGAATGTTAGCAGCGTTGAGTCATTATATAGTCTGATGACTGGGTAGAGAATTTCATGTACTTGACCACTCTCCGTGGATTTTCCTGTGCAAAAGGAAATGACAGCAATCTTTCTTGTATGTTAAATCACCAGTACGCGTTGTACATCTGTGATAACGCCTGTTTTATATTCAAATGAACAAATAAAAGCTTTTATTTTTGTTGCTCTGAAGATACCTCACCTGCTGCCGCTGTCTTCATTCAACAGTGCAAACAGATTAGATTAGCCTGACGTTGGCTCGCAGTTCGGTGCAGTACAATCTGCAAGATGGGACTCGATAATTTCCCCAAAGGTTCCAAGTTTTCGGATTGCTTTATTGCCCTGTGCATAACTGATAGGAGGTGATGGCAACACTGCTGGGTTTAATTGTTTGTTACCATGATAACTAAACGGGGGGAAAAGATAAGGATCCTCACTGCAACTTTCAAACATTTGAGACATGAAACGATTCATTAAACTTTATGGTCCTGATGCAAACAGCTAAATCGCTTTTGAAATGTTGTAATCGATCAATTTAAACCCACGTGACCTTTTCGGTTTCCTTTTCCGAGGAAGGTTTAAAAATAATAATCCTTTTGTTTGATATTAGTGCTTTTCACATCTTGGGTGGGGGGGGGGGGGTGGGGGGGGGGTGTTTCTCAAAGCTCTTCCTGGGAGTTTACAGTGGAGTCCTTATAGCTCAGTGGTTAGAGCACTCACTTCACACTCGAGTGATCTGGGTTTGAATCCCAGCAGGAAGATACCGTGGGCAAGTTTCCTTACTCCACACGCGTTAATAATCCCTCAAGAAAGAAAAAGAATAATTTGGTCACTCAACCCACGGCTGTTTGTGGGGACGCTGCTGTCCGCAATTGGTTGCCGGGTTTCACCCAAATATATATACAGTCAATTCACTTTACAGTGTCGTCTGAAGCGCTTTGAGACATTTAGAAAACATAAAAAGCGCTATATCAATTGCAAGGATTATTGTAGAAAAAGGAGGTAATTCGGCCAATCAAGTCCACACTGGCTCAGAGAGCAAGATTAATGTGATTCCATCACCAGCTTTATCCCCAAACCACTCCCAGCCCCTCTCTTTCATACACCCATCTAATTCCCTCTTGAATCCACAGTACACCCGGCCTCCACTACCCAACAACTCCCTGGTTGAAAAAATTCCTTGAGCAAAACTTTTCATTAAAACAACAACCAATTACACATGTATAGTGCCTTTCACATCAGGAGGACGTCACAAGGCACTGGACAGTCACTGTTTCAGACCCGAGCTGGGAACAGGGAGGGTGGAGGGAAAGGGAGGGATTTGGAGTGACCAATGGGGCCATTGAAGAAGAGGGTCTTGAAGTGGGACTTGAAGGAGGCCGGGGAGGGGGGCGAGGCGTAGGGATGGAAATTCACACCATGAAAAAAACAGTACTGCTCATGGAATTTTCTTGCAAGACTAAATTGTGGGCGTAATAACAGACCTCTTTCACAGACAATTGAATATTCTCAAACGGAAATTCCTTTGGGATGTGGCCAGTCCTCAATTAACACACATCCTGTTAAATGGGAGTTTTTAATACCAGGGGAACCTTTATTCCGAGGTTGTTATTAGTGGCTCACACAGTAACCCAGGGAGTGCCAGAGAGACTCCATTCCATTTCATGTATTCTTCCATCGAGAAACACAAGTGAACGGCCATCATTCAGGTCTGAATTGAAAAGCAAGTGGAGGACAGTGATGCTTGTGTAAGACAAGCATCATCACTTGACGGTGGTGGTCGGTAGTGTCTGCTGTGTGAGGAAGGGGATGCCCCCAGAATCGCTATCTACAGCTGTTAAGGAGATGGGTGAGGGGGTGGGGTGGAGGGGCTCAATGTCAAGCTGTGTGTCCTCGAGGGGAAGGGTGGAGTGGGGAGGGAAGGAACTCAGTCTTTAGCTGTGTATCCGAGTGGCGGGAGGCGGGAGGAAGAGGATAGAGCTAGGAGAGCATTGTTTCCAGTACTGGTCTTGGTGTATTCCACTGTTTGAGCAGCTCAGCTGTACTGTTAATGCACAGTTGACTATGGAAACCTCAGGCTCTCACTCATTGCTCTGTCCACAGCAGCTGGTCAGAAATTAGCTCATTGGAACATGGAGCAAATCTCTCACCTCTCACCAAATATCTAATAATAATATAATAATCCTTACATTTGATATAGCACTTTTCATGTCTTCTAGACGTCTCAAAGCGCTTCACAGAATAGACTGTAAAGTGAATTGACTGTACCTATTTGTGGGCGAAACACGGCAGCCAATTGCGCACACAGTATCCCCACAAACAGTCGTGGATTGAAATGACCAATTTTATTATTGTTTTTGGTGAAATTATTATTAGGAGTTTGTGTGGAGTAAGGAAACCTGCGCATGGTTTTGCCCTGATCTGCCTGGATCAACACCCCACCACCCTCACCCCACCCACCCAACCCCACCCAAAGTTGTTCTCGTCTAATGTACAGGTTGTCCACAAAGTCCCATTAAGTAATCCCCTGTTACTAAACAGTGATATGAGACTACTGTATAGAGGAGCTGAAACAAGTTGTCTAAGATAAATGTCTCCTCATCACTCCATCCATGCTACGGAAGATATCGCCCTGAATATGGCAACGGGTCATTACCTAAACGATGGCGTTCACACACACACATACACACACATTCCCTCTATACGTCTAAATGCAGTTAAACAGCGCTGTTTAACAGTCGAGTACTTCTAAATACAATTATCATCATTCTTCCACGTTCCAGTTGTTAGTCAGTGTACTGTAGAAAACCAAAATGGGGGTAACATGACTTTGAGGACACCCTGTAGTTGAACACAAATCACTTGTTTCGTTGTCTGGGAAACCTGCCAGTGTGAACAAAAGTTACGAGTGTTAGCCTTTCTCATATACACAAAGTTTTTTTCCCCCCATTAAAATGTGGCATATTCAGTTTGGTTTGGATACTCGCGAGCATGGTGAAAGGGGGAGGTTGCTCACATGTTGGGAGTCCTGTAGCTTATTGGTTAGAGCGCTCGCCTTGCAAGTGTAAGACCCGTGTTCGAATCCTGGCAGGTCAGGGCGAAACCTTGGGCAAGTTTTCTTACTCCACACACACACCTAATAATAATCCCTCCAAACAAAAACGTATAATTGGTCATTTAATCAAATTATCATTAAAAATATTTGAAAAAGCTCTTCCAGACATCTTGACAATCTGATCGGGCACCGTGTTAAATGTAGGGAATGTTATTTATTGTACGCCTGTGATTTTCCATGTGTTTCGAGCTGCTGTTCTATCACTGACTTTTCTGGGCGATGTCTCGCTGCTGGGCCCCAATAGTAACACGTCACAGCACACCAGCCTTTAGAACGGCAAACAAAAGCCGCCAGTTATGTAACCACAGGGCCCCGTTCCTCTCCCACTTCTTGTCAGCCCCAGGACATTATAAACACAATTTGCACACACAGAGCGCTCCGAGATTTGTGTAAGCTTGTTTTCTCGAGCACTGTTTTGTGTGTCATTGTCATTGTCGTCACTGAAGGCAGTGGTTACTTACCTCAGCATTAAATTCCTTTCCGACAAGACCGTGATAGTGCAGCTGAGGAGGCACTTTACATTTGTACTAGTGCGACTCGTAGTAATTCCTTAATCATTAGCTTTCCATCCTTCCTTGTGTGGATTTGTGTTCTTTTTGAGCCTGCCATTCTTATGTTTGTGTGTGTGTGTGTGTCACAGCATGGCGCTCTTTCTCTCAGTTTACTATCAAGTCTATTTTTGATGCACCAAGACAGCAGGACAAGAGAGCTTATATTTATTACGCGCCTAATAATATTCCGTCCAAAAAACCTAATAAATTGGTCATTTCAATTCACGACTGTTTGTGGGACACTGCTATGCACAATTGGCTGCCACATTTCACCCACAAAAATACAGTCAATACTTTACAGCATATTCTGTGAAGCGCTTTGAGACGTCTAGAATACGTGAAAAGCGCTATATCAAATGCAAGTATTATTACTATTAAGGTGCCATATCAAATGCAAGGATTATTATATTATTGTTGAGATGGAAAGTACTGACACAGACCCAAGTTAAAAATATAAAAGAGGAAAGAGGTGTACTAGAAAAGAACCCAACAGAGGAATGCAAATTCATTTCAGGCAGAAAGAAAAAATATATTGCTAGAACAAATAAACAATAAGAACACTTGGTCTATTTAATATCATACACATCCCGAGTGGTAACGTGTTGGAACAGAGAAACAGCACAACTAAAGTGCATGAAGGTGATCGATACTTTACATTTGTGGAGCTCCTGTAACTCAGTGGTTAGAGCACTCACCATACAAGCGTGAGACCTGTGTTTGAATCCAGGCAGGTCAGGGCGAAACCTTGGGAAAGTTTCCGTACTCTACACACACGCCTAATAATAATCCCTCCAAAAATAATAACCACAATAAAATTGGTCATTTCAATCCACAATAGTTTGTGGGGACAATGCTGTGTGCAATTGGCTGCTGCGTTTTGCCCACGAATATACAGTCAATTTGTAGTATATTCTCTGAAGTGCTTTGAGAAGTCTAGAAGACGTGAAAAGCGCTATATCAATTGCAAGGAATATTATTATTATTATTTCAGGCGTTTGATCCTATTAGTGGTCAGTCACTCATGATAACTTGAATATCAACTTTTACTTTCCTGGGCACTTAATATAGAACAACAAATAATAATCCATCCAAAAAACCCACAATAATTAAAAATTGGTCATTTTAATCCACGACTGTTTGTGGGGACATTGCTGTGCGCAATTGGCTGCTGCATTTTGCCCAGTCGATTCACTTTACAGTACATTCTGTGAAGTGCTTTGAGACGTCGATAAGATGTGAAAAGCGCTATATCAAATGTAAGGATTTTTAAAAATTATAAAACAAGAACAAAATTATATTTATAGTGTCTTTCACGTCGGGAGGACATCCCAAGGCGTTGAAAGTTCCCATGGCGCTAGAGAAGAAAGTTTGGTCACAGTATGGCACGGATCTATTTGGGATTGCCCAACTCTTCGATTTGGCTCAGTAACCGGGACATCGATTCTCCTGGATACTGTTTTCATTAACACACACACATACACCTTCCCACCAATATTGTTTTGGTTATTAAATCCACAAACAATCTCATCACTGTGTTCTGAGCTCAAGGCAATTCCAATCTTCCTACGTTAGCCATTCCTTAATGCACTGTGTTGCTGAAACAGAGACTGTTATATTAACACAGTGATTAAATATTCGCAGTCCAATTATTGCTGCCATTCAAGAAAATCTAAACCAATCCAAATAAATATTTGGTTACTTTTTAGATATGATTCTAGTGACTTGCTCCGACCTCTTTTCATTTTGTCTCTCATCTCCCAACTTAGTGCTTCTTTGCCTCCAGTTTAAATTTAGTTTCCTCAATTCTAATTTGTTAGCAAAAAAAAGCAATGTTTCAAATACTTTTCTCTAAAGACTTTTCTGTGTGCTGGCTGAATTCTACATTCACAAGTCATATCTGTACGGCAAATACTAGAAGTAAATCCATCCACTATTACACTGTTCAAGCAGTTTTAGAGTACTGCTTTAACAACAACAAAATTACATTTGAGGATGTCCCAAGGCGCTGGACAGTTAGTGTATCAGACCCGACCTGTGGTCGAGGAAGGTGGAGAGGTGATCGATGGCATCGTCAAAGAGGAAGGTCTTGAGGAGAGGCTAAGAACAGGGGTGAGGTGGAGGGACTGCAGGGTGGAATTCCAGACATTGGGGAACATTAAAATTTAAATGGAAGCCAAAAGTTGTTTCCAATTACTGTACATGTATAAACAGCACTTATTAGGGTGTGTGATTCATTTTAATAACCAACTGGACTATGCATTCATTCAGCACCCCCACCCACCCTTCACCCACCCTGATCCCAGGTCCAAAACACTGATTGACCAGTGTGTTGGGACGTCCTCCCGATGTGAAAGGCGTTTATACAAAGTTGCTGACCCATAAATTTGGTTGTTGGAAAAATGGGCCAGTTGTTGGCTTGTTTCAGACCAAACGGCCCGAGTGACAATGCCAAAGTTTGCACAATTATCCTAGAAATGGGGTAAGTAGTGTTCCATAGAATTACATTCAACGTTGCATCACAGATATAGGCCATTTGGTCAAACTAGGCTCTGATGATATTTATATTTCACACGAGTCTCCACTCCCTCTTAATTCCTTCTCCCACTATTGCCCCTCTATTCCCTCCGCCCTCCCATACGGGTTTATATCGGGTACATATTATACATAAAATGTACGTAGAACAAAACAACAAGACACCAGCTTTGATTTTATTTGTTACAGCTGAGTTGAGGCGTATGCCAGCAGTGCATGTGTGTATTTTTTTAAAAAAAAGATTGGAATTGACTATAGAAAATAGACGCCAAAGCAGGAAAGTTTGTGAGTTTGGCACATTCTGAAGGAGTTTGCACTAAAGGTTGTGAAACCCATTTTCCGACGGTTAGTCCCAACAGAATATCAAGAGAATCCCAGTAGGACCCTATCGGGCTAATCATCCAAGATAGACCCACCTCTGTCCAGATGGGAAGATGAACATTTCGAAGTCCTTGCCAATTATTTTTATTATATATATTTATATATAAATAAACACCAAAAGTTAAACATTCAAAGTACATTTCTGAAATACATTTATTGCCCAATGTAAACACAGAAGATGACTTAATATATTGCCAGTAAGAAAAACTTTTTCTTTTTAAAAAAAAAGCCCAGAATTCGCCATGTCCTATTTGAACTGCAATGCGATGCCACACTAAATGGATAAATGTGCAGAGTGGCTAAGCCTTACACCATGGGAGTTACAAATGGCAACTGCATTAGCGATGAATCAACTCCCAATGCTTTTCGTCTATAATGATCCAGAACAGAGACTAATTTAATGATAATTTAAACAAAATCAGGCCACAGTCATGTTTAACAGAGTGTTTATACTGCTTAACTGGAAGAAGGTGCAATGGTGTCACCAAGACATGGAAACAGAACGGTCAAAGTTACACGCGTCTTACTTTCATGCAGCTAATAGTAAAAGTTTAAACAGCCTTTGGAATGATTCTATTTAATTTTTTTTCCACTTTCTGCAATACCACAAACATTTACTGGTATGTGTTTTGTACCAGACACTCAGCAAGGTACAGACCCATCACAATCACAATGCCTTTTATAAATGGATTGACATGCAGTTACTTAAATCTGTCTACGGTGAGAAGGACTGTAAGCAAACAGGCAGCAACAGCTAATTACAATCCAAAACCTAACGGCTGCTGAGAGAAAACTAAGTGCTTCGTTTTTATTTATTTTATACAAAGTCAACTGCAAGACGGACAGCTACACAAGTTATTCAGTGAACACTGATGCAGAAAGCAAAATTCACTGTAAGTTCTGTTCATACCTACTGGTACATAAAGGTAGTATTTGGCAATTTTACATGCGTTGTGGACTTATTTGGGTTAGGAAAAAAAGAAATGTGCAAATTACAAAACGAGAACTAAATGTTCATTCCATCTCTAAAGTCCAGCTCATTAGAAATCCCATTTCCCTGCTTTAATACATGATCAACATTCATTTTTTTTAATAAAAGTAGCATACATAAGAAAAATATAAAAAAGCAGAGTTGGGAAATATTAAAAGTTAATTTTTTTTTAAAGCAGGTTTATTACCTGTCATGTCAACCCTGTCCCGAAGTATTCATCAAAACGATCGCTTGGTGTAAAAGAACAAACACAAAAAAACAAGTTATCTGGTTAAACTTATTACAGGCCGAGACGGTTCGGCGAACTGATTATAGTGAAAGGAAAAACAAAACAAAACCTTAAGCGTTGTTGGTTAAAATGCTGGTGCAAATGGGAAGCAAAATTCACAGAAATGTGGCTCCAAAACAAAACCAGCTGTGGTCTGTGAAAACGAAGCAATCTGCTTCTTGGTATGGCTGTGGAGGGAAGAGAGAGCTCTCATCTTTTCCTGCGACAGGTCCGTTTGTGTTCAGCGTGCCAATGCTCCTGCTGACATTTGATCGAGCAATAGGAGGTGTTCCAGCAACAGTGATACATTGCTTCTTCCTCGCAGTTGTAGCACTGTGGGGGGGGTGAAGAGAAAGGACACACACTTCATTAAAATCCATTGCAAGGCTGATTGAATGACAGGTGGAATCCCCATTTTGATTCCATTGCAAAAGGCTAAATACACCCTGATGTGATTAGTATGTTTAATGTGGAGTCCTGTAGCTCAGTGGTTAGTGCACTCTTCTTACAAGCATGAGAACTGTGTTCGAATTCAGGCAGGTCAGGATGAAACCTTGGGCAAGTTTCCTTATTCTACACGCCTAATAATAATCCCTCCAAAAAAAACCTATAATAGATTGGTCATTTTAATCCTGTTTGTGGGGACACTGCTGTGCGCAATAGGCTGCTGCGTTTCGCCCACAAATATACAGTCAATTCACTTTACAGTATATTCTGTAAAGCATTCTGAGGTGTCTAGAAGACGTGTATCAAATGCAAGGATTAAGGACAAACGCATAAGGATTATTATTATTATTTATGGACTTCCTCTTTACATTCATCATGGCTCATAGTTCCCTCCTTATACTAATCAATCGGTCCATTGTTCTGAAGGATGTTGTTGGATGCAAATAGGCTGCCTCATTTGATTATGTAGTGATCAGTTCATTTTGAATTAACCTCATTCAAAACGCTTTGAGAAGTTCCTTTTCTTTTAAGAAGTTTCAGTTTCCACTGAGCGTAGAGGGCGGACAGGTTGGTAGGATGCTCTAGACATTAAACCTACCGAACACATAGGGGTTTAGCCTTTTTGCAAACGTGCTAAATAAATGCAAACAACAAATTGCACTGTCACTGAGCATAAATATTACACACATGTACAGCTCCACGGATCACATTCATCCCCTAAAGCGGCAACAAAAACGGTGATCGATGCAGGAGATTTTCTCCAGGAATGACGACAAGCTTGTATAGTTGAAAAGGATCGCTCACAAAACAAGCTGCTCAACTTAACATTTTCTCCCAGAAATGAATAAATAAACAACTTGCTTTTACAGGTAGACCCCACTTAACGTTGCCTTAGTTAACGTTATTACATTGCTGGTACATTGGGAACATATATTCATTTAACGTTGCGACGTTCGCCAGCAGGTGGAAAGAGGGCACGGCGGCACTAGGAATTGGGAATGAGCCAGGCCAGCAGTGAGAGCAAGGCAGGTTGGCAGCGAGTGAAACCAGCCAGGCCGGCAGCAAGTGAGTGAGCCAGGCAGGCAGTCAAGGAGAGCGAATGAGTGAGCCAGACAGGCAGTCAGGGAGCGAGTATAATGATTTTTTTAAAGAAAATACTGACGCAAAATGTCCAAAAGAACCTAACTCCAGTTTTTACATTCATTCTTATGGGAAAAATGTATTCACTTAACGTTGTTTTGTTTACATGGAGTAACATCTCGGGAGTATTTAACATCTAATTTTAAAAGAAAAATAAAACAAGATTCAGCTTCTAAATTATGTCTGGGATATTTCTTTGAATTCTGGACTCGAGTTTCTCCCAAGATTAGTTTTGACAAATGTCCTATAGGTGGGTAATGTGCCGAGAGAAAAAAAAGTTTAAAAAAGTGTAAATGTGCATTCGCCACAAGAGGGCTCCAACACAGATACACACATACGATAAATACGTGCGTTGGATCGGCAGAGAGGCAAATGGCAGTGGAGCTCAACATTCCTTTCTAAATTAAAACACATTTTCCGGTCCACCATTTTCTAGCAACAGTGAAATCTGCTTCACGAGTTTCCGTCTGAATATTATTTCAGCTGAAGTGATTGTGCAGCCCATGGATAGTGTGTTTTTTTTTAAAAAAACGTGAAACATTTGCAGTGTAAATCAATTTCACTTACAGTAAATATGCCCAGAAAACTATTATATGAAGATATATAATATATTATAGAAAAATCAACGAGTTGTGGATTGGTATTGTGGATCTCTGGTTAATCACTGACTGAGCCTAAGTCACAGTGACAGGATCATGAAGTGTGGTCATTTGGGTAAGGTATCTGAGGCTCTGTGTGGCAGCAGGCCAACACAATGAAAATAGGAGTCAAATGTCTTCAGAAAGGGAGGGAGGGAGGTGGGGGAGGGAGCGAGGGAGGGAGGGAGGGATTGATTTGAAAAGCAGACCAAACATATTCAAATGTTCTTGTGTGATTGGGAGAAACAGTAAAAAACTTTTGATTGAATAAGTGGCAAACAATCAGATGATGGAGGAAGGACCGATTTTTTTAAAGCATGTCCCCACCAAGTTTATCTTCTTGCCTCCTCATCTTCTGGGAGTTGGTTGGGCAGAAGTTAGTTATTCAGAAGTGATGTACATAACCAACCAACCAACAAGGGAAAACTCAGATGCATATATGTAGGTGGCATATATTATATATGGGAACTCTCGATCTGGTTTAAGCGCTCTGGGACACTACCCTGCGTGAAGGGCAAGCTGTTGTTTAGACACTTAAAACGTGGTGGCTGATGGGTTTCTGTGTGCGTCAAACACCCAGCTGAATAAAATAAAACTCTTATTAAAGAGACCAGTCGGCCTGGAGAGAAGATTACCTACCCACTGCTTCTTTTTGGTCTGGGAGATGAACTGTTTGTGCTGTGAAGCCAGTTTTTTGATCTCTTCCATGAACTCTTCTTTGCACTTCTCCTTCACTTGCTTGTACTTTCTGTCCATCTCAGCCTGCATATTGACCACAGTCTTGCTCACCGCTTGGCGCTTCTCCTCCTCCATCTCGCTGCGCAGCTGCAAGCAATCAATCAGCACAACTCAGCCTATCTTAATATGGAATGCATATTAATGTTCAAAGCAACCATTTGATTTGACGTCCTCTGGATGGCAGCCTGCTTCACGTTCCAATGCTCAGGAGCTTTTAAATCGGTTAGATTTGGGTTGAAATGAAAGTGCCTTTCATAAGGAAATGTTTGAGAAATGAGAATGCCACCATGGAGAGTCGAGCCTCTCTTGTATTAGAATACTCATGCTGCATGTCAGGCAAAACTATCTGAAACAAGCACAATATGGGGCCCAAATAACAATAAAAACAACAATGAAATTACATTTATAGAGCGCCTTTCACGTCGGGCGGACATCTTCTGCTAACTTTGCGCTGATAAATAAGTGGTACTCGGGGTCTTAGAATGACCAGGAAAAATATTTAAGCAACACCAGTGGATTGTGTGATTTTTAAACTCAAAATGAAATTGACATATTTCCATTTTTTTCAACTATAATAATGGAATTGTGTTTAGATCACTGACAAGCTATTCTGAACTCAGAAAACTGGTCTTGGCAGAACTGGGGGGGGGGGTGCGGGGGGCATTGTTTCTTCCCTCTAATCTTCTGCTAACTTTGCAAGCCAAAGCCCTAAGACCATGTGTTGGTCCTAGCTGAACAAGCAGTTGGAAGCTTGCCAGACAACAATGCAACAAAAACAAAATGACATTTATGGAGTGCCTTTCAAGTCGAGAGGACGTCCCAAGGCGCTGAACAGACAGGGGTAGGGACCCGAGCAAGGGGGGAGGGGCAGGGTTAAGGTGGGGGAGGCAGAGAGGTGGGAGGGCAGCTGAGGGCACGGTCGAAACGGAGGGTCTCGAGACCGGCCTTAAGGAGGCAACGGAGGAAGCGAGGCAAAGGGACTGTGGGATCGAGTTCCAGAGTATGGGGGCAGATAGACTGAAAGCCCGGCCACCAATGGTCGGACAGGAGACATGGAGCAGACCGGAGCCCGCTGAATAGAGGGAGTGGGCAGGTTGGTAGGGAGTCAAACAGTGCTTTCAATGGCAAGCCATGTGGTTTTAAACTCGATAACATTCCATATACACTCTGGGGTTCCTGAAGCCTTGCATCTTACCAACCTGTGTCTAATATTATCAAGCAGCATTAGGCAAGCAGAGTGGATCACTCTGGGAGAGAGTCCGCACTTGATTCCCGACAGGAATTTCCATGAGTTCATTGAACTCTTAGTCTAGTTTGGATACTCTTAAGCGCAGAGTAAGGAGATCGGAAGGGTTAATCACTAACCACATTTACGTATGCAACAATTCTGTAAATGAACCCAAGTCAAAGGTCAGCTGTTCCGAGCAGTGTCAGCGCCTCGTGCGTAAACAAACAGAAAGGTGGCAACTACCAACAAAACTGCTGATAACAAATGAGAAGCATGGGAGCGATATGCAGCTGTGACATGATCTGACCTGTGATAAGCAGCTGTAACATGATCATATCTGTGACCATACGTCAAAGAATGGCTATTACAAAACGAGCACAAACTGACAATCAGTAGTAAGCCAATGTCTGACAGGACTATTAACAGAGGCCCAGTTCGCAAAGAAGCCTGCAGAGCACAGCTCAAGATGGATCGCTGGAAGTGTGCTTAGGAATATATAGTCAATTCATTTTACAGAATATTCGGTAAATATACTCTAAAATTACTGCATATTCTGTGAAGTGCTTTGAGATGTCTAGAAGATGTGATAAGGCGCTATATCAAATGTGTTTATTATTATTAAGGAGCGCAAACTTTTCCCAGAAGGTAGTGGATCACGATCCAATTCTTACTTACTACCTGGGATGTCCTTCTGACGTGAAAGGCACTGTATAAATGTAATTTTGTTGTTGTTGCATTAAATACTTGAATAGAGCATGTTCTACTATGTATGTTTGCATCGCAATGAAGCCTTGAATTACAATAATTAAATAAAAGGTCTGAACCATTACTGGCTGACTACTGTCCCGCAGTGAAATTTTCTGCACATGTTAAGACACCTGGCCGGCCAGACAAAAAATATTTTACTCCAGAAGTACACCCCGAGGCTGGTACCTTTTCGAGTGCTTCTCTCACAACTCGTTCAGTCTCTCGTTTGTGTTCGGCTTTCATACGCTCCTTAAAATCGTTGAAAATTTTGGTGTACTTTTCGTGGCACATGTTTTGACAGGGGATGTCGTTGTTGGTCTGGGTGCCTCGGTGTAACATTCTTGGAGAAGAGGCACTTGACTTCTTGGTTTGAGTTGCAACCGAAAGCTTCTCGGGTTGGGGTGGCACTGTAGGTATTTCTTGGCTAGAACTTACAGCCTCAATTTCAGGTTCTGGTTCCTAGAATATGGTGGGTGGATGGGGGTGTGGGGGAGAAAAAAAAAAGCACCTTCTTAACAACTATGCTTTATCATGATTTTGGAAACAAAGTCATCGGCACAGATGGTGGAAACAGATAAAACCAGATCTCAGAAAGGCTGGTCCTATAAATTAAAGAAGCGCGAGGGAGCGTTGCGATGTCTGTGAGTGTAACCCAGTGAACGTGAGTCAATGAGTTGAGTAAGTGGGCGAGTGTGAAGGGAAGAGAAGAACAGACGTCTGGTCTCAGCAGGAAGTGGCCAACATGGAGATGGCCACGGTTATCAACATCCAGGATGGTTTGCTCATGTTACGGAAACTGTTAAGGAAGCTCAATGGTGCTGAGGTCACCAGTATCTAAACACAATGGAAAACACTTCAGAGCCAGACACATCAGGGCCGAGCGATTTGTCTGAACCGACTAGCGTCCAAGGGTAACCCAAGTTCTCTTATTACCCCTTCCCTTCCCACCCAGAAGCGTTTGCTTTCCCTCCCGTGGCTGTTCCCACTGTTCACGCCCAGTCTCACTCTGTAGCGATCGACACCTTCCGAGCCTCCATCAGTTGGTCCCCTTCCCAGTCACTGCCCCCACCTTCCCCTCACAGGTTGCTGCTGAATGACAGCCCAGAAGCCACTAGTGAAAATATGAGAGTCCACTGGCAGATCAATAGCCACTTGGCTCCACCCATCTCCAGCCTAGAACTATTCGAGAACTGAATTGTACAGAAAGCCCCGAGTGAGTTGAGGGCAGCGTCAACCAGCCACCAGCCAAAACACAGTAGTTTAGTTTGGATTAGCCAGAATTTTTCTTCAAAGTAAAACCGTTGTATCTAAAGTAGGTGAGAATACAAATGAAACGGAGGCCAGAATTTGGACAGATTTCCCCGGAGTCCGAGGTTAGTCAGCGGCTTCTACTGTCTCAGGATATCAAAACTGAGTCAAACCCACACAAAAGGTCAGATGACTTTAGAGCATTTCCCCGTCCAAGTCAGATTTACTTAGCTCAAAACATTCTACAAAAATGTTAAAATATATAGCTTGGTTGGGGGGCGAGGGAGAGAGGGGGGGGAAGAGAGAGAAAGGCAGGATGGGGAGAGAGAGAAAGGGACAAGAGAGAAAGGGAGGGGGGGGGAGAGAGAGAGAGAGACCAGTGTGTTTCACAAGGTTTTGAGTACTGCCCCTTTAATGCCAGGATCTCAAATCAGATTTCTGCCCAGCCCAAACAAATTCAGATGAAATGAACCTCTGTGTTGGCGATTGGAAAGAGGTTCTATATGTTTTGTAGTAAATCGGACCGCCCAGACATAAGCACAATGCATACGAAAACGTTCTCACAAGTTTCGCGAATACTGTAAAAGCTTGGTTATCCAGCACCCAACCAATCGAACGATCAAGCAACTGGTATCTCCCAATACAATTCACCCTTCCAGCAACCGGATCTCATACTGGAGCCATCCAGGACACTCGTGGTATGCTCACTTTGCGCATCCATGCGCACTTATTAAACTTACCGAATGCCGGAATGCTTTTTTATCGATCATTTTACTGAGTGTGTTGGAGTGCTTTATTGGTAAGTATCTATACAATATTCTGTTATTATTTCATCTATTATTAATATGGTATGTTTTAAAATAAGTAAATTTTTTGGTGTAGGATTTTCGGCAACTTGCCGCTCGAATATCCGGCAAATTTAATTAACTGGCAATGGTCAGGTCCCGAGGGTGCCGGATAACAAAGCTTTTACTGTATATACAAATCCTCTGGCGAGTTGAATTTTGTCTGTTGTTAAAAACACCCATACGAACCACAATGTAATTAACCATAACTATTTGAAAAGTCTGCGTGGTATAACTGTGCTACAGATATAATGAGTACAATCAGTAAAGGATATGGTTAAAGTTCAGATATTTTGGTCTGCAACTTGGTATTCTCCAACACTCCCAGCGCAATTTATGACTACGTATTATGTCTGCATCAGAGGCTGCAGTTCTGAGCAATGTGGGTGACCTTCAACTAAAGAGGAAACATTTCAAACACAAGAGGCCATATAATATAAGGTTATCTTGTCCCAACGGTTTTTTGGGGAGTGAAATGCTTTGTACTTACCTCATCTTTGGCTTCCGAATGTTGACTGCGTCTGGATTTCTTGTTCTTGGGTTCTTGTGTACTCTTTTGCTGCAAAGTGCAAAAAGTTTGAGGTTTAGGATGTGGCAGTGCAATTAACCCGGATTGAAAACAAAAACACTCATTGGGAAAACAGCAACTTAAATGGCCCCTCGCACCTATTTGAGGTGCAGAGCAAGTGAGCTTGTAGTTTGTAGCTTCCCGTCAAGACTTTGAACTCAAACAGTGTAAGCTGACACTCCGATGGAGTGCTACATTATCGAGATAATAATTTTAAAAATCCTTGCATTCAATACAGCGCTTTTCATGCCTTCTAGACATATCACAGCCGACACAGAATATACTGTAAAGTGAACTGACTGTATATTTGTGGGCGAAACACGGCAGCCAGTTGTACACAGCAGTGTCCCTATGAACGGTTATGGATTGAAGTGACCAATTTATTATTGTTTTTTCTTGAGGGATTATTATCAGGCCTGTGTGTGTGGACTGATAAACTTGTCCAAGGTTTCGCCCGGCTAGGAAAAGATGTTGGATAACATCTCAACTAAAAGAGGTGCCATCTTTTGGATGAGATGACCCACCCAGGAATCGTCTGCCTGGTCACACAGATGTTAAATATCCAACAACACTACTACAACAACAACACATTACATTTATAGAGCGCCTTTCACGTCGGGAGGACGTCCCAAGGCGCTGCACAGGAGGCGTGTGACCCGAGCTGAGAGGGGAGTGTTTGGGAAGGGGTGAAACACGAAGGGGAGGTCGAAAAATTCGGGGTGGAACAAAAGGCACGGTCGAAGAGGAAAGTCTTCAAACCGGCCTTGAAAGAGGAAAGGGAAGAAACGAGATGGAGGGATTGAGGGATGGCATTCCATAGGGTGGGAGCGGAGAAACTGAAGGCCAGGCCTCCGATGGTGGGGCGGTTCGGGCGGGGGGCTTGGAGCAGGCCAAGTCCTGTTGAACGGAGGGTCCGGGTGGGCTTGTAGGGGGAAAGTAGATTGGTTAAATAGGGCGGGGCAAGGCCATGTAAGGCCTTGAAGGTGAGGACGAGGATCTTGAACTCGATCCTCTGGAGAATGGGTAGCCAATGGAGACGGGCGAGGGTGGGGGTTATATGGTCGCGGAGGCGGGTGCGGGATAATACACGGGCTGCAGAGTTTTGGATGACCTGCAGCCTGCGATTGGAGGAACTGGGGAGGCCGACGAGGAGAGAGTTTCCGTAGCCCAGCTTCGAGGTGATGTATGCGTGCACGAGTGTTTCGGCAGCGCAGAGGGTAAGATAGTTGCGGAGCCTGGCAATGTTGCGCAGGTGGAAATAAACGGTGCCGGTCAAGGCACGGATGTGGGGGAGGAAGGAAAGTTTTTGATCGAACATGATGCCGAGGTTCCTGATTGGCTTTGTGAGGTGGAGAGTGCAGCCTTGGATGTTGAGGCTGGCAGCGCCCGATATGCGGAGAAAAGAAAAGAGAAGGGAGTTTCTCCCATGATCTTGGTCAATAGTCCCCCAAATAAAATTAGCCCATCGAGGCTGTCGTAGGCCTCTATTATGCACAAATTGGTGGATGCGTTCAGCTATAAAATACTCAGTTACTACACTTTACCGTATACTCTGTGAAGCATTTTGAGATAACCACCCAACATGAAAGTGCTTCCGATTAAACACAAGGCATGTTATTAAGTATTAGTAATCTTCACTGGACTCCAGTAACAACAATTTAAATATCGCCGACCTGCGAGAACTGAGCTCTGACTCAAGACATTGTCGGATCAAAGGTCCCACAGGTCACTGTGACGTAAATGAAGTTTCCTGGAGGAAGCACTTCATATCCTGAGGAAGAGGTGCCATTTACACTGCTGTTTTCCCGATGAGCAGTTTTTCTAAACCCTATTGCTCTTCTTGGTTTGCTTTGACTGCCCAGTCTGCTTTTCAAACGTTTCCAATATCTTGGGGGTGGGGGTGGTGAGGAAAGAAGGAAGATGGAATGACTCAGAAAACCAGATGATTCCTATCAACTAGAATGTGGGCTCTATGTAGTGTTATTGACATATTATTCATGACAAACAAGCAAACATACAAATTTACACTTGTATAGCGCCTTTCACATCAGGAGGACGTCCCAAGGCACTGGACAGTCACTGTTTCAGACCCGAGCTGGGGACAGGAGGTGAGGAGGATTAGGAGTTGCTGATGGGACCATCGAAGAGAAGTCTTGTGGCAGGACTTGAAGGAGGCCAGGGAGGGGGCGAGGTGAAGGAACTGCGGGATGTAGTTCCAGAGGCTGGGGGCAGAGTGGCTAAAAAGCTCTCCCGCCTTGTGATAACTTGATACACTGAGTAAATGAAATCCCGACCAGCCTTATAACAGTGAACAATCGCAGGTCAGGGCACCCCTCCCCCATTGCCAAGTCACTGATTACATGGTGATATCACTGCATACGACAGTAGAAAACAACCAACAACAACAACAAAATTACATTTGTAGAGCGCCTTTCATATCAGGAGGACGTCACAAGGCGCTGAACAGTCAGGCGTCAGGACCTGAACATGGGGGGAGGGGTGGAGTGCTGGGATGAGGGAGGGCAGAGGAAGGAGGGCGGCTGAATTCTGATGGGAACTGATGGCCAAGGGGGGAGTATCTCTGGCATGTGGCAACGTAGCAAAAATTGGTGAGATAACTAATTTCCTTTATTGAGTCTTGTGGTGTCTCGCCAATGGCACAACAACAATTTGGAGACTAACAACTTCCTCTGATTGAGTCAGCAAGCAAGCGGAGCACAACACAGTGTGTGAGGCAACACACAAGCAAAGAAAGTAAACAACATTCTGGAAGTTATATTCGTAAGATAGAGAATACATCATAGGAAGTGAATGGACTGTCCCCAACTTGATGTCCTGAGCACAGCTCTGCGCCTTCGACATCAGGGGAACATCCAGTGGTAACGAAAGACATCCCCAGTCCTGGAGAGGATGCAGATAATGGGCAACCAAAGTTAGGTTTAAGATCATAGCCTTAAAATTTAAGATTGTGCAGAATTGGTCATCCAATTTTTGGGACATTGATGTGCATAAAGATGCTGCTTTCATCTACAACACACAACTATTACACTAGTAAATCCTGCTAAACTTTCTGCAATGTCCTACTGACATAAAAGATGCCAGAATTATCCAATGCAAAGATTACAATGATTATAATAAATTACTATATGGGTGCAAGGATTATCAAATGCAAGGATTATCATTACTATTATTATAGTTAAACTTACCTGTTCATTACTGGTGGAAGAGATGCTGGATTCTGCTTCCTCCTCAATTCGATCCTCCGCTCTACTCTTCCAGAATCTTCCTTCGTGGACAAAGCGCTGGTGTAGCTGAAGTTCATCGCAGGCCTTCTTCCATCCTAGACTCCGCTTTACTGCCAGCTGGTGAACGTTAACGTTAATATCCTGGATGTTCTCTGATGGAATCCAGGCCCTGTCAACAAAGAAGCTCCAAGTCACAACTCATCTTCAATTTAAGATGCAACAACAACTTGGATTTATATAGCGCCCTCTACTCCGAACGGCGTCTCAGAGCGCTTCGTAGCTAATGGCATGTTAAGCTCAGCATTTAACCGAATTCTTTCCTCATGATTGAAATGAATCTTGCGGTGTTCACACTAACAATGTGTTATTGTAACACATTTAAATCTTCCACTAAAAATAAACACGGATGCTGAACCAGAAAGGCAAAGGTGGATATTTGCATCTTCGGCTCTTCCCCTCTTGGCAAGGACCTTGGCCTTGGGGTCAGGAGGTCACATCACAAGCAAAGACCAAGAACCTCCACCGGGTGGAATGAGAACGGTGGAGAAAGTGGAACAGAATTCACCTGCAGCTTCTCTTCCAATTCTCACAGCCAAGCAAAGGTTGTCAGTGACATTAAAAGAAAGATGCTTTGAAAAGGAGGACTAACTGATTTTGGAGCAAACCCAATAGCGGGATTCAATTAGGTGAATGACACAGACAAAACAAACAGGCTTGATGGCTCCCACTTCTCCCCAATTCTAAAACACTCTGGAGTGTTTTAGAATTTGATGTTCTACTGATTTTTCTTTAAAAAAAAGGAATAGAGTGAATTGCATTTTGTACATCACAAAAAATATTGTATGGAGATCGATGCAGAAGGCTTAATTAATGGAAGAAGACGACAAATTTGTTTTAGGCAAGACGTTATATGCAAGTGCAGTGAATAATGAGCTGAGCTGCGGTTCTGATAAACAGTCACAGAGAGAAAATTAACATCACTCTCGGGTGCTTATTATTTCCAGCGATTTTTCTACTTTTTCCAGTGTTTGTGAATTTTGGTTGTCATCAAGATAAACAATGTTAGTTGTGGGGAAGATTTTCTAATCTGCTGTCCTTTGGATGAGGAATCCCTTCTGCCTGTTCAAGTCAATGTTAAAGACCCCATGGAACTACTCGAGAAAATAAATTTTCCCTCAGTTTCTGTGCAACAATCCTTTAAATAAAATTATCATTCACGTCACGGTTGTTTGTGTGAATAGTGCTGTTTACAAAATTGACTGCTGCATCTGTCTACAAAATTCGCAATCAAAGAAATTTAGAGTGCAGAAGCAGGCCATTTGGCCCATTGAGTCTGCACCAGCTCTCAGAGCAAGTTGTCATTCAATCCCACCACTGTGCCCTATCTCCATATCCTTTCAAGCTTCTATACAACTGTCTATGTCCCCCTCGAAACCCACAATGGACTGTGCCAACACACTGTGCCTCACCACCTTATTTGGTGGTAGACGCACCAAACAAGGTAGGGTATTCCACGCCCCAAAACTCTTGCTGTTATGTGACTATTCCACATTTATGGCCTCTAGTCACCCTACCAGTCGAAATAGCTTCTCCCCATTGTACTGTCAAAAAAAACATCACAATCATTACAATTAAAGTAAATCCTGTAAAGCACATTTTGACACTGCCAAGACATTATACTTGTAGCAGGCCCTCCATAAACGCAAGTTGTTGTCCCCATATAATGATTAGTATTCATTATTATTTTGTGCATCCAGTACCAGCATCAACCAGTGTCCCTAAAGTTCCCTTAACTCCAGTCCCTTAAACTCTATCCCAAGCAACACTAAAATTGTAACACTAAAATAATACCCTGACTGCCTTCCAATTTACCCTGAGTGCCTTCCAATTTACACCAGCCACTCTGGAGTCTGAGAGACTGAAAATCAGAGACGTTTTGTGCTCCATACCCTTTGGAGCCCACGCACGAGGAAATGGGACTGGGACCTGCTCAAACTCACTTTTTATTGAAGTTGCCGAGGTTTGGAATCGAACCAAGATACCGCAGAAGTGAGTGCATTCTCCTGCTGCACCACCCAGTATTTCACAATCATCCGATCATTATTGTAACATTTCACTGCTAGGCTCAGGGGGACAAACACTGAATGTTTCCACAGAATTCCTTTTCTTACTGACGTTTTTTTTTAAAAGCCAACTATTTTGCTCCAGAGCAGTTTAAACACAATTAGTAATGTGAGATTTGGGGCTGATATTGAGCTTCGCACCTTTACAGAGGAGGAAAGTATTTTTGTAAAGTCCCCACCAATAGTTGTATGGAATCTACAATTTGTTAAGCGTAATGCGTTGTTCACGTTTGTCCTTTCAACATGAAAGGCGCACTGTAGATGTAATTGTGTTGTTGTTGTTGTTTGTTCAACTCTTTCAACATTTATCCCAAGATTTGATCACAGTGGGTTTGCACTCCAAAATCAATTACCTTATTTTACAGGTTTATTTTCTACAAATTAGCAATACAATATGCTTTATCTTATATGATACAATATCTAATATACTGCAGGATATCAGGGTAGTTTATATTAAGGGACTATTGGAATACATGCCACATAATGCTGGACGTTGGTATTGAATAAATCAAATTGCATAATGGATGCAGTAGTTATCTTATCAACAACCACAGAGTTTTGATAAAACAATTAGAGCACAAGGTGCATGACTATAATTACCACTGGGCTGAGATGGGGCAATCTCTGCCACAAAGTCACATCAGTCAACGTGAGTTGGCTTCCGTATTCCCAACCAATCCCGCACTAAGTACTCATGAAACTGACTTTGTGATTATTGAGTTTAAGTGTTCAGTTAATACGGCGGGGACTCAACCACTTCCAACTACACTGGTGAGAGACAGGACTTAATTGCTCGGCCTGCCACAGACTGACACGCAAGAGCAGTGCTGAAACCAATTATTTGTGCAAGTTATGGATCTGTGTACACAAGGACATTACGTACAAAGATCCCCAAAGTGTGCCAAATTACACAGTAAAAGCTCACATAGCAATGTCAGGAGAAGTAGCAACCACTGCCAACTGAAAAAAGCAGTCAGTTAAGCCAACCAGCAAACGTTCAACACATCTTTTATCACAGTACATTTTATCATAAAAGTCAACAGTCAACTTCAGGGAATTACCCTCCGTGGCAACCTGTTGCACCAGAGACTGTTTTTGTAATTGAAGTAACAATAATAATCCTTACATCTGACATAGCGCTTTTTATGTCTTCTATAGATCTCTCAAAGCGCTTTGCAGAATACACTATAAAGTGAATTAACTGTATATATGTGGGCAAAACACGGCAGCTAATTGCGCACATCAATGTCCCACAAACAATCATGGATTGAAATGGACAATTCATGATTGTTTTATTGAATTATTATTATCAGGCTTGTGGAGTAAGGAAACGTGCTCAAGGTTTCACCCTACCTGAAATAGAACCCAGGCCTCTCACTTGTAAAATGAGTGCTCTAACCACTGAGCTACAGAACTCCACTATATATAGCATACAATATACAGTTGAAGCCCGTTTATCCGGCATCCGCGGGACCTGGCCAATGCCGATTAAAGCGCCTGCCGGATATTCGGGCGGCCCGCTGCTGAAAACCCACTACAAAAAAATTAAAGTTCTTTTAACACACACCATACACACCAGACTAAGTAATGGCAGATAGTAACAGAATGTTGTGTTGGTGCTTGTTGTTGGGGCTGCTCTCTTGCGCTTCTCACCTTTGCTGGTTGGGGTTTGCAGTCCAGTGATTCTTTCTTGAATGGGGTGTGCCAGGCGGGTCAAAAAAATGGCAGCGCGATTTTAAAGTCGCGCGACTTTACTAGCTGCAAGCCGAAGCCCTAGACTACTAGCGGCAAACCGAAATACTGCACCTGCGAGACAATGTGGATTATTGGCTAGCGTTATCGGCTTGCTGCTAGTATGACTTTAAACTCATATGCACTCAGTTTTTTTCGGCCATTTGATGTGCTTCATTTTGGCGGGAATCGCTGGACTGTAAATCTCAACCGCAGCACCATGGATTCAAGCACAGCATCTGCCATCGGGGGTGGAGGGCACAGGAGAGTGGTTTTGACGGTGAGTGCCAATGCAGTATTCTGTTGTTATGTTATTATTTATGCATTTACAAATGCTCCACTGCTATTGTTCCGGATAAGTTCCGGTTTATCGAGTGGGGACTTTTTTTTGGCGTGCTGGTTATACGCAAGTGCCGGTGCATCGAGTCACAGATAAACGGGCTTCTACTGTATTATATATAGATTCAACTGGAGATGGGTTAGATCATTATCTCACTTGCACAAGTGGTGTCTAACAGATCACTGACTGCTAAACTCTCATCTCCCATCCACAAAAACAGTGGGTTGTTTAAACCCAACATGAAATTAAAAAAAATAATGTTTGGAAGGAGTTTTAAAACATTTTTACATGCAAGGAAGGCATTGGCAGCATGTAACCTGCCATTGAAATGGAGTGTAAATCTGATATGACTGAACCTTTGCAATAAATGTAGTTATGAAAATGAATCAGTTTTAGGTTCAAGCTCCTGTTTTAAGATTCCACTCAGCAAACAATTTCTTTCTCACGCTATTCGCCCACACAATATACAGTCAATTCACATTACAAGATATTCTGTGAAGCGCTTTGAGACGTCTCGAAGACATGATAAGGCGCTATATCAAATGCAAGGATTATTATTATTATTGGGAAGAAAGTAATTTATTCAGCATTTTACTGAAAAAAAGGTTCTCAGTAAGTTACCAGAAGACTATTTTGAAAAAACAGGTAAACCTCGATTAAGGACGCATCTATTTACGATGTTTCAATTGAACAAACATAATTTTTTAACACCTTTTTATCGATATAGGACACTTGGTTTCGTTTTAACAAACAAAATTCTTTTTTGCGCATGCACAATACATATTTTGAATATCGCAGTCGTTTTGGCGCGTCCTTTTTGTGCATAGTGTATTCGCGGGTAAATTGCGCTCGCACCTGATATAGTGTATCCAAGCGTTTGAACTGGCCAATAGCATGTCGCTACGTCATTGTTTAAAAGCCAACTGATTTTGAAACAACACCACGCCACGTCTGTATTACAGTAATTTCCGAACATTCCCAAGCAACTTCGAGCGAATTACAGCCTCTACCGCTTTTCTAAGTGAAATGAGCAGCTGTAATACCGATAGCGGCCAGAAACCCACGCAAAGTCATCACTTTAAATACTAAGGAGGTGATACAGCGCATCGAGTTTGGCAAAAAAGTTACGGACGTCGGGAGGGCTTTAGGGCTAGCTAGATCGACGGTGGCTACTATAAAACAGAATAAGGACAATATACTGTACTGGCGAGTTCAAGGGTGTGTTACAGCTACAGGTGCAAGCAGATTATCAAAACATAGGACTATATTAAAGTTTGCCAGTATTAACGTACGAAACTGTACAGTTACCCCAAGTACCCCTTCTTGCCTATGTGTGTTATTTTGTGTATTATTTTGTGTGTTATTTAGTGGCATTAAAGTCCGAAAATGTTGTGAAAAGAACGCATCTCAAGTTATACAATGGGACCGCATGGGAAACCATGTTTCGATTTAGGATGTTTGGATCAGAGAACCGTTTTTCAGGAACGCAACCTCGTCCTAAATAGAGGTTTACCTGTAATTGGATTAAGAAAACCTTAGAACATCCTCCTGACGTGAAAGGCGCTCTATAAATGTAATTTTGTTGTTGTGAGAGATAATATTTTAGGAATAATGTGATAGAGGGATATGATGAGAAGACAAGTTGAGGTCCGGGAAGCTGGGAATCAAAAAGGCATTTAATATTTAGATCCTTAATATTGAATGCAGTTCCCAAAAATTCTTCCAAGGTACATGACACAAATGAGATAGGCCAGGATTTGGTGATGGAGATAAGCTTGCCGGAATTGGTATATTTATAGCAACAATTTTCTAAAGAATATACATTTTTTTAAATCTGTTGAATAAACAATTGTATAAAGAAACACACAGGAAAATTGAAGTATACACCTCTCAGGGTTTTGTTACTTCTACAAAAGCCACTTAGGAAATTCAGTTGCAATAAAAATAGATTTTACATATATGTAATAAATATATATTATATATGTAATTTTGCTGTTGATGTAAGACCACTAAAGTAGCTACCCAATTAACTAGCTTAACATGATCCTCTTAAAGCTAGATGATTGTCACACACAATGGGTTGAACAAAAACAGCCCAACATCCAGCATAAGGCTGAACTGAGAAATTTTCACCTGCTGAAGACAACAACAAATTACATTTGTAAAGCTCCTTTCATGTCGGGAGGACATCCCAAGGAGCAAAAATCTAGTTGAACACACATAGCAGGTTATGGAAATGTTCCAAGGCATACTAAGCAGTGAATTGAAATTGAGAACATTGTTAATTGGATTTTTCAGTGTTTGCGGTTAAACACCACACTGTACAATCCATTTCCACATTGAGATGTTAAGGAACATTGAGCATCTATCAATCCAATTGCATCTACTCCTCAATCCTATGCACAAGATCAGCGAATGATAAATATTACTGGTACACAACTAATCCAACATTCCACACTGTTCAGTTTTGTTCCTTACATTCATTTCCTTAAATGATTTTGCGTACAAGAACCAGTTAATCAAATACACATTTAGCACGACAAAATGCAATAATCGTTCCGTACGTTTTTCCAAAATGCCAGGTTTACAAGTGAAAGAAAATACTGCACCTCTGATGATGGTGTCCGAAGAAGCGTACATCCACTTGATTTCCAGAACGTTGCATGACTTTGGCAGGCCAGAACCCAAAGCCTTTCATCCGAGCCCACACCAACTCATGATTGGGAACCTGAAGAAGAAAACCCACCTCAAAAATGGAATACTCGTCTTACACAAAGAAATGACGATACAATTAATGCATCAGTTAGAACTTTTAATCATTGGCCACCCCGCCATAGGCTTGTTTGCTAGAATGTTGCCCTTGTGAAAATACTGGTACAGTTACCATTCAAAACTAGTACAATAAAAGCCCATTTATCCATGACCCGATCAACCGTAACTTCCGTCTAACCGGCACCTCAAAAAAAAGGTCCACATTCGATTAACTGGAATTTATTGAGTTATTGAGTCTTCAATACTGTCTCCCTCAAAACTAATGACTGGGTATGTATGGCACAATGCATTTATTTTCATTTAAAAAATATATTTTTTTGTGTGTGTTTTCGGCCAAATATCCGGCACGCACTTTAACCGGCTAACCGGCATTGGCCAAGTCCCGAGGGAGCCGAATAAACGGGCTTTTACTGTACTAGTAACACGAGGCCATGCAAGCATCAGATACATCAAATGATCATTTGTCTTCCTTCACTTATACCTTGTTATATTACAGTTTAAAATGAAAAGAGAAAAGATTACTTTATTCCCTATACATTGTAGGAACAAATAGCTATTGTGGTGTATAAACCTGTATATTTACCATAAGACAGTTTCTCAAAAATAACTCAGGATTTGCCCCTGGTTTACTGTGTGGTTTACATCATTAACAGAACTATTGAACAGACTATTTCTGTTCTACTGACCATTGCTTTATAATTCACTGCAAGAGATCATATCGAGGTGAAGTTCCCATTCCATGTCATTTTTAATCACATCTAACAAGCTGACCTACAAGTGAACCCCGCCCTTCCCCTTTCCTCCACCTGTACAGCATTCACAGTGGTAAAATTAGGAAAGATTATGGTCTAAGACATCCGATGTCTTACCCGGAACATCCAACTGCTGTGAGTGGATTCCTGAGCATATGAGTTATTTTTATCCACTAACCAGCAGTCAAAAGTCGTTATCTACAAAATCATATACTGCACATCCAGTTACTTCCGCTTCATTGTGTGTCATTCAATGTTAAGGACCAAGAACTGCAAATTTCATTCCACTACGTTTATTCAATCCAGACAAATCAATTTGAGTTGACGTAGAATAATACAGTTGGCATTATTGAGTTATTGAGTCTTCAATACCGTCTCCCTCAAAACTAATGACTGGGTATGTACGCTGCATCCTTGGTATATTGTAAAAACTCAAGTGGAAACACAGTTTTGGGAAATCATCAATGCAACAAAATAAGTAGTGGGCCCAAGACAGACATTTCAACATATGTTTTATCATTGCTTCTTTTGTGATTCTGAAAGCATCTGTTAACTATGGAAAACTCATTACAACTTGTCCAATAGTATCACAGGCCCTAAAGATTCCCATTAATAGCAACTGTTCTCATTAAAAAGGCAACTCCATTATCTAAATTGCAACACAGGCTGTGATCTAATCACAGATGATCAATGAGGCTGTGCTCTAAGATTGGAATGGAGAGAAACTTTGTGTTGCCACTGGAAGGAAATGCTTCCAAAGTTGTCTGTTCGCTTGTATGTCATTTGAAATATAAAGGAATGTATCAATGATCAAGAAGCACCAGCAACATATACAGATATCCCCCCTTTAGACATTAAATATTAAGCCACAATTAGTTTGATTTTTTTAATAAAGGGATCGCAGTAGAATTAATGAAGGAATTTCGGAAACCATAACTTAATTCAGGAAGTCATCATTTCCATTTAATGTTACAGAGTACATCAGCGAGGGGTGTCATTGGGGGTTTAAAATATAATGTCTTGTACTTCTGGGGCTCTAGTGTGAACCCAGCCTAAAACTAAAGAGATGAAATAACTGTTAAACCTATATATAGTCTATGCTAGACTCAGCAGCTTAAAATGGGTGAAAGTCTACACCGAAAAGCTTCTAATAATTTAGAAACAGTTAGTAAGTATCACACCTAACTGAAAGAAGCTACAAAAATGTTGTGTGTGTTAAATTACATTATAATATTCAGTCCATTGGGGGTGAGCGGAGGAAGGGCTATGGAGTCCTGTAGCTCGGTGGTTAGAGCACTCGCCTTACAAGCATGAGACCCTGTGTTTCAAATCCAGGCAGGTCAGGGAGAAACTTTGGGCAAGTTTCCTTACTCCACATGCCTAATAATAATCTGTCCAAAACAAATCTACAATAAATTGGTCATATCAATCCACAACTGGATGTCATTTCATCCAGTTGTTTATCTGTGCACAATTGGCTGCTGCATTTCACCCAGGAATATAGTTAATTCACTTTACTGTATATTCCGTGAAGCGCTTTAAGACGTCTAAAAGACGTGAAAAGCGCTATATCAAATGCAAGTATTATTATCACTGAATACTATATTTGATTGGGGGTGAAAAAACATGGGAGACTTAAATAGATCCTGTTGCTTATGTGCTTAGCAACCTAGGGCTAATGCCTGTTCTTGCAAGAGACACAGAAATCATGAAATTAGGGATGTGGTTGCTGAGGAACAATACCTTTGCACCATTGGATAGCATCCTAGAGTTCAGCAAGGGCAGGTCAGACAGCGAGACTAAATTTAGATTTGTCATTTCAATGCACAAGCCTTGTGATATGCTGACCCAATGTGTTTCGCCCACTGATACAGTTACTTTTCCTACTATGCTTTATCCTGCCCTGATCCTTCCCACCCTGCTCTTGTCCTACCTGACTGTACAGCGCCTTGGGATGTCCTCTCGACGTGAAAGGCGCTATATAAATGTAAGTTTTGTTTGTTTGTTTGTTTGTTTGTTTGTTGTATTCACTCCTGCGAGCAGTCTAAATGATTAATTAAACTTAAATCTTCTCTCTTTAGTGAATGCAAGGTTCCTACTGGAAGTGAGTTTCGGCAGCCACAGCTGGCCTGGGTTCAACACTACAAAAGGATAAGATTGTCAAAGTGTCACAAATCATATTGGAAAATCTCAACATGGAATGGTTATTGAAGGAAGCGGGTGATATTCTATGGTTAGGGTTTAGGCAAATTGTCCCGTTTGCTGAGAGGAAAGGAGATTCTTCTGAATTCTTCTCACTTACATGAGATGTAAATTAACAGGACAAAAATACAAAATATAAAACTCACTTACACAAGGGTAGCAGAACCAGTTTTCTGGCCGTGCATTTGACAAGTAGAAACAGTTCTTGCACAGCTGAAGCTCTGCTAACTGGAAACGTAAATAGGAACATCAGCAGCAATTAGCCAGACAGTATTTACACAGAAATTCAAACTAGGAATTACCCAAATATGAAAATAAACTTAGCAAATTGTTAATCATTTCTTTATAAAGGCTATTATTACTTCCACATTACTTCCACAAGGGCCATGAAAAATGATTATTTAGTGCAAACTATCTTTCAAAAGACAAGACTACTTGTCAAGTACAGTATTACGAAAGCAAAATATCATTATTTATGATTTATCACACAGCCAAAACATACTTCAAATTGCTCTGTGTATTTTGCGGCGATACTAAAAACATATTAATAAAACCTTTCACAGAATTAGTGAAGAGGAGAACCTCTTTGCTGTCAATATTCAACTGGAGAAAGTTAGCTATCATCCAGAATTTGGTCAATTGTGAATTAGCCGCCTTCAAAGCCAGTCTCAAGACCCTTCTCTTCAATCGTGCCTTCTGCTGCCCTCCCAACTCTCTCCCGCCCTCCCCCCTACCATGCCTATCTCCCTTGCTTGGGTCCCGATCTGACTTTTCAGCTCCTTGGAACGTCATCCCAACATGAAACGCGCTCTATAACTGTAATTTTGTTGTGAATTGGTCAGGATAGCAATGAGTCCTTGAATCAAGGGTGAACGCCAATAGAGTTGGGTGTCGTTCACAGACGTGAAGATTAACCCCGTGCCTTCGGATGACATTGCCAAGCGGGTACACTTGAATATTGAAGTTGAGATCTGACAGAATCATAGAAATTTACAGCACAGAAGGTGGCCGTTCGAACCATCATGACAGTGCTGGCTCTTTGAAAGAGCAATCAATTTAGTCCCATTCACCCACCTTTCCCATTCTCCTTTAGAATAAAAAATATGATTGTGCAATTTACAGGATTTTTAACTCATTCAGATTTGGTTGCTTACCTCGTGGCAAGTATCTTTGAAGAGAGCCCTGGCTACTTCTGATTGGTCACTCTCAGCTGCCAATAAACAGAGGAACAGTGTAACACAAACATAGATTAACAAAAAAAAATCCATTTAAGTACTGAAAGCTCTCTCTCTCTCTCCCCCTCTGCCCTTTTTCCGGTCTCCCCCCAAAGATTCTGAAATTATAATCGAATTTTCCCCTTTTTGACATGTCAGACTTTGGTTGCAATTTAATGTTACACACATAACTAACAACAAAACTGTTGAACAAAATAACACTTGTATAGCGCCTTTCACGTCAGGAGGATGTCACAAGGTGCTGGACAGTTACTGCTTCAGACGCGAGCTGAGGATGGGGGCGGGGGGAGAGGAGAGGATTAGGAGTTGCCGATGGGGCCATCAAAGAGGCCTTTTAATTAGTGCCGTACTGTTACGGTGCTCTGGGTCCTCTAAATGGTGAGCGAGAGGGAATGCATGCAAGAGTACAAAACTAGGAATGATCAGCGGTTCATGCACAGTGTTTGGCAAACAATCAGTTTCAAGACTATCCAGGTCACTAAGAGATATGGTTACACACAGTTCTTGGTCTATTCAAAGACAAAACACTCCAGGCTTATTATTATGTAATCTGTACCTATCCACTTTTTTTTATATATCAAGTCTGCTAGGATCCTTGCCAAGAATGTAACGCATAGAGAAAGCTTTGTGTTCTCTACTGCACCTGGCTCAGGTGGCTCTGTGGGGGGGCGGGAGGGTTGGTGTAGAATTGCTTTTGCATGCTGGTTTATTAACTATTAGAGTGCCAGCAACATTGGAGATGTACCTGCTCCTAACATGCTGGGGGGAAAAAATATAAGAATAATAATCCTTGCATTTGATATAAAGCTTTTCATGTCTTCTAGACGTCTCAAAGCGCTTCACAGTGTTTACTTTACTGTAAAGTGAATTGACTGTATATTTGTGGGTGAAACGTGGTAGCCAATTGCACACAAAAAAACAACTTGAGTGATACAGGTCTCTTGGCTATCATGAGCACCGTTACAATAAGACAAATTTATTTTTGATCCATCTCATCTTTCGCTGCCCCACTATGACTATATACTCTCCTTTTTATTTTGACTGTGTGTTTTAATTTTGTTATAAGTTGTATGTTCAATATCAATTCTCGACTGACACGTTGATGCACTTCAGAGGCTGGAGTGCTTCTCTGCCAATGGTCTCATCGCTCGGATGGTAAATCAAGGTCCCGACTGCCTGAATATGTAGACATTAGGTATCATGCTACACTTTTCAAAAAAGTAAATGAAGTTTCTCCCAGTATTCTGGTCAACAATCCTCTATAGCAACTTTCCAGTGGTGTCAAGACTGATTGCGGGACACAATTGGTGTGCACCAATGGGCTACATATTTGCCTACAAATCCAGCTTAATAACACAAAGAAACAAAAACAAACAGGTTGATGGGGTCAGCAGGTCAGAGAGGTGGGGGTGGGGGGGGGGGGGTAGGGGTGGCAAGGCCTTGGAGGGCCTTGAAAGTGAAGACAAGGATCTTGAATTGGATTCTCTGAGGAATGGGAAGCCAGTGGAGTGACGGGGTCACGGAGCTTGGTGCAGGAGAAATGCATTAGACAGAAAATACTTGTGAAGCACTTTTGCTTGAATGTTTGAAAGGTATTGATGCTATAATCAAATGCATCAATTATTCAATTAAAATTTTATCCCATTCTTATGCTACTTGGCGGTAAATGATGGTTTCAAGTAGTAATGTGTACTTATTTCCAATTAAGCAGCCAGACAGTGGTCTAAGGTCCTATTTCCTTTCCTCAATAATGTATTTTGCAACAGCAAAATCAGTCAGCTCTCCTTTACATTACCCCAAGGTTCGAAAGAAAATGCACTGTTCTGCCCACAATAGTAACTCACTTTGCACGTGTGGGTAACTACTTGCACAAAACTGCCGCACACCAACACATTTAGCAACCATGAAGTTGAGGTTCAAGAATATAAGTTTGAATAAAAATAATCATCTCACCTCCATAGAAAAGTATGGTGTTGTGAAGAAGCAACTGGGCATCAGCTTTAAACTCCTCAAAACTTTTGTACTTGTTTTCACTCACTTTCTGCAAGGCAAAATCAAAAAATAAAATAAAATGGTATATAAGTAAAACAACTTACCATTACAACCTCCGAGACAGACTTGGATTACAAGACCAACGTTCTTCCTGAACTGCCAATATTGTTAGCAGCAACAGAACATTGAACACTACTGTGGCACCTATCTTGAATGGGTCAAATTGGATCTTTGCTGTGTTTGCACTCATATTCTTCAGTAAATAAACTGGACTTGATGGACATAAAAAAAATTAAACTTGTATAGCACCTTTTACACCGGGAGGACATCCCAAAGATGCTCTACTTTAAGCACGACCTCCCTCATTCCGCAATGAAGTTAAACCTTTCAATAGAAGAGTAATTTTTATCGATCCTAATTCTGCACAACAGGATGTAATTTGAGATGTATTTGCAAAAGGAAGTGCTAAGTGGTCTCCCAAAGCGGAAAATAAATGTCCAAAAGAAAAAGGACATTCCACCACAGACCACAGTTTCCCTCTCCCCTCCCCCTTTTGCCCTTCAGAAGCCAATGACCACCGATTCAGCTGCTCAGTCAATGACCTGTAATCCATCTGTTTTGAATCAACCAAGGTGACATAAATTAAGGCTATCCTCCCCTTTCTGGAATAATAACGTTTCAGATAGTCAGGAAATTAACACAGTGGCATAGGACAGGCAGCTAAACAGTTTGATTAACTACTTTACAGGGAAAGTGCTGAATATGTAGAACAGATTGCTCAGGGAAAAGCAAGAGGAATTCAGTAGCATTTCCAGTTCCCAGAGGTAATTACACAGGTACATGCTTGTGGTGAGGTTTGGGGTGTAGGGAAGATAGCAAGCAATCCTATTTTAGAAGGTAGGACCGAGGGTTGAAGTCAACAGATACTTGTGTGAAATCGGTAACTTAAACATACAAGAAACTATGCCAATGAAGTGTACAGGTATCTCTCCCCAACCGCGGAGGATATGTTCCTGTAACCTTCGTGGTTGGAAAAATTGCTGTTGGAAAATGCAGGGCCCTATGGGAAACATGGTGATATGGGGAATAAGTTCGCGTTTAGTGAAACTAAACACAAAAAAACACATACAGTTATAACATACCTGGGGATAGGGGGAGTAAGTTTGGACGCATTGGCTGCCAGGATCTGCAGCAATCCGCTACAGAAAGAGAGACACGGAGGGCAGGGGTGGGGGGGGGGAGGGGGGTGATACGGAGGGTTGGAGGGGGTGACACGGAGGGCTGGGGGGGCGGGGGGTGACACGGAGGGCTGGGGGGGCGGGGGTTTGACACAGAGGGCTGGGGGTGGTGACACGGAGGGCTGCAGGGGGTGACCCAGAGTGCTGGGGAGGGGGGTTGACACGGAGGGGTGGGGGGGGGTGACAAGGAGGGCTGAGGGGCTGGAGAAGGTAAGAGAGAAGGGGGGGGTGGGAGGGTGAAGAGAATTTACAGAGAGAGAGATCTGCAGATACTGGCAGCCAAATCTTGGGATTTACCTTAATCCCAAGAGAGAAACGAGAACTGGGTCCTAGTGCTATACGCTAGCTGTTCGCACACACAGAACCTGTAGATCTGCGAATGCAGCTAGACCACGTGGGGTAGTAAAGATACTGATAGGCGGGAATCGTGGAGCGGATGAATACACACTAATACGCAGATGAATGCGGTCCCTTATTTGGAGGAGTGAAACTTGAAAATTTAAACCCGCGGATTTAAATCGCGGATGCGCAAAATGCAGTTTGCGAGGGTTGTTGCATTTAGCAAACCGTGGATGCGTGAGTTTCGTGGTTGGAGAGGCCGCAGTTAGGGTGGGATACCTGTAATTAATTAAAAGTATAAAATTAGATATTGGTCAAACTTCTGATGTACTTTACCTACCTCCTGTATGGTGGTAACATCCATAGGTGTGTGTACCAATCTTCTATACATGGGGTGTTTACTCTCCTTTCCTTTTTTTCCAAGTTCTGTGGCCTGTAGAGAAACAACAACATGATTCCACTTATTTGGCAAGTTGGAAAATTGGTACTTGAAATAGACCCAAACAAATTTTTAATACAGGTAAGCCTCTATTTAGGATGCTTCTATTTAGGATGTTTCGATTGAAGGACCATAATTTTTTAACACCTTTTGATCAATATAAGATTAATTCTTAACAAACAAAAATTTTGTTTGTGCATACACAGTACATATTTTGAATATCACGGTCACATTTTGTGCGTCCTTTTTATCCATACGCACAGTCCTTAGTGTATTCCCAGGTAATTCCAAGCGTTTGAACTGGCCAATAGCATGTTGCCACGTCATTGTTTAAAAGCCAGCTGATTTTGAAGCGACACCGCGCCATGTCAGTATTACAGTAGTTTCCAAACATTCCCAAACAACTTCGAGCGATTTACAGCCTCTATCGCGTTTATAGTAAGTGAATTGAGCAGCGGTAATATCGCTAGTGGCCAGAAACCCCGCAAAGTCATCACTTTAAATACCAAATTTAGAGGTGATAAAGCGCATCGATTCTGGTGAAAAAGGTATGGACGTCGGGAGGGCTTTAGGGCTAGCTAGATCAACGGTAGCTACTATAATACAGAATAAGGACAATATACTGACAAGTTCAAGGTGTGTTATAGCCACAGGTGCAAGCAGATTAGCAAAACATAGGGGTGATGTGATGGAAAACATGGAAAGAATGCTGAGTGTCTGGATTGAGGATCAGAACTAGCGTAATATACCACTCAACACCCTGGGTATCCAAGAGAAGGCAAAATCATTGTTTAGGGAGTTAAATGATCAGGAAGGATTAGGCTCAACGTCACCATCTTTCAATGCTAGCAGAGGGTGGTTTCAAATGTTTAAAAGACGCTATGGGCTCCACAACATCAAGATGAGTGGGGAAGCTGCAAGTGCCACTGCCACCGTCACACTGCTAGTATTAAAGTTTGCCAGTGGTGTACTGAATTAAAGTTTGCCATTATTAAAGTACAATACTGTACAGTTACCCCAAGTACTCCTTCTTGCCTATGTGTGTTAATTTGTGTGTTTTGTGTACTATGTTGTGTGGTTTTGTGTGTTATTTAGTGGGTTTAAGGTCTGAAAATTTTGTGAAAAGAACACATCTCTGGTTATATAATGGGACTGCATGGGAAATCGCGTTGCAAGTTAGGATGTTTCGATCTAGATACAGTTTTTCAGGAACACAACCCCGTCCTAAATAGAGGTTTACCTGTATAAGATAATGTGGATTCTAGACAAACAACAACAACAAAATTACACTTGTATAGGGCCTTTCACATCAGGAGGATGTCCCAAGGCGCAGAAACCAATAGAAGTCTCTTAATCAGTTATGCAATAATTGACCAATTCCTATGGAGGTGGGTAATTGAGTCACTATCTAAACCAGAAAGATCAGTTAATGTTTCAAGTATGGCACTTCACAAGACTGCAATATAGGCCTCTATTACACATTTTGGAACAGTTTTATCATAAGGATATCAACATTAATAACATTAATAATAATAATCCTTGCATTTAATATAATGCTTATCAACGTCTAATCAACGTCTCAAAACGCTTCACAGAATATACTGTAAGGTAAACTGACTGCATATTTGTGGGCAATCATTGATTGTATTTAATTAAGAATGAAATTGGAACACATCATAATACTGGCATTTTATATAGTGCCTCAAGTCATTGAGACATCTCAAAGCACTTCACAGAATATACCCTAAAGTGAATCGTATATTTTGTGGGCGAAATGCGGCAGCCAGTTGCGCCCTGCAGTGTCCCACAAACAGTGGTGGATTGAACTGACCAAATTATAATTATTTTTTAAAAGGTATTATTACCCCCTAGAAAGCGATCCACCAATCGACTAACAACTCAGTTCCTAATTTCTGCTAGGTAAACAGAGGTGTGTAGAGTAAGGAAACTTATCTATGGTTTTGCTCTGCCTGAATCTGGTTCCACTCGCTTGCGAGGCAAGTGCTCTAACCAATATCCTACAGGACTTCACGTGAGGAATAATTCAAGCGTCAATCTGTGCAGGCCCCAAGAGTCATGTGAATCAAATTTCACCTCCGAGCAATCACATTTCTTCACTCTGAGAATCCAGTAGTCAGCCTAATCACTTATCTAGTGCTATTACTACTCTATGTCAACCAATTAATTCAGACTCTGTTTTGCTACCATAATCTAATTATGCCCCACCTCACCCAAATATGCGAGTTTGCCTTTCTCGATTGCAGTCTTTTTTTCTTTGAGAAAGAGAAAATGCGGTTCCCTGTAACACTTGCGGGTACATTTAATATTTGATGCAATAAGATTCAAATATATCACTAAACAATTTGATTGTGTCAGTTGAACATTGGCCCACTACACTTGGCACAAACCTACATCGCTCTTCTTTCCCCTCCCACCCCACAAATACAATGAACTTGAACAAATAGCTCTCCAAGTTACAGAACTGCCAAAACAAAGCTGAGCAACTTAAGAGGCATTGTATCTTTTAGCAATTGAGGCAAAGAATAAACCTCATTTTTTCAAAGAAAGATGTGTAACCGAATTTTTTTGAAGACTATTTTCTTCTCCATATATCTTTACTCTAAAAAGATACACTCTCTTTCACAGAGAGTTCAGCGCAGACCTTGTTAATTACATGCTGTAAAGTGCACAGTAAGTAGTCAGTGAGTGCCTGAATGAACGCTGTGCATTAATCTCCCCCTGATTTTTCCACCTCAATAGAATTGCTGCTGCAGACCTTATTAACTGAGATCAAGCATTCAGTGTGGAAAATCGCAGGTGAACAAAGGTGCCTCAATTGGCAACACATGTTGGCACACTAGTACTGTGCTTCTAAAGAGTCGATCGTTGCTTGCATCATTGTGCTAAACTGTGTATAAACGACTTTAAGCCTGGTCGCCTGCATAAATCCTTAGCTGATAAGCAAAGGCCGCTCCTATCTCATCACTATGATTTTCTCGATCATACAATATCTTCTGCTAATATGTAGAAATCATTTTTTTCCCCCATTCGGTCACTGATACAATTTACATAACAGGGATCATGTGAGGCATTTTCAATTAGAATTTTTGTTAATGATTTAGGAATGGATGGATGCCTTTTAAGGATCATGAAATTGGTTAAGGTTTGTGGGGAAACCAGATCCCTTCCTCAAAATGAATTTACTGTATATTTTGTGGCCAAAATTCGCACAGCATTATTCCACAAACAGTCATGGATTAAGTGACCACATCATTTTTTAAAATTTGATTTATATTTTGAAGGGATTATTACACTCAGAAAAGTGATCTTCTAACTGACTAACAACCAGGTTCCTCCTTACTGCTAGATAAATAGTGATGTGTAGAGTAAGGAAACTTCCTCAAAGTTTCACCCTGCCTGGGAATTGAACCCAAGTCCACTAGCTCGCGAGGTGATTGCCCTGACCACTGAACTAGAGATTCTCTAGATCCAAATATAAAGTCAAATGTAAATTAACAGCAGCCTTTCGGTTTTCTGTATTCTTTCACGTGGGATGCATCTGCCTAGTCAGGAATCTACGGTACATCAAACCAGTCTTGTATCAATACTGTAGGAACTATATAACCCAAAGATTTCAAATGTTCATGTTTGTTCATACCTTGATGCCCCATACTGCAAGATTAATCCCTATTTCGGCTCTAAACAGCTAACCCTCAATACAATCCTCAATTTAAAAAAATTACAGGACAACACTGTAATGAATATCAATGCCAGAAAAATGCCTCTACTGAGATATTTGCAGTTCTAACACTGTTAAATTACAATACCTTGGGAATATGTATACTCATGAACACTGTAATAAATTAATAATACTTGCATTTGATATAACGCCTTTGCACGTCTTTGAGACATCTCAAGGCACTTCACAGAATATTGTAAAGTGAATCGGCTAACTACCTTCACTGAACCCACTTAACCATTAACAAGTTAAGCCTGAGATTTATCTGTCTACCCTGAATTAAAGACCAATTCCCAAAGATTCCCGATCTGTTTCTACAGCTCATAGAGATGGCAAACCTGCCTCATACAAACCAAAACACAATCTGTTCTGTACACACTCTGTCTCTCTTTTTTTTAAAAAAATCATTGACTATGAAAACAAACAATAACAACAAAATTATGGTGAACTACAGCTGGCACCAATAAATATTTAATTGATGCATCAAGAGAATACTGGGGATTAAACAGTTGAATATAGAATTCATTCCACAAGTGCGGAGAACAAAAAAAAACTAAAATTGAACACATTTAAGCATTGTTTAATGTGGTATATAAACAGCGACAGAGATAAGATCACCCACCTTGTATGGACTTCATTCTTCATATCAAAGACATCGGCCACACTGAGGATTGAGTTCCGCACTGGTACTGGAAGATTGGGAAACCCACCATAAGGGACAGCCTCCCATGAAGATAATGTTGACACTATAACATTGAAGACACCCCCCACTTACCTCCCAGACCTCCATGCTGCGAAAATAAAACAGGGCTTTCCAATGGCTTTCAGTTCTTTTAGTGCCTTACCCTACTATCTGTGCTCTCTGTAAGAGCCTAAGGGAACCAGAGAAGAGCATTGTGGGACACATATAGGTGTTATATGGATATTGGAAAGGATGTGAAGTAACTATTCAATACACTATTGGTTAAACTTGTTACCAGTGTTCAATCTAATGCATGAGTCGTTTTGCTTCTAACAACCCAACTGCTAGCCTGTTCCCAACAGTTACCATCAAGTAATACAGGCGTTCCTCCTGAGCAGGGTTTGTTGAGCCTTGGAGGACGTGTGGAGACTTGTACACAAATGTTCTGTTTATACATAACAGCATTTATTTTGCTGTGTTTCAAATTGCTGTCTCACCACATTGTCTGCCATTGAAAGTGATTAGTAACCCCTTTGGTTTCGCTCTATCGAACAAATCTCATTAGGTGGGACACCCAAGTAGGATTGACCCCCTGTGGTGCACTTTTCAAACACAATACATTATATTGTGTCAGCAATGTGTATAATGTTACTTTTAAATCAAGTGCATACCTTTGTACTTTGTTCAAGCCCTCGGGAGTTCAGGTGAAACTGAATAGACGTCTAGAAGACGTGAAAAGTGCTACATCAAATGCAAGGATTATTATTATTATCTCTCCCGAAAGGAAAGTCTGTTGTTCATTCAGGCTACTGTATACCTGGTTACTGAGCAGAAAATGGGATGATGTCTTCTGACAGATCTACAGATAGCTCACTCCAAACCATGGATTACTTTAAGGTGAACAACAACAACAAATCATACTTGTATAGAGTCTTTCACGTCAAAATGACATCCCAGGGCACTGGACAATCAATGGTTTCGGTTTGAATTTACCCACTTATAAGGGTAAATTACACTGCTCACCCTAGCTAGATATAGAACAGTATAGAATAGTTATTTTTGGTCATCGGAAGTCTGACACATGTGGAAACCCACCACCGTTGCTTAAGAGTATCGAAATCAAGCTGAGAATTCCATGCATCTCACCTACACATGTAAATTTCGGAGATAGTTTGTTGGAATGGAATGAGTGAATGAGTTCTCTCTCCCTGGAGGGACACATCCTAATTCTAGCTAATTCTGGAAAGTGAGTGCAGGTGACAAGCTAAAATGGGGTAGCCTTATAAGTGTAGCCACAATTTGAGCATTAATCTCAAAATTTCACTAAAAAATGCATTATTTATCTCAAGTTGTTATATGTTACAGTGAAAGGCAATGCAATATAGACAGCCTTTAAGATAATTGCAGTTGGACATATTGCTTGAATAGGATGTTGTTTCCAATAATTATAGTGTGGACTTTGAAATGTACCTGCTGCCTAGGTCTTCCCTAGTGGTGACTTTTACCTAGCCAAATTACTATGTTTAGTCTATTTAACGTGGAACATAGAAATCTACGGTTTAAATTTCTTCACCTCCTTTTAACTGCACAAAGCTTTAACAAATCTTCTGGTCTTGAATAACTACATTTGATATTGCAAAACTAGATGGGTGTTAGTTCACAGACGTTTCAAACATTTCAACTCTGTAGTTCTTGCTTATTTACTGTGCAATCTATCCTATTTGGTGTGGTCCCAGAAGCCAAGGCACATTTTACAGGTTAAAACATCATAGCAAAAAACTAAGGCATCAATCCAAGCCTGTAAGATCCCTTTAGCTAGAAGTTAAAACCTCTCTTTCACCAAGATATTGACCGGTATAGAACTCGCAATACGATCTATGAAAATGCATCTATTGTTTCACTGGTGTGGGGAAAAGTATGCTGAAAGCCATTGGAGAATCCTGCCTTAGAGACACATCACATAAGTACTGGAATTACAAGAAGGCACTTTCAGATACTATAGCATCAAAAATAGTCCTCAGAAGAGGCTGTCCCTCATTATGAATTCCCCAATGTACTGGTGCAGACCTCAATTGTAGCTTGTGTGGAACATATTGAAAATGTTTTTAGTGCATCAGTCTGGGGTTTTGGCTAAGTTGCCACAAATGTGAACTGACACTTCAATCCTCTACACTTTACGGGAAGCAGATTTCACTTCTCCGCAGATTTCACTTCTCAAATTTATTGCCAATTGTATTTGCAAAATCGGTGGTAAAAATCACAAGCATGCAAAACTGCACTTGTTCAAAATCAGTTCAAAAGTAGGTTAAAGAACAACACCATTTCACCCCCCTGGAGTTGCATTCAAATTCAATCCAGACTAAAGTGATGATAGCCTCCACTTATCCAAGTGAAATGCATTTGGGCAGTCTCAAACCAATTTCAATCAGACTGCATTCCACAGCATAAAGCTGGCTGCAAACTTAGCACAAATCAAGGAGAGATAGCTGCTGTGGGAAATGGGAAAAGGATTCACACCAGTATGTTTGGGACAGTCTTGACAGCAGCAATGCTTTTAATGCAATATTTAATCTAGGGCACAGTTTTTTCCAATGTTAAGTCCATACAAAGCGAGGGAGGGAAAAGAAAAAAAGATCATATTAACAAAAAAGACTATTATTATTATTAGATGAAAATGAAATTCCAAAAGCACAATAAACAAGGATTGGTTCATTACTGTCAAAGATGGAAAACTATAGAAAAACAGTGTTATTTTGTTCGGCCATTCTCACCCTCTCCTTCATGCGAGAAACAATGTATCCCAAGTATGATCTCATGGCTTGTTTGCCTGTATTTTTCTTCTTCATGCTCTAAAAAAAAATCCAAACATTGAAATTAAAGTCCACCAATAATCACAAATAAGATGCAATTCCAAACCATAAAGCAACAACAACATGCAATTATACATTGCATGAGGTCTCAGAGGACTTTACGTTAACAGGGTCAAGTGTTTAGCAAGGGAGGAGGTTGGAAGGTGATTAGTGCGAGGCCATTTAGGAGTAAAATTAGGAGGCAGTTTGTTATCCAAAGGAAGTGGAAATCTGGAACTCTCTCTTTCCCCTGCCCACCTCCCAAAAGGCTGCAGAAGCTGGATCCATTCACATCTTCAAGACTGACTGAGAGGCTAAATTCTCAACCTACACCACCATGAGGCTTGACTGGCAGTCAATAGCTTCTGCATGATAATAATATAATAATTATCCTTGCATTTGATATAGTGCTTTTCACATCTTATCGACATCTCAAAGCGCTTCACAGAATATCCTGTAAAGTGAATTGACTGTATATTTGTGGACGAAATATGGCACACAGCAGTGTCCCACAAACAGTCGTGGATCGAAATGACCAATTTTATTATTGTGGTTTTTTTTGGACGGATTATTATTAGGCATATGATCTAGGATGCCATCATACTAACATCTTGTGGTACACAGTTGAAGAAAGCCACTGCTGCCCCAATATACAAGCAAACCCACTTGATGTGGTAGGTTAAGCTGCGGACCGACGAGGTACAATAGGAAACGTGGGATGGAGTTCCAAAGGGTGAGGGCAGAGAGGCTGAAAGCCCGGCCACTGATGGTGGGCTCGGCCTGGGCGGGGCACGTGAAGCCCGCTGAGCAGAGGGTACGGACAGGTCGATAAGGGATTAGCAGGTTCCAAAGGTAGGAGGGGCAAGGCAGTGGAGGGCCATAAAGGTGAAGATGTGTGACCAATGCTAAAGTGCAGGAAGCCACACAAGTCTATCACCTTGAAACAAATCAATGACATTTGATACTATTGCTTTGAACTGTCACAAACGGCTTCAAAGAGATTCAATACATTGCACTGACTAGTAGTACCTATAGGTGAATATACAACAATAAAATTACACTTTCACCTTGGGAGGACATCCCAAAGCACTGATATAACAGCCAATATAACACAGCAGCGCCCCACTGACAGCTAATTATACTCACTTTGCATATTTGGCACTGCCAATGTGAACTGTTATCCTGTGGCCTGAATTCATCAGGGAGACATTTTGGGTGATAGACGCGAAAGCAAGAGTCACAAGTCAAGACCTCTCCTGCCATATGACACTCCATGCAATACCAGTCATGGTTTTCTATTTCCCAATCCTACAATACAAAAGAAACGAGTTAACCAACTTAAGTACATGTATTTAGAATTGATTAGAATCACATATTTGGGGAAGAAGGGGGGAGGTTGGAGAGAAAGGCTGAATATAGCAAAGTGAACAATGATAATCTTGAAATGACAAGTGAGTACTGTACTAACAAAACTAGTTGAGTTTTCAAATGTCAACTGTGCTCATTGAATAGTTTTTGTTTAAAGGAATAGCATCAAACTCACTTTATGCCACTGAAGATCATTGTTAGTATGAAGCCACTGAACACTGGATAGTAGGGTCCGTCGATATGGAAAATTTTCCGATTAGATATATCGATGGGCTCATATCGAGATATACCGAAATATCGATATTTTCAGTTTTTTCGTACTGCGCATGCGCGCGCGCATTTGCAGTGCGCGCGCATTCGGAGTGCGCGCAAATTCGGAGTGCGCGCGCATCCCGGGTGCGCGCGCATTCGGGGCCTATCTTCTCAGGAGGTAAATATCTTTCTCTCTCTGTGTCTCTCACTCTCTCCATCTCTGTATTTTTCTGTCTGTGTGTCTCTATGTCTCTCTCCCTCTCTCCTCTCTCACATCCCCCCCATCTCTATCTATCTGTATATTATCACATCCACCCCGTCTCTGCCCCCCCTCCCCCACGCCGTCCCTCTCTCGCACCCCCCACCCCCGTCGTCTCTCTCCCCCACCACCCCCCCCAGCCGTCTCTTACTCCCTCCCCCCCCCGCCGTCTCTCTCTCCCTCCCCCCCAGCCGTCTCTCCCCCTCCCCCCAGCCGTCTCTCTCACACCCCCAGCCGTCTTTCTCCCCCCAGCCGTCTCTCTCCCCCTCTCCCCCCCCCAGCCGTCTATCTCCCCCTCTCCTCAGCCGTCTCTCTCCCCCTCCCCCCAGCCGTCTCTCTCTCGCAACCCCCACCCCCGTCGTATCTCTCCCCCACCCCCAGCCATCTCTTTCTCCCTCCCCACCCCCCGCCGTCTCTCTCCCCCCCCAGCCGTCTATCTCCCCCTCCCCCCAGCCGTCTTCCCCCCCCCCTCTCCCCCCAGCCATCTCTTTCTCCCTCCCCCCCCCTCAGCCGTCTCTCTCCCCCTCCCCCCAGCCATCTCTCTCCCCCTCTCCCCCCCCAGCCATCTCTCTCCCCCTCCCCCTCAGCCGTCTATCTCCCACTCCCCCCAGCCGTCTCTCTCACCGCCCCAGCCCTTGCATACCTGTATATTGTATTCGAGGACTATGAATAAATACAATATGGCGGCTTTGCACCTCGGTCTGTGCATTGTGTATAGAGATGAGCATTCTGGGTCTTGTAGTTCAGTGTACTCGCATCCCGATTTTTTTACCTCGATATATCGTTTTTTCGATATATCGATATTTTTTAAATGTCTATATCGGCATATCGATATGAAAATTATATCGGGTTTTATCGATATATCGCCGGACCCTACTGGATAGTTTGACATATTTCACATTTCACTATGAAAGTTATCATGTAAACTAACACTGCAAATCAAAAAAATTACATTAACACCAAAATCATACCAAGATTTCCTGGTTTGTTCTGGAGTTAATAATTTAGTTAAAAGTAACCATATGTATTGAGCAATCTGGTTTTAAAATTCAATAATAATATGGCGTGCATCCACCACCTTGTAGCTCTGACTTCCAACACAAGGTGGTGCTAAAAGTTATTTAAAGACAGCAAGACTCCATTATAGGATTTAAAACCATCATTTCTAACTCAAACGTGGTATAAAATGTAGTTGCAGAAGGCCAGGAACTGAGATTTAAAGCACTCGTCCTTAAATGGCTTCTTCGTTTTATAAACAAGTAAAAACAAATGTAGAAATTGCAAAAAACGCAGAAAACAAGTTTCTTGATAAAGATTTTGAAATATTCTATCCCAACTTTTTTTTACACACTGGGGGAAAAAAATGGCAGATTACTGGACGAGGGCCAGGAGCCTGTATTCCTACACTGAGCCTGTATTCCTATAGGAAAAAATGAGACTCAAATGGTACAGTTGCTTTTGTTGTTAGGGTTTTAAAATTTACTCTCAGGGCTGGATCCAAACTTTTAAATATGCACATCTCTGCCAAGCAAACATTCCACATGGAAGCATTTCCTTTTCCTGGTGCTGTGCACAAATGCCTTGTGATTCGATTCCACTGGTGCTGGAAATCATTTTTCCTTCAATGCGTAGGAGTCATGCTCCATAAGAAAACTTGGCTTCCGCCATCCATTAAATTAAGACTGTAGCTGGTGGCTCTGATGAATTCAAAACCCTGAATCTGGTCTGAATACCCACTGGTTATAATGGGACTGCAAGTCTGACGCAAGTTTGAACTCTCGACTTAAAATGTCTCTTCCAGCCATATCAGATAATGGGAGACAATTATATAAAAACATTCGCCATTTTCAACAATCATAGGCAGATTTATAACGCGCTTTGTTATAGCATGATTGTGGTTATAATGTGGTTGCATTACGGACCCTATTTATTGTATGTGCGTGGTAGCAGCTGCTTGCTTCCTTGCTTCCTCTGTGCAGAGTAGATTCCACAATCCCACAAAGCAAGAACTGCCTTAATAGCCTAGAATGTGGCCATTTTAGCTTTCTTCGTTTTAAAGCCAAACTCCGGGTTATCGGGTTGTCGCCAATGCTCACTTCCTGTTTGATGTGCCTGTGCAAAGCAGGAAGTTACCCCGGAAAGTTGCCATTTTCCTTAAGTGGGAACTGGCTGGCCAGTCGGGAGGCGAGAGATGACTTAGGTCTTTCTGCATAGTGAAACCAGCTGGTGTGGATCCAATCGCTGCCTGAGGAAGTCCCACAGAATTCTTTAGGTGGAAAATGGCCAGAATCCACCTCCTCTCTGCTGGACCACTTTACTGACATGATTAACACAGAGAGAAGCTGTGCACAAGCTCAGAGCTATTTGAATGTGCTTTAATGAGAGCACTAGCATTATATCAATTATATGTTATAGAAAGCGAGAGTATTCTTGCATTCGATACACTGTTTGTAACATTGAAACCAACTTCTCAAAACCACTTCACAGGGAACTGTTGTCAATTATAGGGACTGGATTTGTAGGCAAACTTGACAGTCGATTGGCACACAAAAATGTTCCACAAACATCCATGAAGCAAACGACCATCCAGTTTATCCAGATGAATGCTGGCCAGCACACAGCATTTTGGATAAAAAGATAGATTATAACAACGTCAATGTCTAATATTGACAGAGGAAGTACTCTGAAGCAACTGTCGACTTCCAAGATCCTCATACTCGTGTTCAAATCCACTCACTCCCTGGCACCTCACTACCTCTCTGACTTCCTCACACCCCAATTCACCAGCCTGCGCCTCAGCTTGACTGGAACCAGCCTCTTGCTCGTCCCTCAGACCCTCCGCCCCACCATTGGAGTTTGCGCTTTCAGCAGCTACACCCCCAAACACTGGAACACTTTCCTTCAATCCCCCCACCTTGCCCCTCCTCTCCCCCATTTCAAGTGGCACCTGAAAACCTTCCTCTTTGACTGTGCTGCATCCCTTTGACCGGTGATGCATAGGCTTCAAGATCTCCACGCTCCCAATTGCAGAGAACGGCACATTTGGTCATCAAAAATAGGATGATCTCAGATGATATTCTGAAGTGTAACATATCAGATGCTGCTTCTGGGTTTGTAAAACGTGTAGCTTTCATGCACTTGGCCTCAAATAAAGGTGTCTGCTGAATGACAGAAGACATCATTGTGACTAACTGGCAGTTGAATTTACACCTGAAATCAATCAGCGGTTCCAGACTGAAATCCCAGTTTCTTAATAGATTCGATGCAATAGCCTATTACCCTAATATCACAATAAATTTGGAAGTGATGTCGCAAATTTTACACCTAATGTTATATATAGTAATCAAAAAAGACCAAAGGGGGGAAAAAAACACGACTAACAATAATACTTGCATTTGATTTAGCGCCTGCCATACAATGCCTGTGTTTCAGAAAATGACTTACTCGAAATTTAGTGACTTAAAATTAATTTGACTTAAGAAGTTGCACTAAATTCAATGCAGTTTTAACCCCATCAGTCCCAAGAGGTTGCTACTGGGAACACATCATATTGAAGGCTGCAATACACTTATAGAAAATACATTTCTAAAATAAAATAAGCTACTTAATTTTAAAAAATCAAATGCATCTTTGCTAACTTTTTTTAAAAAAGTGCACCTTATTAAATACTTAAAGTTAACAACATCAACAAAATGACACTTGTCACATTGGGAGGACCTCCCAAGGTACTGGATTGTCATTGTACAGACCTAAGTTGGGGTCAGGGACGGGGAGGATGGAGGAAAGGGGGACATTAGGAGTTGCCTATAGGACCATCGAAGAGGAGGGTCTTGAGGCAGGACTTGAAGGAGGCCAGAGGAGGCGAGGCGGAGGGACTGTGGGATGGAGTTCCAGAGGATGGGGTCAGAGTGGTTAAATTAAGATAAGAATTCTAAATTGTTCAACACAGGAATGTATCTTCATGTCATCTTGAACCCTGAAAATCATGAGTTTCCAAGTAAGTGCACAACAGCACAGGTGACCAATTTCATAGGGTTACTTGTGTTGTAAAACCACACAGGACTATTTCTACATGGCATGATACACTTCCGATAACCTAGAGAAAATAGGCATTGGCTTGGAGAACATTCAGATTTATTTTTCTACTTTACTGCATTTATTGATTTTACCAGTGGTTTCACAATTTTCCTCCTCCAAACGAGGACATTTAAACTAGAGAGTTATAGTGTGAAACGGTACAGCTTTATACAGCTGTGTATATGGTCATAAATGTTTATCCTTGCAATCCAATGTGCTTTTTCCTGGGTAAACCCTGTTGAAGTAAAGCAGCAGTTTGAACAGTATCCATGTAATCAATTCAAAATAATTGCAATGCTTACAATCTCATCCCCGGGTAACCAGTATCCTTCCTGCTCGATTCCTGCCTTTGAACCCTTACAACCCACAGTCAGTGTCTCAACAATCAAGCCGTCTTTTACTGCGAGGCTCAGCTGCCGATTGGCGTCCTTTGGGTGCATACTGTGAAGGCGCGACATGAACCTAAGGGGAGACCAGAAACAATCTCAGTTATCACTGCCAGATCAAGGAACACTGTGCATTACCAATATAATTGTTGCTCTAGCCACATTATAACGAGCTTTAAATACATTCTACAAAATATTAATATCCCAGAATTAAGTCAAATAATCTATGGAACAAAAATGTTCACTGCACACATGGTGACAGAGTATGCAATATAGAGCTGATCATCAGAATTGCAATTTCAAATTAGGTTGCACAAATGCCAAAGGAAAAAAAGCCTATTCCACAGGATGTATTCCAGTAATTATTCAACACATTCTGCCTAGAATGGTTGCAATGAATGATAACATTTACTGAAACAGATGTTTCTTATCCTAAAATGGAAGACAGTCAAATGATATCCTCTCCACTTCGTTAATAGTAGAATGAAACTTGTATTAGAACCAGTATAAAGCTGCCAGAAAAAAAATACAAACAAGTGTTTGAAATTGGCACGAAAAATTATATCAATGCTCACCCCTGTAGGATGTCACTTGAAAACACTTTCAATCTGATATTGTACAAGTAAACAGACATATAATTCATCCAATATTCTCATCATAAAACAATCCAACATAACAATCATGTCAATTTATATACAACTATAGTACCGTGTCAGAATTTTAACAATGAATGCAAGTAGGTCAGGAAACCGTATGTTTGTGTGAGTTTAATGAAGTAGCAGAGGATCTCTGAAGGATCACTCCACAGGAGGATATTCCTTGGGTTTGATACGGCTCTTTTTGTATCAGCTTTGCTCAAAGTGCTTCACAGGGTTTTGCTGCAAAGGGTAGCAACTGTATTTTGTACGTAAATGCACCAACAGATTTGCACACTGCAATCAATGTTCCACGAAAGGTCATGAGCATTTTGTATGGAAGATTGTTGGCCCGGATACCAGGACAAACTCCCTCTTTCTTCAAAACTTACCCGTACAGGATGTCAGTTTAATATTTCATTATAACAATGCACTGGACGCCAGCCTAGACTGAAATTTAAGTCCAAATGTGGGGCTTCAACCCACAACCTTCTGACTTAAATGGGAGAGTGCTACTAACTTAGCCAGGCTGACAACTGATGGTAAGAGCCCAGTAATAATCAGATGTAGCAATTCAATACATTGTTTGTATAATGACATTTTTAAAATAATAATAATAATCCCTATATTTGGTACAGCGCTTTTCATATTTTCTAGACGTCTCAAAGCACTTCACAGAATATAATTTAAAGTGAATTGATTGTATTTTTTGTGGGCTAAACACGGCAGCCAATTCTGCACAGCAGTGTCCCATAAACACTGGAGTCCTGGAGCTCAGTGGTTAAGAGCACTCGCCTTGCAAGTGAGAGATCTGGGTTCAATTCCAGGGCAGGTCAGGACGAAACCTTGGGCAAGTTTCCTTACTCCACATGCCTGATAATAATACCTTGAGAAAAAACCAATAATAAATTGGTCATTTCAATACACGTGGGACACTGCTGTGAGCAATTGGCTGCCACATTTCACCCACATATATATAAATTCACTTTACAGTATATTCTGAAGCGCTTTGAGACATCTACAAGATATGAAAAGCACTATATCAAATGCAAGGATTATTATTATTATTATTAAACAATCGTGGATTGGAGTGAACAATTTACTTTTTTTTAAAGGATTATTATCAGGCGCTTAGAGTAAAGAAACTTGCCCAAGGTTTCGCCCTGTCTGGAATTGAATCCAGGTTTCTTGCTTGTGACGCTAGTGCTCTATATGGGGCCTTCAAAGATGGGAGGATGTTTCAAAGTGCTTGAGGCAAGTTTTGAACACAGTAAGGACACAGGTGGAAAGAAGAGTATAACGTATGGAAAAAAATATTTGAAGCTGGTGAAGGAAAATAAAAGAATAACTCAACATGGTAATTTACTGAGGATCTTGGGAGCTGCTTCAGCCACCTGATTCCACAAATATGCAGCAAATAACAAGTCACTGTCCTGAGGTTTACCTATAAGACCATTTCATCCTATACAATACAAATTACATTCTTATGGCATCTATCACGTTGGGAGAACATCCCCAGGGATGTCAGGGATTTGCACCTGAGCTGGGGGGGGATTTAAAATATAAAACTGCCGAATTGTGAAAAATTCTTAACAATACATCTTAATGTGGAAACCAGTTCTCCTTTACATCTGCAGAAAACTAGTCACAAACTTAGGTCTTACTGACTAAGATGAGGAGACACTTCAGGCCTCGGTTTTCCATTTGCTAGTGCGGGTCTGATTACACGTCTAAATATTACAGTCAGGTCCCTGGTAGCAAACCCAGATCTCCAATAACAGACATCACTGAAGCAAAGGGTTTCCCAGCTATAAATGGAAGTACTATAAACAACTGTTTTCATCTCTACAGCAAGCAAGTGTCTTTTGAACTCTATCTCAACTTTCCTGCTCCTATAGGAAATTGGGAGGTGGAATCAGATTTTGTCTCTGCAATTTCTTCTACATCTGCTCATTTGAAAAATAAAGCTTGAGAATTGCCTGTTCGATACAATCTCACAGCGTCCACCCGACCTGAAAGGCGCTGTACAAATGCAATTTTGTTGTTTGTTATCGTTGTATTTGAGAAAAGATGAATTAAGATAGATTAAAATAGAAACCATCAAAAAGTAAATGCCCTCTTCACAAATATTAAGATATTATTTATGTATTGTATGCATAATATCACAATACTGTCTATATATATATATCACAAATATTAGGAAGTATATTAGGCTGGTTCAGATATTATTCACTCTTGCTGAATCAAGAGGGTTATGTGTTTGCGGCTCAGTTAAAAGATCTGGCACTCATTGTCTTGGCTGACAATCCAATGCAGTGATATGATGCACTGCATTGTTAGAGGTACAGTACAGTAGTGTCCTTCAGATGAGAAATTAAATCAAGGTCTTGCCTATGTAGGGTGACATTAGAGATCCCAAGGCACTAATTGAAAAGAGAAATAAGTTTCTCCCGTCCTGGCCAACAGTCCACCAAATAAAATTGGCCACTCACCTAATGGCTATTTCTCAGACACTGCTGTGTGTAAATTGGCTGAGATATTCACTTACAGAACATACAATCAGTAGACTGCACAGGATATCCTGTAAAACAATAACAACCAGGTTCCTAGTTGCTGTTAGGTAAACAGAGGTGTGTAGAATAAGAAACTTGCTCAACGTTTCGCCTTTCACACCCAGGTTCTATCGTATGGGGATGTGTGTGCTTTAACCAATATGCTACAGGACTCCGCAATCAAATCTAAGGATTATTGCTTTGTTTGTTTTAAGTGCACATAGCTTTGTACCAATTCTTTATCTTGGTCGTAGAATTGAGGCAAAATGCAGACCATGAAGTTGTGCAGTATTCATAATGCTTGTTTCCCGTGCGTTTAGTCTCATAAAATACACAAGACAGCATTGAGGAATACCAAACAATTTCAAGTTTAATGCACACAGAAGTCTTCTGAGCAGTATCATAATGCACAAAACAGATTTTCTCACTTCACCCTGAAATGTATAATAATGACTTGAACATATCTGCTTAATAATAATGAAAGCTACATATAACATATGGAAATAATACCAGTATACTTCGAGGAGGTCACATATTTAGTGTTCAGATCACAATAACAATCACTCAACTTTGCCTCACAGAATTGGATATTACCTGCATCCTAAGCATCATTGTCTAGAATACACTCAAAACTAGTTAATAAATTTTAATTCTATTCAAAATATAACTTATTTCCAGAACACTTGAGAAGCAGTTGTTCCAAAGTGCGGCATCAGACACTATTATGAGGGCCTGAACCAATAATTGGTCAATCTGCAGCGTTCCCAAGATGCTACTCCGTGTGAAAGGAACTATATAAATGCAAGCCATCGTTGGACTGTACTCCACTGAGATGATGAGTTATCAGCTCTGTCCTGCACCTCAAAACAAGACTCAAAGTGGCTGAAGATAAAATTAGTCGATTTCAAAGATTAGAAATGTAGTCTTTTAATTTGTGTTAAAAAAATACTACAGTTTTAATGGCTTTAATACTGTGTTGCTGATTTAAGATGTAATACCACACAGGGCCACACAAGTTCGCAATTCGGGGACTGAATCCCTTTCCAAAAAAACACCTTTGTTTTCCTCCCTTTTTGGGATGAATTGTTCTCGTAAACAACTACAGCAAATTTACATTTCTGGAGTGGATTTCACATCGGGAGGACGTCCCAAAGCACTGAACAGTCAGGTTGGGACGCAAGCAAGGGAGAGGCGCTGGGTAGGAGCGAGAGAGTTAGGAGGGAAGGGAGAGAGTTGGGAGGGCAGCAGAAGGCATGATCGAAGAGGATGGTCTTGAAGGAGGCAAGGAAGGAAGTGAGGCGAAGGGAGTGTGGGATGCAGTTCCAGAGTGTGGGGGCAGGAGAGGCTGAAAGCCCGTCTGCCGATGGAAGGGCGGGGACATGGAGCAGACGAGAGAAATGGTATATTAGGCTGAAATTCACTCCTTTATTTTCCACTGATGTTCCTATGTCTACAGGTCTACAAATAACAGATTCAACAGTGATATATCTCCGATGTCCTTAAATCAAATTTCATGTGGGTCCACTCCAATTACTGTAACATATTGAAACAGTACAGCATTATTCCAGTTAGGAACATCAATATTGTAAAGATTGTAGAAACTAGGGTTCACTGATATCACATTTTATAACAATCTATTTGTGTCCAACGTCAATTTGAATCACACCACCCAGATCGGTTTTAGTAATAACTACAGTGGCATAATCATAGCCCGAGTACTGAAAGAGGGCAAAGTGATTACAGGCTGAAGTACAACAAACATGGAACAAGACTGAGAATTGATCAACACTGTAGAATCAAATACTGGTACTCTACAGAGGAAAGCTCAAAACTAATTTTATACAGTATAAAAAGAAAGTTTGTTGTCAACTAACAGAAAATTCAGTTTTATTAAACATGCCAGGAAATACCAAATAAGCAGCATACGGCCCACAGGATTAATTAAAACGCTATCAAAATTGAATAATAATAATCCTTGTATTTGATATAGCACTTTTCATGTCTTCTACACGTCTCAAAGTGCTTCACAGAATATACTGTAAAGTGAATTGCCTGTATATATGTGGGAGAAATGCGGCAGCCAATTGCGCACAGCAGTATCCCACGAACAATCATGGGTTGAAACAACCAATTTATTATTTTTTTTGAGAGATTATTATCAGTAGGGTCTGTCGATATGGAAATTTTCCAATTAAATATATCGATGGGCTCATATCGAGATATACCGAAATATCGATATTTTTGGGATTTTTGTACTGCGCATGCGCGCGCATTCCGGGTGCGCGCGCTTTCGGGGCCTATCTTCTCAGAAGGTAAATATCTTTCTCTCTCTGTGTCTCTCACTCTCTCCATCTCTGTGTTTTTCTGTCTGTGTGTCTCTGTGTCTCTCTCCCCTCTCACATCCCCCCCATCTCTATCTATCTGTATATTATCACATCCACCCCGTCTCTACCCCCCACCGCCGTCCCTCTCTCGCACCCCCCACCCCCATCGTCTCTCTCCCCCCCCCCCCCCCCCCCCCCCGCCGTCTCTCTCTCCCTCCTCCCCCCAGCCGTCTCTCTCTCCCTCCTCCCCCCAGCCGTCTCCCTCCTCCCCCCAGCCGTCTCTCTCCCCCCCCCAGCCGTCTTTCTTCCCCCAGCTGTCTCTCTCTCCCTCCCCCCAGCTGTCTCTCTCCCCCTCCCCCCAGCCGTCTCTCTCCCCCTCTCCTCCCCCCCCCCCCCCCCAGCCGTCTCTCACCCCCTCCCCCCAGCCGTTTGTTTCCCCCTCCCCCCAGCCGTCTCTCTCGTCTCTCTCCCCCTCTCCCCCTCCCCCCAGCCGTCTCTCTCCCCCTCCCCCCAGCCGTCTCTCTCCCCCTCACTCCCCCCCAGCCGTCTCTCTCACCCCCCACCCCTTGCATACCTGTATATTGTATTCAAGGACTGTGAATACAATATGGCGGCTTTGCACCTCGGTCTGTGCATTGTGTATAGAGATGAGCATTCTGGGTCTTGTAATTCGTGTGCTCGCATCCTGATTTTTTACCTCGATATATCGTTTTTTCGATATATCGATATTTTAAAAATGTCTATATCGGCATATCGATATGAAAATTATATCGGGTTTTAGCGATATATTGATATATCACCGGACCCTAATTATCAGGCATGTGGAGTAAGGAAACTTGCCCAAAGTTTCGCCCTGAGCTGCCTGGAATTGAATACCAGGTCTCTCACTTGCAAGGCGACTGCTCTAACCACTGAGCTACAGAACTCCACAATAATATTATTATTATTTGAAGGGATTATTATTACCACCGGAAAGCGATCCACTAATCAACTGACAAGCAGGTTCCTACTGACTGCTAGTAAACAGAGGTGTGTGTGTGTGGATGTGTGCATGCAGTTAGGAAACTTGCCTTAGATTTCGCCCTGACCTACCTAGGAATCAAACCCAGGTGCCAACCTCTTCTCTGAAATCAGACTGACTGTCGAGAGTAAATTTACCATTGGTCAGATAACATGCTTCCCATCTCACCAAGGAATCCAATTATAAAATGATATGTTAATACAGTACTCCAATGATTTCATAGAAATCACAGCATTTGGACAACCGACAGACAAAATTACACATCCAGTTAGTGACTGAGTTCTCAAATTATTTGAGGTCGTACAGTTCTGGTAAGACATATTTCAAGCAAGTTAACCAGTTAAAATATATTCGTCAAGTTTGGTCAAAAAAAATGAAATCAACTCCACCAATTATTATCTTCATAAATAATCAATCAGACTTCTCTTCCTATTTTTTAATCTTCTGCTTTGCGAGTCACATAGATTAATGTTTTTCTTAAAACAGCTGGATTTTCAGATGTCATAAGCATAATTTAATCCAGTACATGGAACAATATGTAACTGTACATAAAGTCAGATGAGTGTTTTTCTCCATTGATTCAAATTTTATCCCTGTTTATTCCTCTCTCTCATTGCTTTTTACACTTTCACTTTGGACCAAGAGAAAATCTTGCCAGCAGTCCAATGGTGTAGTAATTTGTTTTTATCCATGCGCTGCTTAGCAAGAAAGAGAGAGAGAAATTAAAGAGCCACTTGACCACATTCTGTCCTCAGACATCACAGTGATTTAAGGTTCAAGTTCTGTGCCAAATCCAGTTTAATCAACTCCAGTTATTCCGTTTTGATTCCTTTCAGTTCCTATTTTATTCCAGTTATATTGCAATGTTACGTCAGATGGCACAAATGAAGATTTTTGTTGGATATTTTAGTATCAATGGCCATTAAGCAGGCTTGCTATCTTCACTGCCACTGCAGCCTGACAAACCAACAATACGTGAACCATGATGATGGAGCAAGTAATCAATATGGCTGACTAGGTTTTATTGTGATTGTGAACATATGATAAAAAAAACAATTGGTCAAGGTAGGATGTATCAACCTCCCAAACACGATAGTTTCTCAAATGTTTGTCTGAACCCTTATAGGAAACTGGGATCACCCATTTGCGGGTGTCCAGTAGTCTGGTCCGGATGTCATTAAAAATAAGATATGTCACAGCTTCCAGATATTCAATATGTTGCACTAGGACACAGGAATGCAGATGATCCAATGGCATATGATTGTTGGGGATCATCAATTTCATATGATGTGCACCCCTAAAGTCCTTTGGACAGAAGCTGTTCCCCTTTTCCCCTGTAAGCACAGCCTCTTATAAGGAAGAGTAGGCACTCTGAGAAGCTGCTCATGTGAAAGGTGCTAAATAAATGTTTACGTTTTTATTGGTGTTACGGTATCTTACAGCAGTTGCTACTCTTCACATGTGAGCCCAGATAGTAAACATCGGCATCACTGCCAAGCCTTATCGTGTTCCCACTTAGTGTCTGTGCACTTTCCCATCAGTAATCAGGGTAGGAACTGTGCTCATCTTTCTCTCCAATTGACAAATAACACGACAGGCTAGAAAATAATTAGGCACAGGAAGACATTCACAGCTTTTTGTGATATTGCTTTTTTACTGATAGCAATGTGGGCTAAAAATAACAACTGCATCAATGTAGATAGAAATCAGCGGTCAAATTGGGTCCGTCCTAAAATCGAACCAAGGTCTCTCGCTTACAAGGCGAGTGTTCTAACCACTGAGCTACAGGATTCCAACTTCTATGTCAAGCCAACAATTCTATCAAAGGCCAACTGTAATATCACCCATACGTATCACGCAGACGTCTTTTCAATTTCAACTGTCTGGTTGGATATTTACAACTCATTCACAACAAGGCAATAAGTGGCTGTTAAGAAGCATGGGAAAGAAGATCAGTCCCTGCGTTATGTGTACAGAATAAATCGGCTGCTGGTCAAACCTTGGATTGCCAAATTGTCGCTGCGGTCTTTTGTGTGCTCAGACAACAACAACAGCAAAATTGCGCTTATATAGCGCCTTTCATGTCGGGAGGACGTCCCAAAGCGTGAAGGAGAGCTGCCAGTGAACACTAGAAGGGTACAGCACACCTGGTATAGTGCAAGTCCTTAACTGACCCACACTATAAAAACATTGGTACAATAAGAAGTCGCCTTGAAACAAATTCGGACTCTAGTTAACACATGGCTCATAATAGACCTGAATATTAGAAGCAATCTTCAGATTTAGTATTCATCATAGTATTCATCATGAAGTCATAAGGGCATAAAATAGATGCGAAAGTCAGCCACTCTTGTAAAATGGTTATTTCTGCAACTCAGGAAAACAAATGTACCCCAAAATAAATTTCATTCAATCTACCCTCAGTTTTTCAAACACTTTTGCAACCCAATGTTAATGTGCGATATCCGTCTCCACCACTGCCCTCATTTTGGAAGCAAGAAGCCAGAAACCTGGCTTCTTGTTTCCATTCAAAGACATAAGAACATAAGAACTAGGAGTAGGCCATTCAGCCCATCAAGCCTGCACCACCATTCGAACAGATCAGACAACAACAATTATAATCTCCTTCACACCATTCAATAAACCAGAACATAAATTATTGCATGCCATACCTCTGTATCTCAGTCTCCACCTGTATTTTCCAATACTACCCTCAAGCAGAAACCTAACCTTTCTTTTAAAAAAGGAAATCGGTAAATATTTAAAAAAATGAGACTCACAAATCGTGATAAAATAGTGCAACTCTCAATCGATAAAGAGTTAGAGTTATAGAGATGAATGGGTGACAAAAAAGGTTTATCCCCCACTTTGAGGTTTTGATTCATTTACCTAATAAATATGTGAATAACATATGGATTGAAAATTCAGACTTTTGCTCATCATCCCATGCCAACAGGCTACCAAAGATTCAAAGGGGATGTTAATTTGCTTGGTAGAAAATGCACGCAAACTCATATTTTTTTAAAAACTCAGCTCTGCAAACTTTTCAGAAACTATTGAAAGGGACATACTTTGTTATCCTGTCGAAGTTTGCAATTTGCTTCTGATTGCGGATGACTTCAATGGCATTCCAGAGTCGCTGGACCACTTGTGAGTCTGACTGCCTCCTTTTGGTTAGACGAGTCATGGTCTTATCTAGTCAGCGTGGCTGCATCAAAAGAATAAAGACAACAGGGTTAGTCGAGAAGTGATACTGGTCTTAAACCCTGGTTATTTATTCAGTTGCAGAAAGCAGACATTTAGACAATGCACTTGAGTATTTTTTTTCCTTTCTTTTTACAAAAAGAAGAAACAAGAGACAACCAACCAAATTTGGGATGTGAATTTCATGCAAACGATAATTGAGAAAAGATTCTTTTTAAAAGGTGGGTTCATGCAGAACTATCAAACTTGTGACATTTGTGCCATTTGTGTGACAAATTTGTTCTTCGAGATCTATTTCCTAAATGTTTCATGCCAATGTTTCCCCCCATCCCCTACCTAAATGTCTTGAATTGCCAGTTTCAGCATTCATAAAGGAAATGCAAAGCCAAGGAATTGAAAGGGGGGAAATAAGTAAAAAATGAAAGCAAGAAGTACAAAGCTACAAACAATTAAAGAGAAGGAAGAGGGAATGATGAAACACAATATTTTATATAGCACAAGATAAAAGAAAGCAGAAAAGGCTAAGCAGAAAATTATACACGTAAACAATAAAATTGCAAAATAATCAAATCATCTTCCAAATCTGCACAACTAGACGCCAATTATAACCTAAGCCACTAGTGAAAACCAAAGTGAAAATTCTTTCACCTTGTATCTTCTCTCTCTGTCGCTCTATAATCCTACTTTTGGCGCGCATGCTCAAACTCCCCTTCCTTCTACCATGCTCAGCAATCCTAATCAATTCTGTAAAGCACTTTGAGAAATTATTTTACTTGAAAAGCTGTTGTACAAGTGCAAATTGTTGAACATAACATAAAAAATACTGATTAAGATTAATTAGTATGCATCATTCCACACAATTGTTCAATTCATCTTTGCAAGCATAAAACAACAATAAACTGGTCACTTCAATCCACGACTGTTTGTGGGACACTGCTGTGTGCAATTGGCTGCCATGTTTCACCCATAAACGTAGTCAATTCACTTTACAATATTCTGTGAAGCGCTTTGAGACATCTAGAAGCCGTGTAAAGCGCTGCATCAAATGCAAGGATTATTATTATATATTGCACACAATTTGCTCTCTAGGAATATATCCAACCAGGATCTATCCAAGGACATCAATCCACTGAAACAGAAACAATGTCATGACTATTGTTTGTATGTACAAAACTCAGTTACACTGTACATTGTACAGTGTCTACTAACTGGAAATAGCTTTCGTACTATCTAAATCTGAAACTACATTTTTCTTGTTTTGCACTTAAAACCTTTGGTCTTATGAATAAATATAATTTCTTTCATTTACATAAGAGTAGAATAAAGTTTCATTGTGCAAAAGTCATGCCATTATTATACAGTCAATATATAGTCAATTAACTTTACAGTATATTCTGTGAAACGCTTTGAGAAGTCGATAAGATGTGAAAAGCGCTATATCAAATGCAATGGTTATTGTTATTATTATTTTATTATTAGATCCACCAATTAATTTTACATTTTACAAAATTAATTACACATTAATCAACAGTTTGGTGTCAGGCGAAAGTAATAATACATGCTTTTGATATAGTGCCTTATCATGTCTTTATCAAAGCGCTTGAATGTTCTGAAACTGTTTATAGAATTCATGTTTCAATCATTTTCCTTATATTGCTGCATTTGAGTTCATCCTTGGAAAGCTACAACAGCGAAATCTCTTGCGTACCAACTGCGCTAAAAAGATGAGTACACAGGATATTCATGAACTCGCTAGAAACCTCAGTGAACTTCGCCATGTGTTGCAACAGCCTCCTTTTCTATCTCCCTGGTTTGAATACTAAGGATTTCCTTAATTTCACAGCAGAATCGCCAATATTGGAAATTTGCCTTATAAGATTGTAACAATGCAACATTCATTGCTCCACAGGGCAGGAAAGAAGGAAAGGGGAAAATGTTGGATCCAAGAATCCAAGCTCTTCACAAGCAGTTTCACAAAATCAGTGACAGGAATAAGGGCAGAAATTTCAACTACCTCTAGACAAAACAACAAAATTACACTTGTATAGCACCTTTCACGTCAGGAGGACATCCCAAGACGCTGGACAGTCCCTGGGTCAGAAACCGAGCTAAGGACTGGGTGGGGAGGGAATGGGGGGGATTAGGAGTTGCTGATGGGACCATCGAAGTGGAGAGTTTTGAGGCAGGAGTTGAAGGAGGCCAGGGAGTGGGCAAGGTGGATGGACTGCAGGATGGAGTTCCAGAGTTTGGAGGCAGAGTGGCTAAAGGCTCGCCTGCCACTGGTGGGGCGGATGGGTCGGGGAATGTGGAGCAGGCCAGAGCCTGCTGAGCTGATAGGGCGGGTAGGTTGGTAAGGGGTTAGAAGGTCACGCATGTAGGGTGGGGCGAGGTTGTGGAGGGCATTGAATGTGAGGATCTGGAATTGGATCCTCTGGGTGGTGAGGAGCCAATGGAATCGACTTCAGACTTGTTCATTTCACAATTTATTGTGTGCATATTTGGGGGTAATTCTTCAATTCTATTTTAATTTGGAAGCCATCGGGTCCACACAATCACAGACAAAACCCCCCACTATTTTTTCTTCCTTACCTCCTTTCCATTCAACACACAGTATTCAATGCCAACAGGAAAGTTTCTTGAACTGTCAGATCAAGTATGTTCAATGTGCACTGCCTGAGCAGACAGCAGCTGCAAATTCCAGTTGGCCTGAAATCTGAGCCTATTCCTCAGACAGCGCATAAAACAATGATGTGTGCCTGGCTCACAATTGTTCCCTTCACTTCCAACCATTTGAAAGGAGACAGGGACCCTGTACTAGTTAGAAGTGTTCAAGGGTTGAAAAGAGCCTTTAAAAGTCTATTTAGACCTCATTTAGATTTCCGAAGTGAAAGGTGCTCTAGCAAATGCAAAGATTAATATTATGTATTTCAACCTACACTGCGTCAGTGTATTTGAAAACTATTTTAAGCATTCGGAGGAAAGGAAATTTCCGTCCTTTGCACGAGACTTTAAACCGAGGTTCCCATCTGTCTGTTCAGGTGGGAGTTAAAGATCCCAAGGCACTATTCGAAAAGAGAAGGATTGTTCTAGCCAACAACCCTCCAAATAAAATTCATCATTCACTTCATTGCCAGTTGGCTGCTGCGCTTGCCCACAAAACTCAAAGCGCTTTACAGTAGATCCTGTGAAGCGTATTTAGGCTTCCTCCAGACACGAAATGCTCGATATCATGTGTAAGGATTACTGTTATCAATAATTATTATTAAGCAGGTTAGGACAAGCAAAGGTTATTAGTTGACTCGCATATTAATTTAACAGAGCAAGCTTTATTCAGCCCCCACAAGGTTAATCATACATCTCTCCATTGCATGCTTTTTTTTCCGCAATGTCACCTTAGCTTTAACCCCTTCAAACAGTAATACAAATGTTAAATTACTGGATGAAAGGGGAGATAGTCAGATAGTGTAGAGTGGGGCCTGGAAGGTGTGTAAGAGGTAGGGATAGGGTGGCAGTTTAGGGGGTTGAGGCAGCAGATCTGATCCCCTCAACTTTGGCCTTGAGGAAACCCATCACCTCCTCATATTTGGTGTTGGAGGAAAGGATGGCAGAGGCATGGAAGGTTGGATGAAGGAATTGGTTAATGGATCCTAAGGGAAACTCGGAAGGATAACTGAGGCTCTAGTATATATACGTTATATTTTATTATATAATATACATTTATATCTGTAGAGAAACGAACTGTGCCAGAAGACTGGAGAATGGCCAATGTAATACTCATTTTATAAAGTGTGATCGACCTAATCCAGGAAACTACTGGCCAGTCAATTTAATGTCGGTTGTGGGTTAGGCCTTAGAATCCTTCATAAAAGCTAAATTAACTAGGCAACTGGAGAAGGAGAATATAATTAAGAACAGCCAACATGGATTTACAGAAGGAAGGTTATGCTTAACCAATTTTATTGAATTATTTGAAGCTGTAACAGATAAAGTAGACGGAGCACACGGAATGGATGTGTTCCTGGATTTTCAGACATCCTTTGATATAGTGCCACATGAGAGGTTTGTGACTAACATAGGGGCGTGCAGAATTGGGAAAGAGATAGCAGTATGGATTAAAGAAAGGTTAGGAAACCAAAACCAAAGAGTAGGAGTTAAGGATATATTCTGAGCCTGGTAAGAAATAGGAAGTGCTGCTCTGCAGGGATCACTAATGTTCACCATATATAAATTATTTGGATTCAGCTATAGGAGGTGTGGCATCAAAATTTCCAGATGGCACCAAATTTATGGGTGTGATAAGCAGTGAAGGGGGGTTGCAGAAGAATGTAGGAAGAAATGAACAGGCTAGCATAAACGGCTGGCAGATTGCAAATTAGGTTTAATAATAATAATCCTTGCATTTGATATAGCGCTTTTCACGTTTTCTACATGTCTCAAAGCGCTTCGCAGAATATACTGTAAAGTGAATTGACTGTATATATGTCGGCCAAACACGGCATTCAATTGTGCACAGCAGTGTCCGACAAACAGTCATGGATTAAAAATGACCAATTTATTATTGTTTGTTTTTTGAGGGATTATTATTAGGTGTGTGGAGTATGGAAACTTATTCAAGTTTTCACCTTGCCTGGAATTGAACCCAGGTCTCTCGCTTGTAAGGCAATTGCTCTAGCCACTGAGCTACAGGACTTTAATGCATGAAAATGCAAAGTAATTCACTTTGGTGAGAAGGATAAAGTCATCTAAGTCATGAAAGTAACCTAGGAGGAGTAACGGAGCAAAGAGATCCAGGGATTCGGATCCACAAATCTCTAAAAGTAGCTACATTGGTAGGTACCAATACAAAAGCTAAACAAAAGGCCAATGGAGACTTGGGCTGTATATCCAGAGGGGTAGAATATAAATTAAGGACATGATATTGAATTTGTAGAAAACAGGACATGTTTTCGAGGATACAGCTTGCAGGTTACTGCTATCATGTTAGACTGAACAGTCTAGGTTGGGTCTTTTTCATTAGAAAAGAGACGTTTAAGGGGGGGCACCTCATAGAATTCTTTAAAATTATTAAACGGATTATTAAGGTTAACATAAATAGGCTGTTTCCATTGGTTGGGGACACAAATAAGATAGCAACCATTATGAGCAACTACTTTACTAAGAGGCCAGCTAGTAAGATTGTGTTACTCGCCATACATTGGTGGTTGAATGAGATTGGATAGATATGTGAGAAAGCTGGACCCTCAGATGAGTGAACGGGGAATAGAAGAGAATGGGGAAGGAGTAAAGCACGTGAAGTACAAGCACCAGCATGAACTGCTTGAGCTGAGTAGCCTATTTCTGTGCTGTAACATGCTTTGTAAACATTTGTAAATATTCAATCGGTAAACGCTGATTAGATGGAATGGTCTGCCCTACCTCCAAATCTGCCAAAGCAGTTTCAAAAAAATGTTGATCAATTAGATTAGGGGTTGAAGAGTTCATCAGTAAACCTGTGCTGTGCAGAATTTCAAAGCGAATACTAGGAAAATAGGAAAATGACTCAAATTAGGTGAGGCCAATTTACGATTTTTAAAAAAGAATTACAGATCCAATGGAGGTACAAAATACTGCTGTTAACACTTGTTAGTTCATCTCTGAAACAAAATCACTGAATTTATGATACCTTCAGTCTTATTATCCATAAATGCAACTGATCTCTCTTTCTCAATGACTAATGGGAAGGTACAGCAGTTAATAATTTTGGAGCCACCAACATTCATCGTAGAATCATAAAATTATAGAGCGCAGAAAAAGGCCATTTGGCACATGGTATCTGTGCTGGCTCTTTAAAAAGAGCTGTCCAAATCAATCCCACTTCCCAGCTCTCTCCCCAAAGCCCTGTAAACTTATCCTCCCAAAATGTACCATAGCACAGCTCGTTTATTCAGGTTATTTGGTAAAATACTGAATTGCACACTTGGTTTATTTTGAGGATGTCAACACTTGTTCAGGACTATAACCTATCCAATAATAATTCTTGCATTTGACATAGTGTCAAGAATTATCACATTGTTTAGACATCGCAAAACATTTCACAGAATGTATTGTAAAGTGAATTGACTATATTTTAGGGACAAAAAGCACCAGCCAATAGTGCATACAGTCATGGATTCAGTGACCACATTATTTACAAATTTATTTAGTTTGAAGAGATTATTATCTTTCCAAATTAATAAAAAGTGATTTGTCAATTAGCTAGCAACCAGTTCCTAATTCCTGCTGGATAAACGGAGGCGTGTGGAGTAAGAAAATTTGCCTACGATTATGCCCTGCCCAGGAATTGAACCTGGCTCCTCTACTGTTGCACGCCTGTTGTCAATTACTAGTGCACGTGATTTTCTTTGCAAGTGATAGTATAGTACACTACAGAATGGTTAACACCCACTTTACGTTAAGCAGCGAACAATACACTGCAGCCAGAGTGAATTGAATAGTGGCCAGAAAAATACTGCATTATCTTCAAAGAATGAGCTGAAATCAATATCACCTTTGAGACAGAACTCTCTCTAATAATGCTCATCTATTTTACAACGGTTATTCTTCAGTTGCAAACATCGGAACTCTTTGAACTTAATGCAAACGTTCAGTAAAATCACTTAATACACTATTAACACAGTAGTTGGATTCTTTCACAAACCTCAGCATTAATAAATATAATCCTTGCATTTTTTAGTTCTTTTATTCATGTTTATTAATTATCAGTACTTATTATTAGTTATTATTTGTTTTATTACTATTTTATTGCTAACTATTAATTTTGACCATTGAGTTTCCATGGTCTACAAAGAACTACACTTGCTTACTAATTAAATATATGATAATATATATGTATATTTTTAAAAATCTTTGGATTCAATCTGTTATTTTGCAGACCAGTGGATTTAAGGACTGTTTCGTTTGTAGCTCTTAGATCCCTAGCACAACAAATGTCGCCGCAGTTATACATGCCAGTATAATGCAACAATTCAAAGCAATGACAGCAAAATTATTAAAGCCTCATACACTGGTTTCTCCGCTCCCACCCTATGGAATGCCATCCCTCAATCCCTCCGTTTCGTTTCTTCCCTTTCCTCTTTCAAGGCCGGTTTGAAGACTTTCCTCTTCGATCGTGCCTTTTGTTCCACCCCGAACTCTTTTACCTCCCCTTCGTGTTTCACCCCTTCCCAAACACTCCCCTCTCAGCTCGGGTCACACGCCTCCTGTGTAGCGCCTTGGGACGTCCTCCCGACGTGAAAGGCGCTCTATAAATGTAATTTGTTGTTGTTGTTGTTGTTGTTGGTCACCTAATAATAATAATCCTTGCATTTGATATGGAGCTTTTCATGGCTTCCAGACAACTATTTCAAAGCGCTTCTTAGAATATACTGTAGATTGACTGCATATTTGTGTGCGAAACGCAACAGCCAATTGCGCACAGCAGTGTTCCTCAAGCAGTCATGGTTTGAAGTGAACAATTTATTATTGTTTTTACTTGAGGGATTATTATCAGACATGTGGCGTAACATGGTATCTGTGCTGGCTCTTTAAAAAGAGCTGTCCAAATCGTGCCCAAGGTTTCACCCTGAAGGGAATCAAACCCAGGTCTCTTGCTTGTGACGGGAATGCTCTAACCACTGAGTTACAGAACTACACCAGCCTGGAAAAATGCAACCAATAGGTTTCGGTATTTGAATTCAGTTATTTTAATACAGACAAGTTTGTATACTCAATTAGCCATATCTGTTTAATCTAGTATTGTTGGAGAAGGTAAAATAATTAGCAATTGTTCCAGCAGCTAGCAGAATCATTTACAATACTGTACACTCCAGCTAAACCTTATACCACCTATTACTGTATTAAGACAGTGAAACTTTGCTCTTGCAGTTTGATATCTTGATGGATTGTAGTTTGGGTTCTGCTGTCTTTGATTGAGAACCCTTTATACACAATGTAGAGGTCAAAAAGAAAGGCATTAATAAGGATTTTTTTGTGCACACATGCAATTGCAACACTGATACACAATGCCATGTGCATGTGATGCCATTGTCATGTGGTTTCACTGTACAACAGCTACATGTTCCACACTTGTATAAAAACTTCAACACCCATTCCTTCAATGATCTGCTACCCGCATAACAAAAATGGAAAAAAGGACGAGGAACAAAGCCTTTTAATACCATTTAATACCATAAACAAAGAAAGATCCCCCATCAGCCTACTCTACGTCTATAACTGTTTACACATCCTTTTCTTTCTACAATCTTCCACTATTGCCTTCTTTCATCCTGCACCATTACACCTCTGATCTCGTTATCTTGGCCTCCATCTATATGTTTTATCCTCCTTGACCTCTCCGCTGTCTTCGACACTGTTGACCACTCTATCCTCATCTAACATCTCTCCTCTAACCTCAGCCTTCATGGTTCTATCCTTGAATGGTTCAGTTCACACCTCTCACACCACCTCAACTTTATCTCCCCAACTGGTTTCTCCTGCACCGTCTTGTAGGGCGTTCCTCAGGGCTCCATCCTCAGTTCCCTCCTCTTCATCATGTACATGCTCCTTTTTGGTAACATCATCTGCAGACATGGGGTCAACTTCCATATATAGATGACACCCAACTGTATCTCTTTACCTCCACCCTCGACTCCAGGACTGCTGTTGTCTTAATGCCAACATCAAGTCCCAAGTGAAAGCTACCTTTCTTCAGTTGGTCATGAACAAGACCGAGGCCCTTGTGCTTGGCTCCACACCTAAGGCGCTGACAGCATCACCAGCCATGGATGCACACTCCATCTCTGTAAGCCAGTCCAGAACCTTGGTGTCTTGTTCGACCTTCAATTATCCTTGGTACATCATATCTGTGCCATGGCCTGTTCTGCCTTCCCCCTCCTCCGCAACATTGTCTGGATCTGCCACTGTCTCACATCTCAGGCCGCCAAAACTCCTGTATACATGCATTCATATCATCCAGGCTTGACTATGCAAACTCTTGTTTGTCGGTGTTCCCAACTCCTTCTTGCACAGGCTACAGATCATCCAGAATTCTGTAGACCTTGTTCTTTGCCTGCACCAGGCTCCGTGTCCATATCACTGCCTGACTCGACTCCACTGGCTTCCCATCACACTCAACTTCACACAGTTCAAGATCCTGGTCCTCACCTTAAAAACCTTCCATGGCCTGGAATCCACTTACCTCTGTAACCTCCTAACCCCTAACAACCTGCCCACTCCCTCCACTCAGTAGCTCTGACCTGCTTCATGTCCCCCACGTCCCCATCCCTTGCCACCTTCAAGACCCACCTAAAGGCCCTTCTCTTGTGCTTTCGATCAACCTCCCTCCCTCTGTACTCCACCCTCCCCAACCCCTACCCCCAGTTCGGGTCCAAAATACTGTCTGTTCAGCACTTTGGGACGTACTCCCGAAATGAAGGATCCCATACAAATGTATTTTTATTGTTGTTGTTTGCTTTGTCTTGCTTTCCCTGCCCCCTTCTCTGCTTGTCCTCACAATCTGCTCCCTTCCATAATACCCCACTCAGTTTAACTCACTTTCCTCTCTCCATGTATGCTGACTGACCCACTACGTGTCAGTGACTTTTGTTTTTACTTTAATGTTTCCAACTATTCGCTGAACATGGTTCTAATGAAGGTTCTCACTCCAAATTAACTAAGTGCAATAGTTAATTAAGTAGTCATTTTTTAAGAGTCCAGCAAGGTTTTTTTTTGAAGTCCACCTAACTGTAATAATCTTCAAATGTTGTTGCAAAGCCTCTTCTCAATTAATTTAGGTGATCAAGTTACTCAAGGGAATGGCTCAACTGACACTCCGAAAACAAGTTTTTCTATTTTTTTTGCTTCAACCACCTCAAGCAACAGATGTTCATGTATTTTCTCAGCCCATCTCATAGAGACCCCCCGTCACCACACACACACACACACACACACATACCTTTGTGAGCCTAAATACAAACAGAACCAAATCAGACAAGGAAAAAACAACTCAATGCTCTACCTATCACAGAGGAGGCAGAAAGGACAAAACTAAGTTGATCGTAAAAATGCAGTGACTATTTTCTTGCAAACATGAGTACACGAGTTAGGAACTCATTGTTCAACAAAAGATTTGATATGTCAGGCCTGTGAAAGGCGTTATACAAGTGTAATTTTGTTGTTGTTGCTGTTATTGTTGCTGCTGTAAATAAACCTTTGCATGGAAAAACGCACAGAAACTGTGCGGCACATTTTAGTTTTGTTTTAAATACTCAAAGAGGAAAGAACACCAGGTTGATTACTTTATGTACACATACTCACCTTTTTAAGAGACTAAAATCCAAGACAGAGGCGTGTTTTCGTTGGCCCCATTTTTTTTTCCACGACACATTACTTTTCAGCAGCTTGGAAACACTGACATCAAAGCCCATTAATTTGCTCAATAAGATAGAAGGGTTGGGGAGGTATTTTGTGTAAAACGTGTGCTTCCCAGACATTTTCCTTTTATGTATAAACATCCAGGGTGTTACTTTAGTCCATTCCAAATTAGATTTACTTTTTAACTGCCGAAGTGCTCCAACACAACCTAAAACCTGGAAAGGGGTTTGGAATTCATAGAATCTCACAGCACAGAAGTCCAACTCCGCCCCCCACCACGCCCCACACTCTTACCCCATTGCTCTGAAAATGTTTCCTTCTCAAATACCTATCCAATTCCCTTTTGAAAGATACTATCAAATTCAAGTATCAAAATGATCTTTATTGTACCCTAATACAGTAAAAGCCCATTTATCCGGCACCCGTGGGCCTGGCCAATGCCGGTTAAAGTGCCTGCCGGATATTTGGGCGGCCCATGGCCGAAAGCCCACGCCAAAAAAAATTAAGTTTTTTTAACACACACCATACTAAATAATAACAGATAATAACAGAATATTGTATTGGTACTTATTGTTAAAACTACTCTCTTGCGCTTCTCACCTTTACTGATTGAGGTTTACAGTTCGTTTTTAAATGGAGGACGCCAAGCAAGTGAAAAAAACGGCAGTGCGACTTTAAAGTCTTGTGACTTTACTAGCGGCACACAGACAGCCCTAGGCTCTACTAGCGGCAAACCGAAATACTGCACCTGCGCAATAATATGGGTTATCGGCTTGCGTTATCGGCTTGCTGCTAGTATGACTTTAAAGTTGTGCTCCGTTTTTTTCACCATCTTGGCATGCTCCATTTTAAAAAGAATCGCTGGACTATAAACCTCAACCACAGCATCATGGCTTCAAGCGCAGCATCTATTAGTAAAGGTGAGAAGCACAAGAGAGTAGTTTTAACAATAAGTACCAATACATATTCTGTTATTCTGTTATTATTTATGCATTTACAAATGCTCCACTGCTATTGTTCCGGATAAGTTCGTTTATTGAATGTGGACTTTTTTTTTGGCGTGCCAGTTATACGGAAGTGCCGGTTCATCGAGTCACGGATAAACGGGTTTCTTTTGTATTTAGTGCATAGTAAATAAAACAAGCTCTTATAAAAGCTTGCTATAATTCTGCTATACAGGAGCATGATACCTAGCATCCATTTACCTAGCATTTGCTAACACATACCAGTACTGTATAGTGAAATGTGGCACACAGAAATCAATAAAATCTCATTACTTTATTCCCTGTGACAGGTATTTTGTATTCAGGAATTATTTTGTAATAACGAGGGTGTTGGATAAGTGAGGCTACTTTTCATTATGAATCATGAGACCCCTGCAGATCAAGTTCCTGAAAACTCAAATACAGATATGAAAACGCACACCCCCACCCCCATGGGATTTGGCCTTAGTGTCTTCTCACCAATTAAACGTCGCTTCCGCACCTTCCCTCTGCGTTAGTCAAACATCTCAGGAGAAATTTCCTCTCTGCATAGATGGGATGTCCTCCTGACCCCAAAGGAGTGCTACAAGTGTAATTTTGTTATTGTTGTTGTTTCATCACAGAATATCACAGGTTGCTTTCAATATTTTGGCCATGCAATCCCTTTCCAACTGTTTACATTTATGTACTTTATCATTTTTGGTATAATGTTGTACTTGTATATTGCTTATAAATACTCCAAGTGATTATTAAGTAATGAATTTAAAAATAATCTTATTCTAGTCCCATATCATTAAAGTAACACTCCAGTGCAGTCCAAATGGAATCATAAATGCCATCCTTTGAATGAGACATTAAATTGGGGTCTCATCCAGCTGTTCTGGTAGACATTAAAGATCCTGTGGCACTATTCAAAAAAAAGTCTCTCTCAGGGTCCTGAACAATAATATGGAAATAAAATAGCTCATTCATTTCATGATTGGTTACCTCGTTTGCCTACAAAACACACAATCACTGGATTTTACAGTATATCCTATAAAGCTTTCCGAGATGTCCTCCTGACATGAAAGGTGCTGCTATATCAAATATGAGGATGATTATTATTAATTCAGTTTAGCCTGCTATCCACTACTTAATTTTTATACATTGCTGTTACATTTGAGGGGAAAAAATGAAACAGTAATCTACACTTGCCACATTCTATACTGAATGGGCCGAGTTATAGCACTAAATTAACAAGTTTTTTTCAACACAGAAACCAATCTTTACATTCCACAAAGTGAACTTTCTCATCTCTGAAGAATGGAGGAAAAGTAACCAAAATAAGATGGAAGACTGTATTCAAAGATGCAGCCACAAAGAATAACATTTTTAAAATACAATACACACAATATTAATCTAGGATACATACCACCGAGAAGCAAAGGGGTAAGATTTAAATTTCAGAACAAATTGGTTCAGCAGATGTTCAAGAAAATAATTATGCAGAAATAAAATAAATTAGTTGAATTGAAAGAAAGTTGCATTGAAAATGCAGCTTGATATAAATAAAATTAATATCAAAGATCAAATTACAATTGTAATATGCACAAAGGAGATTTGGATTTTTTTTTAGCAAGCATAGGGTTAAAGGACAGGCTGAGATTGTAAGAGAATGAGACTTGGGACTGGTAAATTAATGGTAGATCAGAATGCAATTTGTGTTAATGGATTCTTAGTTACACTATCTGCAAAGGCTTGTGGGATTATTGTTGATCCCACAAACAAGATGTCGAGGCTTCAGGGAGAAGAGGATTAGAACAGGAACCAAGACTGGAGGTAGCAAGGGCTGGCTTTACATTGTTCACATTAAAAAATTCACTTCAAGACAGCTCAGCGAAGTTGGAATCAGCAATCTGTTGTTGAACCTGCTGTTTTCACAGCGGCTTCTTCTTACCACAAATGGCTGCTGAAGCTGAATCCATAAAAGCATTTTTTTTAAAAAAAGGGACTAGATAAATACTTGATGAGAAATATCATGATAGAGTCCCGGGGAAGAATTGGAATGAGGATTAAACAGGTGTGGAGGAGGAAACTCGCGCCAGAGCAGAAACAATGGTCCAAAAATGCTGTTCTTTTGGTGCAGCGACAACAAAATTACATTTATAGAGTGCCTTTCATATCGGGTGCAGTACACTTGCAAGGATTCTTGCCGTTGCAGGTTTGCACAGCTGCTTTCTGAAGCAGCTGTGCAATACCGGGGTTGCAATACCGGGGTGTATCACCACTAGTATAGATGTTTCGGTGGTGAGCTTCTCACCACTGGGAGAGGAAATATTTTCTGAATGCATTTGTTTATGAATTAGCTACAATGACAAAAAGAACACAGTGGTCGATTCTTTGTACATACACAGGCGGTGTAGTATTGTAGTATCCACACGCCTCTGTTTACCTAGAAGTAGGAACGCAGTTGCGAGTTGATTGGTAGATGGCTTTTCCAGAGGTAATAATTCCTTCAAAAGAATAATAAATTGGTCTCTTCAATCCACAGCAGTTTGTGGGACTCTATGGTGTGCAATTGGTTTCTGCGTTTCTCCCACAAAATATGGTCAATTAACTTTACAATATATTCTGCGAAGCGCTCTCAAAGATGTGATAGTTATATCAAAGGCAAGGATTATTATAATATTATTTTAATTATTATAATACTACCCTAGACTCCAGCTCAGTACCGATGGAAGTAGCTAAAGAAGCCACAATTTTAGTTTCAGATCTATTCCCAGACAGATTTTCACTTAAGTATGGAGGTCAATTGAGGCCCTGGGCTGTAAGGGCAATTCAGCCACAGACTGAGGAGTCATTCTTTGCACCTTAACAGCTAAAACAAGCTACAAAGGAGAATGTGGTTGAAGCTACTGAGCAAAGATAATAAACCCTGCATTTGGTATAAAATCTCATCACATAGAAGGAGATCTATGATCCTGGAAGTGCTTACCAGGATACTAGGGCCCGTCGATATATCAGTTATATCCGATATAATTTTCATATTGATATGCCGATATCGGAATTTAAAATATATCGATATATCGAAAAATTTGATATAAAAAAAATCGGTACCTTGTCTCCGGCATTGCCAACCTCCTGGGCCTAGAGCATGGAATGTGCACGCACATCCGAATGCCCGCGCACTGAACTACAAGACCCAGAATGCTAATCTCTACACAATGCACAGACCGAGGTGCAAGCCACCAAATTGTATTCATAGTCCTCGAATACAATATACAGGTATACAAGGGGTGGGAGGAGAGGGAGGGAGAGACAGGGGGGGGGTCAAGGGAGGGAGTGACGGGGGGGGTTGTAGAGGGAGGGAGAGACGGGGGGGAGGAGGGGGGGAGGGAGAGACCAGACAGAGAGACAGAGAGAGAGAGAGATATGGAGAGAGTGAGTGTGAGAGACACAGAAAGCGAGAGATATTTAGCGAGAGATAGGTCCCGAGTGCGCGCGCACCTCCGAATGCGCGCGTATGCGCAGTATAAAAAACCGAAAATATCGATATATCGGTATATATTGATATGAGCTTATCGATATATCCATATTGGAAATTTCCCATATCGACAGGCCCTACAGGATACATTGTAAAGTGGATTGACTATGTTTTTCTAGGCAAATGCAGTAGCACAACAATGTCCCACAAATAGCTTTGGAGTTAGTAACCAATATTATTTGGAAGATTGTTGGGTCAGGACACTGGGAAGAAATTTCCTTCTCTTCTTGAACAGTGCCGCATGATCTTCAACATCCATCCGAACAGGACTAAAAGGATTTGTCTTATAAGAGTCAGCAAAGACATAATCGACCAAATAGCATTCTTCTATGCTCCAAGTTTCTTGGTTCTGAGAGGAACTCAATGTATTCATGAGGGAGGTGGAAAAACAAATGCAGGGATACAGGAGAGGTAAATATAAAGGGATGGTAATTTTGTGTAAGTATAGACATCAGCATGGACTAGTTGAGCCAAATTCCTAATTTCTGTGCCATTTTATTCCAAATAATTGAATACAACTCGAAGAAGGAGTTGGATAAGTGAGGCTGCTTTTCGTTATGAGTTGCTTCCAGAGGAAAGCTTTGCTCTAGCAAACAGAATTGCCATTAAAGAAAGCGGTATAAGTGTAAGTTTCAGTGATCAGAAATAAGATGTGTACTGCTTGCAAATTGACAGGAACTAGAAGAATCACTCCCAGACCGTTTGTAGCTTCATGATTAGAGTGCTCACCTCGCAAGCGAGAGGACCTGGGTTCAATTCCCTGCAGGACAAAACATTGGGAAAGTTTCCTTACCACAAGATTCTGTTTACCTAGCAGCAAGTAGGAACCCGTTTTCTGCAGATTGCTTTTCTGGAATAATCCCTTCAAAAAACTAATAGTAATAATTTTGTCACACAATCCACAACTGTTTGTGGGACACTGCTGTGCACAACCGGCTGCTGCATCGTGCCCACAAAATATGCACAAAATATATCAATTCACCATAAGAGTACATTCTGAAGTATTTTAGAACATTTCAAAGACACAATAAGGTGCTATATCAAATGCAAGTACCGTACATACCCGTGTATAAGGCGCACTCGTGTATAAAGCGCACCCCCTACTTTTGACCTTTTCTTGGTGAAAAAAAAGGAAGCATTTTCGATGATATTGCCGGCAGAAGGGAGGGAGGCAGGAGAGACAGGTAGGTAGGGAGGGAGAGAGGGAGGTAGGCAGGCAGGGAAGGAGAGAGAAAGGGAGAGAGGGAGGGAGAGAGGGAAGCAGGCAGGGAGGGAGAGAGGGAGGCAGGCAGGGAGGGAGAGAGGGAGGGAGGGTGGCAGGAGAGGGAGGGAGGCAGACTGGGTTAGGCTGAAGGCAGGCAGCAGGCACAGCACTGAAGTCCGCTGCTGCTGCCGCTGCCCGGGCGGCCGAGGCCGAAGCCCCGTCACCCGCTCCCCCCAACCCCCGCCGGACACAGTGTCCAAACCCCGGCTGTCAGCGCCGGCCACCCCCCCTGTTTACTGTATTTCCGAGGCTCAAAATGTCTTGTACCTGCGTATAGGGCACACCCCCAACTTTCGAGATCTTCCGACGTGAAAAAAAGTGTGCCTTATACGCGGAGATTTACGGTACATATTATTATTAATCCTTGGATTTGATATTGCACCTTATCACGTCTTCGAGGTGTCTTGAAGCGCTTCACAGAATATACTGTAAAGTGAATTCACTATAGCTTATTGTAAATTATATCGCTTCTTCCTCCTCCCTCCACCATTCAAAATACAGGGAAGTGGCAAAATAAATCATCCAGTGGTCAAGTGTCGATATGTGAAGTTAGCCTTCAAACCCCAAATTGTCGGGTCACAGACTTGAAAGATTTGAGGTTTATCTAAATGCCCATAGGGAAACGGCAAGAAAGACAAAAGCCAAACGGCATAAATTTAAAACAAGTTTATCTACAGGTCCTAAAGAAAATTGTAAAATTACTACCCAGTCTTTAAAAAAAGTGAAACTTAGTACAGCAGGACTTATGTTGCTGTAAAATCAGTATACTTATTGGACAGGATTATGGACTAACTAAATAAATGACCACTGTGCAATCAAACATATGGAGGTTTAAATATTTATAGAGCTCCTTATCGCGTCTTCCCAAAGTGCTTCAAATAATACACTGCAAAGTGAATTTTCTGTATATTATATGGACAAAATAAACAGGAAGGAGTAAAGTTAATACAAATTTTTGAGTAATCTATATGTTTCTGTACAGAACGCTCCTAAACTTCCATCCTACTTCCCATTACGGAACTGGCACTTTAATCTCTTGTAATTACTGTATAATCTCCGCATGTTATATACAATAAAAGCCCGTTTATCCGGCACCCACAGGACAACAACAACAACAAATTACACTTATAAAGCGCCTTTCACGTCGGGAGGACATCCCAAGGCGCTGCACAGGAGGCTTGTGACCCGAGCTGGGAGGGGAGTGTACGGGGAGGGGTGAAACACATAGGGGAGGTCGAAAAATTATGGGTGGAACAAAAGGCACGGTCGAAGAGGAAAGTCTTCAAACCGGCTTTGAAAGAGGAAAGGGAAGAAACGAGACGGAGGGATTGGGGGATGGAATTCCATAGGGTCGGAGCAGAAAAACTGAAGGCCCGGCCTCCGATGGTGGGGCGATTCGGGCGGGGGGCTTGGAGCAGGCCAAGTCCTGCTGAACGGAGGGTCCGGGTGGGCTTGTAAGGGGAGAGTAAATTGGATAAATAGGGCGGGGCAAGGCCATGTAAGGCCTTGAAGGTGAGGACGAGGATCTTGAACTCGATCCTCTGGAGGATGGGGAGCCAGTGGAGACGGGCGAGGGTGGGGGTTATATGATCGCGGAGGCGGGTGCGGGATAGTACACGGGCTGCAGAGTTTTGGATGACCTGCAACCTATGAATGGAGGAGCTGGGGAGGCCGACGAGGAGAGAGTTTCCGTAGTCCAGCCATGAGGTGATGTATGCGTGCACGAGTGTTTCGGCAGCGTGGGGGGTAAGATAATTGTGGAGCCTGGCAATGTTGCGCAGGTGGAAGTAAGCGGTGCCGGTCAAGGCACGGATGTGGGGGAGGAAGGAGAGTTTTTGGTTGAACGTGATGCCGAGGTTCCTGACTGGCTTTGTGAGGTGGAGAGTACAGCCTTGGATGTTGAGGCTGGCAGCGCCCGATGTGCGGAAGCGCTGGCTTGAGCCGATCAGGAGGGCCTCGGTCTTACTCACGTTCAATTGCAGGAAGTTTTCCCTCGTCCAGGACTCGATGTCGGACAGACATGCTGTCAGAACATCGATGGTCTGGGGGTTGAGGGATGAGGCAGAAAGGTACAACTGGGTGTCATCCGCATACATGTGGAAATTTACCCCATGTTTGCGGATGACATCGCCCAGAGGGAGCGTATAAATGGTGAAAAGGAGGGGGCCGAGGACAGAGCCCTGAGGGACGCCGTGAGAAACCTCTTCAGGATAGGGGTGATGGTGGCGGTTTTAAGGGAGGTAGGGACGGTGCCTGAGGAGAGGGAAAGGTTGATGATGTCAGAAATGAACGGGGCCAAAAGGTGGAGCTGGGTGTGGAGGAGGGGGGTGGGGATGGGGTCCAATGAGCACGTGGTGGGTTTCATGGAGGTGATTATTTTTGTGATTAAAGACGGGGTGGTGGGGTTGAAAGTATGAAATGGGGGATGGGTGGGGGTTGAGATAACGGATGGAGGGGCGGAGGTGGAGGAGAGGTGGGGGGAGGAAACCGCGGAGCGGATTCTCTCTATTTTGGACTCGAGGAGGTCCAACATCTCCTCACAATGTTCGTTTGAGGAGAGGATCTGCGAAGCGAGACGGGTGGGGCGGAGGAGCTGGTTGGTGGTGGCGAAGAGGAGGCGGTGGTTGTCCTTCGCTTCCAGGATTATCCTGGAATAGAAGGCTGATTTGGTGGTGGCTAGGGCAGAGCGGTAAAATTTGATGCTGTCCAGCCAGATTTGCCGGTGGACCGTGAGGTCAGATTTGAGCCAGGTGCGTTCAGCTGCTCTCACTTGGCTTTTGAGGGAGCGGAGGTTAGTTGTGTACCACGGTGATGATCGGGAGTGGGAGACGGTTCTGGAGGTGAGGGGGGCCAGGCTGTCGAGGGTAGTGGAGAGGGTGTTATGGAGGGCGGTGGTGGCGAAGGATGAGTCGGTGCAAAAAGAGTGCCACTGTGGGAGGAGGTCGGAGGTTTCGAGGGCAGAGGTGAAAGTTTGAGTGGGAATCTTCTTCCAGGGCCGGTAGAAGATGGTGGTGGGTTTGGAGGTGGAGGGGGGAGGGATAGAGGTGTTGAAAGAAATGAAGAAATGGTCTGAAATGGCCTTGTTGGTGATGGTGACGATAAACTAATAGGATTTTGAAGGAATTGTGGGAGGAGTGAGAAAGGGTGAGCTGTTCAAAAGAGGGGAAAGAACCGGAGGAGTAGGGGGATAGGGCGAGGGATGTCTTTGAAATAAAGGCCACACCACCGCCACAACGGTTGAGTCAAGGGGCATAGTGGAATGTGTAGTTGGGTGGTGTGGCTTCAACGAGGGGTCAAGTGTCGCCTGGGGTGATCCAGGTCTCCGTCAGGGCCATGATGTCAACGCTCTCATCAAGGATGAGATCGTTGATGGCCAGGGTCTTGTTGCAGACAGAGCGGACATTTTGGAGGCCGATGCGGAAAGAGCAATTGGCCGAGGGGTGTGAGGGGGGGCTGGGATGGTCGGCGGGGAGGGTTGGGATCTGGATAAGGGAGGAGAGGTTGACCCCCTGGGTTTGTGTCCGGTGGGGCTGGCGGTGATGGTGGGGGACAGGGCACTTGGTGTGGCTTCTATTGGACAGCCAGCGCCGAGTGCCGCGGTGAGCCCGACGGAGGATTCCAAAACTGGAACAAAGGGAAGCAGTGGGAGGGTCGAGCAGGGACAGTAAACGAGGAGGGCGAAGAGAGAGAAGGGTAGAGAAGGAATAACGGAGAGAGGGGGTTGGGGGGAAAAACTTGAGGAGGGGGAGGGAAGCTCGGGTGTCGAGGACCTGGCCAATGCCAGTTAAAGCTGGTTAAAGTTAATACCAGCAAAGGTGAGCCCATGGCCGAAAACCCACAACATAAAAATTAAAGTTCTTTTAACAAACACCATACACACCAGTTTAAAAAATAACAGATAATAACAGAATATTTTATTGGTACTTATTGTTAAAACTACTCTCTTGCGCTTCTCACCTTTACTGATTGAGGTTTGCAGTCCAGCGATTCTTTTTTAAATGGAGGACGCCAAGAGGGTGAAAAAAACGGCAGCGCGATTTTAAAGTTGCACAACTTTACTAGCAGCAAGCATATAACCCTAGACTCTACTAGCGGCAAACCTAAATACTGCACCTCCGCGATAATGTGGGTTATCGGCTAGCGTTATTGGCTTGCCGCTAGTGTGGCTTTAAAGTCGCGCTCCGTTTTTTTCACCTCGCTTGGTGTACTCCATTTTAAAAAGAATCGCTGGATTATAAATCTCAACCGCAGCATCATGGCTTCAAGCACAGCATCTACCAGCAAAGGTGAGCAAGAGAGTAGTGCCTCACAGAATATACTGTAAAGTGAATTGACTGTACATTTTGTGGACAAAAGATGGCAGCCAATTGTGCACAGCAGTATCACTGGTTTGAGTGACCAAATTATTTTTAATAGATTATTTTGTAGAAAATAATTAACCCCAGAAAAGCGATCCACCAATCAACTAACAACCCGGTTCCTACTTAATGGTAGGTAAACAGAGGCGTTTCGAGTAAGGAAGCGTTTCGCCCTGCCTAGTAATCAAACCGAGGTCCTCTCGCTTGCAAGGCAAGTGCTCTAACCAACAAACTACAGGGCTCTTGCAATTCACTTCCTTTATTGCAACTCCAGTGTTCTACCAATGGCACAGCAACAATCCTCGATTCATATGGTGACCAACAACTTCCTCTTATTCAGTCAGCAAACTAAAAACAGACTATAACAATGTGTGCAGCAGCAGTACGGGAACCAAGATCTTAAGGATGGAACATACATCGCAGGAAATGAAAGTGGGCTTCCACAAAGCACTGTATTGTGTGCAGTTCTTGTATCTGTTCTATCAGAAGGGCAATCTGGCATTAAGTAGGTTTATTGATTAGAGATTTGAACCATGAGAAAGTTTAGGAATGTGAATGTTTTCAGTGGAAAAAGAAAGATTACAGGGTAATTGTATTAAAGTTTTCAAGATCTTAAAGAGTTCGGATAAACACCAATACTGTCCTCAATGGTTAATAAGTCCAAAAGGAGTGCATGGTCTCAACCACAATAGATAGAAGGTGAGAAGTCTATATTTAAATACTTTTATACAGTTCGGAAGTGAATGCATGGAATGGACTGCTTAAGAAAATGGTGTAAAGGGCTGACAATCTCAAGAGAATCGGATAGATTTATCAAGATTAAGGATTTGAGAGATAGCAACAATGGCATTTACGAAAATGGAACCTACCAAACAGCTCAGAATTGTCTGATTTTGTGCAATTCTAACATTGTGTGCTTTCAAATGTTTGTCATTATAATTGAGCCTAATTTGTCTCAACATGCAGAGCAAGCAGAAAAAGGATAGTTTATACATACCATCCACCATGCATTGGATATTATGCTTTATCCTGCTGAAATGTCTCAAAGCGCCTCACAATAATTACTGTTAAATGTAGTAACTGCAGGACACGTGGCAGTCTATTTACTCAGCAATGTCCCCAAAACAAATGGGAAGGCAAATTACCCAATTTATGTGGAGAATTGTTGGCCAGGGCAGCGAAACAGATTCCGTTCCCACTTTGAGAAATATTACAGTTCTTTAGCAGCCACTTGAAAAGAGCAGACAAAACCATAACTCAACCGTAACTCCTGAAGGACAAAGCACCTCTGCAAATGCAGTGCTCTCCTAACATCACAATGAAGTAAGTGCCTGCCTAAACTGTGGGCTCAAAGTCCCTGACACAGTACTCGGACCTGTAACCTTCTAACCCAGACATGTGGGTTACATGTGCTACTGAGCCAAGCTGACATCCTGTAAAACATTTTATGGTATCCTTGTTTATGGAACTGAGTTACACAAGCTGAAGAATCTTGGTTTAATTCATTGAACAAAATCAAACATCTCAATCACAAAATTTCAGCAAAAACAGAATTGAATTGATAACCAGCTGGCCATTGAGTGGAGCTTTTCAAACACAATTCAATCGATACTATTCTGACTGTTTCACTGTTACACAAGACTTACTCTCTCTTGTTAACCCCAAAATTAAACAAAGACCTGAAGGAGCAAAACCATACAGGTTTGTCTGCCAACTCCACGATAAGCTTATCATACACCTTCTTATCATACATCATACAACAACCGTGCATTTACACAGCACCCTTCATGTAGCTAGGGACATTCTGAGAATACTAATCCCAAATGTAGTGTTTTTTTTTTAATCACCTAATTCTGCCTCTGCTTTCCAGTAACAACTTGTATTTTATATATAAACCTTCAAGGATAAAATAGATAAAATAAAACATTTTGAGGCTATCCCAACTCGAGTCAATGTTAAAATACATCTGACAGTTCTGATGAAATAGCCAACCTGCAGATCCAACTTGCCTAATGCATATTCATGGAGGGCACCAGACCAGCAAGGTTGGACATTTGTTGGACAAATGTTGGACATTTGTTGGTGCAAGGTTGGACATTTGTGATTAACTTTATGGATGAAAAGCATTTAGGCTGAACTTTCTCAAGAGATTACATTTTGTCTGCCAGATGTACACTAGTATTATAAACCCATCACAATGATTAAGTGTATTCAAACCAGACAGAGTTCCATATATGTCCACTACATACGCCTGAAGTGTAATGTGCACACTCACTTGCCCTGGAGGAATGCAGACTGCTCCATTATTTGCAGTGAGTATTTGCTCAAGATTGGGAAGAACCAAGGCTTAGGCACCACAGACTACATGTTGGGATAGTGTTGGGAGTTTAAAATAAAACCATAGACCTTTCTGTTGAGAGTAGCGTCCAGCAAACAGTAAGAACCACTCTACTGGTTCGGTGTTAGCGCTTTGGCTTGCAGGATTAACAGAAATCAAGTCAAAGAGAATCCAGGTCAGCTTCATGGAGACCCTGCTTACAAACCCCAAAGAAGGATAGTCAAAATATTAAAAGAGTGAGGCATCATCTATATTAGATAAGGTAGCACATGGTCTTTGACAAGAGCTGGCCAAATGGCCTTTTTCTCATCTTCTTGTATTTCGTGCTTTCCTGTATTCTTATTCCAATGCCCTCCTCGCCAGTATCCCCTCCGCCACCATTCAGAAAATCCAGCTCATACTGAAATCCGCCGCCCGCATTCTCACCCGAACCAAATTTTGCTCCTTGATTACCCCAGTTCTCACCAGACTTCACTGGTGCCCTATCACAGAATGGATTAACTTCAAAATCCTCCACTCCTCTGCACCCCTTACCTCTTTAACCTCCTCTTTCCTCACAGAAGTCTCCGCTCTATTGGGTCTGGCCTCCTCCTTGTCCCCCGAAACCTCCACTCCACCATCGGCATCCATGCTTTCAGTCACTATGGCCCGAAACTCTGGAACCCGCCGCCCCCTCAATCCCTCTGCCTCACCCCCTCCTTTTCCATTTTCAGCTCGCGCCTTTCTGTTCAACAATACCTACGGTTACTTTTCCCCTCCCACTGGCTCGGCCTCGGGTTCCGCTATTCTGAAGCGCTCTGAGACACTGTCTGGCATTGGGTGGGGGGAGGGGGTGCTATATAAATCCAAGTTGTTGTTGTTATTCCAATACATTTCATTGTAGCAAGATGGACATTCTGTTATTTTACTATCAATCAACTAGAACGTGCCAGGTTTGGAGAGCAACCAAGTGGCACGCAACATATTGGCGCACCAAAAGGCCGTAGTTTTCGCCACATGACAAATCCTCAATCCCAGCTGGACCATCTGGCAGAAGCGCTATCCTGTAGGCAAAAGAAAAGACAACACACACTGATCTTATGCACTTTCTAGCAGCTGTTTTCAATGTAGAATTGGCAGACATGAAGGAACATGTCACCGCCTGCCTTTTTTGGACAGTGAACAATGTCATAATGGAGGAAATAAAAACTAAGGGGAAAAGACTCCAGAAAACTGAATTTGGTTGCATAAAGCACTCCTTTATAAAGCACTGCTTTCTACATTACCAGTAATGCATATAAAATAAACTTTGTTTTTCAATCTTATCACACATGCAATCACCAGAAATTTAAAAAAGAAACACATCTCAAATCAATAATTGCTTCTTTGCAAACATCCTTTTAAAACAGCAAGCTTAGTGGCTTCAAGTACTTCCTTTTCTGGAGCAATGCTAAGACTGTTTTTATGATCTTTACCACATTGCCTACCTGCGTCCTTATCTAATGCCCAATGCTGCTGAAATCCTCATTCATACCTTAACCACCTTCAGATATAACTTTTCAAATACCCCATTCGATAGCTCCGCAGCTCCAGAACATTGAAAACTACACCCTCACCCACAAGAAACTTCACACGCCCATCACCTCCATCCTGTCTCCAAGCATGTACATTTTAAGATCTCGCCTTCACCTACAATTAATTTCAAGTGCTTGAACCTCATTAGGTCTGTAATTTTCTAGTCTCAGTTTTGTAACTCCCCCCACCCACCCCCCCACCACCACCCCCTCAGTGGTAAGACACTCCGATACATTACATGAAAGCCATTACACAATTTATTGTTGTAATAATTATTATAATTCTTGCATTCGGATTAATAATTCTTATCATATCAAAAGGACGCCTCAAAGTACTTCACAAGAATTATTGTGACTGTGTATTTGTGGGCAAACAATTGACACATGACAGTTTCCATTCATCGAGAATACCAGGAAACAATCGATTACATTGCCGAGTGAATAAATATAATTTTTCTATACCATATAACCACAGAGTTTTGTTTTACAATGTTGTCACTCAGTGTATCATTATTACTTCATTAAAAGAATACATGTATTGAAGATGAAATCCGACACAAATAGAGAGCTGATTAGGAGAGATGGAAACGCATTGGAGTATATCACCAAGACGTTTGGGGTTCATGGCCTGATTCCATGCTGTAAAGCTTTGAGTAATTCTATGAATGCATTTAAACCAATATACCTTAATATTATACATTACCAATCTGGTTGTTTTACACAAATATGCTATATAAATATAATAATAATCCTTGCATTTGATATAGCGCCTTTCACATCTTATCGATGTCTCAAAGTGCTTCACAGAATATACTGTAAAGTGAATTGACTGTATATTTGTGGGTGAAATATGGCAGCCAACTGCGCACAGCAGTGTTCCACAAACTGTCATGAACTGACCGTGAAATGCAATTTGTTGTTGCTATTAGATATTGTTGTTAGGTAAGGGTATCAAGAGATATGGGGTAATGGTGGGTAATTTGGAGTTGAAGTATAGATGAGCCATGATCTAATAGAATGGCGGAACTGGCTCAAGATGCTGAATGGTGGACTCCAGTTCCTATGTTCCCATGTTTCTTTGTTCCTATTAAAAGTACTCCCACAACCAACAGTGAAGACAAACAGGCTCAAAGGGTTCTCTCTACAGGCGCAACATAAATCCAAGAAGGCAATGATGAGTGATTTTCAGAACACAAAACCCATTCATCATTCCAAATTGCTGAAACCTCAGGTACACTATACAAAAACATTTACATGGTCTATCACTATCACAAGATGATAAGGTACTCTGGATTTTTAATGACAGATGATCATGGAGAAGCCAACATCATACATGTGATGTTATATTGCATACATTCTGGCAACCAGACATTTGACTCCAGTGCAGATGGAACAGAGCTGAATAAATCCAGGTAACAGGCGAGACTGGAAAATAGAGCGTACTTTTGTGTGGTATTCTGGCACCATTCCATCTGAGCTACCTTTATTTTGCCCCAACAGAGATTATTCTTGTAGTAAATACTGTAAAGGGTTCTGAAGCCCTAAAGCACTGTAAAAATGCCACTTCTTACTTTCTACCAGCACACTCTAGTGAATTTAGAGTCCACAAACTATTCCAGGACTATTACAGTACAGTTCAATCCTGTCCTCCCACATGTACTCACATGGGTATTTTCCAGCAGGAGTCAATAATCCAGTGAAGCAGTGTGAAACTAGAAGAAAAGCAGCAACAAAGAAATGTGGTCAACGGCCTACTGCATTTTGCCTTATTTGCAGTTGTACTTTGTTGGTTGAAAAAAAAGAGGAAAACCCACACATGAAATCAATAATGTAGCAACATGCTGTCTGCTCATGCACATGTAGTTCATTTTTGCCACCACCTCAGAGGAGCTATAAGCAAAGTACATCCTGTTAAAAACCACTTGAAAGCTGGCCAGCACAGAAAAGTAGGCAGGAACCCATGTCCGCTCAGCACCACAGATTCAAGTGTGGCGTCTATACTGATTAAAACGCCATGACTTCCTTTCCTAAATAGTCCAAACTAGCAATGTTTATAGTGGTGAATCCAAACCACAATCCTCTTTGTATCATCTCCTCATCTCCGAAGATTCAGTGTTGCATGGAAAGTTCTTTTGCACTTTATTTATTGTTGGAGAGGAATAAAGAGAACTCACATCCACGTGAGAATTCTGCTTCTTTGTAAGTCTACAATTTTTTTGTACAGCCAAAAGTTACAGCGATTTGCATTTAAATCGCACCTTTGCTGTCAGGAGGCCCCAAAGCACTTCACAGAGTTGATCAGGAGACTGAACCGCGGGGAACTGTTGGGAGGCGTAACACGAAAAGTGGCCAAAAGTGTGGTTAAAACGATAATTTTTAAGGTGGGTTCTGACGGAATTATCCGAATTAAAATAGCTCAATAAGTCTCTAAGTATATTAAAAATCTTAAATGTAGCCCTCCATTGAACTCGCAGAAACAACATTACAAATTCATGTGCGCTAGTTAACAGTTAAAATTTCAGGTACATTACACCAGGGCCAAAGCAGACTACAGTAGTCTCTTTTTTTTTTAAAAAGCGCAGAATTGGGTTTGGGGGATTTTGTAATTGTAGTTTGTTTTAGTAAAATATTAAGATCAGTGTAACTTGTATAATACAACTGAGTCATTATGTTAGTTCCAATCTGAGTCTTTGTGTTCCATAAAACAATACAGGTATCCCCCAATTTACGACAGGGTTGCTTTCCTGAAAAATGTCACGCAAATCAAAATGTTGTAAATCGAAATGCGCTTTCCCCCTGCGGTCTCACGCAATATGCTATGTACTGCGCATGCGCGAAAAAATACGCCTTTTTTTGTCATTAAAACGAAACCAAATGTTGTATATCGATTAAAAAGCTGTTAAAAAATTATGTTCATTAAATCAAAACAGTGTAAATAGAAACGTCGGAAATCGGGGGATACCTGTATATACCACAAAATTACAAAAATTACATATTTCACACCCAAGTCACTGTTGAGTAATGCCATGGGATCTATAATGTGTATCTGAACAAGCCGACAGGCATCAATTTAACATCTCATTCAAGGGCATTTAAATTACCTGATTGATTGAGTGTGAACAAATCTACTTGTTTTGCAACTCTGTGCTCCAACTGATTAAAATTAAATTAACTAGTGGATCTTGGTCAGAAGAAAAATAATTCAACATAGCATGCATTATTTGTGGACAGATCGGATCAAGTTTCTGAAGTTTCCTACAAAGAACTCATAACTGTTTGATGAGCTGTTAAATAGTAAATCATTACTGGTGTAAAAAGCACTTGCAAGTACTTAACTATTGTCCATACCTCTGCAATTCTTTTCGAACAGACCTGACCTAAACCCTGTCCTAATGATTAGTTTGAATGCTTCTAATCAGAGCTCATTTCATTTTATGTGATTCATTGATAGTAGTTGGAGACACTGATCAGGTAGGACTCCATAGTGGGTAGATTTAATTCAACATCTCAAACTCATGAAAGTAACTCTGGTTCTATAAAACGTCAGGTCCGTTGGGCACAATGAAGAAACGCTTAAGCCGCAGAACTTTATTGGCAGAGCCTCTACAAAATAAAATGTTGCAGGAAGAAAAATGGAGAAAGTCAGCAATACTTGCAGTATTCTACCAAAGGTAGATCACTCTGGCATGCAGGAATGGCAGATACCGGTGCGGACAACACTGGTTTTTACCTGATGGATTGCATGGACTGAAAAACTGCCATAAAACTCAAGACCTGGCACTGAAATTTCATTCCTTTTCATTTTGGCAGATTTCACACCACATTGCAAACTGTAATGGTTTATAATTCAAATGGATTATAAAATTGGTGCACAATGGTCATTTCATCAGGAACATCTTGCAAATGCATTAGCAGAAGCAGCATAAAGAAATACGTCAGGTGGTCACAGCTCCGTGCTACATTACTATAATATAGATATTCCTCCCCAATCGCGGGGATGAAAAATGTTTCCTCTAAACCTCTGTGGTTGATAAAATCGCGGTTGAAAAATGCAGGGCCCTATGGCAAACATGGGGATAAGGGGAGTAAGTTTGCTTTTTCGCGGTTGGAAAATGCAAGGCCCTATGGGAAACATGGGGATAGAGGAAGTAAGTTTGCATTTAGTAAAAACTAAACACAAAAAAACATAGTTATAACATACATGGGAATAGTAAGTTTGGGTGTATTTGCAGCAATCCGCGAGGCTGTCTGACTGATTAATCTACAGAGAGAGAGAGAGAAATCATGGTGGGTGATACGGAGGGTAGGGGTGTGCAGAAGGTGAGTAACACAGAGGGTAGGGGGGGGTGGTACGGAGGTGGTGGGGGAGGGTATCAGAAGGTGGTGCGGTGGGTGAGCAGGTGAGGTGGGGGTGTGCAGAAGGTGGTGTGGTGGGTGACACGGAGGGTGGGGTAGAAGCGCAGAATTGGATTTGGGGGATTTTGTAATTGTAGTTTGTTTTAGTAATACGGAGCGTGGGGAGGGGTGGGTGACACGTAGGGTGGGAGGGGGTGACACAGAGGGTGGTGGGGTGTGACACAAAGGGTGGTGGGGTGCAGAAGGTGGTGTGGTGGGTGACACGGAGGGTGGGGGGGTGCAAGCAGAAGGTGGTATGGTGGGTGACACGGAGGGTGGGGGGGGTGCAAGCAGAAGGTGGTGTGGTGGGTGACACGGAGGGTGGGGGGGTGCAAGCAGAAGGTGGTGTGGTGGGTGACATGCTGATAGTTTGGGAGCATTGGCTGCCAGGATCTGCAGACACAGAGAGACAGAGAGAGAGAGACAAAGAGCGAGAGACAGACAGACAGAAAACAACGGATATTTACCTTAATCCTAAAAGAGATACGATGTCACTGGTTGATTGCGACATAGCAACTGGGTCCTAGTGCAATACACTAGCTGTTCACACACACACAGTACCTGTAGATCCACGAGTGCAGCTAGACCAAGTTGGGTAGTAAAGATGCTGATAGGCGGGAAATGCGGAGCGGATGAATATACACTTGTGTGTTCACATTATGAATACATAAGTGTGTGTGAATACACACACTTCATCACGCAGATGAATGCGGTCCCTTGTTTGGAAGAGTGAAACTTGAAAATTTAAACCAGCGGATTTAAATCGCGGATGCGCAAAACGCACTGCCGCGGTTTGTGAGGGTTGTCACGTTTAGCAAACCGTGGATGCGTGAGTTTCGTGGTTGACGAAGCCGCAGTTGGGGCAGGCAACTGTACAGGTATCCCTCCCCAACCGCGAAGGATACTTTCCTGGAAACCTTCGTGGTTGGTAAAATCGCGTTTGGAAAATGCAGGGCCCTATGGGAAACATGGAGATATGGGGAGTAAGTTCGCATTTAGTAAAACTAAACACAAAAAAAACACATACAGTTATAACATACCTGGGGATAGGGGGGGTAAGTTTGGACGTGCTGGCTGCCAGGATCTGCAGCAATCAGACAGTAAGGCTGTCTGACTTACAGAGAGAGGGAGAGAGACGGAGTGTGGGGGAAGGGGGGTGATACGGAGGGCTGGGGGGGGCTAGTGGGTGACAGAGAGTCAGGGGTGGTAACACGGAGAGTGGGTGACATGGAGGGTGCGGGGGGGGTGGGTGACACGGAGGGCTGGGGGGGGGTGGGTGGGTGACACGGAGGGTGGGGGGGAAATCAACCGAGATTTACCTTAATCCTAAAAGAGAAGCGACATCTCGCTGGTTGATTGCAACATAGCAACTGGGTCCTAATGCTCTACGCTATGCTAACTTGAAAATTTAAACCCGAAGATTTAAATTTCGGATGCGCAAAACGCGGTTTGCGAGGTTGTTGCATTTAGCAAACCATGGATACCTGAGTTTCGTGTTTGGCGAGGGATACCTGTATATCACTAAAGGCAGCTGCAAAATTATAATGTAAAGTGAGACAAAGTGCCTCCAGACATCCCAAACACCATACCCATGGCAAATGACACATCAAGGTGTCAGTTTGGCTCAGTTGCCAGCACTCTCCCTTCTGAGTCAGAAGGTTGTGGGTTCGAGTCAGAAGGCTGTGGGTTAAAGCCACAACAGATTATATTTGTACAAATAACTGAATGGCAAATTGTTGTAAACCAGAATTCTAAGTTCATGGTTGAATTCAGTGCTGGGATGACGCTGCTTTGTCAGGTGATATCCAGCAGTTGTAACATTGAGATGAGATTCCTTGCTCGGGTGGCCATTAAAGATCCGGTAGCACTATTCTCATGACAAATGAACATAGACTTTCATGAAGGAAATTAAAAGTGTTGATCAAAGGCTATAAACTAGCAACAAAGAATATGTGGTTTTAATTGAGGCTCCACCATTGGTATTAAGTGCTCAGAAACGCGATCCTGCATGAAGAGCACCATATAAATACAAGTTGTTATTGTGATGAAATGTCTCAAAGACTTTAGCCATATCTAACAGGCAAACAGTGTAACCATTTTGTACACAGCAAAGTCCCCAAAATAGCCACAAGGTAAGCAACTTATTTCATCAGGAGAATTAATGGTCCTGGTGTCGGAAGAAATGCCCTTCTCTTTTCAAATAGCGCCAAGAGTTCAACATCCCTCAGACTTACAGGCAAGATGAGACCTTGGTTTAACGTATTATCCAAAGCACAACACCCCTGGCAATGAAATATTTCCCCAACACTGCTCCACCATGTCAACCTGGTCTAGTTCTCAAATACCTTCAGTTACTGACTAATGCTGTATGTGTGTGTTCACTTTTATTTTGGTTTCCAAATGCGAAACACTTGTTTTATCCTTGCCCATATTAATTCAATGAGGAGACAAACTACAAATCGCCAAACATTTCTTAACTGATAGCTCACAATTCTATATTGTACAGAAAATGTGATTTTACCAGCTACTAAGTATATTCTTTCCCAATCTATCTGGCTGTAGTTGAACCAGGTTCAATTTCACTAATTACTGACTTTACCAAAGGCAATAAAGCTGCCAATCACAGGGTCATTTGGAAATGCAACTTCAGCATATAACAAACCAATAAGGCTTCAGGTGACATTGTGATCTTAGATAAAATGGTTTTTCCAGGTCCTATATATTTTCATGTCAGTATTAACAATCGGTTGTGGACATGACGATGACAGGAATTTTTGTTATATATGTATATAATATTTCTCGCTAAGATAATATGTTTTAAAACATTGCTCATAAAGGATTGGCATGAAACACACTAATTTATCCCCCCAAAGTTCTATACGTAATATAAGCACAGAGCCCTGGTTCATGACATCCACACAATTAAGAGTTTAGTAAAGGACAGCATCCCAGTCGATGTAGGAAAGAGTCACAAACAGTGGCTGATATCAAAAGGTATACTGTGCTTTTCGCTCAGTTAGCTGTAGATCTAAAGCTAAGAATCAAAGAAACAGTACACACATTCAACAAAATACCAGAAAAAGCAAACAGTAAACTAAGTTTTATAAGAGGCAAATGTGCAGGAATTGTAGATTTTCTGACGGGTTTGCAGTGCTACTCACAAACATTAATTAAGTCCAGCGAATCTGCTTCTCATACATTTTAGAAAAACGATGGGGGAAGAGACAATATTGAAACTTTTTTTTAAATGATTTTTTTCAATATTCTAAAGCCGATTCAAATGCGGAGTCCTGTAGCTCAGTGGTTAGAGCACTCGCCTTGCCAGCAAGAGACCTGGGATCAATTCCAGGCAGAGCAAAACCTTGGGCAAGTTTCCTTACTCACATGCCTAATAATAATCCTAATAATAATCCATAACAAAAGCAATAAATTGATCATTTCAATCTACAACTGTTTGTGGGACACTGTTGTGCGCAATCGGCTGCCGTGTTTCGCCCACAAATGCAATGAATTCACTTTATAGTATATTCTGTGAAGCGCTTTGAGACATCAAAAACGCTACATCAAATGCAAAGATTATTATTAAATAGCTCCAAAGATTTCTTGCAAACATAATCCCAATTAGGTGCCAAGTACACTTTTAAGGCAAGCCCCAATACTGTGCATCACGCTAGTTGATACAAAGAACAACCTTTGAAAACTGCATAAACAGAAAGCCTTTAGAAGCCTAAATGTGCTGTAGTTACTAAACATAGGTTTTAGGACTTTTCCATTTTAACTTTGACTGGAGTACCATAAGTACTGTGATTATGGCCATTGAGCTCTCTTGACTGCCTCACCCAACAGAAAGTGAGGACTATTTCACAAAATGAGGATGCTCTAATTTTAGAAATAGGTTGTTCACAGGAAGTGATTCGACTGAGAAATTATGCATTGTACTTGCACAGCCACATAAAGCCATCGTATATTTATTGTGAACAAATGTACATTTGTGATTAAAAGTACTAAAGCTTTCAACAACTCACTGAGGTCCAAGTCCAATGTCACGTACCAGGTTTACTGAGCACCAGCTGCTTAATCCACGTCCTCATGTGAGGGGCCTTGGCAAATAGACATGCCCAACTCTGCCTTTAAGGTGCTTAGCAACAGGTCAAGGTGGCTGCCACGTCACAGCCAAGCTGTCCTTTAAAGATCCTCCCATCCCTCTGAAGGCAGATGCTCGCCAGATAGCTGGCAAGGAATCTCTGAGGATTGGAACGACAGCTGCTAGAAGGCGTTACTTGGAGTCCAAATTTCTGAATACCCGTTCGTCCAGCGCCTGAAATCCACATTGATTTGCTCACGGAGAGCTAAGCAGTTTCTTAAAATCAGTATCTCCACCCATTGAACTATCGCTCAATGGGAAAGGACTTGTGTCCAAGCTGTGGATAGGAAGATGGTGGCAATGCTCTCATATCAGGGAGTTAACAGTACAGTACATTGTATCCACTCCATATGCCTAATATTAATCCGTCCAAAAACACCACAATAATAAAATTGGTCATTTCAATCCACGCCTGTTTGTGGGATGCTGCTGTGCGCAATTGGTCGCCACATTTCGCCCACAAATGTACAGTCAATTTACTTTATAGTATATTCTGTGCAGCGCTTTGAGACGTCTAGAATACGCGCTACATCAAATTCAAGGATTATTATTATTATTACTACCTAGTGAGGGCTCAAACCCTCACGCTTGTCAGATGTCAAATGACTAACTGGTGACTAGTAAGATGGTGAAGTGATCAGTCGAGAATTCAAAGTATAACCAGGAAACTTGTTTGGAGACGAAAAACAAAAATTACAGACAACAAAGATTTTACTCTTACACCATTAATTATCCTAAAAATATTCAAGAAACTTGTAAAACACTTGTCACCACTCCAACCATAGCCTCAACCTTTTTTTTTCCAGTCTCTGTCTAACCAAACTTAGAAAGCAATTTTTAAACTCAACACTGCAATGTAAATTCTGTCACTTGTTCAATTCATTCTGCATTTTTTTAAAAACAGTACTATCAATAAATCAAATGCCAAGAGGACATCCCAAGGCACTGTACAGTTAGGTAGGGACAACAGCAGGGTGGGGCGAGGGGTCGGGACAGGTTAAAGTAAAATTGCAAAATTGACTGCATATATGTGGGCGAAACGTGGCAGCCAAATTGAGCACAGCAGTGTCCCACAAACAGTCATGGAAGTGGGATTAGGGGAAAGATGGCAAGGGGAGGGGTCGGGGAAGGGGGAAGGAGAGCCGGAAAGCCGACTGTATATTTGTGGGCGAAACGCAATGTGGGCGATAATTATTTTGCTACACTCCCACCCTTCATCTGAAAGTAGACATTTTCTTTCCAGACTGACCCTGTCTCTTACGTGTCAATTATGTCCATCTCTCAGACTATCGTTTGCAGAATGGTACTGCAAAATAATACTGTACCTTTCAATTATGTAACACTTTTGATTACTTTCCCTACAATTAACTCAATTTCTGACGTACAACTGTTACATGAAAGGAGTTCAAATCTTCACCTCAGGAGTCGCAGAAGTTTAACAGAAGGTTAATACAGTATTATAAAAATAATCTAAATCCAATTCATCTGTTAACCTCAACAGCATTCACACACCATTAACAGTTGTCTTATCCTGAGCACCCCACACCAGGGAATAACACATTACTGCCTTGCATGTCACTGTCTATCCAGCCTCTCTATCCTAGGAACCATAAAGACCATTCACCATGTGAGTCACAGTGTAATTTAACCCTATCTGCAAAAGTAAATCACAACACAAGCTGTAGCTAAAGACAAGCTATGAGGCAACTAGACCAAAAGTAATCTATATAGAAACTGGAAATTCAACATTTCATGAAGACATTAACTGGAGCACGCCACCAAATCACATGCTATTGCTTCAGATAATAAAATCAGAAGCTCATGTGACCATAAAAATCTGTACAACTGGCTTGACCCTCAATAAAGACTTCCACTCCCTCAAAGTACTCGTAGCTACGCAACTTTCATTTCATAATACATAATGCTTGTTTATCCGGCACCCTTGGGGCCTGGCCAATGCCGATTAAATCGCCTGCCGGATATTCGGGCGACGCAAGGCCGAAAATCCACTACAAAAAAATTAAAGTTCTTTTAACACACACCATACACACCAGACTAAGTAATGACAGATAATAACAGAATATTATATTGGTACTTATTGTTAAAACTACTCTCTTGCCCTCCTCGCCTTTACTGATTGAGGTTTACAGTCCAGCGATTCTTTTTTAAATGGAGGACGCCAAGCGGGTGAAAAAAACGACAGCACAATTTTAAAGTTGCGCGACTTTACTGGTGGCAAGCCGCAGCCCTAGACTCTACAGCGGCAAACTGAAATACTGCACCTGTGCAACAATGTGGGTTATCGGCTAGCGTTATCGGCTTGCTGCTAGTATGACTTTAAAGTCACACTCCGTTTTTTTCACCCGCTTGGCACGCTCCATTTTAAAAAGAATCGTTTAACTGTAAACCTCAACCACAGCATCATGGCTTCAAGCGTAGCATCTACCAGCAAGGTAAAAAGCGCAAGAGTAATTTTAACAATAAGTACCAATGCAATATTCTGTTATTATCTGTTATTATTGATGCATTTACAAATGCTCCACTGCTATTGTTCCAGATAAGTTCCGGTTTATTGAGTGGGGACTTTTTTTTTGCGTGCCGGTTATGCGGAAGCTATTTTTAAGCTACTCGGTAGAATGATTTTTTAAAAACTGATAAAGATGCAATAGTAAAACTATTATACAGCACTAGTTGCTCTCACTAATAAACTTGTAACATTTTACTTTTGCCAATGTTAGTGGCTGTCCACATGGGTACACTTTCCAAAATCAAATCCATCACAGACTTCTTGGGCCTACTTGCTCGTTTCTGTGTTGTTAAGTTCTATGTAGATGAGAGCAGGACAGGTGGAAAAGTGCTGCACATGAATAAGAACTGTGACAGGTAGAGTGGGAACTTGGCAAAATTTAAACGTTGGCTCCTTGGCACAGCCCCAAACTGGCAGCAGTAATGAAACAGATCGGTCTTTCAGTCACTGGACCCCAATATCCATCTGCCTCACACTCTACCTCTTTGCTTTCAAAACTATTGTGGAAACCTAGTTCTAATATGCAAGCATGCCTTCAGTCAACTCCCTCCCGCAACCCTCCCATTTCACACTTTGTCCAGGCTTCTACTCAAAACTATGTAAAACAAACAAAAGAACAAAACACATGTATAGCGCGTTTCACATCAGAAGGACGTCACAAGCCACTGGACAGTTGGCACCCAAGGTGGTGGTTGGAAGCAAGGCTTCAACGTAGAAAAAGCTCTCTAAGTGCACACTTTTGTTGTCAAGCATGCGTGGGAATCATCACATTCACTCAGATCAAGTCATGGCCAAGTTCAAAATCAACGTGACCCCTCTAATATCAACCACAAAAGACCTGAAACAATCCAGTTACCAGAGTCACACACAAGTAATACATGGCGTGTACCTGATGGTTATTAACAAGATTTAGTCTCAATAGACTCTGAAGTCTACCTTTTGATTAATTCTTAAAAGCTATGCTCTGCAGGTGGACCATTACATGTCATTTCACAGTAGGTGTGTAAGTCTTATAGATTGTCAGACACTTGTCAATTATTCTGTTGGGCTATAAAATTAATTTCCCTCAAATCAAACAGCTCATCCCCCTCCACCCAATAAAATGACAATATATCAAAAATTATACCAGCAATGACTTTTTAGCACCTATTTGTGGTTCAAAGTGTTTGAAAATCAAGGTTACACACAGCCGTAAATACAACATACCAACACATCCCAAAATAATCAGCAACGTGAACAAGAATACTTCAGCAGCTCAAACAACTTCCTGACCCTACGAAAAAGTCAAGAATATGCAACAGTAAAATTACATTTATAGAGCGCCTTGCACGTCGGGAGGACATCAATGCAACAGCCTTTCCAGACATTGAACATCAAAGCTATTCGATGCAACAAAATACTAAGAATAACCCTTTGAATTGGATTCTTATGATGTAAAATAATGGAATGTAAGGTGCAAACCACCAGTCGAACCAGCTTTTTTTTTCTAATGCTTACAAACTCTCGAGAGACCAGATGCCCTGGTTCTCCCACTTTCTCTCCTGTGTGTGTGTGTCTGTCTCTTCTCCAAACCCCAGTACCCCTTTTGGTCAGTCTCTTCCCCTCCCTCAATCCCCTTCTATATCTGTCTCCCACCCACCTCTCAATGTGCAACTCTTTCTCCACCCCCACCCCATATGACTGTCTCTCTCTGCCCTCCTCTTCTGACCCTGTGTCTCCCTCCCTCTCGATCTATTTCAGTCTGTCGGTCTCCTCCCACCCCCACCCGTGTTTTTTCTCCCTCCCCCTCTCTGTTTTGTCTGTCTATCTGTCCTCTCTTTCTCAATCTCTTTCTCCATCTCATGAGGTCTGTCTCTGTCTGTCCCTGTTAAGTCAGTCTTTCTTTATATCCTCGAATATAACATCAGTCAGTCAGTCTCCCTCAATCAGTCTAGTCTGTCTCTGTCTGCTTCAGTCAGTCTGTCCCTGTTAAGTTAGTCTCTCTGTCAGTCTAGTCTGCCTCTGTCTGCCTGTCCCTGTCAGTCTGGCCCTTTTAAGTTAGTCTCTCTCTATCTCAGTCAGTCTAGTCTGTCTACCCGTCCCTCTCCCTGTCTGCCCCTCACAGTTAGTCTGTCTCTTTGTCAGTGTGTGTCTGTGTGTGTCCCTCTCTCTTCACTGTCTCAGTATTTTTCCTCCTCCCAACCTTTCTCAGGCTAGTCTAGTGTATCTCCTCTGTCTCCACATTGACAAATACCGCCACCCCCCCCCCCCCCCCCCCCCCCCTCACTACAAGGCCTCAGTGAAGAAACGAAGCCAAAAAAAGACAGACACACACACACACAAGACAGGCAGACACACACAGAGACAGGTAGACAGGCAGACAGACACACAGAGACAGATAGACAGACACACACACAGAGACAGATAGACAGACACACACACAGAGACAGGTAGACAGACAGACACACACACACACAGAGAGACAGGTAGACAGGCAGACAGACACACAGAGAGACAGACAGACAGACACACAGAGACAGACAGACACACACACAGAGAGACAGGTAGACAGACACACAGAGACAGATAGACAGACACACACAGACACACAGAGACAGGTAGACAGACAGACAGACACACACACACACACACAGACAGGTAGACAGACACACAGAGACAGACAGACAGACAGAGAGACAGGTAGACAGACACACAGAGACAGACAGACACACACACAGAGACAGGTAGACAGGCAGACAGACACACAGAGACAGACAGACACACACACAGAGACAGACACACACACAGAGAGACAGGTAGAGAGACAGACACACACACAGACAGGCAGACAGACACACACAGAGACAGACACACACACAGACAGGCAGACAGACACACACACAGACAGGTAGACAGACACACACAGAGACAGACACACACAGACAGGCAGACAGACACACACAGAGACAGGTAGACAGACACACACAGAGACAGACACACACAGAGACAGACACACACACACAGACAGGTAGACACACACAGAGACAGACAGACACACACACACAGAGACAGATAGACAGACACACACAGAGACAGACAGACACACACACACACACAGAGACAGATAGACAGACACACACGGAGAGACAGGTAGACAGACACACACACAGACAGGTAGACAGACACACACACACAGAGACAGGTAGACAGACACACAGACAGGTAGACAGACACACACAGAGACAGACACACACACACACAGACAGGTAGACAGACACACACAGAGACAGACACACACAGACAGACAGACACACACAGAGACAGATAGACAGACACACACAGAGACAGGTAGACAGACACACACACACAGAGACAGGTAGACAGACACACACACACACAGAGAGAGAGACAGGTAGACAGACACACACGGAGAGACAGGTAGACAGACACACACACACACAGAGACAGACAGACAGACAGACAGACAGGTAGACAGACACACAGAGACAGACACACACACACACAGACAGACAGACACACACACACACACAGACAGGCAGACAGACACACACAGAGAGACCAAACAAACACAGAATTATATGCACAGCCAGTATATACATACACACACATATATATTTATATTTAAATATAGACAAGACACACACACACACACTCTTAATATATACACTCCGCCACATAGACACGCACAATCCTGGAGGGAGGGAGGGAGAGGAAGGGGAGAGGGAGAGAGGAGAGAGGGGGGGGGGGATATTTATAATAATAAATAAACAAAGACAAAGGGAGGATTGGACGGAGGAAGGGAGAGAGAGTGATAGGGAGAGAGGCCTCCCCCTCCCTCCCTCCATCATCATCATCCTCCTCCTCCTCCTCCTCCTCTCCTCGGCCCCGCGCCGCTGAGGCCTCCGCGGCGGCGAGAGAGAGAGAGAGAGAGAGGAGGGAGAGGGGAGAGAGAGGGAGGAGGAGTCGCCGCCATGTTCCCGTCATCTCGGCACCGACACAAGAGCGGAGGCGGCGGCCCGGGGGCCTCCTTCTCTCTCTCTCTCTCTCTCTCTCCTTTCTCTCTCTTTCTCTCTCTCTTTCTCATTCTCTCCTTCTTCCCTTCCCTCACTCCTTCTTTCCCTCCTCCACTCACTCACTCCCTCCTCCACTCACTCACTCACTCACTCCTCCACTCACTCACTCACTCACTCACCTCTCTCAGGCCTCTCGACCGCAACTCCCATCCGGCAACTGCCACAGCTCGAGCCCGTGCGTCCGCCTGTCTGTCTGTCTGTCAGTCTGTCTGTCTCCCTGTCGCTCCGGTTGTCTGGGTTATCCGCTCTCAGCCTCTGTGTGTGTAAAGTTTGCTCCCGATTCCCCCTCTCCGAGCTCCCCCTCCCCTCTCACACTCACTCACTCACTCTCACTCCCCTCTCTCTCTCTCTCTCTCACACACACACACAGCGGCGGTTTGAGGTAAACAGTTCCCGAGCCTCCAGCACAGAGAAGACAGGACAACAGCCACCGACAGCGACCCCCAGCGGGCAGACACGCACATACACCACCATACAACACACCCCGCACAGACACACACACCCTACACATACACACAGTGTGGGTGTCTGCAATCTCAGCTCTCACACACCCCATCCACCAATCTCAACCCACTCCGCTAAACACCCCAACTCAACCCCAAACACCACCCTCCAAACAAAGCCCTAAGCACAACCCCCAAATAACTACCCCCAAACCACCCCAATCTCAACCCCAAACAGACACCCCCAATCGCAATCCCCTCAAACACTATTCCCTCCAATCTCATACCCCCCAAATACCACCCCACAATCTCAACCCCAAACACCCCCGCATCTCAACCCCAAACACCCCCGCATCTCAACCCCAAACACCCCCGCAACTCAAACCCCAAACACCCCCCCATCTCAACCCCAAACACCCCCCCATCTCAACCCCAAACACCCCCCCCATCTCAACCCCAAACACCCCCCCATCTCAACCCCAAACACCCCCGCATCTCAACTCCAAACACCTCCCGCATCTCAACCCCAACCCCTCCGTCTCAACCCCAAACCCCCCCATCTCAACCCTAAACCGCCCCATCTCAACCCCAAACACCCCCCCCCCCCCCCTCCCATATCAAACCAAACACCACCCCAATCTCAATTCCAAACAAACTCCTAACACAATCCCACTCTTAGCCTAGGTCACAATTCCAAACACACCAAGATAAATACCTAAAAATGAGTCGTTAACAATAACAAAATTACACTTGTATTAGCGCCTTTCAACTACTGGGTATGGGGAAAAGGGAATTTGAAGAGCCAGCACATACAATGGTCTAATTCTGCGCTGTAAATTTCTATTTTTTCAAAAAAAAACAGAACTGATTGGGATTGATATTCTCCGGAAAAACAACAACAACAAATTACATTTGTATAATGTCTTCCATGTCAGGAGGACATCCCAAGGTTGCTGGAGATCAACAAAACTACATTTGTTTGAATGGGATTACAATCCATTTATTTTCTCAATTTGGCAGCCCAGAGGATGTTCAGTGGGGTCCCACAGCGAGTTTGAATGAGGCCAGAGGTTGTAATAATAATAATAATAATAATCCTTGCATTTGATTTAGCGCTTTTCATGTCTTCTAGACATCTCAAAGTGCTTCACAGAATATACTGTAAATTAAATTGACTGTAAATATGTGGGTGAAATGCGGCAGCCAATTGGACACAGTTGTGTCTCACAAACAGTCGTGGACTGAAATGACCAATTTTTTTGGAGAAATTTTTATTGGCGTGTGGAGTAAGGAAACTTGCCCAAGGTTTTGCCCAGCCTGGAATTGAACCCGTTTGTAAGGTGAGTACTCTAACCACTGAGCCACAGGACTCCACAGGTTGGTGGGGGGTCTGTGTTTGATCCTGTTTTGCTGGACTATTCTGTTTTGCTGCCAACTGGCCACTTCTGCTTTGTTTATGCTTTTTGTATTTTTTCCCCCGAGCTCATAGCATTAATAGAGTAAACTTCGCAAACCGTGTGCCAACAATGTGCCTTATTCCCATCTTCACCAGAGCACCTGCTGCTTTCCTCATATTAACCACGTGATCTATTGCAACTCCAAATCTAAAAACTGGTTTGCGATCTGTCCCCTTTGTGTTTGGTGATAAATCTGCCGACTGACTGAGCACTCCTTGATTTGTGTTAAGTTTCTTGTTCTTAACACATTACAGCGGTTTGTTTAAAGCTTCTTGCTTATTTTCAGAGACACACTACTTAATTTGTGTGTTTGTTTTTGTTTGCTTTTAATTGGTTCCGCTTGTGAGTGTCTAACCACTCCCGACTATCACTTATCAGCACCTGTTTGCTTTGCGCTTCTGACCAACAGCTTTGAGAAGCTACACTTAGAAGTATGACCTTCAATCTGTTTCAATGTCTGTTTCAATCTGTCTCTGATTTCTCAAATACCATTTTCATCTCAGTTCCATGTCCGGAAACCAATACTACCACTAGTTACAACAACAACAAATTGCATTTGAATGTCGCCTTTCTGCGTTGGAAAGTCAGGAGGGATTGGACCCAAGCAGGGTTGCGATCAGGAAGGGCGGAGGCTAGAGTGGTGATCAAAGGCAGGGCTAAAAAAAGCGGGGTCTTGAGACATGAAAGAGGCAAGGGAGGGAGCAAAGCAAAGGGAATGTGGGATGGGGTGGGGGCAGAGAGGTTGAAGGTCCAACTGCCGATGGTGGTGTGGGTCAGGTGGAGGACGTGGAGCATGCTGAGCGGAGGAAGCGGACAGGTTGATACAGGGTTAGCAGGTGACAGAGGTAGGTAGGAAGGAGCAAGGGCATGTAGGGCTTTGAAGGATTTTATCCTCTGGAGCATGGGGAGTTAGTGGAGTCAGTCGAGGGTGGGGCTGATGAGGTCACGGAGTCTGGACACAAGCTGCAGAGTTGTGGAGGGAAGAGTTGGAATGCCGACAAGCAGGGAGTTGGGGTAGTCGAGTCTATATGTAATAAATGAATGGATGAGGGTTTTGCTAGCCTCCAGGGAGTGGCAGTGGCTGAGATGGGCGATATTGCGGAGCTGGACGAAGGCAGAACAGGTCATGGCACACATGTACAGGATATGAAGTTTGTTTGTGGTCTGATCTTCATTTGCTATAAAACCTGCTAAGTATAGTATATAAAAAAAATCTTCAAGCACAATCAAACATCACCATTGACAATCATTATCTGAATGCCACTCAAGCAACTAAACCGTTTGATAATTAACCTAATATAACACATGATCCAACCATATAAAAATGGTTATTCACTTCATGGCTGTTTCTGGAACATTGCTGTGTGCAAATTGAGTGTTGTGGTTTGCCCACAAATTATACAGTATATTCTGTGAAGCACTTTGAGATATCCCAATAAGTGATCAGGTGCTATAATAAATGTTTTATGGCTCTGAACAACTAGCTTTCTTTACGTTGCTCAGGATTCCCTGGATGTTTTCTTAAACAATGAGGATTCTTTTTCCCGTACAGTATTCCAAAAATGTGGCATGAACAGAACGCAACTGCATGACATGTAACTATTGTGTCACACACAAATGTGGGAATGGGTTACTTTTGGCATAGTGTGCTGTAGCATTGAAACATTGCTTTTGCGTTTTCTGTAAATTATTATAATAATCCTTGTATTTAATGTAGCACCATATCCAGAGCCTCAAGGCACTGGACGGAATGTACTGTAATTTTTTTTACTGTATATTTTGTGGGAGAAACACTGTAAATTCATATACTGTATTTTGTTAAGGTGCAAACAGCAGCCAATTTGTGTACCTCAAAGTTCTACAAACAACCATGAAGTGAACGACCATTCTTTTTAGGACCCAGTATATTGTTGGTCAGGACACAGGGAGAATTTACTTTTCTTTTCAAATCTTGCCTCGGGATCTTCAATGCCCACTTGAACAGTCACTCGGGACCTTGGTTTAACATCTCATTTGACACACAGTATATTGGAGTTTCAGCCTAGACTATGAACTCCAACAACTGCTGTGGGGCTTGAACACACAACGTCAGAGGCAAGATTGCTACCAAGTGAGCCAGACTGACATCTGGTTCAGTTGGTAGAACTGGTCTATACTTTGGAAGCTGTGTATTATAATAATAATAACAATCCTTGCATTTTGATATAGCGCTTTACACATCTTATCGATGTCTCAAAGCGCTTCACAGAATATACTGTAAAGTGAATTGACTGTATATTTTTGGGCAAAACACGGCAGCCAATTGCGCACAGCAATGTCCCACAAATAGTTGTGGATTAAAATGACCAATTTTTATTATTGTGGTTCTTTTTGGACGGATTAGTATTGATTTTGATATCCTCATTTCTTACTACAAATTCTTTGAAGCCCAATTCGTGATACCCAACTCCAAAATAATTGGAGGTTTGATTTTCGTAAGAGAAAATATGAACCTTTTTATTACTGTAGGTTCTGAACTGCAACTAGTCTTAGAGCCATTTTGGTTGTGTAATGAACTGCATTGTACACCACAGTAAGAACAACAAAACTGTTGCACTGATGTAAACTTGGCATGCAGGAACTCTAGAAAATCATTTGCTATTATGTTTCTGTTTGTTCAGTGCACTGTTTATTCAATGTTTTGGAATAGTGTTTTGTGCCACTGAGTAAACCACTTGGCAGAAGGTGACCAGTGCGTTAGGGAGGTGAGATGTGGAGAAAAGCAAACATAGAGAAAGCAAAAGTGAGTCAATGACCCTTCTTTCGTCAGACTGGAGAAAGCTTGAGCCGTCATTCACTAGCTGGAATTAACCATCAATCATCATTTTCCCTCTGTAACAAAAACAGAAATTGCTGGGACCACTCAGCATGTCAGGTAGCATCTATGGAGAAAGGAAGGCGGGGAGATTGAGGGAGAGAGTTCAGAGTTTCGGTGGGTAGTGGTGAAGGCATGGTCACTAACAAACAGAAGGCCGGAACCAACTGATCGGAGGTAACAGGTGGTGGAGTCGGGGATAAGCAGGTCAGATAGGGTAGAGAGGTGCGAAGGCCCAAAGGGAGTCGAAAACGAGTGAGAAGATCTTGAAATTGATCCGTTCTGTAATTGGGAGCCAGTGGAGCCTGGCAAGGGCTGGTGTGATTGGTGCACAGAGTTTTGTACAGGTGAAGATACACACAGTGGAATTGGTTGTATTTGGAATTGGTTGTATTTTGCATATGGTGGAACTCAGCCAGGCCTTGAATGTCCATCAAACCATCTGCCAGTTCATCAACAGCTGGAGGAGAATTAGGTTTGAGTGTCATCTGCATGCCTTGTGAAAGCTGACCCATGTCTGCAGATGACATCGCCAGAGGGAGCACGTAGATGAGGAAAAGAAGAACAATAAAATAATTACATTCATAAAAGAAAGCACGATATCAAAATTTTATTTCATCACTTCAGAGGGACATTTGAAAAAAAAAGGTGACCTTAATTTTTGTAAGATATTTCTTCTCTCGCAACAACAACAACAACAAAGCCCTTCATGTCGTGAGGATGTCCCAGGGTAGGGGGGTGGGGAGGGAGAAAGATGGGAGGGTGGTAGAAGGCACGATCGAAAAGGAGGGTCTTGAGACCAGCCTTGAAGGAGGCAACAACAACAAAATTTATATAGCACCTTTCACGTCGGGAGGACTGCCCAAGGCGCTGAACAGTCTGGTTGGGACCCGAGCGGGGGTTGGGGGGGGGGGGGGGGGGGTGGATGGTCGAAGTAGGGAGAAAGGGAAAAAGAGTGGGAGAGGGGGAAGAGTTAGTGGGGCAGCCGAAGGCATGGTCGAAGAGGAAGGTCTTGAGACCGGCCTTGAAGGAGGAAAGGGAAGAAGCGAGACGGAGGGGCTGAAAGCCCGGCTGACAATTGTAGGGCAGGTCGGGCAAGAGACATGGAAGCAGACCGGAGCCCACTGAATGGAGGGGGCGGTCAGCTTGACAGGGACAGACAACCTTTGTATGCTGCACGCCAGCATCTAATTAATTTCTCTGCTTTCCTGTGAGGATGCACTAAAGCTTCCCCTGAGGTTGACATGCCACCACACAAGAAATTGGGAGCAGAAAACCACATGTTATTGGCACAACTAAAGGAACATAAGCATTCGATCGTCAGGCTTAGATCCGGCCAAGGCTATTTCTGGGCTAGAAAGATGGCAAATTTCACCTCCCTGTTCAGGTGACGAATGAATACAATTTACATTTAAGTTAAAAAAAAAGCAATACCATAAAATAATAAGAATAATAATCCTTGCATTTGATATAGCACTTTTCACATCTTATTGACGTCTCAAAGCACTTCACAGAATACACTGTAAAGTGAATTGACTGTATATTTGTGGGTGAAGCGCAGCAGCCAATTCCGCACAGCAGGGTGCCACAAGCAGTCATGGATTGAAATGACCAATTTTATTATTGTGGGTTTTTTTGGAGGTATTATTATTAGGTGTGTGGAGTAAGGAAACTTGCCCAAGCTTTTGACCTGATCTGCCTGGATTCGAAAACAGGTCTCACGTTTGTAAGGCGAGTGCTCTCACCACAAAATGCAATTTGTTGTTGTGTTTTTTGGAAGCAAATGTTTGCAGTCAATTTGAGCACTGCAATCTACCACAACAGCCATGTGTGTAATATTTGTCTCTGTTCTGCACTCACTCATTATAATCTTTTTTTCATGTGCTTTAACTTATTACAGTACATCTAAAAGGATTGCACTCTACCGATAATGAATACTTCTGCATATTTAATCTCCGATTAATGGATTTGAAAGTACAAGGTGGAGCTTTAATCACCTTGAGGTCCCTTTTTCTACATAAAACACACTAAAACATTTATTACAAGCAATAATAGATAGGATCAGATCAAGCAGTCGGCAACAGTAATTATCGAAGGACACATCCACAGCCAACTCAGGATTCAGGCATTTATGCGCACTGCTGCCCAATTCGATCCAATTCAACCCAATTTGATATTGCATTGAAATATATTTGTATAGGTTTGACACTTTCATCTACAAATATGTGTGTTTTAGAAATAATAAACTCCCTTCCATTCTTTTGTTAATATAAATTATCCTGATAAAAATGTAAAATATTGCAGAGGCTGCAAATCTGAAACACAAACAGATATCACTGGGAACACTCAACAGGTCAGGCAGCATCTATGGAGAAAGGAAAAGTGAGTCAAAGTTTTAGGTCCACAACCTTTTGTCAGAACTGGAGCATGTTGGGAGGGAGAGGCTTTTAAGGATTAACAGAGTGGGGGGGGGCAGGGCAAAGAAGACAAATAAGAAAATGGGTAGAGGGCAGGGGATGATGGGTTAAAGAGGTGCTAATATTGTGAAACAAATCAATCAATCAAAACGTACATTTATATAGCGCCTTGTACGTCGAGAGGACGTCCCAATGGACAAAAGGGTTAGGGTTAGGTTTCCACACACACACACATGTTAATAAAATATAAACCATGTTAAAAATACCTCTTAACATGTTCTCCATGGAGTAGATTCTGAACCCTAGCTTTCATCTTCGAGTTGGAACCATATGAAAATGGATTTCACCCACAAAGCACATACTTTATTCCATGAAGTTCTTTGGGGACTTCTCCCCAATGTGAAAAGCTATTATTAATCAACAACAACAATAACTTACATTTAGACAACTCCTTTTTACACAGAATAGCATCTGGGAGCACTGAGAAGCAATAAATTGATCACTTGTACTTCAATTTATATGTTATTTAATCCTACTAATTTCCTTCGCCAAATGCATCCACCGTAGCTGTTCAAAATTATACGGGGTTTCGATAGAGTAACTAATGAGAAATTGTTTCCACTGGTGGGTGGGTTGGTAACCAGAGGATACAGATGTAAGATAATTACCAAAAGCTGAGATGAGAAGACATGTTTTTAACCCAGACACTCATTACAGTTTGGAATGTAATGGCTGAAAGGGTGGTGGAAACAGATACAATAACAACTTTCAAAAGGGAATCAGATAGGTACTTGAAAAGGAAAAAAAAAATTGCAACAACAACAACAAAATGGCACTTGTATAGTGCCTTTCACATCAGGAAGACGTCACAAGGTGCTGGACAGTTATTGTTTAAGACCCGAGCTGGGGACAGGGAGGGTGGAGAGAAAGGGAGGACTTTGGAGTGGCCAATGGGACAGTCGAAGAGGAGGGTCTTGAGGCGGGACTTGAAGGAGGCCAGGGAGGGGGCAAGGTGGAGGGACTGCAGATTGAGTTCCAGAGGTTGGAGGCAGAGTGGCTGAAGGATCGCCCACCAATGGTGGGGCGGGTGTGGTAAGAGCGGAGGAGTGGGACTGATTGGGTAGTTCTTCCAAAGAGCCAGCACAGGCACGATGGGCAGAAAAGCCTACTTGTGTGCTGAAAGATTCTGCGATATACCCTTACCTGAGAAGACTTGTGTCTCTTTGACTTCCCGTTCTACTGGAGTAAGGCTTTTATTCATGTGTCACTTTAGACATTGGTTGTCGTCAAGCTAATTTTGCTTTGGAGTGGGATGGGGGTTTACAACTGAAAACCTGTTCTATCATCTACTGAAATCCACATGTGTACACACTCATCAGGAGTCACTGCATGACAATCATTGGTGGTAATCCTGCCTGGTTTCCCCCCCTCCATTGCTTGGCAGCGAGTCTCTATTGCTACCCCTGCTGAGATCAATTATTTATAACTGAACTCATCCAAAAGCTGGGACCTTCCTCCAGTCTGCAGTACTCAACGACTCGCTGGATAAACTCAGTAAGCCATTGACTCCTATCCATTTCTGTCGAACCTTTCTAAATTGGCTGTCGCATTAATGCTGCGGAGAATTGTGCAACCAGGGCCTCGAGAGAAAAACTCACTTCACTTTTTGTAGGCTGCCTCCGTTTAACAACAACAGCAATAAAATTACATTTGTATAGCGCCTTTCAAGTAACATTCAATCTGAACAGACAACAACACAACCACTTGCATTCATATCATGCAATATAATATATATTTCATAAAAGTGCCATATCAAATGCAAGGATTATTATTATTATATTATCAATGCCTTTCACACCGGATGACGTATCTGAGCGTATACTAGGACCAGATCTCTGGTTATCTTTAACTTCACATGTCTTGTGTGCAGAACTTAGTTAACCATACCCCTATAATAATTCCTCTTTATTTGTCTTTCTTTTAAACAGCGAGGAGGATGGTCGCAGACTACAGGAGGATATTGACAGGCTTGTGAAATGGATTAATGTCTCATCCAAACGGCATTATATACAGAGAGAGAGAGCGAGTAGTCTTAATGCATACCTATATATACACATCAAAAAAGCATATTTGGCATACTGCACATCATAACACATTTTAACCACTCTATTTATTATCCACTCTATAAATGTAATTTTTTTGCTGTTGTTGTTTTACCTCCCATGAGTTTGCAATGTCATTGCGATTGGGCTGTCACACTATTGTTATCAACTAAATATTCAAAGTTTCAATATGTGCCACCTAGATCCATCATCGTATTTCAAATTGCACTTGTAATCCAGCAATACTGGAGTCCTCTGGCTCAGTGGTTAGAGCACTCACCTTACAAGCGTGAGATCTGTGTTCGAATTCAAGCAGGTCAGGGCGAAACCTTGGGTAAGTTTCCTTACTCCACATGCCTAATAATAATCCCTTCAAAATTTTTTAAATAAAATTGGTCACTTCAATCCACCACTGGTTGTGGGACACTGCTATGCGCAATTAGCTGCCGCATTTCGCAAATATACAGTTTATTCACTTTACAGTATAGAAGTAAATATCAACTGCAAGGATTATTAGTATTATTAGACACATGGCAGATGGAAGTTAATGCAGAGAAGTGTGAAGTGATGTAGTTTGGGAACGAGCAGAAGTAATATAAGATAAATGTTTAATTTTAAAGGGGGTTCAGGAACGGAGGGACCCGGGTGGTCACATACACAAATCTTTGAAGGTGGCAGGACAAGTTGATAAAGCTGTTAAAAAAAGAGGGTATGGGAGCTTTGTCTTTATAAATAGAGACATGCAGTATAAAACCAAGGAAGTTACTTTCAACCTTTATAAATTGCTGGTTAAGCCTCAGCTGGAATATTTTGTCTAATTTTGGGCACCAGCGAGGAAGATTGTCAAGATCTTAGAGAGGGTCCAGAGGAAATTTACAAGAATGCTACCAAAGATGAGGGACTACAATTATGTGGAGAGACTAGATAGGTTGGGATTATTCTCCATAGAGCACAGAAGATTGAGGGGGAATTTACTGATTTGTGGACATGAACTTCTCTATCTCTCTGTAACTCTACCTCTCCTAATTTTTCACTTTTAGAACATACTCCCAACTATTATTCCTAAATCTGTACCTCACACTTCGTTAGGTGAAACGTCACACCTATTTCCTCAGCGGCCGTGCTTTCAGCCACGACTCCCCGAGGCTCTGGAACTCCCTTCCTCACTCCCTTCGCCTCGCCCCCTCTCTTCCCAGTTTCAGGTAAAGACCTTTCTCTTTGACTGCGCCTTTTGTCACCTTTCTACCCTTGGCTCGGTCCGGGGATCCGTTGTTGTGAAGAGCTCTGAGACGCCATCCAGTGTGGAGGGCGCTATATAAATCAAAGTTGTTGTTGTTTTATTTAGTTCTACCCACTTACTTAATCTAACTATGTTTCTTTGCATTTGACACACCTAATCTCTTTACGATTTCACAATCTTCACAACACCTCCTTGTTTGGTGCCATCAGCAAACTTAAAGGTAGTCTGACTGATCCACTTGTCACTATTCATCAATCCATTGATTAAAACCTTTCCGTCTCCGATTTCACAACCAATTTCTCATCCATGACAAAAAAAACTTTTTGTGAGCCATAATCTGCTGTTTACAAACCTGATGAACTCACTGATCGGTACTGGTTGTTGAGTCATTGACTGAAGGGCATCAATTAAAGATATTGATTGAACAAGCATGCTACGAGAATTCGTTTTATTCACAGGGTTATTGGAGTATGGAATGTGTTGCCAAGAGCAATGGTTGAGAATCCATACTAACCTTTGAAAGGCAACAATACAAAATACAACATTTTATTTGTATAGTGCCTTTCACATCAGGAGGATGTCCCAAGGCTCTGGGACAATCAGGTATTTGGACCAGAGCTGGGCATTGGGATCAGGGAGGATAGAAGGGTTGGGGGTGGCTGAAGAAGATCTAAGAGGAGGGTCTTGAGACATGCCTTGAAGAAGGCAAGAGAGTGAACAAGACGAAGGGAATATGAGATGGAGTTCCAAAGGGTGGGGGCAGAGAGGCAGAAGGCTCAACCGTTGATGGCAACAACAACAACATCTTTGATTTATATTGCGCCCTCCATGCCGGACGGCATCTCAGAGCGCTTCACAATAGTGGATACCGGGACCGAGCCAGGGGCAGAGGTAGAAAGGTGACCAAGCTTCAGCTGGGATCTAAAACTGGGAAAAGAGGTGGCAAGGCGAAGGGAGTGAGGAAGGCAATTCCAGATCCTCGAGGCACAGTGGCTGAATGCACGGCAGCAGAGGGTGGAGCGGAGGATTCGGGGGACATGGAAGAGGCCAGACCCAGTGGAGTGAAGGCAACAGGTGCTGGTTTGAGGAGAGAGGAGATTAGAGAGGTAGGGGGGTGCAGAGGAGTGAAGGGCTTGGAAGACAGGGTGAGGATCTTGAAATCAATGTTCTCGGGGCAGGGAGCCAGTGGAGGCTGGCAAGGACTGCGGTAATGGGGGAGCGAAGTTTGGTGCGGGTGAGAATGCAGGTGGCCGAGTTCTGAATCAGATGGACTCTGTGGATTGTGGAGGAGGGGAGACCGGCGAGGAAAGCAGCTGAGAGGTGACAAAGGCGTGGACCAGGGTTTCAGTGGCTTTTGGGGTGAGGTATTGCTGGAGACGGGCGATCCGTCGGAGGTGGAAGAAGGCGGTGCTGGTGAGGGACTGGATGTGAGGGAGGAAGGTCATTTGGGGGTCGAACCTGACGCCTAGGTTGCGTTCAAGTTCAGAGAGTTTTAGGGGCAGAGCAAGAAGGTGGAGGAGGTGAGAGTCATGCGAATGGAGACATTGACAAGAGCCAAAGAATATGGCCTCCGTCCTGTCAACATTCAGCTGCAAGAAATTTGGGCTCATGCAACTCCTGGTTCTGACAGGCAGGCTGGCAGAACATCAGGGGACTGGGGGTTGCAAAGTGAAGTGGAGAAATAGAGTTGGGTGTCATCCGCATACATGTGAAAGTGTACCTCATGTCTGTGGATGACATCCCTAAGAGGGAACATATAGATGAGGAAGAGCAGGAGTTCAAGGATGGATCCTTGGGTTACCCCACAGGTGACCGGGTGAGAGCAGGAGAAAAAAACGTTTGTGGAGATGTACTGCTGGCGGTTTGTGAGGTAGGACTCGAACCAGGCGAGTGTGGTCCCACTGAGGTGGATGACGGAGGACAGGCGGTGGAGGAGGATGGCGTGGTCAACTGTGTCGAACACAGTGGACAGGTCCAGGAGGATAAGATAGAGAGGATAAGATCTCCTGGTCGCAGATAGAGAGGACGTAGTTTGCGACTTTCACAAGCGCAGTCTCTGTACTGTGGGCAGGGCAGAAACCGGACTGGAGCAGTTCGAAGAGGGAGTGGGAGGAGAGGTGAGCGTGGAGTTGGTTTGCAACAATGCGTTTGAGTGCTTTTGAAAGGGAGGGCAGGTTTGAGATAGGGTGATAGTGGCAAGGGTTTGAGGAAGGTTTTTTAAGGAGCAGGGAGATGGTAGCAGTTTTAACGGGGGCAGGGACTGATCCTGTGGAGAGGGACTGGTTGATGATGTCAGGGTGAGTCGGACGGGGGACATGGAGCAGGTCGCATCCTGCTGTGGAGGGAGTGGACATGTTGATATGGGGTTAGCAGGTCATAGAGGTAGGGAGTGCAGGACTTTGAAGGCAAAGATAAGGATTGTGAATTCTATCCTCTGAGGGATGGGAAGCCGGTGGAGCCTGGCGATGGTAGGGTGATGGGGTCACAGAGCCTGTTGCAGGAGAGGATACAAGTTGCAAAGATCTGTATGATCTGCTGCTTGTGCAGGGAAGAGTTGGGAAGGCTGACAAGCAGGGATTTGGTGTAGTTGAGCCTGGATGTGAAGTTTAACCCATAGGGGATGTGATGAAGAATAACCCACAGGAGCATGGGCAGGTAAATGGGACTGAAAGGATTGCTATTTAAAAAGAGCCGCACAAACACAAAATTCCGAATGGCTTTCTTTTGCGCTGCACATTGTTATGGTTCTATTTGCTGTCTTCCAATCCTCTGGTATAATTCAATTCCTAAATATACTGAATTTGGAAAATAGTAATGAAAGCCTCTAAGTTTTAACCTCTTATTTCTTTTAGTACCTCAGGGCCTGGAGATATGCCTTATTTCTGATCCACCAGTATATCTATTTTTCTATTATAATTATTCCTTTAAGCTCTCTGCCTTCTCTAAACTTTGACTTTCCCTGATCCTCTGCCATCTCAATCTCTTTTTCCACCATGACGACCGAAGCAAAATATTCATCCAAGCCTTCTGCCATATCCTTATCCTCTTACTAAACCACAACTGCTTAGGGGACATGTAGCACGCAATTGGCTACCGTGTTTTACCCACGACATACAATCAATCCACTTTACAATAAAAAAACACACAGAAGTGGCTGGCAACATGCAGCAGTTCAGGCAGTATTTTTGAAGAGAGGAAAATGTATTAACATTTCAACTCTATGACCTTTCGTCAGATCTGAGGGATGCTGGAAGGGAGCAGATTACAAGGACAAGCAGTGAAGGGAGCGGGGAAAGAAAGACAAAGGAAACGTTCAGGTGGAGGATAGAAGATGATGAGATCAGAGGTGTTGATGGTGCGAGACTAAAGAAGGCAATAGTGGGAGATTATAGAAAGAAAAGATGTGTCTACGACCCAGGGGATGTGTGAATGGTTATCGATGAAGAGGTGGTGGGAGACGAGGCTGAGCGAAGATGGCAGTTGTGTTTTAGGTCTGAGGTGATTGTTAATAGTAATAATCATAATAATAATAATCCTTGCATTTGATATACAGCTTTTTACATCTTATTGACATCTCAAAGCGCTTCACAGAATATACTGTAAAGTGAATTGATTTTTTATTTGTGGGGGAAACATGGCAGCCAATTGCGCACAGCAGTGTCCCACAAACAGTTGTGGATTGAACTGACCAATTTTATTACTGTGCTTTTTGTTGAGGGATTATTATTAGGCGTGTGGAGTAAGGAAATTTGCCCAAGGTGTTGCCCTGAACTTCCTGGATTCGAATACAGGTCTCACACTTGTAAGGTGAGTGCTCTAAACACTGAGCTCCACAGTTCTCCACAAGACTCCACAAGATCAATGTTGAGGCTAAGAGGCTATAAGGTGCCCTCTGGTTTTGAGATGTTTGAATGTTGCCCCTTGAATCCCTGGTGCCAGGTATAGGATATTTTATTGGGTCTTCTTCCCCTCCTCGGTCTGTCTCAGCTCCTTGGGACATCCTCCCGATGTGAAAGGCAATGTAATTTTGTTGCTGTTGCTGTTTCCCCTCCACTATCCTTTCCCTGCAGGCTGCTCAGTGTTATCTTGCAGGTTGGGTAACCAGGTGGATAACCACACTGAGTGCCCTGCCCCCCTCTCCTCCCTGTGTGTCACCTCTAGCCCCCAATCTCTGTGGGCTGACCATTCCCCACTAATCTCTCTTCGTCCCCCTCGCCTCCTAGCCCCACTTGACTCTCCCATAGCCTCCCTCTGCTCCAGCCTGGGAATCCTCCGCTGGGCTCACCATGGCTCTCGGCGTTGGCTGTCCAGCAGCAGCCACACTGACTGCCCCATTCCCCACTACCGCGCTGGATCCAGACCCTGGGGCTAACCTCTCCTCCATAATCCACATCCCCACACTCCCTGCCAACAGTTTCATCATTCCCTTCCCTTCTCACACGTTGCCCTGGCAACTATTTTCTCCACACCAGCCTTCCAAATGTCCCTTCCCCCAGGAACATGTCTCTGACCATCAATGACCTAATTCTTGATGAAAAACACCAACATTATGGCCCTCACTGAAACCTGGATCATCTTCCCCAGGCAACACCTTCTCCCTCACTAAGGCCACACCACCCGGCTATACCTCCCATCAAACCTCACACCCCAACTGCCGCAGTCATCTCCAGGACGTCACTCGCTCTATCCCTCAAAATCCTTCTCCTTTACCGCTCCCAAAAAAACCTCCCCCACCTTCATCTTCGAAATCTCCACCTTCCTGGCTTCCCTCTGCCTCTGTTCCGATCACCTCCTCATCCTCGGCAACTTCAACCCTCACTTCACCCCCTCCTGCTCCATCTCCATGGACTTCTCCTCTCTCCACCTCTTCCTCCACATCCATTCCGCCACCCAAGTTCCTCATCCCTGACTGTGCAGCGCCTTGGGACGTCCTCCCAACGTGAAAGGCACTCTGTGAATGTAATTTTGTTGTTGGATTGATGATGTGATCAGGGCCCATGTCAAATGCAAGGATTGGTCACACCAGTATCTGCTTTCAGTGGAACTCCCAACTTCTTTATCACCCTCATTCTCTGGACCTGTTTGTAAAATGGGAGACAGGGCAGTAACAAATGAGGGACTTGTTTGGAAGGAATCCAGATAAAGTCTGGATCTTTGAATTGGTGAATGGAATTGCATTCTGAGTAAATAACTTCCTGTCTGAGATTGTTTCAATTAGCCCCATGTTGTAGCCAAACTTTGTGCTTATTCCTTTTAAGAGGCAAGAAAAAAGGGCATTTGGATGAAAACCAAGTGGGTGGACATGCTTTGTAGAGCTTTGGCGGTGGTCTCAGGGAAGCTGGATAATTCTGGAGAATAACAACATCTTAGAGGTGGGGTGGGGGGGTCCTCCGAGACTTTCCCCTGAGACGGTGCTCTTGAACAAAGGAAAATAATGTATTAGAACCAGAGCTTTCATTGCCTGTGAGGTTCATTGTGGAATGCTGCTTGGGAGTTAATGAGGTACATCAGTCCCAACTACATGTTGCTACAGTATTAGGTTTCCTTTATAACTTGGTTCAGTTCGTCACATGCTCGCCTCTGGGTCGGGAAGGCTGTGGGTTGAAGTGACTCATTAGCAACTGAGCTCATAATCTAAGGCGTTCCCTGTGGGGAAGGTGCTGGAGCTGGTGATTTTCAGATGCAACCTTGAACGGAAATTAGTTCTCCAGCATTCAGTATAAGATTATTGACTAGAGGATCTAAACAGGGCCTTTAGGAGGAAAATCTTCACGCAGAGGTTAGTGAGAACGTGGAACTCATTCCCTAACCAATGGTTGAAGCCGTTAGAATAAATGCATCCAAAATAAGATAGATGTATACGTGAGGTAGAAGGGAATGCTAATAATAATAATAATAATCATCCTTGCATTTGATATAGCGCTTTTCACATCTTATTAACGTCTCATCTTATCAACTGTAAAGTGAATTGACTGTATATTTGTGGGCGAAACCCGGCAACCAATTGCGCACAGCAGCGCCCCACAAACAGTCGTGGATTGAAATTACCAAATTTTTTTATTTTTTTTTGGATGGATTATTATTAGGTGTGTGAGTGGAGTAAGGAAATTTGCCCAAGGTTTTGCTCTGACCTGCCTGGATTCGAAACGCAGGTCTCACCTTGTAAGGCGAGCGCTCTAACCACTGAGTTACAGGAGCTCCACAATGTTAATAATAATAATAATCCTTGCATTTGATAAAACGCCTTATCACATGGTCTCAAAGAAGATTCATTTGGAGAATAAACACTAGCACAGACTGTTTCCATGCTGTACAGTCAATTCTATCCAGCAATTCCTCCGCTTCGCACCCTCCCTAGCCTCCTTAAAGTGCCGCCTTCAAGGCCCTCCTCTTTGCACATACCATTGGTCACTTTCCCTTTGCTCTACCATCCCCGACCCCGACCCCATCTCGGGTCCGATCACTGACTGTCCAGCGCCTTGGGAAATCCTCCTGATGTGAAAGGTGCTATACAAATGTAATTTTGTTGTTGTTGGTGTTGTTCGATTTGAACATGATTGTGAGGATCTTGAAGAAGATGCAAACCTATGTAAATTCAGATTAATATTGAAGATCCCATGACACTATTCCTCCTGATTAATTGTCATTTATCTGATTGTCACTCGTGGGGCTCTTTTATGCTGCTGAACCCCCCTATTGATTGATTCATTCATTGATTCACTGAATTCATTGATTCATTGATTTCTTTCTTATTGACATTAAAGATTGAACTGTACTATTTGAAAGAGGAGAGCATTTCTCTCGATGTCTTGGCAAAAAATCCCCACCACAAATAAAATTGTTCATTCACTTCAAGGCTGTTTTGGGGACATTGGTTTGTGCCACACTCACCTACAAAAAATGCGCAGTTACTATACTGTACTGCAAATCTTGTGAAGCGCTTTGAAACATCCCGCCCCAAAATGAAAAGTGCCATATTAAATCTGGAAATGATTACTGGCGCTGTTTGTTACTGCTATGTGTCATAACAACAACAACAACAATAAACAACAAACAACAACAACAAAATTACATTTATAGAGCGCCTTTCACGTCAGGAGGACGTCTCAAGGCGTTGAACAGTTAGGTCGTAAAGAAATCCTCACTGGTGTTAAAACACACAGAAACAATGGAATTTAAAGAGGGAAACAGCACTGCCCTGAACCCCACCCATAGATAAGGAACAAATAAGGGTTTCACTCTGATAATGTGGAAACGGTTAAACCAGAAAAAAAAGTACAGTATTTTAAGAAATACATCTTGTATTCTCCTTCCCGCCCTCAAATTACGTTACTCTTTATATTATTTTGTGAATGGAGAAATGCACCTAATTTAAGTTAAATAAATGGACAATGGGCTCTATTGGTGGTATGTCAGGTGTTGAACATTACTTACTTAAATTGAGATGGCTGGCATAACTTGGTGCGTTACTGGTAAACAAGAATTATTTGTATCCCTCAATTAAAAAAAAACGCTCCAAGCTTTTTGCTCCTGTTTATTGGAGACACAGTCTTCCCACGAAAACCACTGAAGGGCCTTAGTTTTTCATGAGTGTAGCTAAGTTCCTGATACTGCTTTTCCCCACACCAGCGAGGCTCTTTGCAACTATATAAAATACACGTTGTATTCCTACAAAAATCTCAAAAGAATTTCAGAAAAGTATCTGTGCTGGAAAAAAGTAGGATTAGTGTTTTTTTTTAAAAAAGGTATTATACAATACTGTACAGTATTTATATCCCAATGCAACATGCCTGAATTCAGTGCTGTATAATAATAATCATTGCATTTGATATAGCGCTATTCATACCTGATCAATGTCTCAAAGCGTTTCACAGAATATAAAGTGCATTGATTGTACATTTGTGAGCGAAATGCGGCAGCCAATTGTGCACAGCAGTGTCCCACAAACAGTCGTGGATTGAAATGACCTATTTTATTACTTTTATTTTTTTGGAGGGATTATTATTAGGCGTGTGTGCAGCAAGGAAACTTGCCCAAGGTTTTGCTCTGATCTGCCTGGATTTGAACACAGGTCTCACGTTTGTAAGGCAAGATGCTCCAACCACTGAGCAACAGGAGCTACAGAAATGTAATGTTTGTACACGTCCTCGCTCCCACTTCTCTCTCCACCATGTGTGCTGATGGGTCTGTCTCCCAGCATATCCAATTTACGTTTAAGAGGGAAAGAAAGCAGGACGGCTCATGGTATATCCCCCAGGGGACAGAGGAAGAAGAGGAGGTGGACGTTACAACCTTGTTAAGGATCCCCTCACACCACATTAGAATAGGGACAGTTGCCTTTCAAGTCATCCCTTATGTTGGTGCCTTCACTCCTAACTTACTTGAGCTCCTCTATTATCTACCTTGTAATAATAATAATCCATTTGATATAACGGTTTATCATGTCTCTGCGATAACTCAAAGAGCTTCACAGAAGATATTACAAAGTACAAATTGACTTTGTATGTTGTGGGTGAAACGCAACAGTGAAATCACACTCAGTTTGTTGTCCAACAAAGCGGTGAATTGAGTGACCAAGGTATTTTATGTTTACGGAATTATTGCCCCCGAAAAAGCGATCCGCCAATCGACTAGTGGGATTCCTATCTACTACTAGTTAACAGGGGTGCGAAATAAGAATTTTTTTGCCCAATGTTTCACCCTGCTGGGAATCAAATCCAGGTCTATTACATGCAAAGTAAATGCTCTAACCACTCAGCTACAGGAGTGAGTTGGACAGGAAATTGCAAGAAACTAAATATGACTTATGGCTGACCCACAAGAAGGAACTAATAAGCATTGCAACAACCCACAGCAAATTATAGCTCCTTTCACGTCGAGTGGACATCCAAGACAATTACAATTGTCATTTAGATGATAATGGTTTCATTTTATGATCATAATAATCCTTTCATTTGATATAGTGCCATCAAAAACCCATGAAAACGTCTCAAAGTGCGTCACAAAGATATGCTGCAAATTGTAATGATTGCATGTACTTTATTGGCAAACATGGCAGCCAAGTTGCACACAGCAATGTCCCACAAAATCCATGCAGTGAGTGACTCTACTTTATTTGGGGGATTGGTGTCTAGGACACGGGGAGAAACTACCTGCTCCTTTCGAGGAATGAGTGCAATGTTTAATGTTATAATAATACAGTAATAATAATCCTTGCATTTGATATAGCGCTTTTCATGTCTTCTAGACGTCTCAAAGCACTTCACAGAATATATATTTGTGGGTGAAACGTGGCAGCCAATTGCGCACAGTAGAGTCCCCGAAGTAAGTGTGTGTGTGTGTGTGTGTGTGTGCGCGTGCGTGCGTGTGTGTGGCACGTAACGAAACGTGGCCAAGGTTTCGCCCTGACCGGCCTGGATTTTAAACACAGATCTCACACTTGTAAGGTGAGTGTAGGGTCCGGCGATATATCGATATATCAGTTATATCCGATGTAATTTTCATATCGATACTCCGATATAGATATTTAATCGATATATCGATATATCGAAAAAATCGGAATGCGCTCGCGCTGAACTACAAGACCCAGAATGCTCATCTCTATACACAATGCACAGACCGAGGTGCAAAGCCGCCATATTGTATTCATAGTCCTCGAATACAATATACAGGTATGCAAGGGGTGAGGGGGGAGACGGGGGAAGAGACAGAGGGGGTGGGGGAGAGAGACGGCGGGGTTGGGGGGAGAGAGACGGCGGTGGTGGGGGGGGGGAGAGACGATGGGGGTGGGGAGAGAGATGGCGGGTGGTGGGGGGAGAGAGACGGCGGGTGGTGGGGGGAGAGAGAGAGACGGCGGGGGAGGTGGGGAGAGAGAGACGGCGGGGGGTGGAGTGGAGAGAGAGAGAGACGGCGGCGGAGTGGGGGGGAGAGAGAGAGATGGCTGGGGGTGGGGGGAGAGAGAGATGGCTGGGGGTGGGGGGAGAGAGAGACGGCGGGGGGAGGTGGGGAGAGAGACGGCGGGGTGGTGGGGGGGAGACGGAGGGGATGTGACAATATACAGATAGAGGGATGAATGGATGGGTGGATGGGTGGATGGATGGATGGATGGATGGATGGAGGGGAAGAGGGAGGGGAAGAGGGAGAGGGAGGGAGAGAGGAAGAGAGAGAGAGAGAGAGAGAGAGAGAGATGCGGGGGTGAGAGAGGAGAGAGACACAGACAGACAAACACAGAGATGGAGAGAGTGAATGTGAGAGACACAGAGAGAGATATTTACCTCCTGAGAAGATAGGCCCCGAATGTGCGCGCACCTCCGAATGCGCACGCACCCCTGAATGCGAGCACACCTCGCGATGCGCGCGCATGCGCAGTACGGAAGCCCCGAAGATATCGATATATTGGTATATCTCGATATGAGCCCATCGATATATCTAAATCAGAAAATTTCCATATCGATGGACCCTAGATGAGTGCTCTAACCACTGGCTACAGAAGCTGCACATTGACCAGGACAGGCAGATGGGACCTTAGTGTGATCATCAGAAGGATAGGACCTCTAATAGTGCAGCACGTCCAGTGCTTTGCAGTGTCAGGATGAGCTCAAAGTCAGTGTGGGGCCCTTCAGACTCGGAGGCAAGAGCGCTACCGAGTGTGAGCCAAGCTGACACCTCAATGCCTAATTTTGCATTCTTGCAAAAGTAAGGCAACATGTTGTTTGTTAATGAATTGTGCCCATGTGCTTGTTATTTCTATGTTTCAGTCTGACCTGCCGCTGGCTGCTGACAATCTTTTCCATCTGCATCTCAGCAGCAGGGCTGGCACAACCATTCACAAGCATGCCTCGTACGGAGTTACATAGAAACCTAACAGCACAGAAACAGGCCATTCAGCTCAATCGGTGGCTGACTGTGTTCATACTCCACACACGAGCCGAGCCCCCGCTCCTTCCTCTCACCTACGCCCCCTCCATTTCCCTCTCATGTACATATTGCTTTCTCTTAAATTTTCGCCCACAAATATGCAGTCAAATCACTTTACAGTACATTCTGCGAAGCGCTTTCAGAAGTCTAGAAGACGTAAAAAGCGCTATGTAAAATACAAGGATTGTTATTAGTAGTAGCAGTAATAATAATAATAATAATCCTTGCATTTGATATAGCACTTTTACCTCTTATCGACATCTCAAAAGTCCCCACAAACATTTGTGGATTGAAATTACCAATTTTCATAATTGTGTTTTTTTTGGAGGGTTTATTTTTAGGGGTGTGAGTTGAGTAACAAAACTTGCTCAAGGTTTCGCCCTGATCTGCCTGGATTCGAACACAGGTCTCACGCTTGTAAGGTGAGTGCTCTAACCTCTGAGCTACAGGAGTAGTATTATTATCAAATACATTGATGCTTTTTTCTTCACCCACAGTGTGCGTTTTTGGATTCTACATTCCCACCACCCTCTGGATGAAGAACCTCCTGCTGAACATGTTATTAGATCTTCTGCTGAAGATCTTACATTGACACCATTTCATTTTGGACCCATCAACAAGTGGAAACAGTCTATCAATGTCCAACTTGAGTGGTTTCTTGACCTGAAAGATCTCAGTAGTTTCATAGGAGCTGACAATGGCCTTGTCCCCAACAGGAAGAAAATTACTGTATTACACTGAATTTGGTGGGGGGGTGGAGGGGGGGCTAGCAATGGCAGCAGCCATGACAAGAAGGGGAGAGGGACAGAGACAATAATAATTTCACTTGATATATCGCCTTATCATGTTTTCTAGATGTCTCACAGACGCTTCACAGAACAAGCTGCGGAGTCCTGTCGCTCAGCGGTGAGAGCATTTGCCTTGCAAGCTTGAGACCTGGGTTTAAATCGTGGCAGGATATTGGGCGAAGCCTTGGGCAAGTTTCCCTGCTCCACACACCTGATAATAATCTCTCAAGATAAAAAACAGCCATAATAAATTGGCACCGCAGAGGGCAAGGTAGGTACTATACCACAGAGAGTATGGGATGTGGAGTCCTGTGGTATAGTGGCTAGCACACTTGCCTCACAAGCGAGTGGAGCTGGGCTTGATTCCCAGGCAGGGTGAAACCCTAAGCAAGTTTCCTTACACCTCTGTTGACCAGCAGTGACTAGAAATCTTAGTTCAGCGCCTCTTGCCTCTCAGACACCCAGACACACACTATAGATTCAGAGAGAGGGAGAGGGAGAGACGCACACACATACACACACTGAAAGACAGAGAAGAGACAACAACAACAACTTCGATTTATATAGCGCCCTCCACGCCGAACAGCGTCTCAGAGCGCGTTAAAGACACACAAACACATTCACACAGACGCTCCTAAAAATACACACACGCATAGACATGAGCCAGACACACTCACACAAAAGTCACTCACAAACACACACAACAAAATTACATTTGTATAGCACCTTTCACGTCAGGAGGGTATTCCAAGGTGCTGGCCAGATACTGCTTCAGACCCGAGCTGAGCTGAGGACAGAGGTGGGAGGAAGGAGTTGCCGATGGGTCCATCGAAGAGGAGAGTCTTGAGGTGAAACTTGAAGGAGGCCAGGGAGGGGGTGAGGCGGAGGGACTGAGGGATGGAGTTCCAGACACACACACACACAGATAAAGAGGAGAGAGACTGCAAATGTGACTGCACTTTTCTATATAAAATGAAGAACCATCATCAAAAACAAAATACCCAAACAAGCAATTATTTGATTAGTTAAAAAAAAGGAGAAACAGAAGTTAATGCAGCATTGGAAAATATTATGCTTGATTGTTTTAAAATATTTATTAACCCGCCCGGTGTTCCAGAACCGCTCCACAATAACACAAACTGCTTTATTGCCTGGAAAGTTAATATCTCACTGAACCGCTCACCAGTGCTGTACCTCAAAACAGAAAAATAATCGCTTGCGTTCTGCGAACCGTGAAATGAAAAGAAACATTCACTGGGGTTGCAATGGCACCATTTGTGCCATAAAAACTGGGTGGTGGGAGTGGGGGGGAGGAAAAACAGTACTTGTTCACTGATTAACAGACTTTAAACAGTTCTCTTCAGACTTGCCAATTCTTGTTCCCATGTGGACAGTCCTGGGGAGACATTCCACCTGGGTCTAAACTTACTCTGATTTTTGTAACATTCAACGGTTCCAAGATTTGGCAAATCCTTTAACATGGGCCTGAATTTTCAAGCTGTGGAATTTTTTTCTGCACAAATCCTTTTTCAGAGTCGCACACAAAAAATTTGGCAATTTAATAATAATCCTTGCATTTGATAAGACAGGCGCCTGATCAGATCGTTGAAATGTCTCGAAGCGCTTCACAGAATATACTGTAAAGTGGAGTGACTGTATATTTTGCGGGCGAACTACGCAGCCAATTGCGCACAGCAGTGTCCCCACAAACAGTCGTGGATTATGTGACGTTTTTTGTGGCAGGGGTGGGGTGGGGGGGATTATTATCCCTGGAAAGTGATCTGCCAATCGACTAACAAACGGGTTGTTTACTGCTGGGTGAACAGAGGCATGCGGAGTAAGCAAACCCGCCTAAGGTTTCATCCAGCCTGGAAATCAAACCTGGGTCATCTCGCTTGTGAGGCAAGCAAGAAATTTCTAGGCTCTCTGTAAATTCCCGTTAATAGAATTTATTGATTTATTTACATAAATTCCAAGTGTTGCCAGAGAAGATTTGAGAACAGGAAGAGGAGAGGTACTGCAAGACTTCATGGGGAGGGTATAAGTAGGTTAATCTTCTACAATTTGGGCCCAATTTTCAATTTCCTCTCCCCTATTAAAAGTGGAACAATCACCTCCCTGCTGGTTGTTTTTCTGAGTAAATTGCCAGGATTTGTTTTGTTTTCTATTCCAGGAAAAGGGAGACTAGCCATGTTTTTCGGCTTTGAAACAAGAAGAACAACATCAACAAGCTGCAGTTAAAATAGCTCTTCCCGTGGGGTATTCTACCAGCATGGGGTAAGAACGGGGGAGTTGGATTAACTAGTAGCTATTTAAAAGAGTTGGCACAGGTATGATGGGTCGAATGGCCTCCTGCTTTGCTGTAAGGTGCTATGATCTTACAATAAAATAATAATAATAATTCTTGCGTTTGATATAGTGCTTTTCATGTTTTCTAGAGATCTCAAAGTGCTTCACAGAATATACTCTAAAGTGAATTGACTATATTTGTGGGTGAAACACGGCGGAAGTGTCCCACAAACAGTCGTGGCTTAAAATAACCAAAAACATTTTGAGGGATTATTATTAGGCGTGTGGAGTAAGGAAACTTGTCCAAGGTTTCGCCTTGACCTGGATTTGAACACAGGTTTCACGCTTGTAAAGCGAGTGCTCCAACCACTGAGCTACAGGACTCCACTAGTATATCATCTTAATATATATGACTAGGAGAAACTGGAGAGCAAAATAGGTCATTATGATTTTCATAGTATTCTCACCCCTATGGGAATTGACATAGGGCAGTTTTATCACACAGAACACAATGAAAAGTTACAAAACACAAAATACTACAGATGCTGGGAATCTGAAACAAAAACAAAAGTTGCTGGGGAAACTCAGCAGGTCAAGCAGCATCCATGGAGAAAGGAAAAAGAGTCAACGTTTCGGGTCTACAACCCTTCGTCAGAACCATAAAAAGTTAGCTGTGTTATTTAGTTCCTGCAGTTTTTCGTTTACATTTTGCCCTACTGGACCCAGATCTGAAAATTCATTAAAATATGCTATTTTTGTTTTTTACACACATGACATTTCACTTGAAAATGTACAACAATGGTTAGAAACTACAGGATAAACAGAATTATAAATGAAATGACCATTGCTAGCAGTGTTAGCTCCTGTAGCTCAGTGGTTAGAGCACTCGCCTTACAAGTGTTCGAATTTGTGTTCGAATCCAGGCAGATCAGGGTGAAACCTTGGGCAAGTTTACCTCGCCACACGCTAATCATAATCCATCAAAAAAAAACACAATAATAAAAATTGGTCATTTTAATCCACGACTGTTTGTGGGACATTGCTGTGCGCAATTGGCTGCCGCGTTTCGCCCACATATATACAGTCAATTCACTTTACAGCATATTCTGTGAAGCACTTTGAGATAAGATGTGAAAAGCACTATATCAAATGCAAGGATTATTATTATTACAAGAATATTCCAGCTTTGTAAATTTTTAAAGCCTCCAAATTCCACAATTTAAGGCTAACATTTAGTATCTTTTATCTTAAAATTTAAAGTTGTGGAAAATTACCAATAGAAATTGATTGAATTCAGGCAGTTTCCTCATTTGGAAGACTGACTCAGTTGGTAAAACATTCATTAGGGTCAGATGGCTATGCCTTTAAGCTCTACTTCGGGACTGGGAACCCAAGTTGCCACTCCATAGTAGTCAGCGTACAATCAAAGAGAAAGGTCTTGAGACGGGCCTTGAAGGAGGCAAGGGTAGGGAGAAGGATACAGGGACTCGGGGATGGAGTTCCAGAGTGTGAACACAGAAAGGCTGAAGGCCCAAACCCCAATGGTGGACAGGGCAGGGCAGTGGACGAAAAGCAGGCCGGTGTCTGGTGAGCGAAGGGTGTGAGTGAGTTGGGAAGGCAACACTCTAAGGGAGGGATTCAATAATGAGGGTGAGGATCTTGAATTAAATCATCCGGAGCGAGTGGATGAGAGTGTGATAGGTTTGTGGAGGATGGTGTGGGACATAGCCAGTTTTATAATAATAATAATCTTTGCATTTGATATAGCGCTTTTCACGTTTTATCGATTATTCAAAGCGCTTCACAGAACATTCTGTAAAGTGAATTGACTTGGTATTTGTGAGCGAAACACGGCAGTCAAGTGCGCACAGCAGTATCCCACAAACAGCCATGGATTGAAATGACCAATTTTTAATATTGTGGTGATTTTTTTTGAAGGATTATTATTAGGTGTGTGGAGCAAGGAAACTTGCCCAAGGTTTCACCCTGATCTGCCTGGATTTGAACACAGGTCTCACACTTGTAAAGCGAGTGCTCTAACCACCGAGCTACAGGAGCTCCTTTATTCCTTTATTCCAGCCAACTCAGCACACTATGGGAATGAAACCTGCAATACTGTATTCCATTCTCTTTGCCTCAGCAACACACTGAGTAAATAATGCTAAAAATAATAATCTTTGCATTTGATATTTCTTATCACATCATCAGAACGTCTCAACGCTGTGTAAAGCATTACACAAGATTCACTGACTAGGTACAGTACAAGGCACTGAAATACTGTAGCTTAATAACAACAATATTCCTTTTGCATTTGATATGGTGCTTGATTGAGTTTTTGAGACGTCTCAAAGCGTTTCACAGAACTTACTGTAAAGTGAATTGGCTATGTGTTTTGTGGACGAAACCCTGTAGCCTATTTGGTACAGCAGGGTCCTGCAAAGAGTCATGGATCGAGTGGCCAATTTTAATAATAATAATAATATTAAGTATTAATAAAATTTACTTGTGTGACAGAAATGGCATGACAATTTGAGTTGGATTATGTAAATGATCCTGAACGAGAGAGGCTGAGGCAAGACCTTTTCTGCTGTATTTCCTCATTTCCCGGGGAAATTTCATACTGTTGGGATCTCTGCCAAAACCACTTCGCCTTCAGCCACCTCACCCAACTTCAAAACCTCCTGAAAAAAATATTCCTCAACCAGGCCTCCTGTCAACATTCTCAAATTCTCCCGTTTGCTCCCGCTCTCCTCTCTGCTCGAGGATCTTATCGACACTGTAAAGCGCGCCAGGACGGTTATCAAATGTGAAAACTGCTGCATTACGGAGCTCAGTGGGAAAGTTGGATAACAAGTCCTGAGTCCTGTAGCTCATTGATTAGAGCACTCGCCTCACAAGCGAGAGGACCTGGGTTTGATTCCACACTCCTTCAGTAAAATTATTTTGAATACGGTTTGTGGTTGTTGGATCGTGGAGTCCTGTAGCTCAGTGGTTAGAGTACTCGCCTTACAAGCGTGAGACTTGTGTTTGAATCCAGGCAGGTCAGGGCGAAACCTTGGGCAAGTTTCTTTACTCCACACACATAATAATAATAATCCCTCAAAAAAAAACATAATAATTAAAATTGGTCATTTCAATCCACGACTGTTTGTGGGACACTACTGTGCACAATTGGCTGCTGTGTTTCGTACACAAATATACAGTCAATTTGCTTTACAGTATATGTATATAAAGAATTAGATCTTTATTTAAGGAGAACAGGTCTGGTAGGTTATGGGGAGAGAGCTGGGCAGTGGGATTGAGTTGCTCTTTTCAAAGAGCCGGCACAGACTAGATGGGCCGAAGGGCCTCCCTTTGTGCCATAAAATTATATGATTCTATGATATTCTGTGAAGCGCTGTGAGATAAGATGTGAAAAGCGTTACATCAAACGCAAGCATTATTATTATTATCTCTTGGAACCTTCGGGATTTATTTTTCTGCTCCTGGAAGCTTTGCTCAAACTCGCCAACAGATGGCAATCAGAGTCTGGGGAGTCACATTCCACGTTGCACTTGCCAAAATCGCCCTTCCTCACCATTAAAGTTCCACTAACATTTTTCCTGTCAACTTTAGTCATCTGCCTCCGCCCCCTCCCCCCATCAATACCCCCCCCCCCCCCCCGGACTATCACTTTGCGTCACCAGTTGGGTTTAACAAGGTTAAGAAGAATCTCCCAACAAATGTTTTATTGAAAACAGCAGATGGTTTGTCGGTGAGAGAGTCTGGGCTGTTGCACATGTGCAAATACTGGCCCCCAGTTTAAGGCAGGATCAAGTAACAGTCTGTAAACCTCCCCTTGTCTGTCCTCCTGTCTGTTAGTCCGTGCACTCCGTGTGCTACCCTTTAATTTTCCATAAACATCTGAGGAACAAGATGTATCTTGCAAAAGACCAGACGGACTTTCAGAACAGGCTTCGAAAGCCCAGAGATCATAAGAATTTCAGTTGAAGAGGAAATCCCTTTCACCCATTTCGTCTCCTCCCTCCCAAATACCCACCTTCCGTCCTCCCAGCACAATATTGAGCTGTTCCTTAAATGAGTCCAGGGATCTGAGCCCAAGCAACCCTTCCTGTTCTTGCTCAATCCACTCCAGATGGTGAATAATCTCCCTGAGCACAGCTAACAGCTGAGGGGGGAGTGGTAATGATAATAATAATAATCATTGCATTGATATAGTGCCTTATCACAGTTGAGATGTCTCAAAGGGCTTCACTGACAATAATAGTAATACAGTACTTGCATTTGATATAGCGCTTTTTACATCTTATCGTTGTCTCAAAGCACTTCACTTAAGTTAATATACTGTAAAGTGAATTGACTGTATATTTGTGGGCAAAATGCGGCAGCCAATTGTTCACAGCAGTGTCCCACAAACAGTGGATTGAAAATGACCAATTTTTATTATTGTGTTTTTTTATGGAGGGATTATTATTAGGTGTGTGTGTGGAGTAAGGAAACTTGCCCAAGGTTTCGCCCTGACCTGCCTGGATTCGAACACAGGTCTCACGCTTGTAAGGCAAGTGCTCTAACCACTGAGCCACAGTTCTCCACATATTCCGGAAATATAGGATCACAGAAGGAGGCCATTCGACTTATCGGACTTGTGCATGCTCTTCGGAAATGCTATCCAACTACCTCACTCGTTCCCCATTGCCATGCTAATTATAATGATAATAATCCTTGCGTTTGATATAGTGCCTTATCACACCTTCTAGACATCTTCAAAGTGCTTCACTGAATATACTGTAAAATGAATTAACTGTTTATTTTGTGGACACAACACGGCAGCCAATTGCGAGTGGTGGTGTCCCCACAAACAGTCGCAGAGTGAGTGACCAATTTTGTTTTGAGAGGAATTATTGGTTTCCTTTTCAAGTATATATCCATTTCTCTTTTGGAAGTTATTACAGAATCTGCTTCCACAACTCTTGCAGGCAGTGGATTGCAGATCAAAACAACTCACTACGTCATAAAAATTTCCCGTCTGTTGCGTTGGCCAATTACTGAATCTTGAACCTGTGACCCTTGATTTCATTGACAATGTGCGAGACTCCACCTAGTGGACATTAAGGGTTGGAGACCCACCTCTGGATGGGCCCCATCACAGCTGATAATAATAATAATAATAATTATCCTTCCATTTGATATAGCGCTTTTTCACATCTTCTAGATGTCCCAAAGTGCTTCACAGAATACATTGTAAAGTGAATTACTGTATATTTGTGGGTGAAACGTGGCAGCCAATTGCACACAGCAGCGTCCCCACAAACAGTCGTGGATTGAGGTGACCAATTTATTTTTTTTAAAATTTGATGGAAGGGTTATTATTAGGTGTGTGTGTGGAGTAAGGAAACTTGCCCAAGGTTTCGCCCTGACCTGCCTGGATTCAAACACAGGTCTCACGCTTGTAAGGCGAGTGCTCTAACCACTGAGCTACAGGAGCCCCACACTGATAGACAACAACAGCAACCACAGCATTAAAATTACACTTGTCTAGCGCCTTTCATATCGGGAGGACGTCCCAAATCATACATGTCAAAGTCTCTGATTTTGTTCCATTCCGCAGACGAGCATTAAACACGTAAGACAAGAGGAAGGATCTGGAGAACTGCATAAATATTTAGGAAATTGGATGCTAAAAAGTATGCTCTCTCTTGCATGAAAGAATCGAGGATTGAAGCTTGCCTTCTGATACAAATCCCTTTTCAAGATGATATTTCCATCTTTGAAGTTTGACATAGTCTATATTGCCATTTAGCCACAAAAGAAATGAAATCAGGTTAACTCAATGGATTATTCGGATCTTACTGACTGAGTGTTGCGCACGCGGAGAGGATGACTGAAATGGGATGCACATTCTGTCCCTTTGAGAGAACGAACGGCATCCTTCACTAATTCCGGAAAGTATTTATACTTGCATAAGAACATAGGAATTGCTCGACCAAACCAGGTATGACTGAAACCAGGAATGAATGAAGAGAGGTCAACTGGTCAACCACTTTCCACTGGTTACACTGACTGAGGTAGAGAGAGCAATGATTAGGTTAAAAGCACAACTTGAAATGTTTCACATTTGTGTCGACATACTTTTTGTTCCTGTTTTTAACACTGCCTTCATAGTAGTGTCCGGCGATATATCGATATATCGGTTATATCGGTATAATTTTTCATATCGATATGCCGATATTGGAAATTCAAATATATCGGTATATCGCAAAATATTGGTATATCGTGTCTGGCGATATATCGATATATCGGTTATATTGGTATAATATAAAACTTTTTCAACTTACCTTGTCGCCGGCATTGCAATCCTCCTGGGCCTAGAGCACGCACACCGGAACGCGCGCGCACATCAGAACGCACGCGCACACCAGAATGCGTGCACACCTCCGAATGCGCGCGCATACACAGGATAAAGAAACCCATCGATATATCAGTATATATTGATATGAGCCCACCGATATATCGATATTGGAAAATTTCCATATCGACGGACCCTACTTCATAGGCTGCCTTGTGGCCTTAAGGACAAACCCTGAGGTGGTTCCACTCAAGGACAAGCCATTAGCTGATAAATAAAGGAATGCAACTGTCAATCATCTCACTCTCTGCTCTGTGTTATTGCGAATGAAAGAGGAGGTGTGCAGTAATAATAATAATAATAATAATAATCGTTGCATTTCATATAATAATAATCTTTGCATTTAAGATAGTGCTTTTCACATCTTATCGAAGTCTCAAAACTCTTCACAGAATATACTGTAAAGTGAATTGACTGTATATTTGTGGGCGAAACGTGGCAGCCAATTGTGCACAGCAGTGTTCCACACAGCCGTGGATTGAAATGACCAATTTTATTATTGTCACACTTGTAAGGCGAGTGCTCTAACCACTGAGCTACAGGAGCTCCACAGGATATGGTGGCTAACCACCTCCTCAAAACGTCTCAAAGTGCTTCACAGAATATACCGTCAAGTGAATTGACTGAATAATTTGTGGGCCAAACACGGCAGCCAATCACGTACCTCAGTGTCCCACAAACAGTCATGGAGTGAGTCACCAAATTATTATTAGTTAATGCTACAGAGAATGCTACAATGCAGGTCCACCCCCCCATGAATTGTTGGCACACTAAAGCTGGGTTTGCGCTAAATTGTAAAGTACAGCAGGTCACGGTCAACTTTGTAATGCAATGTTGCCTTCAGTTGACAGAAATATGTAATAAACAATGTGTTTATTTCTGTTACACACATAAATAATTCACAACAGTATTTCCATTTGGCCGTTTCTCCCACAAATGTACAGTCAATTCACTTTACAGTACATTCTGTGAAGCGCTTTGAGATGTTGATAAGATGTGAAAAGCGCTATATCAAATGCAAGGATTATTATTATCATTATTATATTATTACCAAATGCAAAGATTATTTTTATCATAGTGTTTCCATTCGGCCGTTGGGCAGTTTATGTACTAAAGCACACGGCAACAACAAAATCACACTTGCATTTCACCTTTCACGTCAGGAGGACGTCCCAAAGTGCTGAACAATAACAACAGCAACTTGCATTTATACAGCCCCCTTCACACCAGGCGGCGTCCCAGAACGCTTCAACAGGTGAGATCCAAAGATGGAAGAGCCACAGAGAAAACCGCAGGGTATAGGGAGGTTTACCTACAACCGCTTCCTCAATATAGCCATTCTCTTTCCCTTTACCACATTTTGCGAATTACTCATTGCGAGCTGCTCGTTGAGAAACGCGGTCGGAACTAACAGACATTTCATAGCTGTGGCTTTCCTTCAGTGGCTCCATCTTGTTGGATGTTAAACTTCAACTGGATAAGGCTGAGTTAAGTATTGCGGATTTTTCACGCTGTTTGATGTGTGCGTGTGTGTTTTCAACTGAGCCCAAAGATAGATATTTTTTTTAACAGCCAAACAAAATTGCAGCCTAAATACAGGTACACCACTATTAGTCCAGTAGGTGGCGCTAGATGCTCAGAATTTGGTGCCTTGTACTGTATAGTACATTCTGACCATGTGGAAATCAGAAGTCTAAACGAACCATTCAGTCTAAGCCTATGAGACCATTTTTAGTTCTAACTTTTCACGTTGGTTTACAACCAGCATCTGGTTCAGAAGTGTTAAATTGGCGTTCCTCGCCCGGCTCCATTATTGGCTCCCCATCCCCCACAAGTTGGAATTGAAGATCTGCATTCTCACTTTCATAGGCATTCACGTCTTTGCCCCCTCCTATCTCTCTGACTTGCTGACTCCCTACCAACCTCCCTGTCCCCTTTGTTCAGTGGGCTCCTGTCTGCTTCATGTCCCCCGCCCTACCATTGGTGGCTGGGCTTTCAGCCTCTCTGCCCCCAAACTCTGGATCTCCATCCTGCAATCCCTTCGCCTCGCTTCCTCCCTTGCCTCCTTCAAAGCCAGTCTCAAGACCCTCCTTTTCGATCTTGCCTTCTGCCATCCTCCCAACTCTCTCCCTCCCCTCCCATCTCTCTCCCTCCCTTACCCCCTACCCTGCCACTCCCCCCTTGCTTGGGTCTCGACCTGACTAATCAGTCACTTGGGATGACCTCCTAATGTGAAAGGCGCTCTATAAATGTAATTTTGTTGTTGTTGTTCCTGTGACCTGAAAAAAAACCCTCTTCTACTTGTAAAAGAAAGGCTTTTCTTCAGTGAAAATATGTCATCCTTACACCAATATAATAATAATTTAATAATAATTCAATAATAATATTCCACACTTTTTAATCCAACAACTTTCACACTGGGAGGATATCTAAAATTGCTAAAGAGGATTTTACTGTAATAATAAGAATAATACTTGCGTATCATAGAAACTCTTCTCTTTTCGAATAGTGCCATGAGCTCCTATAGCTCAGTGGTTACAGCACTTGCCTTGCAAGTGTGAGACCTGTGTTCGAATCCAGACAGATCAGGGCGAAACCTTGGGGAACTTTCCTTACTCCACACACATGCCTAATAATAATCCCTTATTATTATTGGTCATTTCAATCCACGACTGTTTGTGGGGAAGCTGCTGTGTGCAATTGGCTGCTGCGTTTCGCCCATAAATATACAGTCAATTCACTTTACAGTGTATTCTGTGAAGCGCTTTGAGACGTCTAAAGACATGAAAAGTGCTATAGCAAATGCAAGGATTCTTATTATATTACTATTATCCATACAGATTGGATGGGCTCCAGTTAAACATAATGGAGCTGAGGTTGCTGGCTGGCAAGCTGGATGGTTCAGTGAGGGAATGTTGAAACTAGGCACAGGACTGGTTGTGGTAGTGCTTATGCGGTAAATGGGAAAGGCAAAAAGCAATGGAGTTGCAGTTGCAATGGTAAATTCAGAACAAATCTACGCAAACAATATTTCAATGAGCAAATGGTGAACCTGTGGAACAGGCTCCCTTGGGAGACAGTTGAAGCAGGACGTGTTGATTCTTTCAAACACAAATGAGATAGTTTTCTTTTAGGAAATAACAATATGAGATATTGTCCACAGGCAGTTTGGCTCATGTGTGTGTGTGTGTGACTGCCAGGAAAGTGGAAGGCTAACTAGATGGACCTTGATTTTTTTTTTGTCTAGCATTTCCTATGCTAGCTCCTTGGGACGTACTCCCGACGTGAAAGGCGCACTATCAATGTAATTTTGCTGTTATGTTCTTATATAGTGACTGTGTAGTTTAATGGGTGAAACGCATCAAATGGTTTTCTGCGCTATGGATTTCTACGGATCTATGATTCTATGGATCTACGTTTTATTACTACCTACATTTCCAGTAAAATTGCCAACCCAATGAATGATGATCCAATTGTTATTTACTTTCAAAGTAAAATTAACAGTTGCAGCCAGCCTTCAGGATGAAGATTGATTTCAGGATGGGCTTTCACAGTGTAAATGTGGGTTTTGTTTTCAATGGCAGCAGATGAAAGGCTAAGCAAGTGGCTTGAAATCAAAGAATACAAAAATACCCTCTAATAAATATAACAGGGAGGCAGGCTTTTTATTTAAAACTCAGAAATATTACTTCGTTCATAGCACTTTCCCACCCAGACAATAAACTGCGAACTACAACAACAACAACAAATTACATTTATAGAGCGCCTTTCACGTCGGGAGGACGTCCCAAGGCGCTGCACAGGAGGCGTGTGACCCGAGCTGAGAGGGGAGTGTTTGGGAAGGGGTGAAACACGAAGGGGAGGTCGAAGAGTTCGGGGTGGAACAAAAGGCACGATCGAAGAGGAAAGTCTTCAATCCGGCCTTGAAAGAGGAAAGGGAAGAAACGAAACGGAGGGATTGAGGGATGGCATTCCATAGGGTGGGAGCAGAGAAACTGAAGGCCCGGCCTCCGATGGTGGGGCGGTTCGGGCGGGGGGCTTGGAGCAGGCCAAGTCCTGTTGAACGGAGGGTCCGGGTGGGCTTGTAGGGGGAAAGTAAATCGGTTAAATAGGGCGGGGCAAGGCCGTGTAAGGCCTTGTAGGTGAGGACGAGGATCTTGAACTCGATCCTCTGGAGGATGGGGAGCCAGTGGAGACGGGCGAGGGTGGGGGTTATGTGGTCGCGGAAGCGGGTGCGGGATAGTACACGGGCTGCAGAGTTTTGGATGACCTGCAGCCTGTGAATGGAGGAACTGGGGAGGCCGAAGAGGAGAGAGTTTCCGTAGTCCAGCCGTGAGGTGATGTATGCATGCACGAGTGTTTCGGCAGCGTGGGGGGTAAGATAGTTGCGGAGCCTGGCAATAATGCGCAGGTGGAAATAAGCGGTGCCGGTCAAGGCGCGGATGTGGGGGAGGAAGGAAAGTTTTTGATCGAACATGATGCCGAGGTTCCTGATTGGCTTTGTGAGGTGGAGAGTGCAGCCTTGGATGTTGAGGCTGGCAGCGCCCGATGTGCGGAGGCGCTGGCTTGAGCCAATCAGGAGGGCCTCGGTCTTATTCACGTTCAATTGCAAAAAGTTGTCCCTCGTCCAGGACTCGATGTCGGACAGACATGCTGTCAGAACATCGATGGTCTGGGGGTTGAGGGATGAGGCAGAAAGGTACAACTGGGTGTCGTCCGCATACATGTGGAAATTTACCCCATGTTTGCGGATGGCGTCGCCCAGGGGGAGCGTGCAAAGGGTGAAAAGGAGCGGGCCTAAAACAGAGCCCTGAGGAACGCCGTGGGAAACTGTGCGGGGGTTTGAAGAAAAACCGTTGGAAGAAACAAAATGTAAACGGTGGGTCAAATAAGAATGGAACCATTCAAGGACTGTGCCTTGAAGGTTGAGGTGGGAGGAAAGACGTTGAAGGAGGATGGTGTGATCGACTGTGTCGAACGCAGCAGACAGGTCAAGGAGGACGAGAAGGCAGAGGGAGCTCTGGTCACAGGCGGTTAGGATGTCATTTGTAACCTTAACCAGGGCAGTTTCTGTGCTGTGAATTGGGCGGAAACCTGATTGGAGCGGTTCAAAAAGTGAGTGAGTTGAAAGGAAAGAGCGGAACTCTCTCTCTCTCAGTCCATAAGTTAATAAGAACCCCACAGTTTATAACACACTATTGGAATCATAGACATTTATGATAAAAATAATAATACTTATTCATAGCACAGAAGAAGCACATTTGTCCCATTGTGGTCTGTGCTGGCTCTTTAAAGAACAATTATTTCAGTTCTATTTGCCTGTCCTTTCTCTATACCTCATACTTGTGATTTTAATCTCATTTTTGTTTTCGTGCGTAAAGTAAACCTTCAACAACAACAGCAACTTTGATTTATATAGTGCCCTCTACGCCGGATGGCATCTCATAGCGCTTCACTGCATTTTGTAGTACTTTGGGAATCATTTTGATATGTCTCGCTAATGCAACAAGACATTTTATCAAGTGCAAAGATTATTATTCTTATTATTGTTTTATTCCTGCTGGGTTGATCATGCTTTGTTGGCTATCCACAGGGCATTGCAATAGGCTGCTGTGTTCGTCTAGAAAATACACAGTGGCCACACTTTATAGTCAATCCTGTGACATGCTTTGAGATGTGCTTTCGATGAGAAGTTAAACCAAAACTGTTTCTGCTTGTCCAACTGGATGTTAAAGATATCAGCTGCTCGTGGGACAATGCTAGCTGTGGGCAAATTAGCTGCGCCATTTACCTGCAAAAATATAGCTACTGAAATTTACAGTGATTCTTGAGAAGTTTTTTGAGATGTCTTCGATGTGAAAGGTGTGTTTTCGGCTGAATATCCGGCACGCGCTTTAACCGACATTGGCCAGGGTCCCGAGGATGCTGGATAAACGGGCTTTTACTATATTTTGTGGTCGGAACGCAGCAGCCAATTGTGCACAGCAGTGTCCCTCCCAACATACCCCAGGTCTGATAAAGGGTCGTGGACCCGAAACATTGACTCACTTTCCTTTCTCCATAGATGCTGCCTGACCTGCTGAGTGTGCCCAGCCATTTCTGTTTCCATTTTTCAGCATCTGCAGTGTTTTGCGTTTATATTTCACTTTACAGTACATTCTGTGAAGTGCTTTGAGACGTCTATGAATATAATTAATCAATTGTCTCCCAACCGGTATCTTAAATTTCAAGTGTTGCCAGGGTTTCATTTTTTTTAAAAAAAGAGAGGTGCCATAAAATGTCATAAGTGAAAAAATCTTCTGCAATTTGGGCCTAATTTTAAATTTCCTCTCCTTCATTAAAAGGGGAACATTCACCTCTCTACTGGTTGTTTCTCTGAGCAAATTGCCGTAAATATTTTTGTTTGATATTCCCCAAAATTTCTGCTGCTGTGCACAATTGGCTGCCGCGTTTCACCCACAAATATACAGTCAATTCACTTTACAATATATTCTGTGAAGTGCTTTGAGACGTCTAGAAGATGAGAAAAGCACTATATCAAATGCAAGGATTATTATTATATACACAAAGTAAGTATTGTTCTGGGTTTATTATAATAGTAACATAGGAGAGAAACCGTTGGTGATTTGAGCAATGTGTAGTATAACTCAGTGTGCAGAGAGAAAAACCTTTTTGAAATTGCACTTAGTTAAGAGGATCCATTATTGCAATAACAATCAATTTTTTGAAATTAATGAGATTAGAAATGCAAATTCGACTGAGTTATTTTGCCTCTCTGAAGATAAAACACTGGTTAGGCCTCAGCTGGAGCACTGCGTCCAGTTCTGGAAGGACATTAAGGCACTTGAAAGGATGCAGAGGAGATTCACGAGAATGATACCAGGAATGGGGAACATTAGCTATGAGGACAGACTGGAGAAGTTAGGACTTTTCCCATTAGAGCAGAGAAGGTTACACGGGGACCTGATAGAGGTCTTCAAAATCATGAAAGGTTTCGACAGGCTAGATAGGGAAAAGCTGTTTCCGCTGGTAGGTGTGTCTGTGACCCGTGGTCACAGTCTTAAGATATCTACCAAAAGAAGCAGAGGGGAGGTTAGAAGAAATTTTTTTACTCAGCAAGTTGTTAAAATTTGGAATGATCTGCCTGAAAGGGTAGTGAGGTCCGATTCGATAGCAGCTTTTAAGAGAGAACTAGATAGGTATCTGGGGAAGACGGGTTTGCAGGGTTATGGGGAGAAAGCTGGTGATTGGGGTGAATGAAAGTGACGTGTTCGGTCAAAGTTTCGCCACAGACTCGATGGGCCGAATGGCCTCCTTCTGTGCCGTAACATTCTATGATTCTATGATAAGACATTATCTAGACAATAATTGTGTAAATCTTGCTTGAAGTTTTTACATTATGTGATGTTGCCTTTATTCCTAGAAATCATTAATTCAGGTAGAATTACATACATCTGACCCTAATCTGTGGGATAATTGCACAAAGGGGCCAAAGTCCAATTTCATTAACTGTCCAAGAAGATTAGTCAGAGGTTAGAGTTGCATCACCTCAGAATATAGGAACCCACCAAAATCTGGTCAATGCATTTGAACATGGAGGGTCCATATCAAGGAATTCTTCAAGAAAGGAACATGACATTACACCTGCTGGACCTGGAAGGGCAAACCAGTCACTGGGGCCAGAGAATTCTCAGCTCCTATTAACCATGCAAGCCAAAATCTGCCCCCGATGTAATGTAATGGTTGTTGATGATCCAGGCTGACTATGGTATCATCGGTAGTGCCCTGAAATACTGCAGACCCACCTAGCTAGCTACTGGACCCACAAGATCATCACAGAGTTGTGCAAATAATAATCCTTGCATTTGATATCGCACCTTTAATGTTAGGAAGACATCTTAAATTGCTGCACAGGATTTACTGTAAAATGTAAAGACTGGTTTATAACAAAGTGTTATAATAATAATAATCCTTGTATTTGATATAGCACTTTTCTCATCTTCTGGACGTCTCAAAGCGCTTCACAGAATATACTGTAAAGTGAATTGACTGTATATTTGTGGGTGAAACGTGGCAGCCAATTGCGCACAGCAGCGTCTCACAAGCAGTTGTGGATTGAAAGGACCAATTTTATTATTGTGTTTATTTTGGATGCATTATTATTAGGCGTGTGGAGTAAGGAAACTTGCCCAAGGTTTGGCCCTGACCTGCTTGGATTCGAACACAAGTCTCACGCTTGTAAGGCGAGTGCTTTAACCACTGAGCTACAGGAGCTCCACTTTACAACAAAGCCTGTGAAGTGCATTGAGACATTTTGGTGACTTGATGTTACACCAAATGCAAGGTTCATTCACTATTGCAAGAACTTTTGGCAAACTCCCATTTTATGATATTGGAAATCTACTGCCGCACGATCTCACTTGTGGCATTTCTTAACAACTCTCCTTAATAAGCAATCCACGCCCGCGCAAATGGGAACGCCTTCAGATAAGACAGAAGGCTGTGAACCCATCTCATGGAAACTTCACTCCAGCCCTGTCTACTCCTGGACAGATCTCACCTGACTCAAGAGAAGTTCATCCTTATTGATGAACAGAATTTTCTTCAACACCAATTGAAGTGGAGCTCCTGAAGCAAGTTTAGGAAAGTTTCCTTACTCCACACACATGCCTAATAACAATCCCTCCAATAGAAAAGCACAATAATAAAAATTGGTCATTTCAATCCACGACTGTTTGTGGGACACTGCTGTGCGCAATTGGCTGCCATATTTCGCCCACAAATATACAGTTAATTTACTTTATAGTATATTCTGTGACGCTTTGAGAGGTCGATTAGATGTGAAAAACGCTATATCATATGCAAGGATTATTATTACATTACTGTATATATTATAAGTCTGTCTCCACTATCAACATTTCCTTTTGCAGTCAATAACTAAAAGTATTTGTGGGAGCTTCAGTGCACTTTGGCAGATAATTAATTTGTATCGGGATCATAGCTTGAGTGAAGGGCACTGTATAAATGCAAGTTGTTGTTGTTGTTGTTGTTATTGGGAAGTGAAGATTGTAGAGTGAGTTTCCTGACATCCAAACTAATCTTGCATTCATTTCTTTGCACCAAACACTGTCCTCCCGATGCACTGGCAGTTACATCCTGTAATGTGATGCGACGTTCCAAGAGAGAATCATAGAATTTCACAGCACAAAAGGAGGCCAATCGGCCCATCTAGTCTGTGCCGGCTCTTTGAAAAGAGCAGCTCAATCCCAGCTCTCTCCCCATAACCTAACAGATCTGTTCTCCCTAAATAAAGATCTAATTCTCTTTTAAAAGCTGTTATCGAATCAGCCTCCACCACCTTTTCAGGCAAAGCATTCCAGATTCGAACAATGCAATGAGTGAAAAAATTTATCCTCAGCTCCCCTCTGCTTCGTTTTGAAACTGTTTTTAATCTGTGACCATGAGTCACAGATTCGCCCACCAGTGGAAACAGTTTTTCTTTATTCACCCTGTCGAATCCACTCATGATTTTATAAACCACTATTAGGTCTCCTCTCAACCTTCTCTGTTCTAGAGAGAATAAAGCTAGCCTATCTAGCCTTTCCTCATAACTGAAGTCCCTCTATCCTGGTACCATTCTCATAATCCTTATTTGCACACTTTCTAATGCCTTAACATCCTTTCTATAGTGTAGTGACTAGAATTGAACACAGTACTCCAGCTGAGGCCTAACCAAAGTTTTATTGAAGTTAGTCAGCACTTCCTGACTTTTGTACTTTATACCCCTATTTATAAAGCCTAGTATCCCATATGTCTTCTTAACGGCTTTGTCTACCTGACCTGCTACCTTCAAAGAGTCACTAACACAATTCCCCAGGTCTCTCTGTTCCTTCACACTTGTACTATCTAGCCTATATTGCCTCCCCTCATTTCTTCTCCCAAAATATATCACCTCACACTTCTCTGCATTAAACTTCAAGGGAAAAGAACATTGCCTGGTGTGACCCACGATGCGTGAGGCGAATGAATATTTAAGAAGCAACTTGAAAGTTCAGCTCACCATCAGAAATTCAAGCCTGAGGAGAGAGGAGGGGGAAATTAACGACAGTTGAATGTGAAAAGCCTGTAGAAGTCATACGTTTATAAGTCCTTCAGGACCTCATCCGAGAAACATGTCAGCTCAGAAGATAAGCATAATTGTTATACCAGTTGCTCAAGTTTACATTGTTTGGCTCTGTACGGCACATTGGCCTTTTTTTAAACAAACTCTTTCTTAGTTAATTAATAATAGTCCTTATGTTTTTTTTACATCGGAAGGATGTTACAAAGTGCTTCATACTATATACGATAAATTGCAGTGACATGGATGAGCGCAGCAGCCAATTTACGCACAGTAACATCCCATGAATAGCCATGAGGTGAGAGACCAATTTTATTTGGGGACTGTACACTGGCAGCAACTCCCTTCTTTTTTTTCGAATAGTGCCATGGGATCTTTGACATCCACCTGAACAAGCAAGCAGAAACTTTAGTTTAGTATCTCAAGTGTAATCCTGTAGCTCAGTGGTTAGAGCACTCCCCTCGCAAGTGAGAGACCTGGGTTCGATTCCTGGCAGGGCAAAATGTTTGGCAAGTTCCCTTACTCCACACACCACTGTTTTTCTAGTTGATCTAGCAATAAGTAGGAACCCGGATCACTTTTCCGGGGTAATAATTCCTTAAAAAGAATAATAATGATATGGTCACTCAATCCAAGACTGTTTGTGGGACATTGCTGTGCGCAATTGGCTGCTGTGTTTCGCCCTCAAAATATACAGTCAATTCAATTCATTTTACAGTATGTTCTGGGACGTCCTCCCGACGTGAAAGACGCTCTATTAAAGTAATTTTGTTGATTTTGTTCTTGCTGCTAAGTGCTTTGAAACGTGTTGAAGACGTGATATCAAATGCAAGGATTATTATTATCATTATTATGAATATATATGGCACCCCTAACCATGCAGCACAACCCCTTGGAGTGCACTAGAGTGTCAGCCGAGACTAGGAATTCAAAGTCGCTAGGTAAGGTTTGAACCCACAACCTTCTGACTCAAAGTATGAGTGCTGCCAGCTAACTGGGCCAGGCTGACACACAACAAGATATGGGCTGCACTGCTGGCGAAAGCATTAATATGGCATTTTGCCAACTTTCATTGTTCACCTGAGATTGTGGTGACTTGGCTTCTCTTTAAATCACTTCAGTCCTTTGTGATGAGTTGATACACCCTAAAGTCTTGTGCTGGTTTTGCTTTTGAATTCCATTTAAAATGTCACACACTTCTAGAAGGTCCCCTCTGAGACCTCCTCTCTCGACTGAAGAATCCAAGCTTGTCTGATCATTTCTCATGGAACATTTTGTTCACTCGAGGGATTATCCTCATTGCTCTCTCCTGCACTGCCTCGAGGACACTGAACTAGACAATGTCCACGCAACCAAATAATGTAATTGTGTCTCACACACACGCAGTGGAAGCTTTCAGGTCCATGTATGCAAAAAATGAAAACGTGGGAAACTGTACTGGGAATGTTATAATGTGAAGCCTGCAACTGCATTAAGAGCATTGCGCAAACCTCTTTGAGCAAGGGAGTTCTTCGTTCCCTCTCCTGCTCTCCCTGAGGGATAGCAACTAGTTTATGTGATTGTCAACACTGACCCTGCAACAACTGCACTTTGTGTTTCACTGTGAAGTTTTCTCTGTTTTATAACTTTTCCAAAGCCATCTAATAATAAACCCTCAATAAAACAACAAAAAAAACAAATTTGCCATTTCAATCCACCGCTTTTTGTGGGTCACTGCTGTGCGCAAATGGCTGCCGCGTTTCGGCCACAAATATACAGTTACTTCATATATATATATATATATATATATATATATAGTCACTTTATATTCTGTGAAGTGCTTTGAGACGTCTATAAGATTTGTAACTAATAATAATACTTGCATTTGATATAGCGCCTTATCTTTTCATTGAGATGTCTCAAAGCGCTTCACAGGATTTACTGAAAAGTGAACTGAGTGGGCGAAATGCATCAGTACGGCGATGGCCTACAGACAGCCATGAAGTAAATATTATTTGTGGGATTGATGGTTATGACACCAGGAGAAACTCTAACATCTCATCAGATGGATGGATGACCGTGTATAGCATTGCGGTGGGAGGATGGGATCCAGCATGTAGCTTCCCACATGAGTTGAATGGCTCATTTGAGTCTAGTACTTCTTGCCCAGGTACCTGAAAGCACGTCGTGAACGAGGCTCCGGAAATACAATTGTTGAAACAAATACTCTACAAATCATCCCATTCCTGAATTGGGAAAGCACATTAAATATGTGTACAATGATGAAATAGATATAGGATGTCAACCATCTCATTGGAAAAGGCAGTTAAACGACTCCATTGCTAGACTCATGTCAATTTTCACCCAAAGCGCGCCTTTCAATAATGTAACGTGGGATGTCACTGACTTTATTCTGTTCACAGTCTTCCGTGACACGTTATATACATGCGTTGCCAAAATGCTTAGCATTCACATGCCACTGAGAGTGAATTACACTACACATTGCTCAAATCACCCATCGAGATAATAAAATTACCTCCTACTTTACTATTATAACAAACACAGAACAATACTGACTTTGTGTATATAATAATATAGTAATAATCCTTGCATTTGATGTAGCATTTTTCTCGTCTTCTAGACATCTCAAAGCACTTCACAGAATATACTGTAAAGTGAATTGACTGTATATTTTGTGGGTGAAATGTGGCAGCCAATTGCTCACAGCAGTGTCCCCACAAACAGTCGTGGATTGGAGTGATCAATTTATTATTTTTTTGAAGGAATTATTTTCTCTAGTAAAGCAATCCGCTAATCGATTAATAACCAGGTTGCTACTTACTGCTAGGTAAACTTGTACCAATTTACCTGTAGTGCGCTCCATATTGGGTAGCGTCTTGGGAGTGCTGATAGGAAGACAGGTAGAGAGGGGGCAAAACAGCAAGATAGAGAGATCCAGTGGTTAGAAGCATAGGTAACTATGCATGGCCACCAAGGGTGCAATGAAGGCACTGGATGGGGGGAGGCAGGCAGACAAACAAGGTAAGAGAAGCTCAGAGAGGTACAGAGATGCTAGAGCACAAACAGATTTGTAAGTGACAGTGAAGAGCTTGAAGTTGACACGAAATGAACCTTATATTTCAGCTAAATATGACAAAGTTAGTCATGTTTTGTGGCATCCACACACATTAGCTTTAGTGTGCCTATACCCAGCTGTTAAATCCAAATGCTTAAGAGCTTGACGTGTTGCGGTAAGCAAGTTGATGACGTTTCCTATGAGACCACGTTTGTAGCATTCATCTAGAATAATCAACAACAACAACTTGGATTTATATAGCGCCCTCTCTCCATGCCTGATGGTGTCACAGATTGCTTCCCAATAACGGATCTCAGGGCCTAGCCAGGAGGAGGGGGAAGAAGGTGACCGAAAGCGCGGTCCCAAAAGAAAGGTCTTTAGCCGAGACCTGAAAGTAGGAAGAGAGGGGGCGAGGCAAAGGGAGTGAGTTCCAGAGCCTTAGAGCCTAGTGGCTGAAGGCACAGTTACTGATAGTGGAGCGGGGGATTCAGGGGCAAGGAGGAGGCCAGATCCGGTGGAGCGAAGGCAACGGGTGTTGTTGTGAGGAGAGAGGAGATCAGAGAGGTAGGGCGGTGCAGAGGAGTGAAGGGATTTGAAAACAAGAGTGAGAATCTTGAAATCGATCAATCCCTTGGTTGTATTAGAAATTACAATGTACATTTATCAAATGCCTTCACATTGGGAGGAGGTCTCAAAGTGGCTCGGCAGGGGGAGGGTGGGTGTTCATAGATTATGCTGAAAAATGAACACACACCTTGAGTGATCCCTATTTTGATCTGTGTAGAATTTCACCGATTTCGTTTCCATTCGCTCCATCGGATCCCAATCAAAATCCATTTGGGAGAAAATGCAAACCTACTTATATATTCAATCAGGATTTAAAGTCACCAAAATGATCCTGTTTCAGTCTCTGCCCATAATCCCTTCTCAAAGGTGCACATGTAGTTATTTCTATAAGAGAGTTCAAAATCCATCAACCGATGTGTGCTACTTGAGGCAATCACAACAACAACGAAATTACACTTTTATAGCGCCTTTCATATCAGGAGGACATCCCAAGGCACTGAACAGTCACTGCTTCAGACCCGAACTGAAGACAGGGGTGGGGAGGGAAGAGGGGGTTTAGGAGTTTCCGATCAGTCCATCGAAGAGGAGGCGAAACACTGAGCTACAGGAATAATAATAATCCTTGCATTTGATATTGGGCTTTTCGCATCTCAAAGCGCTTCATAAAATATACTGTAAAGCGAATTGACTGTATATTTGTGGGTGCAATCTACTGAATTAGACTTACTTTCACTGTATTTTCTCTCAGATTCATCATCCCTCTGTTTACAAAGAGCCCTTTTTTTAGATTTTACATGATGGAAACTTTGTTTAAAAAATTCTGACATTGCCTGTACATTAGTCCTGAAATATTACAGTAACATTCAGCATTGGAGTTTCTGTCTGGAAATCATGAAGGCACAAGATAATCTTTCATGCTTTTTAACAAATTGCGTGATTATCTATCTTGTAAAATAAATACTATCCTTTTCAGAAAAAGTTACAAATACGAGAGTGAGAGGAGAAATATGGTAACCTTACTGATTCCACAGGTACCAAAAACTATTTGGAAAAAAAGAGAACAGAGGCAGATGAAAGGGGCCAGATCATATAAGTTATATTTTTCTCAACAAAATATATATTTCTTCTTGGTAGATATATATTTATATATATTGTGGAGCTCCTATAGCTCGGTGGTTAGAGTACTAGCCTTACAAGCTTGAGACCTGTGTTCGAATCTAGGCAGATCAGAGCGAAACCTTGGGCAAGTTTCATTATTCCACACACCTAATAATAATCCATCCAAAAAAACCACAATAATAAAAATTGGTCATTTCAATCCACGACAGTTTGTGGGACACTGCCCACAATTGGCTGCCGCGTTTCCCCCATAAATATACAAACAATTCACTTTACAGTATATTCTGTGAAGCACTTTGAGACGTTGATAAGATGTGAAAAGCGCCATATCAAATGCAAGGATTATTATTATTATTATTATCTGGCCTATGATTCACCTGGAAAAGCTCCTTCATGAGGCTTGGAGTGAACGCATTTTTTTCCTTTACTATGATTTCCTTCAGCAAGAGGATTATGTGTTAGACATACGGCTGACCAAAGAAAAGTCTAACATTATAGCTTGCCGTGCATATTACTGTCTATGTTTGCAATGCATGGAGTCATGTAAGTGGAGCTCCTGTAGCTCAGTGGTTAGAGCACTTGCCTTACAAGCATGAGGCCTGTGAATCCAGGCACATCAGGGCGAAACCTTGGGCAAGTTTCCTTATTCCACACACACACACACACACACACATATTAGGCATGTGGAGTAAGGAAACTTGCCCAAGGTTTCGCCCTGATGGGAATCGATTGTGAGGCGGGTTGCGCTAGCTACTGAACTACAGGACTCCACAAAGTACTGTACTGTATAACTTTATGTATGAGTGAGGGCACTCAAATTACTGTGAGTTACTGCTGAACGATCTGAATCAAGTAAATGTAAGTAAATGAGCTAAAGGCAAGCCATTATTCCTATTGCCCTTATCTGCAGGAACATTGGTCTGTTGTACATACAATATCCAACAGAGGGAATTGTTACACTAAAGAATATACAATACATGGGGATAAATACCATTGAATCAAGATTTAAGAAAATAAATGCATCTAATATAACATCTTTCATGTTGACAGAACATTTCACAGCATTTACTGTGAAGTGCAGTGACTGTGTATTTTGCAGGTGAATGTAGCTTCAGGAGAATCTCTTTGGAGGTTGAGCCGTAGGATCCCTAATATCCACTTAAAAAAGCAGATCAGACGTCCAACAATGCAGTGCTCCATCAGCATTGTAATTGTCCGTAACCTTGGACCGCAAGCTCAAAGTGAGGGACCCAATAAACCAGGCTGATGCTTTCCTATTTTGCATCCTATTTACATCATCATCATCCTTGCATTTGATACAGCGCCTTATCACATCTTCTAGACGTCTCAAAGCGCTTTGTAGAATATACTGTAAAGTGAATTGACTGTATATTTGTGGGCGAAACGCGGCAGCCAATTGCGCACAGCAGCGTCCCCCACAAACAGTCATGGATCGAAACGACCACATTTTATTATTGTGTTTTATTTTTGGAGGGATTAATATTGTTAGGCGCATGTTTATAAAATAAATAGTATAATCTAGACTAATATCCAGGACATGATCTGTGAACACAAGGCAGGAATCTACACTTGTAAATGTGTTGCTGTTTGTGAACTGGGAGGAGCAGTATTTTGGCTGCTGGTCTTAACAGGTAATTGATGCAGCTTCCAACCAGAGTAGGTTGGATATGCAGTCAGTCAGTCATCCTATATGCCAGCCCATAACCCTGCACAGACCCCAAACTCACTTGATTTGTCCCTGGATTGATCATTGTAAGAAAAAAAAATTACCCTCATTATCATTATATTTCTTTATACATTTACCTCCCACGTCTCTATCTTCCTTCTGTATCTGATCGCAATATTCCACTTTGCTTTAAGTGGGTAGTTAGGTTACTGAAAATCTAACCACCTGTGCTGAGGTGTTAGGTGATCCATATAATCTCCTAACTATATGCCATTCGTAGATTTTACAAAAGATCAACTTCACCTCTATGTTATGCAGAGAAATGAATACAGACCTGCAGTGTGAGCTGTTCATAAATCCTGGTGATTCCTGCAATATTTATTGCTCTTTGGAGTCAATTTATTCCACGGAATGAGTTTAAAGGTTATAAAGCAGGAAATTAGTTGCATAAATGGAAATTTTGTCCTTCACAATCTTGCCTCTCCCTTCAATTCATAACTTCCTCATCAAATCCTGTAGCATAGTGGTTAGCACACTAGTCTTGCAAGCAAGAAGACAGGTTTGAAACCATAGGCATAAGTTTCCTTACTCTGCAGACTTCTGTTCACCTCTTAATAAGTAGGAACCTGGTTGTCAGTTGATTGGAGGATTGCTTTCTGATAGTAATTATCACTCCAAAACAAATGGAACACTCAATCCACATCTACTTGTGGGGACACTGCTGTGCACAATTGGCTACCGCATTTTGCTCACCAAATACACAGTTAATTCACTTCACAAAATATGCTGTGAAGCGCTTTGAGACGTCTGAATGACATAATTAGGCCCTATATCACATGGAAGGGTTATCATATAGCAATAATGATACTTACATTTCGCAATACGCCTTGCTTGTCACAGCATTTGAACAACAACAACAACTTTAATTTATATAGCACCCTCCATACCGGACGGCTTCTCAGAGCGCTTCACAGGATAAATGGAATCTGTAAGTGCAATCTCTTGGAGCCATAGTATCCTGCCTGTACCCTCTTCTCTTTGTGCAATTGGCATACAGTATCACATGCTCCTCATTCGTTCAACAATACCATTCACACTTATTTAGGATCTTTCAAATTGAGAGGATGTCTCAAAATACTTGCCAATGGCAGCTGGGCACCTGAGCTGTGAGTGGGAACCGGGCGGGGAGGTGGTGGGGCGGATTTCTGTTGAATCAATGATTGCCTGTCTTCTGGAACTATCTTCCAAAATTGCTTCCCCTTATTTGGCCTTAGGCAACCTTCCAAATGTTCTCAATAATGTCATCCTTCAATCTCCCTTTCCCCAGCTCGGTGCTCTGTATTATATTTGTTCAAGAGATTTATCCTGTGTAGATGGTGGTTGCTCTAGTGAACATTGTTGTTCAAAGGTGCTGAAAAGCTTTTACAAAAGGATGATAGGTAGGGTGGGAGCACTGGGAAAAATAACTACTTTAAATAGTGCCTGGGTCTTTAACACCCACCCATTTGTTAGGTCTATGAGGGGGAGAAATCCCACTAGTGTCAGACTGGCTTAGGTGATAGCACTCTCGCCCGTGAGTCAGAAGGTTGTGGGTTCAAGTCCCACATCCTGACTTTAAATTCATAATGTCTCGACTGACACTCCAATGCCAGGGCTGGGTGGGGACCAATGGCATTGTTAGGGCTGCCATCCTTTGGATGAAATGTTAAACCAAGATCCTATCTGTTTATTTGGGTGGATGTTAAAGACCCAGGCACTATTTAAAGTAGTTATTTTTCCCAGTGCTCTGGACAAGAATCAACAAAACTAAAATTTGTCACTCACTCTATGGCAGTTTGAGGTTACATTTCCGTACTCAAATTGGCACAGTCACGTCATCTTACAGTAAATCCCGTGAAGCGCTTTGAGACGTCAACCTGATGTGAATGAAACTGTATCAAATAAAAAGGTTTTCCAACAAAAATTAGGTTTAACCTATTTCTGGTGAGCGGAGAGAATCTGTGGAGAACAACAACAACAAAATTACAATTGTATAGCCTTTCACGTCAGGAGGACGTCACAAGGCGCTGGACAGTTACTGCTTCAGATCCAAGCTGAGGATGGGACAGGGGAGGGAAGGGGTGGATTAGGAGTTGCCGATAGGTCCATCGAAGAGGCGAAACTTGAAGGAGGCTAGGGAGGAGACAAGGCGGAGGGACTGCGGGATGGACTTTCCAGAGGTTGGGGGTAGAGTGGCTGAAGGCTCACCTGCCAATGGTGAGGCGGGTGGATCGGGGGACATGGAGCAGCCCAGAGCCTGCTGAGCAGAGAGGGTGGGCAGTTTGGTAAGAAGATAGGAGGTCACGGATGTAGGGTGGGGCGAGGTTGTGGAGGGCTTTCAATGTGAGGAGCAGGATCTTGAATTGGATCCTCTGGATGATGGAAATAAAAATGAAGCAATGAAAAGCAAGCTACAATAGGAAAAAAATGAAGAAATATTTGTTAAACACTGAGAAACGTGAGATGTAAACCAAACGGATGGGGGAACCACATCATGAAAGTGACCGTCCTATTGTTAGAACTTTAATTTCCTGAAATCAATTCCTCCCTAATGGAGAACAAATCTCATCACCTTGTTATCTGATGGGTGATTCTATCCTAATGTTGGCAAAGGGTGACAAATACCACATCATTCACACTCGCACAGTGAAACTCCAAGCCATCTCATTTACTGCGCTGTGATTAAATGCCTTCAGCTATGCCAGTTACTGTCTCATTGACTCCTGAGTAATGAAGATTATTCATTTAACAGCAATAACGGTGGACCAAATGACAAAATGCAGTTACCAGAAAATGAATGATGCCTCATTCATGAAACTTCGCTCCCTAAGCAATGTATTTGTTTATGAGGAGTGCACAGCACCGTTTGACATTTGAGAACATTTTTAGCCGCTGTGAAGCTGAGCCTCTGTGGAGATTAATTGGAAGTGATTATCGAGGGCTGGAGACAGTGACAAGTGCTGTTCAAGTACTTTGTTGTCACCTCAGTCCCAGAGGAGGAAGCTTCCATTCCAATACTCCACACCTATCTATATGTACTCTTGTGTGTCATTGTCATAATAATAAATCTTGTATTTGATATAGCTCCTTCTCACGTCTTTGAGATCCTTAGCTAGGCCCTATTACAATTAAAGCGCTTCACAGAATGTATTGTAAAGTGACTTGACTATACTTTGCCGGTGAAACCCGGAAGCCAATTGTGCACAGCAGTGTTCACAAACAGTCGTGGATTGAAGTGACTCATTTTTTTTCGAAGGAATTATTTTTTCCCGGAGAAGCAATCCGTCAATCGACTAACAACCGGGTTCCTACTTACTGCTAGGTAAACAGAGAAGTGTGGAGTAAAGTAACTTGCCCCTTCACCTCACCTACTCCTTTCCTATCTTCAACTCTCGCCTGAAGACCTTTCTCTTCAACCGTCCTTACGGTCACGCCCCACCCCTTGTCTCGACCTTAGATTCCCCCATTGTGAAATGCTCTGAGCCGCCACCCAGCATGGAGAGCACTGTATAAGTACAAGGTGTTCCTGTTGTTGATGAAAATTTTAAAAAAGCTTGTTACCTTAGCTTCGTCCATATGGAAAATAGTTCTGTTGCTAGCCGGTGTCAGGCATTGATGATTAGGATAATTTGTTCTTTTTGATGACAGCAACAACAGCAAAATTATATTTGTACAGTGCCTTTGATGTCAGGAGGACATCCCAAAGTGCTGGACAGTCAATGTTTCAGACCCAAGTTGGGTTGGAGGGAAAGAGGGGTAGTAGTTGGGTGGGGGGCGAGGCAGAGGGATTGCAGGATAGAGTTCCAGAGGGTTGTGGCACATTCAATGCAGCCATAAATCGAGTGAACCGCAAGCAGCATGAAATTACTATGTGGCACAGTTGGTTAACCTCACTATCTCTGCGTATCCCATCCTCTGAAATACTGCACATTAAATGCTATGAATTACTGTTGGCCTTTGTTGGGTCTAAGGTACCAAGATCCGAGACAGTTGTTTTGTAATAGAGACCATGAGTTTAAGGCATTCTGGTACATGAACAACATCACAAACCAATTACAGGGTGTTTATTCCCCATCCTTAGTAACTCTGTCCAATAATAATTCAAGTGTTTTCCAAATGATATAAATCGACCAATTTCTTAATGAATATTTTAATTGTAATAGGGCCTAGCAAGGGACATACCATTCAACTCCTGTTAGGCCTGAAAGCTAAACATCTGACAGGTATATTCTCAGGTGGTTTTATTTGGGCAAGCAGCAGGAAAGCTTGCCAGACAGTCCTTTCATTTTCAAGCTATAGGATTTTCGCTTGTTGGGACTCCGGCAAAAACATTTCATCTGATATGAGAATGAATAGCTGGGTAACAAAATACAAACCAAAGAGAAAGACCCGATTCCCCAAGTTAGTGCACTTGAAACAAATGCATGAAATGTGAAAGGCGCTATACAAATGTAATTTTGCTGTTGTTGTTGAATTAGAGTAGCTCTGCTGGACAAAGCTTTGGTGAAAATGAAATTGTATCTTAAACTGAAAACTGGTGACAAGATGTAGAAAGCACTGTATCAAAAATGCAAGGATTATCTGTCCAGTGTAAAACAAGATAAGAAACGTTCCAGGTTTGATCCCAGTATTTGCTAATTTACCTACTCTTTCCCAGGGAACCAGCAGGCAAATATTGGTCTCAGCAAGCCTAGGAAATAAGTCATTTCTAATTGCTTTGAATCACTTGGGAAAGTGCTTATATATTCACCCACAAATATACAGTCAATTCACTTTATAGTATATTCTGTGAAGCACTTGGAGACATCGATAGGATGTGGAAAGCGCTATATCATTTGAAAGGTTTATTCTTATGATAAAGCGATGGAGTTTCTCAACTGTAAAAAAAAAGAGCCAATTCAATTGTCAATGGCAATGTCATGTGCAGTCACTGTATATTAAATATGTGGCCATACTTAAACTTTAAACTGGGTCAACTCTGGAGATGAAACCCAAATTGAAGGAAGTTGAAAATATTAGCTTGAATTATCTGAAGAGATTTTATTTACTGAGAGTCATTGCTTACACTGTTCAGACCACTGTTCATTGGACCAAATGCCAGATGTGCGACTAATTGATGGGATAAAACCAGCTCGATACTGTCCCAAACTTTCTGCCGTCAACGATGCCAATATGCAGGAAATGTCTTTCTTTCATGTCTGACCTCTCAAAACATCTGGGAAACAGAGCAGAACAAGCGTGTTTTTAATGTAAACATACAATGTTTGGCAAAATTCATAACCAACACAAGTATCCTCACACAAGTAGCTGTTTCTTTAATACATTTGCAAACATTCAGGACAGTTTTATTGTGGAGTGTTCTGCTATAAAGTGGTTAGAGCACTCGCCTCGTATGAGAGAGGATCTAGGTTCGATTCCCGGCAGGGAAAAACATTAGCGCTTCTGCGTCTTCTGGGCGTCTCAAAGCGCTTCACAGATGTACTGTAAAGTGAATTGACTGTATATTTGTGGGTGAAACGCCGCAGCCAATTGCGCATAGCAGTGTCCCCACAAACAGTCATGGATTGAAATTACCACTTTTATCATTGTGTTTTTTTTGGACGGATTATTATTGGGCTTGTGTGTGGAGTAAGGAAATTTGCCCAAGGTTTCACCCTGACATGTCTGGATTCAAACACAGGTTTCATGCTTGTAAGACAAGTGTTCTAACCACTGAGCTACAGCACTCCAAAGTGTAGTAACTGCGTGTTTTGCTGGCGAAAGGCAGCAGCCAATTGTGCACAGCAGTGTCCTACAAGCTAACTCTTGTGCGCAATTTGCTGCCACAATCAACCTTGAGACTGACCAGACGGACTGCACTTCCACATTCCAGTAGGTTTCGTTATATACACCACAGCTTAGTTTGCGCACGCCTGCGTATCCTGCTTTGCAATGATGGAGCAAGCCTACCATTCCACATAGCTCATCCTTTTATATTGAAATATCTATAAATAAAACATACCAGACTGTTTTGTCGGCTTGTTTTGTCGGGGACTGTTCAAGATCAAGTGAAACTGGACATTTCATCTTGCTGTAAACATTGGTGTTCTCAGTAAATTTCTACATATGGCCATGGATCTCACAATGAGCTTCCACTCACCATTCTTCCCGAAGCCATTGCAAACAATGCCCTTACAGTAACTTCTATGCTATGTCTCCATTTGTACATTTTAATGTCTTGTTTAGAAAGAGTAATAAAATAATAATCCTTGCATTTGATATAGCACCTTATCACACCATTAGTCACTACGCCTTAAGACTCTGGAACACTCTTGCTCTATCCCAGCTCCTTCCCAACTTTCAGGTCTCGCCTGAAGATCTGCCAATTCGACCGTGCTTACGGTCACCTCCCATTCCCTCCAGCTCTGAATCTTGCTCCACCACTGTAAATCGCTCTGGGGTGCTGGCCGATGTGAGAGGAACCATACAAACCATATTGTTGGCATTGAGATGCCTCAAAGTGCCCCCCAGGATTTTACTGAGAAGCATAGTGACTGATATTTTGTAGCCAAACATGGCGGTCATGAATAAACAATTTGATCTGGAGGGTTAGCCATGAGACTGGGAGAAACCACATTGTTCTGCTTGCACATGCCTCTGCCAGGGCCTTGGGACATCCTCCCGACGTGAAAGGCGCTCTATAAATGTAATTTTGTTGTTTTGTTTACTTAGAGGTATTAAGGAACCCTGTTGTTAGTTGATTGGTGGATTGCTTTTCTGAGGGTAGTAATCCCTTCAAAAATAAATACAACAATAACAACAACTTTGATTTATATAGTGCCCTCCACGCCGGACAGCATCTCAGAGCGATTCACAGTAGTGGATCCCGGGAACGAGCCAGGGACAGGGATAGAAAGGTGACCAAAGGCGTGGTCGAAGAGAAAGATCTTTAGCTGTGACCTGAAACTGGGAAGAGAGGGGATAAATAGGAAAAAATAAATAGGAAGAAGAATTTGGTCAGTCAATCCATGACTGTTTGTGGGACACTGTTGTGTGCAATTGGCTGCCGTGTTACACCCACAAAATATGATTCACTTCACAATATATTCTGTGATCCGATAGAGATGTCTTAAAGATGTAATAAAGTGCTATATCAAATGCAAGAACTAGTATTGATACTTTTGTGAACCAATTACATTATTAATAGTAATAATGAGATAACCATTTTAGGTTCAAGGCCCATATTGGGACTTTCAACTCACATAATAATAATACTCATATTAATAATACTACTAGTAATAATAAAGTCCAACATGGGGCTTGAACCAACAGTCTTTTGATTCAAAGGCAAGACTGCTACCAACTGAACAGGTTTACACACAAAGCAAGAGTTAATTGTGATTTGTGAAAGACACTAGGCCCTGTCTCATTCCAATTGATTTTGAGGCTTCACCAACAACGTGAAATTGAAAATGGTTATTCCAGTCTTGTTGAGGTGATGTGGATACCATCCAGAATACAAATGACTTGTTATCCACACGGAAGACTTGTAATATAAAAGATTAATACAAATTAAGTTTAATTAGCATACACACAGAAGTACGGACAAGGCTGGCTGATTCGCTGCATATTACATTTAACAACTGATAGATGGTAATTCCTAAAAATTGCAAAATGGATAGCAAATAGTGTATTAGTATGAAGAACAGTACATGTTAATTTTCAACACAAACTTCACTTGAACGGGAATATTCCACTGGGCCCAGGTTTACACAATTTGTGATCATGTTAGTGGGTGCAACATTTCACAAATTGTTGAAAACAGCCTTCATTTCAAAATACCTGTAAGATGAAAAAGTATACGTTTACTTTTGCATGTCCAGGCAGATATTAAAGATCCCATAACACTGTCGGAAAAGAGATGCTGGTCTGCACTGAACCTTGTATAATTGGTTATTCACTTCATGCCTAATGGTGGGCTATTGGTGCATTTCTCAGCTATTGCAATCACCCACAAATGCAATCACGACACTTTGCACAAAAAAAATTACAAAGAATTTAGAGACGTTTCTCCATTATAGGTTGCTCTATTTGTTGCAAGGATTATTATTATTATTATTATTGTTATTATTATTCTATCATTGTTTTCACCCTGATATTGGTTACTTGGTCCAAAGCGTTGCCCTTGTACCAGAATAATCGTTAAGGCCGTAACTCCTTTACTGTACAATGTGTCTTTCTCAATTACCACGGTCACTGACCCGACCATTGGAAAATGACAAACAAGCAATCAATCGAGCAGTTTAATAGCAAACAATTACATTCGGCACTCACCCATAAAATACTCAATCACTCCACTTTGCTCTACACCAAATGTAAGGAATATTATTCTTATGGTCACACTATGGAAATGCTCGTTTTAAAAATTCACCAAAATATTCTTTTTAGAAGTCTGAGAAGGTGCCTTCTGTGAAGCCACTCATCACTGGGTTTGAATGAATGCAAACAGCTGATGAGAAGTGTAGAAATTGCACACAGTCTAATTGCGCTTTAAATTCCCATCTGTCAGTTCTTTGTTCTGTTCGCCTGCATTGATTTTGTTGCTGTTCAGGAAGATTGATACTGTGAATTATCACTCACCGCAGCAGGGAAGCTGATGCAGTTGCTGTAATTACCTCAGTACTTCGCCCAGGGATAAAATTTAGCCCTGTCCTCCACTGTATGATCAATTTGTTCTCATCACACCCTGTTTCAGACGGCAGCAATATTTAATGGTAACATTTTTAGATTATTAGAGCTGTGGAAAATTGCTAAATTCTTCAACTCAATTTCAGTGTGGAAAATGTACAAATATTTTCAAGCCCAAAATATTCAAACAATTCACTTTACACTGTGAAGCGCTTGGAGACATCTCAACGATTTGATAAGGTGCAGTATCAACACAATACAATCGTCTTACAAGCATGAGACCTGTGTTCGAATCCAGGCAGATCAGGGCGAAACCTTGGGCAAGTTTCCTTACTCCACACACACGCCTAATAATAAACTGTCCAAAAAAAAACACAATTATAAAATTGGTCATTTCAATCCACGACTGCTTGTGGGACACTACTGTGTGTAATTGGCTGCCTCGTTTCGCCCACAAATATACAGTCAATTCACTTTACAGTATATTCTGTGAAGAGCTTTGAGACGTTGATAAGATGTGAAAAGCATTTTCATATCAAATGCAAGGATCATTATTATTAATACAAAATTACATTTGTATAATGCCATTCACATTACAAGGCATTGGACAGTCACAGATTTGGATCCAAGTGTTGGGAAGGTGGTGGGGGGGGATTGGGGTATGGGATGGTGGAGGGTAGCTGAAGGCATGCTGGAACAGGAGAATCTTGAGACATGACTTGAAGGAGGCAAAGGGAGGGAGCGAGATGAAAGAAACGTGGGATGGAGTTCTAAAGGGTTGTGGGTAAATGCAAGGATTATTATTCAAATTGGTTTCCAAATTAAAATGGAATATAAGATTTTTTTTCAATTCCCTGCCAATGTCAAGGCAAAATGATCTTCCAGGATAAGATATTGGGCCTCGAAAATTTCAGTCTCGGATATGAAACCTACGTTTTGGTCTTGTATCCCTGCCAACAATCCCCCAAATACAATTAGGCATTGTTTCTTGGCTATTTGAAACCTTCTCCCACAAAACATACAGTTGCTGCACTTTGCACTACATCATATGAAACACTTTGAGACCAATGTGAAACGAGCCGTGACAAATGTTACAACTGATTTAAGTAGTGCACAAATTGGGTGATAGCTGATGCAGGTTTTAAAAAGAAATGCAATGCAAAGGCGGTCCAATGGAAGAAGCACACGCTTTGAATGACGTCAGGAGATACCACAAGGATACCATGACATGGATATAGACTAGTAACTGGCTTAAGGGGAAGGGAAGGTAGATGCTAAATCAAAAGAATAATAATCCTTGTATTTGATACAGCACCTCATCATATCTTCGAGATTCTCAAAGCGCTTCACAGAATATACCGCAAAGTGAATTGACTGTATATTTTGGGAGCAAAACACGGCAGCCAATTGCGCATGGCAGCGGCCCACAAACAGTCAGGGATTGAGTGACCAATTTATTAAATTATTATTATTATTAACTTGGTTATCTTAAGTACGGTGATGGGTTTCCACATGTGACAGACACCCGGCTGACCAAAAAAAAAGATTCCATGACCATCACTTGAACCTTGGGCGTCTATAGATTGTAACAGTTTTTTTTTTGCGCTGTTGTTTTAAATTGCACATTCATTTTTCATTAATTTATGGCTGGAATACAGTCTTTGCTGAGTTTGTTTGTTACATCCTTAATCCGTTATTTAAGTACAACCATTATTTTGGACGAGTTACAACACGATTGATTAATGTGGTGCTATGGAGGTTCCTATGTGCTGAGGGAACGCAGTTTTTATTTATCCCTGAGCTAGCCTGGCTTTGAATTTATCTTCATATTCCGGTCCCCTGACAACAAGATCGAAAGGTATTTGCCTGCTACATTTTAGCATCCTTAAAGCACCTTTTCCTACAGGAATGTTAATGTAGAAAGAATAATAATGATAATAATCCTTGCATTTGGTACAGCGCTTTATCACGTCTTTGAGACGTCACAAAGCGCTTCACAGAATATACTATCAAGTGAATTGACTGTATATTTTGTGGGCAAAACGTGGCAGCCAACGGCGCACAATTATGTCCCACAAACAGTTGCAGATTGATTGACCAAATTATGATCAGTTTTATTTTAAGGGATTACTACAACAAAGTAGTAATTAGTTTACAACAATTTAAATAGCGCTCTCCACACAGAGTAACATCTCAGAGTGCTTCACAGTGGCGAGCCTGACTCCCAGCTAGGGTGGGGATGCAAAGCGGAATATATGCCTATTAGTCTATCACCTTATTGCTATTTGCTGCACACCTATTTGCTGCCGCATTTGCCTAGTAATATACACAATCAATATACATATACAGTACTTTACTGTAAGATCCTGTGAAGCACTCAGAGACATCTCGATGATGTGATGAAGCGCTACATGAAATGTAAGGATTATTAGGTATTATTATATAGCTGAAGGGATTTGATATCTGTTGGTAAAGCCAGCATTGGCCCTAATGTTGAAGGAGAGGTCAATGTTCTTGGCTTGCCGAAGTTGACAGAGAATGATATCAAAGCAATGGGTTAAAGTGCATTGGTCTATGAGGCAAAACCTTCCAAACTGCACGCATGAACATAATATTCATAATTCATGCATTTGATATAGTGCCTCTAATGTCAAAAAGGGCTTAAAGGGCTTCACAAAGTTTATGACTGTATTTTGGGGGGCAAATGGAGAAGAATTTCCCTTCTCGTTTTGAGTGATGCTATGGAATATTTAACATCCATCTGTACAGGAATTAGAACTTCAGTTTAGTTTGACATCTTTGTCAATGCAGAGCACTCCCCACCCATACATACATAATATAGAAGTGTCCACCAATAGTGTGATTTTGAAGCACCTACAACAATATATCATGCCCCAGCTTTGCACTGGAGTGCTGGCTTAGGCCTTGAGCTCAAACAACAACAACAAAATTACATTTTACAGTGTCTTTCACGTCAGGAGGACGTCCCAAGTTGCTGAACAGTCCCGAGCATGTGGGGGAGGGGTTGGGGGGTTGGTGCCAGGGTTGGGATGAGAGAGGGCAGAGAGGTAGGAGGGCGGGTGAAGGCACGGTCGAAAAGGAGGGTCTTGAGAGCGGTTGTGTTGAAGGAGGAAAGGGGGGGAGCAAAACAAAGGGATTGCCAGATGGAGTTCCAAAGGGTGAGGGCAGACAGGCTGGAAAGCTCAACTGCCCAATGGTAGGAGATATGAAGCCGGGCGAGGGTGGGGGTGGTGGGGTCATGGAGCCTAGTATGGGAAAGGATCAAAGTCCCAAAGTGAGGAATGAACCTGCAACCATTTGACTCACAACTGAGCCAAGCTGGCACTTTTGGCTCCCTGATATTTGTTATGTTAGTAGTATACAAAAAGTATAAATATCCTTCACAGCTGTGCTATTATGAGTCACTTGCATTTTACAATTTCTGAACACAAGAATCTTGAATTCAAATCATATCTACGAACAACTCCAGATTTTCTCATTGTCATCTAAAGCACTTAATTGTTTTGTTGGCTTGTAACCTAAGCCATTCCATCAATCAATATAGAAAGATACACAACCCTCCATCTACTGGCTAGGAAAAAACTAATTCTCTGAGTACAGAAATAAGGTTCGAATAGCCAGACAGAGATGCTGCACTCTTTATCCAAAAGGCAATTAATAACTGGGTGAAAACTTAGGCAAGTCATACTCCAGATGCCACTGTTTTCCTACCAGTAGGCTGTTAGTTGATCATTGGATCACTTTCTGGGGGTAATAATCCCCTCAGCAAAATTTATTTAAAATAATAATTTTAGTTATTATTATGCTGCCAGGAAAGATGGTGCTATGATAGGAGGAAGGTAGGTAGGGTAGGTGTTCTGCAGAGACGTGATCAGATGGGCTGAAGGGTTAATAATAATAATAAGCCTTGTATTTGATAGCGCGCTTTTCACATCTTATCGACGTCCCAAAGCGCTTCACAGACTATACTGTAAAGTGAATTGACTCAATATTTGTGGGTGAAAAACAGTAGCCAGTGGCGCACAGCAGTGTGTCACAAACAGTTGTAGATTGAAATGACTAATTTATTATTGTTTATATTTTTGAGGGATTATTATTAGGCGTGTGGAGTAAGGAAACTTGCCCAAGGTTTCGTCCTGCCTGGAATTGAACCCAGATCTCTTGTTTGTAAGGCGAGTGCTCTAACCACTGAGCTACAGGACTCCACATGATCCTGTGGAGTTAATCCTGTTGAGATGAGAAGTATCACTCTCTGAATAGATTTGATCTCTTGTTGAAACGCGCCAGACAATCTTCAGTTTGGATACTTGTCTGCTCTCAGAACACTGCATGTTTAATACACAAAAAACACTACAGAATGTGTTCAGACAGCTTTGGAACAAACAGCAAATTAATGATATGCTGAAGTTAGAGCCACACAGTCCAACAAAAAGAACATTGCTTTCCAAGAAGTGGACAAACAACAGGATGGCGATTTCTCGTATTTCATAGCAATGGAATTGAGATGGTGAGCGAAAGAAACATATCCTTAAATGGTGTCGGTGGAATCGCTTTTGGACCACTGATCAAAGGGGCAAAACTGACCTCTAATTGCTCAGTTTGTTGGTGGCTGTCACTTCCAGGCTGCAATTTGAGATGAAATTAATTGACTGCCAAATAAATGACTGTCGAACACAGACTATGGTTGAGAAATGTGTCTGTCTTGCTTCTAAACCCTAACTAACGTCAATAATAAATTATATTTATACAGTATGGCACCTTTCATCAGAAGGACATCCTAAGATGCTGGTTAATTATAATAAAATATGCATTAACTTCAATACACGAGGAAGAATAATAACCCTTATTTTGATATAGTGCCTTTCGTGTTTGGAGGACAACTCAAAGTGCTTCACAGGATTTGCTGTAAAATGTAGTGCAATGACAATGTATTTCATAGGCACCACAGCAGCCAAAGTTCACATAGACTTGTTGTGACATGGAATGTCCTGCCAAGTAAGGCAGCAGAGGCATTGTGGGTTTCAAGAGGGAAGTAGGCAGGTATAGGAAAGATGGAGGCATGAAAGTCTCTAGGGATAAGGCAGGGCAGTAGGATTGAATGAACATCTTACTGTGAGAGCCAGTGAAAGGCAGGTGGGCTGAGTTCTCTCCCTCCGTGATGTACATTTCTATGGCATTTTTGGACCATTTTATTTTTAAAGAAAAGATTTGCGGAAATTCTTAAACCATGTCAAAATCTGGAATGGTATTCCACATTTCTCTGCGGTTTTAAAAACCCAAGAACAAATTCAGACTGAACTTAAGAGTTTTCCACACCTTGGGTCGCCCTCCCGACATGAAAATAATTTGTTATCGGTGTTGTTTTTTGGGACACTGCTATGCGTTAATTGGCTGCCCACAAAATATACAGTCAATCCACTTTGCAGTATGGTCTGTGAAGTGCTTTGAGAAACCTCACTGACAAGATAAGGTGCTACATCAAATTATTATCATTATTTTTATTATTATTAATGTTCCACATGATATTACATTTTCAGGGAGAGTGGTCCTAGGGGCTAAGACTGGGTGGAATTGTAAGGCCTGCAGAAGCTGTCAGCACAATTGGGTTCCCTTCCAACCTTTCTTCTCTCTTATATTATAAACTCCAGAAGAGTTTGCAGGAATCTGAGTATTTCTGAATATTGGAAACATCTGCTTTCGAAGTCTCAGCAGCAGCCAGTAAAGTCCATCCTGATTTTCTCTACATTGCTGCAGAACACTGATAAATAGTACGTGTCTATTACAGAATAAGCAGTTTATATCTTTCGTGGCATTAAAATTTGAATCTTCCTGCGATGAAGTTGAATATTCTAAACAATTTACACAACACAGATAGCTAAATATAGAAGTAAAGGTTCCCACATGGCTTTAGCATACATCATTGTTTTGTTGCTTCAAGCCATTTGCATAATCTGTCAAAGCCAAATCCCTTTGTCTACTTGGCTCAACCTGGAAGACTTTTCTCCAGGTAAACTGGGCAATTGTATTATCCTCACGTAAATCTATCTCTTTAATCCACTCCGGGATGACATCGGGATCTGCGCTGGGGCTCTTCTTCCTGTTTCTTGATTGACAACAACAACTTGCATTTATACAGTACCCCATAGGGTCCCAGAGTATGATGCCAAGATGGGGGACGGGTGACCTTAAGCACAGTCAAAAAGGAAGGTCTTCAGGTGCAACCTGGAGATGGAGAAGGAGGGGATAAGGAGTAGGGATTGAGGGTGAGTGTTGCAGAATTTCGGGGTGTAGGTCTGAAAGTGTGGAATCAATTGTGGGGATCTGTGAAATCAGAGGAGGCAGCAAAATTGGTCGTGCACTTCATGGTCGCTTTGCTCCCCCCATAAAAATCTCTGCTTATTTAGCTCAGTGGTTAGAGCGCTGGCCTCACAAGAGAGAAACCCGTGTTCGATTCCCAGCAGGGCAAAACCTTGGGCAAGTTTCCGTACCCTACACGCCTGATAATAATCTCTCAAGAAAATAAACAATAATGATTTGGTCTCTTCAATGCATGATTGTTTGTGGGACACAGCTATGCGCAATTTAGTTTACAGTATATTCTGTGAAGACGCCTTGAAGACATAATAAAGCGCTATCATACTGCACCTGCGCACAGCAGTGTTCCAAAACAGTCGAGGATTGAGTGACCAATTTATGATTATATTTTTGAAGGAATCATTATCCCGAAAAAGCATTACGCCAATCGGCTAACAACTGGGTTCCTACTTACTGCTGGGTAAACAGAGGTGTGTGGAGTAAGGAAATTTGCTTTACATTTCGAGGACCCAACTGGCTCAGGAAGTTCTGAAGCGAGTGCTCTAACCATGTAGCTATAGGACTCTTTTAAGAAATGTTGGACCTTGCCTTCTGTGAGCTTCTGCCTAATTATTCTGATTATTATTATCTTGGCGCAACAGTCAAAACAGAAGCCATGAGGCTGGCTGAGGACAAAACGTTTCCTGTGTTACCAGGCTGTTGATCGTTAGAGTTTGTTGAGCAACCCTAACGTGGCTGAGGGATGCATCAATAACAACAACAACAAAATTACACTTGTACAGCGCCTTTCATGTCAAGAGGACGTCCCAAGGCATTGGACAGTCACTGTGTCAGACCCGAGCTGAGGTTGGGGGCAGAGTGGCTAAAGGCTCGCCCGCCAATGGTGGGGAGGATGGGTCGAGGGACGTGGAATAGCCAGAGCCTGCTGAGCGGAGTGGGCGGGCAGGTTGGTAAGAGCTTAGAAGGTCACGGATGTAGGGTGAGAAGAGGTTGTGGAGGGCTTTAAATGTGAGGACCAGGATCTTGAATATCCCCCACCTTTTTCAGTTAATCTCACTTCCATGACTGTTTGTGAGACACTGCTGTGTGCAATTTGGCTGTTGTGTTTCACCCACAAATATACAGTCAATTTTCCTACTCTTCTTCATCCTGCCCCTCCCCTCCCCTCCTGCTCTTGTCCCTACCTAACTGTACAGCGCCTTGGGACGTCCTCTCGACGTGAAAGGCGCTATATAAATGTAAGTATTGATTGATTGATTGATTGATTGAATTGGATCCTCTAGATGATGGGGAGCCAATGGTGTTGGGCGAGGATGGGGGAGATGCGGGTAAGTTTGTTCAGGTGATTAACCCAATATTTACATACTGGAATGTACAGGAAGCAACTTTATACATTTCAGGCAAGTGATACAATAAAGAGGTCCCTTATTCACATTTTCCATTGAATGTGACCTGGGACATTGACAGCATAATGATATAAGACTTGTGATGATATAAGACAGGGACTAATTAGTAGGATTTCACTGTGTCCTGTGAAACATTCAACGACTTGCTAAGACGCTATATCAAATGTACGGATTGTTGCCAATTTGTGAAATGCGATCGTGGGAACTGACTTTATTCCAGTGCTTACATTTCAACGTTATCTTTGCAATTGTCAATGGGTCTATTAAATTGATTCTCTTTAATGTATTCCAACAATACTGTACTTTAGTACAGCTGGCACACAATATTCCCTAAAGACCCGCCTGGCATCTCCAGCACCAAGCCAGGGTCTAAGTACTAATACTATAATAATAATAATAAAATGCTTACATTTTCTGCAGTGTCTTATCATGTCATTGAAATGTCTCAAAGCATTTCGCAGAATATACTGTAAAGTGAATGGACTGTGTATTTTGTGGGCGAAATGCAACAATTGTGCAGAGCAACAAGAACAGCAAAATTACACTTGTACAGCGCCTTTCATCTCAAGCGGACGTCCCTTGGCTTGGATGTGGAGGAGGAAAGACAGTTGAGGATCGAACAAGACACCTAGGTTCCTGAATGGCTTGGGAGGTTGAGTGTGCAACAATGGAGGTTAATGCTGCCAGTGCCTGATGTGTGAAGGCACTGGCGCGAGCCAATCAGGAGGGCCTTGTTGACATTCAACTGTAAAAAGTTAGCTGTCATCCAGGATTTGATGTCTGACAGGACAGCAGTGGTTCCAGGAGTTGAGGGTAGAGGCAGAAAGATAGAGTTGGGTGTCATCCCCATACATGTGGAAGTTGACCCTACGTCTGCGGATTATGTCACCAAGGGGGAGCATGCAGATGTTAAAAAAGGACGGAGCCCCGGGCAACGCCACAGTTGACAGTGCGGGGGCTGGAAGAGAAGCCATTAGTGGCGACAAACCGGAAGGCGGTGAGAAAAGTAGGAGTCGAACCAGGCGAGGGCAGGTCCATGACGATTGAGCTGGAAGCAGTGTCCCACAAACAGTCGTTGATTGAGTCGACCAATTTGTTTTTAAAAAACTGCTAGGTAAAGAGAGTTTGGAGTAAGGAAACTTGCTGATGGTTTCGGCCCGCCTGAGAATTGAACCCAAGGCATGCTAACCTTGGCTACAGGAATCAACCCCAACATTGTCTCTTTCACACAGGCTTCCTTCATTGTTCGAGACACTTATTTGTTCAATTTGTCTCAACTCTGTAGATGAGACTAAGCTGCCAGCCGCATTCGAAAATGAATTGAAAGATGCCACTTTGATGCTTCTCTCTCTCCATCACTCTTTAGAAAAAGGCATGTGCACAGAAAGTGTCACTCCTGTGTCACAATAGGGAGCAGCGGGCAGTAATTCACCATGTAGATTGATCAGGTAGCACCAAAATATATTTTTGCCCTTAATTGTAGCTAAGGAAAAATCCTCGCTTGCATCCATTAGCCTCAGACGCAGTCGTTTGTCAAACCTCCATCATGTTTCACGTATTGCCTGTAGCGCATATGAGTAATCTGTCCTTCACGCTTAAAATAACTGTCCTAACTCACTGCTGCCACTGAGATGCCCTTTTACTTATTGCAAGGCACAGCAATAATAAGGCTGCACTTTCCGGAGATCATTGCTCATGTCGTTTCGCCTTACGCACCCCACCCAAGGAGCTGAAGACTAAAGGCAATATTTCAGCACATCTGACCAGCAACTCCTTACAGCTTTAATAGAGTGACAGCCTGCCTGAGTTGGTAGAGCTCTTGCCACCAAATCAGAGTTTGAAATCAAACACCCTGTCGGAACTTCAAGTTTATAGTCCAGAATGGCATTTCAGTGCAGTGCTGGGAGTGTGCTATATTTAGCATTACACAGGATAGCGCCTTGGAATCTCAATACAGTTGTGGAGTCCTGTAGCTCTGGAGTCCTGGTTAGAACACTCCCCTTACAACTGTGAGACCTGTGTTCAAATCCAGGCAGGTCAGGGTGAAACCTCGAGCAAGTCTCCTTACTCCACACACACACCTAATAATAATCCCTCCAAAAAAAAACACAATAATAAAATTGGTCATTTCAATCCATGACTGGTAGTGGGACACTGCTGTGCGCAATTGGCTGCTGCGTTTCGCCCACAAATATACAGTCAATTCACTTTACAGTATATTCTGTGAAGCGCTTTGAGACATTTAGAAGACGTGAAAAGCCGCTATATCGAATGCAAGGATTATTATTATTACACTTTATTGGTCCCCACCATCCACCATTGGCAGTCCTGCTTTCAGCCACTATGCCATGACTCGTTAACCAACTCCATACCACAATCCCTCCATCTTGTACCTTTTTTGCCCGTCTTCAAATCGCACATGATGACTTTTCTATTTGACCATGTCCTCAGTCACCTCCTCTCTCTTTCCATCTCAGCATCAAACCACAAAGGTGTTAAGCATGCTACCCATGCAAAGAGCGCTATATAAATGCAAGTTGTTTTTGTTAAAATCCATGTAATACAAGCAAGTGGGACCTCAGATTAATGTCATATCCATGCAATGTTCCCCGAGCTGAATGCTGTTCTGATGAACTCAAGACCTACAGAGACGTGGGACAGATCAATGTAAGGGAGATTTTCTTCTTTACCTTTGAGGTCAGGGAGAATTCAGAGAGCGCAGAGCATCCCCGAGGAGATTAAGATCTGCAGTAATAATACTCCTTGCATTTGATATAGCGCTTGTCACGACTTCTAGACGTCTCAAAGCGCTTCACAGAATATACTGTAAAATGAATTGACTGTATATTTGTGGGCGAAACGCGGCAGCCAATTGCGCACAGCAGCATCCCACGAACAGTCGTGGATTGAAGCGACTGATTTATTATTGTGGGATTTTGAGGGATTATTATCGGGTATATGGAATAAGACAACTTGCCCAAGGTTTTGCACTGCCAGGAGTCGAACCCAGGCCTCTCGCTTGAGAGCCAAGTGCTCTAACCACTGAGCTACAGGACTTCACAGTAACCTCTACAACGGAATACAATAAGAATGTGCTATGGAAGGAGTGGCCCCTCATGAGATGAATGTTCATTCCTCATTCCAAGTTTTCTTAAGTGGTTCTCATAAACATTATTCTTTGTTCAGATGCCTTTCCTCTGATGCCCTTCCCCATTACTTCAGAAGCAATTGCAAGAAAATGTCAAAAAGTTGTATCGTGCAATCCTTTTATGTTCTCATTGCCTTCTGAAATTCCAACAGCGGTCGCAAAAAACTTTGCTGCAGAGAACTCGGGACGTCCTCCGAATGTGAAAGGCGCACTGTAAAGGTAAATTTGTTGTTGTTGTTATGTGGTGTTTGCATCTGGGTGGTTGTCTTGAGTGCAGTCATTACATATTTGTAGGTGAACAAAACTGCTCATTTGCAGATAGCAATATCCCACCAAACTCCCTTAAATGAATGATCAATGTTATTTGGTAATTGGGGAAGAGCTGACCAGTTTCTTCTCACGTTGTTGTTGGCCAGGATAGCATGAGTAAGGAAACTCCTCTTTTTCTTTTCCAATACATATTGCTGTGGGATCTGAATATGGGGCTTAAACCCACAAACTTCTGCCCCAGAGGACTGGAATGATGGACAATTTCAGTGAGGATTTACTGGTTTGGAACTCACAATAAATATCTTCTAAAATTATTTTCAGTGTTTATAGTATCAAAGAGTTTCCAAATTCCAATGCCCTGAATATTCTGACTTTTCCCACCCTCTGGTGAAAGCGGTGAAGAATTCGCTACAAACAATGGGCCTTACTCTCTCTTCACACCTCCTTTAAGGCAAGTTTCCTAACAGCACACGCTTAATAATAATCCCTAAAAAAAACACACAATAATAAAATTGGTCGCTTCAATCCACGACTGTTTGTGGGCACTGCTGTGTGCAATTAGCTGCCACGTTTCGCCCACAAATATACAGTCAATTCACTTTACAGAAGATGTTTAAGGTGCTATATCAAATGCAAGGATTATTATTATTATCATTATTATTATTTCTGAAGAAGCGATTCAATCTCAAAGCAAAAAAAAACCTTTCATTCAATTTGCCCAGTGTTGTCAATGGTCCCAGTCAAGTCAATATTCTAAGGTCCTGGTGACTATAAGTTTCTGTGCTCTAAAAAATTGGGTTTCCATCAGACAATCTTCCTTGGGATGCATGGAATTCTCAGTTTGATTTGAATAATCTTAAGCATAGTGATGGATTTCCGCATATGTCAGATACCTGGCTGACCAACAAAAAATACTAACACAATACACAGCAAATTAACACCTTCTCAATCTATGAATTACCCTGTGACACCTGTTGCTCTTAGACAGAAATTCTGCAGCCTAGTTCGATTTAATTAAAATAGCATTTTATAATCAATATTCTTGCAAGTCATCCCATTGTCTGCTAATGAGCATATGCAACCTTACACTTAATCAAAACAACAATTTTCCAATCAAGATTGTAATTCAGCAATTCAGGTCAGCTCGACATGAGCAGATGAGATAAGAATATTTAATTTAACTGGAACATTTTTTAATAATTCTCTTGTGTTCAGATTTTAACAATTCACCTCTGAACCTAACAGTAATACTGTAATTCACTTCTGACCACAAAACTTCTTTGCACTCGTCATTTCAGAATTTTGTTTGAACAATGCTCACATCTGTCTTTGTGAAATCTGATGGTAGGTTAATATAACAAAGAATAATCATCTTTGCATTTGATATAGCGCCTTATCACATCATTGAGACATCTCGAAGCGCTTCAAGGAATATATTGTAAAGTGAATTGACTGTACATTTTGTGGGGTAAATGGATATGTTTACCGCTTCTCCCATAAGGTAAAATATACCACTCTTATGTAATAATCATGACATAAATATGAATAATTAATCATTATAATTTAAAAAGTTCTATGTTAACCACACGCCCCCCCACCATCAGCAAAATAGTCAGTGTTGAAGCTGCCTCAATCATTTCACCAGACCACAAGTTTAGTTCAGATGATGAAATTGGTCATTTCAATCCACAACTGTTTGTGGGACACTGCTGTGCGCAATCGGCTGCCATGTTTCGCCCACAAATATACAGTCAATTCACATTACAGTGTATTCTGTGAAGCGCTTTGAGACGTCGATAAGATGTGAAATGCAAGGATTATTATTATTTAACACATTCATTTCAGAATCTTACACTTTCAAGTGATCTTGCCATCATTCCACATGAATTGAAAAGGTAATTTCCTCACACCAAAGCACTAAAGAAGATAGAGTTCACCTGCGACAATGCAAAGTACCCTCATTACTGCATCAGAGTGTGAGCTTTATTCTAAACCAATTTTGTGATCATGGATGGAGACACTGAGTAAGGCTGGGCGAAGCACATATGCTCCAGCAGGTGTTTTGGTGGAGAGAATGTATCTCGGAGCCTGGATTTCTCCTGGATGATCCAAGCCTTGTGGCCTCAATGCCTTTGCTCCTCAGCTACTCCTGGTTCCTGTGTCAAGCGCACTTTATAAATGCGAATTGTCGTCGTACTCAACCGCTGGCTGGGGTGAAGGCTCTGCGCTGAGCACAGTGTTATGAATGTTCACGGATCTCAGTTGATATCTTGCAGCAGAAACCCTACTCTACATTCTGAGACTACACTGCAAACCCTCTCCACACAAAACGTCTTGATTTCTCCTTCACCTGCTTTTACAAGAACGATAAATAATCTGTCGACGCACTTCAAACCGTTTGACAATTTAATAACTTTCCCAGCACAAACATACTAAAAACATACCACACTTCATCCTTCATTTCTAGATGTTTCACCGTCACTTCTAATTGAAGGCATTTTAATACCGAGAGAATAAATACGACTTTGTGGTGTGCCAATCTAAAGACAAAGTGAAGGCCATTCTGTAAACAGGGCACAGAAAATCCCATTGAAGGCTTGAGCAGATCAGTATCTTCATCAATCCTAGTTGCATTTTGATTTGCAATGTGTACACAATGGCACACTGGCTTTCTTCAGGCAAATTGTTCCACCTGCGTATTTACATGATCTGTCTCCAGGGAGGGCATATGAACTCTTTGTCATGATTTGCGGTGTAAACCATCTCGCCGCGCAAAGATTTCTTTGTGGCTGGAGGATTGACTAACTCGCCACAACGAATTGCTATGGTGCAAGTTGCCTAACATGGAGTTTATGGATTACCTCAACATCAGACATGTGGGATTGGGAACCATCCTGTGATGGTTTTCGATGGCAAAGGTACTGCCCTGATCTCCCCCAAATGGGTCACTTGACAAAACCACTGCCAAGTATGAAAATAAGCCATACACGCTGAGAAATTCCCAGGTTACAGTTGTGCAGTATTCGCTCATCTCTGTCAAGGAAATCAAAAGGGAATTACAATTTGGCCCATGTTCTGACATCAACCACCTTTCCTGACAACCTCTCCCATCCTCAAGGTAAACACAAAAGTCCCCAAATCACCTTTTTGCAACTCTAATCCATTAACAATATAACTACAGTATGTAATTTTGTTGTTGCTATTGTTGTCTCTCGTGACAGGTGCTATATCATGTGGTATATCATGTGTTTGTTTCCTGAATAATGTTATTAAATTGTATGTTATTTTACATCTGCATACAGGTTAGGCAGCGTTGTTGGTTTGTGCTTTTAACTGGGAAAAATTGTTTTTCGAGGGGTTTTGCAATTTTATCCAAGTATTATTGTGTTGAAATGCATAATTGGCCAACCACTGAGACATAACACACATTTTATCTGTTTTGGGTCAGTTGAGTGTCTGACACATGCAAAAACACATCACCTATCACCTATCACCACCATGTGGAGTCCTGCAGCTCAGTGGTTAGAGCACTCGCCTTACAAGCATGAGACCTATGTTTCAAAACCAGGAAGGTCAGGGTGAAATCTTGGGCAAGTTTCCTTACTCCACATGCCTAATGATAATCCGTCCAAAAAAATCTGTAATGCATTGGTAATTTTCAATCCACAACTGTTTGTGGGACACTGCTGTGCGCAATTGGCTGCCGTGTTTCGCTCAGAAATATACAGTCAATTCACTTTGCAGTATATTCTGTGAAGCGCTTTGAGACGTCTCTAAGACGTGAAAAGCGCTGTATCGAATGCATGGAATATTATTATTATTTGCACCTACACGTGGAAATTCCAGAGATAGATTGTTGGAATGGAATGTGCTCTCTCTCCCTGGGCACAGGGACACCTCCTACTTAGAAAGTATTAGGTGCAGGTTGTCAAGAGCCAAGGCTTTGGAACCCCAGAGTGTGCTGCTGAAGTCTAACCAGATAAAACCGCATGGTTTGCCATTGATTCCATGCCCTCATTGACTAATCTGCCTTCCAGGTCCTGCTGTGCTGTCATCAGCAGTTCCCTAGAATACTGTGGGCCCTCCTGACATTAAAAAACACACAATAATAAAATTAGTCATTTGAATCCACGGCTGTTTGTGGGGACGCTGCTGTGCATAATTGGCTGCCACATTTTGCCCACAAATATACAGCCAATTCACTTTACAGTATATTCTGCGAAGCGCTTTGAGATGTCGATAAGATGTGAAAAGCGCTATATCAAATGCAAGGATTATTATTTTTATAAGAACATAAGAAGTAGGAGCAGGTGTAGGCTATTCAGCCCCTTGTGCCAGCCCTGCCATGTAATAAAATCATGGCTGATCTTCTTTCCTAATTTCATTTTCCCGCCCAATCCCCATAACCCTTAATCCCTTTAGCTTTTAAAAGACCGTCGATCTCCTTTAGGGCTTAGGAATCAGACTAGCGAGAGTGCCAGAGTGGACTGGCTTGATTCCAAAATACTGTTGCCAGACATGTCACCTTGGAGCCAATTCAGCTCACCTATCCCCAAGGAGAAGACACATCTGTGGCAACCTCATGCAATACAATGCTCCAAATGAAGTAGAGAGCAGCACCTCATTACTTCTATAGAATCATAGAAATTCACAGGATAGAAGAAGTCTATCCAGCCCATCATTTGTGTGCCGACTCCCTTGAGAGTAAAGCATTCAGTCCCATTTATCTGCCCTTTCTCTGTACCCCTATAGTTCACCTCTATTTAGTATTTACTATGGATTCTACCTCATGCGGCGCTAACAAACAGACCAGACTAAACCAAACTGATACTTCCTTCAGCAAGCAAAAATAAATAATAATAATCACTGCATTTAATATAGCGATTTTCATATTTTCTAGACGTCTCAAAGCGCTTCACAGAATGTACTGTAAAGTGAATTGACTATATATTTATGGCTGAAACGCAGCAGCCAATTGCGCACAGCAGAGTCCCATGAACAATCGCGGATTGAAATGATCAATTTATTATTGCTTTTTTTGATGGATTATTATCAGGCGTGTGGAGTAAGGAAACTTGCCCAAGCTTTCGCCCTGCCTGGAATTGAACCCATATCTCCCGCTTTTTATACGAGTGCTCTAACCACTGAGCTAAAGGACTCCACAAGGTTAAATATCAACAGAGATAGACGTAATCAAAAAAGGGAAATGAAAGCTTTTCAATGTAAATCTTTCTAATTGTTTATGTAGATGTCAGCTTGGCTCAGTTGGTGGCACTCCCATCGATAAGTCAGAACAATTGTGGGAATCAAGCAATCATCTCAGCACTTTGAACTCGAACCCTAAACTGACACTGCAACGCAGCGCTGAAGGCGTGTTGCTGTTTTGGAGAAGCTGTCCTTCAGATGAAATGCTTAACCAAAGTTCTGTCTATCTGTGCAGCCTTCAGATGTTTCAGTGGGAATCAGTGCCAACTCAAGTACAATAATAATAACTCTTGTGTTTGATGCAGCGCCTTGACATGTTGTCAAGACATCTCAAAGCACAAGTTGGGGATGTCACAAGTATTTACTGTGTGTATTTTAGGCAAATATGGACACCAATTTGCCCACAAGGATGCCCCACCAAGAGCCTTGAAGAGAGCGGCCAATTTTATCTGTGGATCGGAGGTCAGAACACCAGGAGAAACTCCCTTCTCTTTTCAAATTGTGCCCTGGGATCTTTAACTTCGGCCCGCAAAACACGCAGTCTATATACAATACACTTCACAATAAATTCTGCGAAAGACTTAGAGATGTCTCGATGCCATGATAAGGTACTACAGTATATCAAATGTTACGATTATTTATTATTATTGAATGTCTTCCTGAACACCACCTCTTCTTTTTCAATATCCCATCTGATGGATGGCACTACCTGCAAAGCAGCATATTCCCAGGCATTATTGTTTGATTTGTAAAGGAATCCTGATGGGGGACTAAGTGGTTCAATGGGTCTTTCGTTTCTAACACCCTGGCTTCTAAACTAGCCCACAACGATGAGACCCAGTAGCTCAGTGGTTAGAGCACTTGCCTTACAAACATGAGAACTGTGTTCGAATCCAGGCATATCAGGGCGAAAACTTGGACAAGTTTCCTTACTTCACACACACACAAGTGCCTAATAATAATCCCTCCAAAAAAAAACACGATAATAATCTTGGTCATTTCAATCCACAACGGTTTGTGGAGAACTGCTGTGCGCAATTGACTGCCGCATTTCGCCCACAAATATACAGTCAATTCACTTTGCAGTATATTCTGTGAAGCGCTTTGAGATGTCGATAAGATGTGAAAAGCACTATATCAAATGCAAGGATTATTATTATGTCATGTCTCAAACTATATAGTGTATTCCTGAGATATTATTTTCCAAAAGAAATCTATCTAATTTATAGGCCAGGTTAGATATTGTGAAAGAATCAAGACATTCTGCTTCTCTTGTCTCCCTAGGGAGCCTGTTCCAGTTATTATGTTTAGTCTTCACTCACTGAAGCAGTGTTTCCGCAGATTTGTTCTGAATTTATCCCTTTCAATTGCAGGCCATGTCCCCTGGTTCTATCGTTCAGCTCTGAGATGCCGTTCCATGCAAAGAGGGCTATATAAATACAAGTTGCTGTTGTTGTTCTATATTAATAATAATCCTTGAATTTAAGATAGAGCTTTTTCACGTCTTTTAGATGTCTCAAAGCGCTTCACAGAATATACTGTAAAGTGAATTGACTGTATATTTGTGGGAGAAACGCCACAGCTAATTGCGCACAGCAGTGTCCCACTACCAGTTGTGGATCGAAAGGACCAATTTTATTATTGTTTTTTTTTTGGACGGATTATTATTAGGCGTGTGGAATACGAAAACTGGCCCAAGGTTTCACCTGGATTTCAAACACAGGTCTCATGCTTGTAAGGCGAGTGCTCTAACCACTGAACTACTGTGGACTCTATGTAAAATGCATTCGGTTGTGTCTGTTGATGGATGCTCATCTCTTGTGGTCTTTGATATTGATATTTTAAGTATGTTAGCCAGAGCTGAGCTGCCTACCACTGAAAACGTGTTTTGTTTAAATTAATAACTTTAATTATAATTCAGGCAGAAATCAATGGAAAATCCAACTGATGCACAAACAGAAAGATCACCACAGAGTATGAGAGGAAAATGTACACAAGCAAAAGAAGCATTTGAAGATTTAGCGTTCAAATCCCTCCATACTCTTTCCCCCTTCCTACGTCTGCGATCTCCTGCCACCCAACCACCTTGGCCCTCCCCCTGCTCAGCAAACACAGGGAGTTTCGCCACAAAATCCGCTCACTTTAAAGTACATTCTGTGAAGCTTTGAGACGTCTCAACGACTTGATGAGACGCTATGTCGGATGCAAGGATTATTATTATCATAATAATAATTATTAATATTACAGTAAAAGCCCATTTATCCAGCACCCGATCAACCGTAACTTCCATATAACCGGCATCGCAAAAAAAAAGGTCCGCATTCGATTAACCGGAATTTATCCGGGAAAATGCATTAAAAAATTGTTTTTGCTTTTTCGGCCAAATATCCGGCAGGCGCTTTAACCGGCATTGGCCAGGTCCTGGAAATACAAAATGCAAGTTGTTGTCATTATCATAACACTGATCTATTTGGCCCACATATATGCAGTCAATTCACTCTGTAGTATATTCTGTGAAGCGCTTTGAGACGTTCAGAAGATGTGAAAAATGCTATATCAAATGCAAGGATTATTATTATTATTATTATTATTTCATATCCCTGACACAAGCTTTTAAATAATCTGCCCAACTGAGTGAAACTCCCTCTGCTTCAACCCTGCCTCCCCACCATCGGTTCCCCCCTTCTGTCTCCACTAACCTCCTCAGCTCCCCATCTGCTATACGGTGGAATCCTGTAGCTCAGTGGTTAGAGCACTTATCTTTCAAGTGTGAGCCTTAGGTTCAAATCCAGGCAGGTCAGGGTGAAACTTTGGGCAAGTTTCCTTACTCCACATGCCTAATAATAATTCTTCCCCCCAAAAAACACAATAATAAAATTGGTCATTTCAATCCACGATTGTTTGTGGGATGCTATTGTTTGCAATTGGCTGCCACGTTTAGCCCACAAATATACAGTCAATTCACTTTACATTACATTCTGTGAAGCGCTTTGAGACGTCTAGAAGACGTGAAAAAGTGCTATTTGAAATGCAAGGATTATTATCATTATTATTAGTGTAATTTTGTTGTAGTTGTTGTTGTTGTTGTTGCTAGTTCAAGCTTCTTATGTCAGTCTTCAGGCCCCAGGCTTTGAGACTCTGGCATTGGGACAAATAACCTTAAGTGAATCCTTGCTCAAAGTAATGGGAAACCATATCAACTGGATGAAATTCATTCAACTGCTTATGATGGATTATATGTGAAACAGTGTTATCTTTGACACAGATTCAAGTGCGTTCGGGGTCATTGTTGGCAAGCACATTTCCCTTTTCCAAAAGTGCCATGGAATCTAATGTCTACCTGAACAGGCTAATAAGACCTTGGTTAAACATCTCATCTGAAAGAAGGCACCTCTGACAATGCAAGACCCCGTCCCCCAGCACTGCCCTGGAGTTTTAGCCAACAACAACTCACATTCATATAGAATAATTCACAAGGCTCAGTTGGTAGCATCTCGTCTCTGTGTCTAATCTTGTGGGTCAAGCTCTTTGAAAAGCGAAGAGACTTTCTCCTCGTGTTCTAGTGTCCATTCTGCAAATAACATCAGCCGTTCACTTCATAATATTAATAATACTTGCTTTTGACATAAAACCTTACCATCTCATTGAGATGCCTCAACGCACTTCATAGTATAAAATTGACATTAAATTGACTGCATATTTGGTGGCCGAAACATGGTAGCCCATTACGCACAGCATAAACAACGTCCCATAAAACAGTTGTGGGTTGAGTGACCACATTTGTTTTTTCAGGGATTATTATCCCAAGAAACAACAACAATAACAAAATTATATTTATAGGACTTCCCAGGGTGCTGAACAGTCAGGTCAGGACCCGAACAGGGGGGAAAGGGTTGGGATAGGGGCTGGGAGACGGAGAGTAGGAAAGGGGGGAGAGTTAGGAGGGCAGCAGAAGGCATGGTGGAAGAGGAAGGTTTTGAGACCGGCCTTGAAGGGGGAAAGGGAAGAAGCGAGGCGAAGGGATTGCGGGATGGAGTTCCAAACAATTTGTCAACAGGTTAACAACTGGGTTCCTATTTACTGCTCATTAAACAAAGGCGTGTAGGGTAAGGAAACTTGCATAACATTTTGCCCTGGTCAGGAATTAAATCTGGATTCTCTTGCTTCATGTGAACTATGCTACAGGACGCCGTAGTTTTGGGAAATCGTTAAATGCAAATTGGCCCTCGCAATAGAATCAGTACAAGTTACAGTACATCCTGTGATGCACTTTGAGATGCCAGATGAAATGCAAGGATTATTAACTGGTGCTTCTGAACAGACCGAGACCAAGTTTTTATTCCTTTCAGACAGTGAGTGGTTCTGGTGGCTCAATTGGTGAGATTTTACAATGTTTTAGTGAAACGTTTGTGCGTCAGTGGATTTGTGTGTCAAGAATGTTAATCCATGCTTGTGACACAGAACTAGAAAACTATTGAAGTTGGAATTATTGTGCATCTCGGTGCAAGATTTATGATCAGTTGATAACATTACAGCTATTGCTTCACCCACATCATTTGTCTACATAAAGAAAGGTTTGAGTCATTGCTCACATTGGGTTCTCTTTCAGACTTATAACAACCTGACTTTTTTTTCAAACAATCTGAACTAAGTTTGTTTGAAGGATGTAGCAATTAAATAAACATGGTCAGTGAGCACAAAGAACAGGAAATTAGGAAAAAAACAAACTGCCTCACTAACCTGACAGCAAAATGTTTGACTAATTTAAAACAAGGAATTTGTTTTTTTATTAGCCGAGTGTCTGACACACGTGGGTACTCATTACCGCACTCAAGAGCATCCAAACCAGACTGAGAATTCTGCAAATGTACTCAACAACACAACTTGGATTTATATATCGCCCTCACTCCATGCCAGTCAAAACGCTTCCCAATAATGGATCCCGGGGTCGAGCCAGGGGGGGGGGGGAAAAGGTGACCAAAAGCGCAGTCGAAAAGAAAAGTCTTTAGGCGTGACCTGAAAAATGGAAAGGAGAGGGGGGGTTGAGGTGAAGGGAGTGAGGAAGGGAGTTCCAGAGCCTCGCGGCGTAGTAGCTGAAGGCAAGGCCGCCCATGGTGAAACAGAGAATTTGGGGAACAAGGAGGAGGCCAGACCCGGAAGAGTGAAGGCAACGGGTGCTGTTGTGAGGAGAGAGGTTAGAGAGGTAGGTTGTTGGTATTGTGCAGAGGAGTGGAGGGAATTTTAACACAAGCGTAAGGATCTTGAAATCGATCCACTCTGAGAATCCACCAACACATAGAAATTTTCCTGCGTGTGGAATGGAATGCACACTCTCTCCCTTGACGGATGCATCCTGATTACCTAATTTCACGGAGCATTTGTCACAGGCTGGCAAGAGAGACAGGGCTTAGAAGCCCCACTGGGGATACGTACAGCTAAATTGTCCACTTTGTTCATAATGGAAAGAAACCTAACGGTGCACAGAAGAGAGAAACACAAACAAGCCCGGTAATAGTTCATTCGTGTTGCTCTTCCGTGCACCATTATTTTGACGAAATGTCATGGACCCAAAATGTTGAAACAGTTGTCTTTCTCAGTTGATCCACGGCTGTTTGTGGGGACACTGCTGTGCGCAATTGGCTGCTGCATTTCGCCCACAAATATACAGTCAATTCACTTTACAGTATATTCTGTGAAGCGCTTTGAGACATCGATAAGATGTAAAAAGCGCTATATCAAATGCAAGGATTATTATTATTATATCAAATGCAAGGATTATTATTCTTGATTATATTAACCTATTATCAGCTTTCACAAAGAGAGATGTGAGTGTTGTTCATACAATATTCTGAAATGACAAGTGCAAAGAAGTTTTCATTGTGCTGTGGTCGGAAGTGAATTATTACTGTTAGGAATTGGTCATTTCAATCCACGACTGTTTGTCGGACGCAATTGTGCCGTGTTTTGCCCACAAATATATAGTCAATTCACTTTACAGTATAATCTGTGAAGCACTTTGATATGGCTAGAAGACATGAAAAGTGCCATAACAAATGCAAGGATAATTATTATTATTATCAATGTGAGAGGTGGCTGGTGGTAGCCTGGTTCAGCTTGGAGCATTCGCAGATGGTGCGTCAGATGGTATGGGGGAGCTCAATCTCAGCTCGGGAGTTTGAGCTCACATCATGTAGATTGACACTCCAGTGCAGTGCTGGGGAAAAGCTGCATGGTCAAAGGTACTGTCCTTCAGATGAGAAGTTATACCAAGACTCCTAACTCCCTGCCCTCCACCTCCTCCAACCACACCCCCACCACTCCCCTAACCTTACCACCAAATGTGGGGTCAGAAAGCTAAACTGTAGAGTTATTTTGACAGCACCCATCTTGTTTGCATTGTTCCCTGTCAAACATTTTGTAATGTATCTCTTCTGGTCCTGTATTTATGCCACTGTGACTTGTCAGAGAATTTTACCACACACATAAACCATTCAGCCACCGTCATGCCTCTATGAAAGAACTTTGTATACTGTCCCACTCCCACCTTTGCTTTTCTCCACATCCTTTTAAATTGTTCCTTGCCGGTTCAGATGTAAGTACTTCAAAAGGATTACTATGTGAAAGAGAATGGAGTTTCTCCTGGTGTCCTGGCCAACAATTCCCCAAATAAAATTGGTCACTCACTTCATGGTTGTTCGTGGGACAATGATGTGCACAAATTGGCTGCTGCGCTCGCCCATAAAATACATATATAGTCACCACACATTATAGTAAATCCTGTGATGCACTTTGAGACTTCTCAATGCTATGTTATAGTGATTTATCAAATGTAAGGATAATTTATTATTATACCCAGCATCTCTATATAGAAGGCTAAAGGATTCTTATTATCTCCGCAACCTCTCTCCACTCCCTTTCTATTTATGACACAGAAAAAGTTCAGCTCTGCGAGTCTCGTCTCATAATTTAGCACCCCAAAAACCCTTGAATCAGCCTTGTTGCTCTTTGCTCTCATTTCTCCTGATGTATTTCAGTACTGTACATGTATCTGCTAGAGAGAGGATTTCTTGTGCTCACTTTACATTGTTAAGAGTGTGTCATCGTGATTTGTAATAAAAGGGAAGGGGAGGAAAAGAATTCAGAGTAGTTTGGTGTTCTGCCATTGATCTGTCTGCCGCGAAGACATCAATATGACCTGTTTCAAGTCTCACCTCATAACATACCAGAAGGAGAGAGTGAGTCACACAGCTTATTTTTTGAGCTGTGAAAAATGCCACTTAATTTTTAAAGCCGCTGCATATGAGATCCACAGTGGAACGAATGATTTACCAAATGCAAACTACACTATTCATAGGTCCTCGCCATTTATTTCCAGGAAGTTGAAGGGTTAGAACAGGCAGTAATGTTGGCACAACTATATATGAAGTCGCGTATTGGTTAGAGTACTCGCCTCGCAAGTGAGAGGACCTAGGTTTGATTCCCGGGTGGGACAAAACGTGAAGTAAATTTCCTCATTGCACACACCTCTGTCCACAACTTAAACCAGATCGTTAAGTCAATCGGCGGATTGCTCTCTGGGGCAATCCATGCTTGTGGGACACTGCTGCCACATTGCGCCAAAAAAGTATGCAGTCAATCCAATTTACAGGAAATTGTGTAAAGCACTTTGGGATGTCTCAACGACATGATAAGGCGCCATATCAAATGCAAGGATTATGATTAAAAATAACTGCTACTCCTCTCGGAATCCATTTGGTTGTTGATTGGCAACTGAAATGCAATGCAACAGCAACCTACAATTATAGAGTGCCTTAATAATAATAGCGCTTTTTGCGTCTTCTAGACATCTCAAAGCGCTTCACAGAATATACTGTAAAGCGAATTGACTGTACATTTGTGGGCAAAACACAGCAGGCAATTATGCACAGCAGTGTCCCACAAACAATCGTGGATTGAAAATACCAATTTATTATAGTTTTTAAAAAATTATTATTAGATTATTATTAGGCAATGGAGTAAGGAAACTTGCCCAAGGTTTCACCCTGACCTGCATGGATTTGAAACACAGGTATCATACTTGTAAATCAAGTGCTCTAACCACTGAGCTACAGGACTCCATGCAAGGGTGGATCTTGGAGCACTTTCGAAGTTCAAAAACAGAAAACGAATCTTAAGGTCTGATTGGCACCTCCTCCTCCTCTTGATGAGATGGGGGCGGGGGTGGGGGGAGAGGGGGTTGGCCCATGTCTGTAGCCATGTCTGAAGCTCCGGGCACCAGGGACCATATTTAGGGTCGATGCTGCCTCTTGGTGTCAACATCCACAGACATGGGGTCAATTTCCATATGTATGCGGATGACACCCAACTCTAACTTTCTGCCTCTGCCCTCGACTCCAGGACCAAATGCAAGGATTATTTATTGTTATTATTAAACTCCAGCAGTACCGAGGGCACACTCTGGGTCCCCAAGCTGTGCCTGTTGCCAACTTGCCGCTAATACTTTCCAGAATTAGATAAACAGAATGCACTGTAGATCCACTGATGCACTTTGGGAAATGGTAGATGTCTTTGAAATTCTAAGGGGCAAAGACAATATGGATCATGTCAAGCTGTTTCAACTTGGCCCGAATAGTAGAACCAGAGATCACAGCCTCAGGTTGAAGGAGGATGAATTCAGAATGAATCTTCGCAAACACTATTTCAGTGAGCGAACAGTGATTGCTGTGGAACAGAAAGGCTCCCTGGGGAGATGGTTGAAGCAGAAAGCGTTGATTCTTTTAAACACAGATTTGAAATAACATAATAATAATAATAATAATAATTCTTACATTTGATATAGCGCTTTTCACATCTTCAAGATTTCTCAAAGTGCTTCACAGAATATACTGTAAAATGAATTGATTGTATATTTGTGGACGAAACGCAGCAGCCAATTGCACATGGCAGTGTCCCACAAACAGTCGTGGATTGAAATGACCAATTTTTTTTAGGAATTATTATTGTATAGATATTTAGGACATGAGTGTATGTGATTGCCAGGAATGTGGAAAGCAAACTAGATGGACCTTGGTGTGTTTTTCCATCTAGCATTTCTTACGTTCTTACATTCTTATCCTCACAATGTGAAAATGGCTGTGTAAATGTATACTGTATTGTACTTTTTTTTACGTAGGACTGCTCTCAAATCCTGGTCCACACAAAAAAAACCTTTAGGTTTCATGTTGTGTAAAATGCACTTAGCTTTCCACCACTGCTGTCTGACAGATTACAAGGATTAGATGTAGATCAGATGCAGTCACCCTGCAAACAAATTGGTGCCCCAGCAAGGAGGAGACCAACCATTTGATGAGATGGCTTTATTGCGGTAACCATTCAACTGGCTGACTGATTGATTGGCTAACTGGATGGATGACTGGCTGGATGGCGCTTGGGAGATTAAGGGCACCTAATAAAATCAATGGTTTATGGCATTGCTCTGGAACTTACTCATGGAGGCAAGGAGGTGCTTCAGTCAAGCAAGTAAATTGCAAAAAACACATCTGTAATATATTGAAACACAGACAAAGAAGTCTGGACAGACAGACAGACAGACAGAGTTTATTATGTGAAGTGGTTTTAGATGTCTTGAAGACTTGCTAAGGTGAAATATTATTATTACATCTGTGATTATTATTATTATCTTCAGATGGATCATTCAAATTGGACTTCCTGGCGCCCTATTTGGTTAATAGCTGAACTTAATTCCTGTTTTTTGCAGAGTTAGATTCTGAAAAGTCTGGAGTGAATCTACACTATCTGACTCAATCAAGCGCTTCACAGTATAGACTGGTAAAGTGTAGTGATTGCAGTTATTTTATGTGTGAACACGTCAGCCAATTTGCACACAGCAATGTCCCACAATCAACCTTGAAGTGAATGACTAATTTTATCGAGTGGATTGATGAGAGATATTCTCTGCTCTTTTCCATTTAGCCTTTCTGTGTGAGAGGAAGCTCATTAATGAGATAATAATAATCCTTGCATTTAATATAGCGCTTTTCACATCTTCTAGACGTCTCAAAGCGCTTCACAGAATATACTGTAAAGTGAATTGACTATATATTTGTGGGCAAAACACAGTGAGCAATTGCACACAGTGGTGTCCCACAAACAGCTGTGGATTGAGTGACCCAATTTTTTTTAGGGATTATTATCAGGCGTGTGGAGTATGGAAACTTGCCCAGATTAGAGCAGGTAAACTATTCATTTGGTCAATAAATCCTGAATTCAAAAAATAAGTATCATTGCTTGCTTGATATTCGGTGTTTGCACTAGAAATTAAGCAAAATAGAAACACTATTTTTAAAATTAATGTCAAATCTAAATTTTATTTTATACCAGTGCTCATTGATGGTATTAAATGTTTGATGTTCAGATGAACTGGAAGGTAAATGCTTCCACATTGTTAGTTAACTCATTGGGCTTGGCTTCACTGCACTTGACTGTATCTCTGTGTGCAGTAAATTTTACTTCAGATAATACTACCTTGGAGCCCATCTGTCAGGTGTAATATCTGCGAACGACAAATGGTGTAAAAATATTTCACACAGACAACTTTCATTGGAAACAACAGGGAATAGAGAAACACTGTAGAGTGCTCAAATGCGCAAGAGAGAATGTAAAGAGGCAGATTCACATTTAATTACTTGGAAGAGCAGATCGCTGTTATATGGAATCGATTATCTCGAGAGGCAATGCGGGCGAATTGTGTCAGCATATTTCAGAGACAATTAGATAGCTGTTTGACAAAAAAAAATCAATCGAAAGTAATGTAAGATTCTCTTTAACTCTAGGCTAGGTGGACAGTAGTGTTCTCTTCTGGTCCTGTATATTCCTATATAATTTCTAAAATCACTACAGTATTCTGGTATTCACTGTTAAGCACTCTGGAACACTTCCCTGCTACATTTTAGCATCCTTGAAGCACCTTTTCCTACAGGAATGCTCATGTATAAAAAATGATAATAATAATCCTTGCATTTGATACAGTGCTTTATCATGCCTTCGAGACGTCTCCTCTTCGACGAAAGCGCCTCATAGAATATACAGTAAATACAATACAAAATATGATATAACATTGTATAGTGACTTTCAGGTCAGGAGGACGTCTGTGCACAACTGGCTGCTTCGTTTCACCCACAAAATATACACTTAATTCACATTACAGTACATCATGAGAAGTGCTTTAAGACGTCTCAAAGACTTGATGAGATGCTATACCATTGGCGTGCGAGCCTTCGGCCACTCTGCCCCCAACCTCTGGAACTCCATCCCACAGTCCCTCCATCTTGTCCCCTCCCTGGCCTCCATCAAGTCTCACCTCAAGACTCTCCTCTTCGATGGACCCATCGGCAACTCCTAATCCCCCCCTTCCTACCCCCCTCCCATCCTCAGCTTGAGTCTGAAGCAGTAACTGTCCAGCGTCTTGGGACATCCTCTGACATGAAAGGCACTATACAAGTGTAATTTTGTTGTTGTTGTTGCTTTTATATCAAATGCGACTATTATTATTATCGTTAATTCCCTGCAAAACAAAATGTGAAGACAGTGCCTATGAAAATGAGAGATTTTAGCCTCTTCCCCAATCTGCAGTGCAGCATCAGCGGGCCCTTTGTACCTTCAGTAACTGCAAGGATCAGTTTTTATAAGGCAATTTCCTTGTTGCAATTGTCTCTGACTGCCAGCTACTTCATGTCGTTTTCAATAAAGTCAATCGACATTGAAAATGAGTCCTGGCCTTTTATTGATAACCAGCAGCAAGTCTATTCTTAGCATTAGTCTATTCTCAACACAGTTCAAACCAGGTTCAACGATTCTTGGTCACTGCATTGAAGTCAAGCCCTGGTTCATGTCAAATTTCTGACACCAGTAATGTACAGTACAGTGTGTTGGTCCCCACAGTGAAATAGATCTTCAACCAGACCATTCCTGCCCATTCCCAGATGCTTCCGATGGGCTAGCTAACCAGTTCCCAGTTAATCAGAAAACTTTTTTTAAAATTATTTGGTCACTCAATCCACAATTGTTTGTGGGACACTACTGTGCTCAATTGGCTGCCATGTTTCGCCCATAAAATATAGTCAATTTGCTTTACAGAGTATTCCGTGAAGCACTTTGAGACGTCTAGAAGATGTGGTAAGTTGCTACAGTAAAATCTCAATAATCCGACACTCCAAAGGCTGGCAACTCCCTAAAACTGGCACGATTTCAAAATGCGAACAGTATTGGATTTTGTTCCGATGTCCGGCAAATCTCCCAAAGTTGGGAACAGCTACTTGCAGTTCCCGGTGTGGCCACTCTGTCATCCGGTGCTGTGGTTGGAGCTCGGCCATTGTTTGGCTTCAGTGCTGTGTTTACAGCTCACGTTTTGTATGGGGCAGGGCTGCCCCAGCCATTTCTAGGGTAGGTTTTAAACACCGGCAAACTCCGAAATTCGGAAGGTGAGTGGGCCTAATTGTGCCAGGTTATCGAGGTTTTACTGTATATCAACTGTAAGGATTATTACTAGTTTTTTTTGTCAATTACCTAACAAACCGCCTTGAATTAACTTCTCAAATGGTGTCCCCTCCTGCCTCCCCGCACGGCCACCTATGGTGCACCCTAGGGCCACCCCTGGTCCCCACCTCTTCCTCCTCTATATGCTCCCCCTTGGCGATGTCATCCTCAGAAATGGGGCAAATTTCCCCTGCTTAAAACAACAAAAAAAATTACATTTGTACAGGGCCTTTCATGTTGGGAGGACGTCCCAAGGCGCTGACGTACCCCCTAACCTACAACATGCTGCCTCCACTCGTCTGGATCCGGTCTTCTCCACGTCCCTCAGCTCCACCATTGGTGGCCGTGCATTCAGCCACTATGCCCCAAAACTCTGGAACACTCTTCCTCTATCGCTCTGCCTTGCCCAACACCACTCCTTCTCCATCTTCAGGTCAACTTCCTCACTCTCACTTCTTCATTGGTCTAAGGCCATGCTCGGGATTAATGACTGTAACACAATTGATAGTCTATTACTTGAATTACAGCCTAGCTCAGTTGGTAGCATTCCCCTCTGAATCAGACGTTTATGGGTCAGGACCACATCTGGACTTTGAGCTCATCGTCTAAGACTGACATTCCAACAACAACTTTGATTTATATAGCGCCCTCCATGCTGGACAGCTTCTCAGAGCGCTTCACAACAGCTGATCCCGAGGGCGAGCCAGTGGCAGGGGGTAAAGGTGACCGAAGGCGCAGTCGAAGAGAAAGGTCTTTAGCAGAGACCTGAATCTTGGAAGAGAGGGGGTGAGAGGTGAAGGGAGTGAAGAAAGGAGTTCCAGAGCCTCGGGGCGTAGTGGGAAGGCACGGCCGCCGATGGTAGAGCAGAGGATTCGGTGGATTCCAATGCAGTACTGGGGGAGTGCTGCAATTGAGACAAATGTTGCCTTTTTAACTGAGATGTCCTCCTGACGTGAAAGGCACTATACAAGTGTAATTTTGTTGTTGCTGTTGTTGTTGTTAAGCAGAGGATCCTGTTCAGGTGGATGTTCAAGATCCTATAGCATGATTCAAAAATGTGAAAGGAATGTCTTTGTCCTTTGTCCTGCTCACAATTTAACAACTAAAATTCATCATTGGCTGTTTATGGGATGTTGCTGTGTGCAAATGGCCGCAGTGTTTGCCTATAAAATATCCACAATCGCTACACATTACAGTAACTCCCACGCAGCGCTTTAAGGTGCCCTGATGTGAAAGGCGCCATATTAAATGCAAGGATTATTATTATATTACAATTGGCGATATTCATGCTTCTGTTAAAGTGCAATGTACAAAAGCTTCATTTGTGATTACTAATAATCTGCATCATACTGTGGAATGTGCTGTGCCTAAATAATCCTAACCGAGTACAGTATAAACAAATGCAGTATCATGTGTGGTAGACTAATTATTTTTCCCACTTTCCTGTTAACGTCTCTATCTTACGCGAGAGCCACATTCGATTCCATCATGACGAGCACTCAACCGATTTAATGTTCTGAAGAACTGTTTGGTAAAGTATTTAGCTGCGCTTACATAAATCAAGCAAAGCTCCAGATTCCATGCCTAACCATGTTTACTGTGTTATTGACTGGATGTCAGTGTAATTAGGTGTAATGTCAGCAAATGCCCGTGTATCACAAATTTTGGTGGAGCTCCTGTAGCTCAGTGGTTCGGGCACTTGCCTTACAAGCGTGAGATCTGTGCTTCAATCCAGACAGATTAGGGCGAAACTTTGGGCAAGTTTCCTTACTCCACACACACGCCTAATAATAATCCCTCAAAGAATCCCTCAAAGAATAACAACAATAAATTGGTCATTTCAATTCACAGATGTTTGTGATACACTGCTGTGTGCAATTGGCTGCCACGTTTCGTCCACAAATATACATTTTATGGTATATTCTGTGAAGCGCTTTGAGATGTCTAGAAGACGTGAAAAAGTGCTTTGTCAAATGCAAGGATTATTATTATTAATATATTGACTAGTTGCAGTCAACTTCTAAAGCAGGCGATTTAGCTCTGAAATGACAGGACCCCATGTGGCTGAGACACACATAGAGGAGATGGACTGGGACCAAACAAGTGTCCCTCTTCCTCCACTTGTCTTGTGAAATAAACCAGTACTTTATTTTGTTTGTCTGTGTGTTTGTATGTTTGTGCCTATGTGGGTGTGTGTGTGTTTGTGTCTATGTGTATGTGTGTGTGTTAGTACGAGTGTTGTTTGGCTGAGACATGTGTTTGCTTGAGTATATCTGTCTGTGTTTGAGTGTGTCTGTGTTTGTGTGTGTATTAGTACAGTATATGTTTCTGTGTGTGCCTAAGTGTTTGTGTGACTGTTCTACGTGTGTCTTGTGTATGTGCACCAGTAGTTTCATTGTGTTTTTATGTATCTCTCTCTCTCTCTGTAGTTTCAGTGTGTTTGTAGTTGTGGTATGTGTGTGTGGTTTTGATGTTTGTGTGTAGTTTTAGTGTGTTTGTCGGTGTCTCTCTATGTGTGTGTAGTTTGTGTGTTTGTGTGTGTCTGTGAGTGTAGATGCAGTGTGGTTGTGTGGGTCTCTATAGTTTCAGTGTGATTTTGTGTGTATGTATTGGTGCGTATGTCTAAGTGTGTGTGTCTCTCTCTCTGTTATTATTGCTTTAATGAAGTGTCACCTTGCACTCTCCACAGCTTGAATGACTTATTCTTGTGAGCATCGAACAACAGCCAGCCCCTGTTATTGCCTTCCACCCCCTCCTTCCTCTTGTCTCTCTCTTTGTTTTTTTTCATTTGTCGATCTCCTCTCATTGCAATATTTACTGCAGTGATGTTCACTGACTATCTGGAGTCCTGTAGCTCAGTGGTTAGAACACTCGCCTTACAAGCATAAGACCTGTGTTTGAATCCAGGCAGATCAGAGTGAAACCTTGGGCAAGTTTCCTTACTCTACACACTTAATAATAATCAGTCCCCAAAAAATCCCACACTAGAAGACGTGAAAAGCGCTATATCAAATGCAAGTATTATTATTATTAGCAAGACTTGGACTTCAGGGAATCCGAATCACTGAGCTCAATTGCTGAGAGATTAGAAAAGAAGCTTATTACAGACAGCCCTCACACTCCCCTCAAACACTCTCCCTCTTCCTTCCCTCTCTGTCTGTCTGTCTTATCTGCCTGTATCTTGTTTGTCTTCAACAACAAGCACCCAGAGTATACACATTGCACACAGTCAGTGTCTGTCTCACAGTCTGCCCTCAGGAACTGGGTGACCAGGGGGATAGGGAGACAACCTCTGGATGTGCAGAAATCAATTGTTTTTTTTGTTTTATAGATATAATAATAATAATCCTTGCATTTGATATAGTGCTTTTCATGTCTTCTACACATCTCAAAGTGCTTCACAGAATATACAGTACTGTAAAGAAAGTTGACTATATAAGCAGCAGTGTCCCACAAACAGTCGGGGATTGAAATGACCAATTTATTATAGTTTTTTGTGATGGATTATTATTAGGCATATATATATATAATATATATATAGAGTTCCTGTAGCTCAGTGGTAAGAGCACTCGCCTTATAAGTGTGAGACCTGTGTTCAAAACCAGGCAGATCAGAGCGAAGCCTTGGGCAAGTTTCCTTACTCCACACACTCGTCTATTCGCCTAATAATAATCCATGCAAAAAAAAACCACAATAATAAAAATTGGTAATTTCAATCCACGACTGTTTGTTGGACACTACTGTGCGCAATTGGCTGCCGCGTTTCGCCCACACAGTATACAGTCAATTCACTTTACAGTATATTCCGTGAAGCACTTTGAGATGTCGATAAGACATGAAAAGCGCTGTATCAAATGCAAGGATTATTATTATTTGCCTTACCAGCAGTAGTGAATTGCTACGTGGAAATACGGATACTTGTGAACAAATGATAGACACCACTGGCATGTTCATCCTGGAATCCCTCCAGCTCGCCCTCTCCTTTGCTCCTTCACCCAAATAGTGTCCCATCCTCAAATCAAAACACCACCTAAACCTCTATCTGCTATTTGTTGCCTTGAAAGCCACCAGGGAGGGGAGGAGGAAGGGGTGTGTTTTCCTAATAGATAAACTCAGTGCAAAGCTTTGAACAGTTACCAGCATTGAATCGTATTGGCTGCTCTTAGTTTATTTTGGATTTTTTTTTGGTGGGAGTGGGGGGAAGAGAGAGAAGGATTTAAGGAAAGAGAGTGTGGGGAGGAAAGAGTGTTTGGAACTGAACTGGTTTGAGTTCCTGAAGGTGAACCTCACTTTATTTTCTCTTTCTCTCTCTCAACCTCTTTTTAAAAAAAATATAAGCACACACCCACAACACATTGTACAGTTGGATTTATTAGCAAAGCGTGAGTGAGTGAGTGTGTGAGAGAGAGAGAGAGAGAGGGAAGGACAGAGAGAGAGGTTGGTGATATTCTCTCTCTCTGGTGGTGAAATTGTCAAGACACACAGAGAGGAGAGAGAAGAGAGACTTGTTACTCATTTCATTCTCTACCCATTCCTACCCAATTGCTTTTTGTTGCTGTTGATGTTTGGAGGAGAAGCCAAGGAAGAGGATTTGGGCTAATCTGTCACTTTCAGGATCGGATGCTGTTTCCAAGATTTGGAAAGCAATTAATTGGAGTGGTGGTGGGGGGGAAACAAGACTTACTTCATCAACCTACAGTGTCTGAGTGATGAGGAACATCCTGTTCAAATTTGCCTTAACCTTGTCGTCCTATGTCTCTGTAAGTAAACACAGCAAAAGTCATCCATCTGAGTGAGGGATGGGAGGGTGGTGTGTGTGTGTGTGGGGGGGGGGGGGGGGGTGGGGGGCAGATGATGAGAAAGAAAAGTAGAGAGAGAGAGAGAGGTGTGTGTGTGTCTGTGGTGGGTGGGTGGGTGGGTGGTGGGGGATTTGTGTTTCTATGTTTCCTTTTGCTGATGTTTCCCCACAATTTCACTCGACAATGTGTTCTGTGAAATGTTTGGGAAGTGTGGATAAGCAGCTAGATCAAATGCAAGGATTATTATAGTTATTGACAGCCCACGTTTATAATAATAATAATCCTTGCATTTATATAGCGCGTTCCACATCTTCTAGACGTCTCAAAGCGTTTCGCTTAATATACTGTAAAGTGAATGGACTGTATATTTGTGGGTGAAAACGCGGCAGCCAATTGTTCACAGCAGTGTCCCCACAAACAGTCATGGATTGAGTGACCAAATTATTATTGTGGGGTTTTTTTTGGGGGGGAGGAAATTATTATTGGGTGTGTAGAGTAAGGAAACTTGTCCAAGGTTTTGCCCTGCCGGGAATTGAACACAGGTCTCTCGCTTGTAAGGCGAGTGCTCTAACCACTGAGCTAAAGGACTCGTTTAGACGGAACTCGACATTTCATGCGGGAGTTAAGTTTTTTCCACAGTAATTCCAGTTGGTTACTATTTGCAACTAATTCCTAATTTGCAGAATGTATGTTTATTGGGGTGGGGTGGAAGGTGTCTGTGTTTGGGTCTGTGTGTTGGGGGTCATCGCATGATACAGTAATTTTGTATACAGTATTACATTTTTTTCCAGCTCTCATTACCCTCGAATCCTGTCCACTTTTGTTAAACTGTACCAAGAATTTTGCTGTCACGGGATCATTAAGGCCGAAGATTATCATTATTAGTAGTATATATTATAAGATGATTCGTGTGGGTGCGCCCTTTGTTTTTTAATGTCATTCTCCCTTTGTGGGTAGATCTAAGCTGGTGTTTTAATCATTTACTTGAGTTGAATAGTTTCCTCTCGTATTCCTCACCTAATTTGTAATCTCAGTGCAACACAGTTACATTTGTGGATAGCACAAATAATAATAATTCTTGATTTGACATAACATCTTATCACGTCATTGAGACTTCTGAAAGCGCTTCACACAATATATTTTGCCGGCGACATTAGTGCTTTAGGTGGCAGGCTAGCTCAGTTGGTAGCACTGTGGGTCAGAGTCATTCGGTTGTGGCTTCAACAACAACAACTTTGATTTATATAGCGCCCTCCATGCCTTCAGCGTCTCAGAGCGCTTCACAGTAGCGGATCCCGGGACCGAGCCAGGGGCAGGGGCAGGAAGATGACCAAAAGCTCGGTAGAAGAGAAAGGTCTTCAACTGTGACCTGAAACTGGGAAGAGAGGGGGCGAGGTGAAGCGAGTGAGGAAGGGAGTTCCAGAGCCTCGGGGCGTAGTGGCTAAAGGCACGGCCGCCGAGGGTGGAGCGGAGGACTCGAGGGGACATGGAGGAGGCCAGACCCAGAAGAACGAAGGCAGCGGGTGCTGGGTTGTGGGGAGAGGAGATCAGAGAGATAGGGGGGTGCAGAGGAGTGGAGGGATTTGAAAACAAGGGTGAGGATCTTGAGGTCGATCCTCTCTGGGATAGGGAACCAGTGAAGTCTGGCAAGGACTGGGGTAATGGGGGAGCGAAGCTTAGAGCGCGTGAATATGTGGGCGGCAGAGTTTTGGATAAATTGGATTTTGTGGATTGTGGTGGAGGGGAGACCGGCGAGGAGGGCGTTGCAATAGTCCAGCCGAGAGGTGACAAAGACGTGGACCAAGGTTTCGGCGGCTTTTAAGGTGAGGTATTGCCGGAGACGGGTGATCCTTCGGAGGTGGTAGAAGGCAGTGCTGGTGACAGACTGGATGTGGGGGAGGAAGGACAGTTGGGGGTCGAACCTGATGCCAAGGTTGCGCACAGGTTCGGAGAGTTTTAGGGGCAGGCCGGGAAGGTGGAGGAGGTGAGAGCCGTGCGAATGGAGACGTTGACGAGAGCCAAGGAGTATGGCCTCCGTCTTGTCAACATTCAGCTGCAAGAAATTTGTGCTCATCCAGCCCCTGATGTCCGAAAGGCAGGCTGACAGAACATCGGGGGACTGGGGGTCACAAAGTGAAGTGGAGAGATAGAGTTGGGTGTCATCCGCGTACATGTGGAAGTGTGCCCCATGTCTGCGGATCACATCCCCAAGAGGAAGCGTGTAGATGAGGAAAAGGAGGGGGCCAAGGACAGATCCCTGGGGTACCCCGCAGGTAACTGGGTGAGTGCGGGAAGAAAAGCCGTTTGTGGAGATGTACTGCTGGCGGTTTGTGAGGTAGGACTCGAACCAGGCGAGTGCGGTCCCACTGAGGTGGATGGCGGAGGACAGGCGGTGGAGGGGGATGGCGTGGTCGACTGTGTCAAAGGCAGCCGACAGGTCCAGGAGGATAAGGAGGCAGAGGGAACCCTGGTCACAGATAGACCCATATCAAAGGACTTTGAACTCACGGAGTAGGCTGTCATCCCAATATAACCCTGGGGTAATGCTGGATTGTTGGAAGTGCCTTCTCTTCGGATGAGATGTTAAACTGAGATCCAGTCTGTATTATTAAACAGCTCACCGCACTGTTCAAATACAAAGTGACTACAAATCCTACGGAGCTCTCTGAAAACTCCTCCTGACTTTAAAGTCGCCACGTCAAATGCGAGCATGTTTTTGTTTCTTTATGATTATTATGACTTTGTTCCTCTCTTTGCAATTTTTCTCTCTTTGTTTCAAGTTGATGTGGTATTTCAGTTGGATTGACTAAGGATTTTGTCAGCGCAAAACACACCTGCCAATTGTGCACAGCGGTGATACACAGAATCAGTCACACAGTCCTGTAGCTCAGTGGTTGGAGCACTCGCCTCACAAGTGAGAGACCTGGGTTCGATTTCCAGCAGGGCGAAATGTTGGTCAAGTTTCCTTGTTCCTCACACCACTGATTACCTAGCAGTCAGTAGGAACCCAGTTGTTAATAAATCACTTTTCTAGTGGTAATAATTCCTTCAAAAAAATAATAAATTGGTCACTTCAATCCATGACTGTTTGTAGGATGCTACAATTGGCTGGCGCATTTCGCCCACAAAACCTAGTCAATTAATTTTACAGTATATTCAGTGAAGCACTTTGAGCCATCTCAAAGACTATCAAATGCAAGGATTATTATCATTATTATATTACTGTATATTCTGTGAAGCGCTTTGAGACAACAATATCATCAAATCACATCTGTTACAAATCACATCAAATCACATCAACTCAACGATATGATATTAAGGAATATTATTATGGATTGACAAAAACATTTCTGATGGGATTATTACCAATGGTAATCCACAACATGGTAATATTAAAAGACATGCGATAGACAGAGAAGATTTCTGTTGTTTCTCTCCAGATATCTATGAGAGGTTCAACGCTTGTACAGTACATACATTGTTCATGCAAGTCCTGGGCTTTTTATATCACGTCGAGTCCATAAAATAGAGAAATGGAGCAACCGACCTTGAGTGGTGATCACAAATAATGGGTCTGATCAGGTTCAAATCAAACTAGCACCATCCCTACGGCTTGTTAATACAGTATCGTACCCAGGGGTGATGTGACGGGAAGTCAATCTGTCTGTGGGCGCTCTTAAGTGACCTCTCTCTCTCCCTGGTAACTGTCTGTCCCGCAGGTAAACGGGATGCCCAAGAAATGTATGGAACTGGAGATCGAACAAGATCAACTGCGCTGTTTGACCCAATTGAACAAGCTTGGCAACACCAACCTCTCCACAGGTTAGGACTAACATGAATGTGCAGCATGTAACTAACTCACTGACTCACCAACTCACTCACTGCGGCAGCGAGACTCGGTTCAGGGTGCTTCTGTGCTCCCAGGTGGTCAATGAATGCTCTTTACGTGTCACACCTTACATTTCAGGACACCAGCTGTTACTTAATGCACAATTGCACTGGTTCATTGAACTATATCGAAGCGCTCTGAGACCCGTTCGGTGTGGAGGGCACTATATAAATCCAAGTTGTTGTTATATAGAGTCCTATAGTATAGTCGATAGTGTGCTGGTCTCCTCCTCCATGTCCCCCGAATCCTCCACTCCACCATCGGCAGCCGTGCCTTCAGCCACTACGCACCGAAGCTCTCGATCTCCCTTCCTCACTCCCTCACTCCCTTCGCCTCGCCCCCTCTCTTCCTAGTTTCAGTTCTCGGCTAAAGACCTTTCTGTTCGACCGCGCCTTCGGTCACCTTTTTCCCCCTGCCCATGGCTTGGTCTCGGGATCCATTATTTTGAAGCGCTGTGAGATGCCACCCGGCATGGAGGGCACTATGTAAATGTAAGCTGTTGTTGTTGTTGCGCTTGCCACTCATGCAAGTGGACACGTGTTTGAATGCTGGGCAGGATCATTCTCTTCACTCCACGTGCCCTGTTTACCCAGCAATAAGGAGGAACCTAGTTAGTCAATTAGTAGGTTGCTTTCTGAGGATAACAATCCCTCCAAAAAATAATAATAATAATTTGGTCACTCAGCCCATGACTGTTCCTGAGACACTGCTGCTGTGCCACGTTTTGCCCAACAAAATATACAGTCATGTTGACGTTACAGTATATTCTGTGAAACGCTTTGAGATGTCTTGCACTAGAGCGCTATATCAGATGCAAAGAATGTTATTGTGTTATGATTGCGTTCAGCAGCAGCTGAGTTCAATTTCAGGAGCATTTTAAATCTCCATCACCAATTTGTCATAAGAAATAAAAATCCAGTTGAATTTCCTCCCTGTCCTTTGTCAATTGTGTTGGCGCTTCACAAGGAGTCAGCATGGCAGAGCAAAACACAAACATGAAAGAACACAAGCCAACAACAACAGCAAATTACACTTGTATATCGCCATTTGGCCCCTTGAGCCTACCCCGCCATTCAATAAGATCATGGTCCGATCTTCTAATCTAACTCCACCTACCTGCCTTATCCCTATATCGCGTGATCCCTTTATCCACGAGAAATCTATCAATCTCAGTCTTGAATATGTTCAAGAACTGAGCATCTATAGCCCAGAAAATTCTATAAATTCACTAGCCTCCGAGTGAAGAAGTATTTCCTCAACTCTGTGTGAAAAGGCTGACGCCCCAATCTTAATAAATAACCAAGTTGCCTGTTAGATCGCACGGTTACCATCAATTCAATTTGCCATAAGAACACCTCACACCTCTCCCCAGTGCCCCAAACCCCAGCCCATCCCCCCTCCGCTCCCAATCCGCTCCCCTATATTGTTACACCATGGCTGATCTACACTTTACCCTTCTACCTTATCCACCCCAATGTTATTCATCCATTCTTGAAATATTTCTGTTTGACCCAGCATCTATTTGTTTCCTTTCATTATATTTTATATTGAAGCGCTCTGAGACGCCATCCGGCGTGGAGGGTGCTATATAAATCAAAGTTGTTGTTGTTGCTATTTTAAGAAATTCTGTATTTCCATCACCCTTTCTGTGATTTTTATTTGTTGTGTCCCGATTTCACTTTCAACTGGTTTCAACTTCTTAATTTTAAGAAAATATCTGTATGTTCCAGATTCACCGTGCTTTTGGTCATCTTTTCCCATGCATATCAAATGAATATCAGAGAATTATGCCTTCAGCCACTCCGCCCCGAGGCTCTGGAACTCCCTCCCTCACTCCCTTCGTCTTGCCCCCATCTCTTCCTACTTTCAGGTCTCGGCTAAAGACCTTTCTTTTCTTTTCAGTCACCTTTTCCCCCACTCCCTGGCTCGCCCCCGGGATCCGTTACTGGGAAGCGCTCTGAGATGCCGTCTGGCGTGGAGTGAGGGTGCTATATAAAGTTGTTGTTGTTGTTGTTGAATTATCATCTCCTGTGTCTGTCAATTGAAAATAGTTTTACAATGTGAATGTTACTGAAATCCATTCATTGCAAACGACTATTCCAAATGAGGTGTGACTCGTGCTCTATGCAGGATTATTATATGAGTGGGCAGAGCATCTCATTATATTTATATTCCAGATCACTTGTCATAGCACCCCATTTGCCTTACTAGCTGCTTTATGCATTTGCAAACTAGATTTTAATACCCTTGGATCTCTTTGCTCATCCAACCCATCTTATGTTTCTCCATTAGGCTCGTACTCCCAGCCACTGTTCTAATATCTGAAATACACTACCTCACGTGTTACAGTGTTAAAAACTCAATTTGCCATAGTTCTCCATTTACTATGTTTCGCCCACAAAATATAGAGTAAATTCACTTTACAGTATATTCTGTCAAGCGGATTGAGACATCGCAAAGATGTGATAAGGTGCTGTATCAAAAAAATGCAGGGATTATTCTATCTTAATCTATGTACAGTATTTCCTTTGTATAATTTCAGCTATTCTCCATAATTTACAACAGCTCCAAGTTTAGTCTCATCCACAAATTTACAAAGATTCCTATACCTGGATCATTTCTGGATAGGACGAAAAACTGGAGTCCCAGCATCAAGCCTTGTGGGATACGCATTGGCACTGCCTACTAATCAGACAACAAACCTTTTATACCATCCCACTGCCTCCTATTTCCAAACTATGTCTGGTCTATGGCATAATATGGCCTTCAACTCTATTGAATAATAATAATAAATTGGTCATTTCAATCCATGACTGGGACACTGCCACGCGCAATTGGCTGCTGCATTTTGCCCACATATATACGGTCAATTCACTTTACAGTACATTCGGTGAAGCGCTTTGTCTAGAAGATGTGAAAAACACTATATCAAATGCAAGGATTATTATTATTATTATTGGTCCTTAATTTTACACTACTCAGTCAAAATTGAGAACATACATCAAAATGCTCCAAAATGCGATTTTAAAATCTATCTCTTACTAAAAGGATAAAAGGCTTCCCTTTTACGATAAATCAAGTGAAATTATTCTTCACCATTTTGGTCGATTAAGTGGTGAGCCAGAATCCAAAGAACAAAACACTCCAGAATTTAGCCCTAATTGATATGTTCAATTTAGGTCAATTAAATCCGAAAATGTAAATTAGGAAACCAAGGCATCGAAATTTAAATTTAAAGAAATCTTATATGAAGATGAAGTTTGATTTGGATGTATTGGCGATGTGCCTTTTGCGTACAAAATACACAGTCACTGTACATTTACAACAAATCCTGTGAAGCATTTGGGAAAACAACAATAATATACAACAACAAAATTAAATTTATAGAGCGCCTTTCACATCGGGAGGACGTTCCAAGGTGCTGAGCACCCCTCATGCTGAGCAAGCTATCATCTAATAAAATCCCTCCAAAAAAACCACAATAATACAATTGGTCATTTCAATCCATGATTGTTTGTGGGGACGCTGCTGTGTGCAATTGGCTGCCGTGTTTTGCCCGCAAATATACAGTCAATTCACTTTACAGTATATTCTGTGAAGCGTTTGGAGACTTCTATAAGATGTGAAAAGCGCTATATCAAATGCAAGGATTATTATTATTATTATTTATCGTCCCAGAGTGCTTCACATTAAGAGATGTCCTATGAATACTAAAGATAATATATTAAATACTGTAAAGGATTGTTAAATCTTGGAAGCTCCTTATTTTTCTTCCAAAAAGACACAGGTTGCTTTAAGAATATGAAAACAGAGCCTGTCATTTTAAACCACATTAATCTGAGAAAAGCAGAACTCTAAAAGCCTTCATTTTATTTTAAAACCTTCTGGACCACTTTATGGCAATTCATTTGTTTCAAATAAGATTCCAGTTGGCTGAAAAATATTCTTACTTCTGAGTCCGAAAAAGTTGGTGAGTTCAAGTCCCACGTTGTGGACTTCGCACTCATCGTCTTAACTGACACTCCAATACAGTGCTGGGGAAATGATAAGTCAAAGGTGCTATCCTGTGGATAAGACATCTGCCTGTTCAGATGGACTTTGAAGATCCAATGGTACTATTTAAAAAGAGGTGGGAGTTCCTCTTTTGGGATAATAATCCCAAATAGTTAAAATTAATCATTCACTTCATGGATGTGGGTGAGACATTGCTGTACACAAATTCACTGCCGCAGTGGGGGTTCAACACAATTGCAGTTATATAATCATGATAATAATAATCATACTTGCATTTGAAATAGCGCTTTTTCACATCTTCTAGACAACTCAAAACGCTTCACAGAATGAAATGTAAAGTGAATCAACAGTATATTTGTGGGCGAAACACGGCAGCCAATTGCGCACAGCAGTGTCCCTACGAACAGCCGTGGATTGAAATGACCAATTTTACTGTTGTGGTTTTTTGGGGGACGGATTATTATTAGGCGAGTGTGGAATAAAGAAAGTTGCCCAAGGTTTCGCCCTGACCTGCCTGGATTCGAACACAGGTCTCACGCTGGTAAGGCGAGTGCTCTAACCACTGAGCTACAGGACTCCACATAAACCTGTGTCAGAACCACAGAGATGTTAGACAGAGGGGGATTGGTGGCTGTGATGATCTACATGGATTTTGAGAAGGAAACCCCCAAAAGATTCCATATAGAAATTATAAAGAAAAAAATTGAGGCAAGTGCATACAAGTAGATGCAACCTAGTTGTGTGAGTAGGTTCATTGGGATGTTAGGAAGCAGTGTTAGACTAAAGGGGATGTTCTTTGATTGATGGGCAGTGACAGATAATATCCCCATGGAACAATCCTTGGGCCCCAGTTTTTCAGTCTATAAATAAATGACCTAGATTTGGAAACCTTTGCAAGTTTGCAGCTAACCCTAAGCTTAGATGCCATGGTGATTTGTGTAGGGGAGAGTAGAGAATTGTACTTGGGCATAAAGTTGTTGATGGAAATATTTCCTTAACTATAAATGATAATTGATAGGAGAGGAGGAGCACAGGGAGAGTGAGGGAGTAAGAAAGGGAGAGAGCCAATGGGAGGGGAAGGAAGAGAAAATTAGAGTGAGGAAACATTACTTAAAATGCACCACCTCTTTAACCTCACTATGTCCAAATGAAATACTGTAATACGGTCTCATGTGTGATATTTGTAAAAGAACCCACTATTTTGAGCATATATTAAACATTTTGAGAGGTCAGATTGGGATGGATGGTTTGGCGTAGGGAGGGGGTTAGAGGAAGGTTAGAAAAAGGTGACCAAAGTTAGTTGTGGCATTGTGTGGAACAATTACTGAACATTCATTAATAAAAGATAAATATTGAATTTCTGATTATCTCTTACTCACTAGTTTATATAGGAATGTAGAGGACCAGAGAAGACGGTTAATATTAATAATCTTTGTATTTGATAAAGCTTCTATCACATTCTCAAGGAGTCCTGTAGCTCAGTGGTTAGACCACTTGCCTTACAAGCATGAGACCTGTGTTCAAATCCAGGCAGGTCAGGGTGAAACCTTGGGCAAGTTTCCTTACTCCACACACCTAATAATAATCCGTCCCCCCATAAAACGAAAATTGGTCATTTCAATCCTTGACTGTTTGTTGGACACTGCTGTGTGCAATTGGCTGCTGTGTTTCGCCCACAAATATGTAGTCAATTCACTATACAGTATATTGTATGAAGCACTTTGAGACGTCTTGAAGACGTGAAAAGCATTTTATCAAATGCAAGGATTATTATCGTTAAGGCTTCTCAAAGCACTTCACAAGATGTTACTGTGAAGCTCAATGACAACAAATTAGATATGCATAGCGCCTTTGGGAGAATGTCCGAGCTGGGGGTTGGGATCAGGTGGGGTGGAAGGCAGGAAGGGCGGGGGAGGAGGGTGACCAAAGGCACAGTTCAAGAGGAAATGGGCCTTGAAGGAGGGGGAGAGGCACAGGGACTGTGGAAATCGAGTTCCACTTGGTGACTGTATGATTTAAGTGAAAGTGACAGCCAATTTGCACACCTCAACGCCCACAAACAACCATGATGAGTGATGAATGATCAATTTTATCTGAGTGATTTTTAGTACCTTGTACCAAAAAATTCATGCCTTTGCTTAGCCGTTATCCAATTCCCGGCAGTACAACTGCAAGATTTGAACCATAAGAGAAGCCTGTTTCAGAGTGAGGAGGTTGATTGAAGTGCAAAATAATGTTTGAATGATTGAGAGCAAAATAACAAGTGTTTCTGATTATATTTCCTTTTCCAAATACTGTACCAACAACTCAAGTGTATATCGCAGAAGCCCTTATTGCTGATGCAAACAAGCTGCAAATTAAAAGCTTAACATCGCCCATTATTGTTCATTTCGAACTATATCTTCCACCCAGCCTGCATGTACCCATTCCCCCATATCCTTTTAAAATATTGGTTTGAAATATCACTTCTTCTTTGAGATCACCAGACATAACAATAAGCCTTGGATTTGATAAAATGCTTTTTACATCTTCTAGTTGTCTCAAAGTGCTTCACAGAATATACTGTAAAGTGAATTGATTATATTTGTCAGTGAAACGCGGCAGCCAATTACACATAGCAGTAACCCACAAACAGTTGTGGATTGAAATGACCAATTTATTATTGTTCTTTATTGAGGAGTTATCATCAGGTGTGTGGAGTAAGCGTCTTTAACATCCACCTGAACAGGCAAACGCACCTTGGTTTAATGTCTCATCCAAAGGACAGCACCTCCCAACAATTTACTATATTTTTTTGAAGGAATTATTATCCCTGGAAAAGCGATCTGCTGATCGACTAACAACCGGATTCCTACTTACTGCTAGATAAAGAGGCGTGTGGAGTAAGGAAAACCTGCCGGGAATTGAACCCAGGTCTCTCGCTTGCTACAGGACTCTATATATCCGCCTTGAAGTTGTGTGTGAAGAACTTCCTTTTCAATCATGCCTATGGTCCTCCCCCTCCCTCTGGGTTGGGGTTAGACCGCCAATGTCGAGCACTCTGGAGCACTAACCTGCCTGAGGGGCACTATATAAATGCAAGTCCGTTGTTGGTGGAATAATAATATCCACTTACGTACCTTCAGAAAGATAAGACCCCGTGTTAAACAAAGTGTCCTGTTTCGTATTATGTGGTTATTGTGTACAGTGGTGACCAGAAGTTTGGTCCAGAAGTGGTGACGTGTGCAGTTTTGGTCTCCTTATTTAAGAAAGCACATACTCGCCTTAGAGGGCATGCAGCGTAGATTCACCAGGTTGTTTCCTGGGATGAGGGGGTTGAGCTGTGCAGATAGGTTAAGTAAACTAGGCCTATGCTCTCTAGAATATAGAAGAATTAGAGGTGATCTTATAGAAACCTATAAGATTATTAAGGGGTACGACAGAATAGATAGTGGGAGACTATTTCCCTTGGTTGGAGAAATTATAACTAGGAGTCACAGTCTTAAGATTAGGGGTCAGCCTTTTTGCACTGAGATGAGGAAAAACGTCTTCACTCAGAGGGTAGCGTATTTATGGAATTATCTACCCCAAAAAGCTCAGTCCTTGAACATATTCAAGACTGAAATTGACAGATTTTTTTATGGATAAAGGGATTAAGGGAGATGGGAATACGGCGGGGGCAGGTGGAGTTAGATTAGAAGATCAACCATGATCTTATTGAATGGCGGGTCCGAATAGCCTACTCCTGCTCCTTATTCTTATGTTCTTTTGGTCCTGATGGCATGGCTTGCCTTTGGATGAGAGCAAACAAACTTGCAGTTCTCTTGTGCCTATAATGTTCAAAAATGTTTCAAAGTGCTTCACAGGTAATTGCTGTCAACCTTAATGCCTTTCTGTATCAATCAACAATAATGATAATGAGAATCGATTTGGCCTCTGCTCAAACAAAACGTCTTCATGGGACTGGATTTTAAATGAGATTAAAGAGCTGTTCTTACAGTAGGTAGAGGTGCTCCAACCACACGATTCCGGGTCTGGCCTCCTCCTTATCCCCCGAATCCTCCGCTCCACCATCGGCGGCCATGCCTTCAGCCACTATGCCCCGAGGCTCTGGAACTCCCTTCATCACTCCCTTCGCCTCACCCCCTCTCTTTCTATCTTCAGGTCTTGGCTAAAGACCCTTCTCTTCAACCATGCTTTCGGTCATCTTCTTCCCCCTCCCCCTGGCTCGGCCCCAGGATTCGTTTTTGGAAAGCGCTCTGAAACACCGTTCGGCATGGAGGGTAATACATAAATCAAGTTGTTGTTCCATGTTTGCATATTGCATGCTTCCAGTGAAAGCACTCATGGTCAACTGAATCCAGTTTCATGCATCCGCCCCATTGTTACCAGGAAAGATAAATGGTTGGCTGCAAGATATAAAGCCATACGTTAAGACTCCTCTGTGTAACATTATACAGTAGTTTGTTCCTTCTCCCCAGTCAGTGCTAACATGGAGTTAATTGTATTTTAAAACCTTCTTTAATCCTTTGCCTTCAACACTTCAATACATAGGCTTAGAGTTGGAAAGGATAATTTCAGAACAGATTCCAGAAGGTTTGTCTTTACTCAGAGGATAATCAATGACTGGAACAGGTTGCCAGGATAGGTAGTAGAAGCCAGGACACAGGTCAGAGACTATAAAAATACAAATTATTTTGTTCTTCAAAAGACAACCAAAAAGAGCTTCCAAAAAGAATTTATATGCTATGAACTGAGTTCATGGGCCCAAATCACTCACAAAGTGTTCAGTGTAGATGTCAGTAATAATAATAATACTAAGAATGATAATAATCCTTGCATTTGATATAGCGCTTTTCACATCGTATCGATGTCTCAAAGTGCTTCACAGAATATACTGTAAAGTGAACTGACTGTATATTTGTGGGTGAAACACGGAAGCGAATTACGCACAGCAGCGTCCCCACAAACAGTCGTGGATTGAAATGACCAATTTTTATTGTGTGTTTTTTTGGTATGCGGCACTATTAGGCATGTGGAGTAAAGAAACTTGCCCAAAGTTTCGCCCTGATCTGCCTGGATTCGAACACAGGTCTCACGCTTGTAAGGCGAGTGCTCTAACCACTGAGCTACAGGAGTACCCTACATTACTGTACCATAGCTAGCCCAAGGATTCTGACAGTCCCTGACAGACCTCTGTAATAATAATGCCTACATTTCATATAGCGCCACTTCACATCGTTGGTACATCTCAAAGCGTTTCACAGAATATACTGCAACTTGCATCGACTATATATTTTGTGGGTGAAACGCGGCAGCAAATTGCGCACAACTATGCCTCACAAACAGTCATGGCTCGAGTGAGCAAATTATCAAGATCCACCAATTGAGTAACAACTGGGTTATTACTTATTGCTAGGTAAACAGGTGTGTGGAGTAAGGAAACTTGGCCAAGGTTTCGCTCTGCCCAGGATTCGAACCCAGGTCCTCTCACTTCCAAGGCGAGTGCACTAACCAATACAATACAGGACTCCACTGTGGAATCTATCTCTGTTTACTGCTGACAAAACAAAACGGCCTGCCTGCAGTTCACTTCTAATGCTTAAATCTAGCGATCCAGAGAGCTGATAGCTTTTTAAACTAAATATATATTCCATTATCTTAGTACGGATATTTCATCTTCAAACTGAATAATTTCTGCTTCCTAAATGCACTGTAATGCATTACACTAAATTATTTCCGTGCTCATCTCTTTAACCCATATTTCACCAATGTTGATTATCGATTTCAGCTCCTGTCTCCAGTTCAAGACCTCTCCCTCACTTATCAATTGCTTCATGCCCCAGCACGTCCCTGACTCTCTGATCTTCTCCTACACCACTCTCCTGATTGCCCCTCATTGCTACAAGTTTCTCCCATCACACCCCCACCATTAGTATCCAAGCCTTCAGCAACTATACCGCTCACCTCTGGAACTCCAATTCCCTCAACGTTGGGAGATGCCACCCTTTCCACTCAAAGGACGGTAGAAATCTGAAATTCTCTCCCCCTGGATCCATCCACACCTTCTCAGAATGAGGTTGCTAGATTTTTGGTAGGTCAGGGTATTAAGGGATATGGGGAGAAAGCGTGAAATTGGAATTGAAAGGATTTAGTTGAGGTACAGATCAGTCATGATCTAATTAAATGACAAAAGGGCTGAATAGCTTACTTCCTGTTTCTATGTTCCTCTCAACTCCCTCCCCCATTCCAAAGTGTATTTAGTTGACAAACGCTGCAGCCAATTTGCACGCAAATAGTTGTGAAGTGAATGACCAACTTCATGTAGGGGATGTTGATCAGGACATTGGGAAAAACTCCCTTCCCTTTTCAGATAGTACTGTGGGGATATATATAGTATTTAAGAAGGATTTCAAGGAAGGGAGGGAGGCGTACATGTTTTGGGGATAGATTTCTCTAGACCAGGGCAGAGTTACGTGACTAAGGATGTTGCTACTAATAGTGGATGGAGGGACTGGGAGATTACTAAGAAATCACTAGGCCTGTGAGGAAAAAATGGTGCTCAAGTATTTGTTGGTCAGCTGGTGTCTGCCACACACGGAAACCTATGATCACGCTTAAGAGTATCCAAACCAAGCTACTGTATATACATGGATGTTTCTGTATGTCTGGAATGGAATACATACGCTCTCCCTATTTCACTCACCAAATCCAGGAATGTATTAGGTTGGCAAGAGCCGAGGTTTGGGGACACTGCGTTGGGAATACTGTTTACCTCGCAGTAAGTAGGACCCCGGTTGTTCGTCGATTGGTGGATGTCTTTGCTGTGGGTAATAATTCCTGTTTAAAAAAATAATAGATTGGTCACTCAATCCACGATCGTTCATGGGGACACTGCTGTGTGCATTTTGGCTGCTGCGTTTCACCCGCAAAATATACAGTAAGTTCACTTTACAGTATATTCTGTGAAGCACTTGTGAGATATCTTGAAGGCACGATAAGGCTCTCTGTCAAATGCAAGGATTGGTCTTCAGCTGGAGTTTAATCAGCTGAAACCAAACATTGTCCAGCAAGATGAGTATCCAAATATTGGTTCCTCAGATGCAACCTCAGATCAAAGGTAGAAATTCTTGAGAACAGTGTAAGCTCTGAACTCACAGCAGCGATTTACGACATATACACATCTCACAATTCATTCGCTGCATCTAGACAGCATGATGTCATTGGTTTTGGCTTGAAAGTCTGCTGTGAGCAGCTGCAATAAAGGGAATATCAGAAGGTTTCCTGGAAGAGTGACACTGGGAATAAAACCAAGCCTCTGATACTACTGCGTGACCAATTTTGGTGACTGTTTAGTGAGAAAGGAGTAGAGCATGCTTGAGTTTAACCAGCTGAAACCACATATCTTATAATTGAGAGTGCCATCTGGCAAGCTTCCAGCTGCTTGTCCAGCTAGGACCACCTTATTTGCCCATTAGGGCTTTGGCTTGCAGGGTTAATAGAAGCCAAGTGCCTCCCCCCCACTCACTTAGTGACTCATCTATCCCTGGCACAGGTCCTGACAAAGCAGGCTAGCCAGCCTGTTACTAGCAGGGACTTGGATTAATGCTAACCCGGAAAGTCCCTGACTGAATCCTGTTCTTGGACTGGTTAGCTCAACTCAGCTGGGAGAGCAGCCATGGGCTACGCGGGAATATAATAATAATCTTTGCATTTGCTATAGTGCCTTATCACATCGTTGAGCTGTCTCAAAGTGCTTCACAGAATAGAGTGGATTGATTATGTATTTTGCGGGACAAATGCAGCAATCAATTGCGCACAATAGTGGCCCGCAAACAGTCATGGAGTGAGTGACTAAATTGTGTTTTTTAAAAAGGGATTATTACTCTTGGAAAGCAATCTGCCAATCGACTGACCACCGCATTCCTATTTACTGCTCGGTTGACAGGCGTGTGGAGGAAGGAAACTTGTCTTTAGGGAAGTTTTGCATTACCTGGGAAGGCAAGGCAGGAGCATTAACCACCATGATATGAGACTCCAATATACTAGCCAGAGATCTTGTCCTTGATCATCATCCACTGAGCACTGTGTAGGCATTAGGTGAGAGCAGGATCCGCTTTGGGTTTGTATTTTTGTTTTGGGTGGAAAGTTGTCCAGGATACCGGGAGACAGCACTTCTCTTTTCAAAGAGTGCTGCGGGATATTTACACCCACCTGGATCCCAGGCTGGACACAATCCAAACCTAGATTTCTATATTTATGAGGAGTTTCTAGGTTGACTCCATTTAAGTATGATTTTAGGGCATCCAGAATTTGTCAAATTATTGAAATCGGTCTTACCTTAGAAGCCTGTTTCGTCCACAATATATTTTAATAATAATACAGTAAAACCTTTGTTATCCGGCACCCTCAGGACCCGACCGGTGCCGATTAATATGCCGGATATTCGAGTGGCAAGTTGCTGAAAACCCAACAAAAAAAATTAACTTATTTTAAAAACATACCATATTAATAATAGACTAAATAATAACAGAATATTGTATGGATACTTACCAATAAAGCATTCCAGCACACTCGGTAAAATGATCTGTAAAAAAGCATTCCAGTGTTCGTTAAGTTTAATAAGTGCGCACGCGTTGCACGAGTGTCCCGGATGGCTATGGTATGAGATCTAGTTGCTGAAATGTTGAATTGTATTGGGAGACACCGGTTGTTTGAGTATGCCATTTGGTTGGGTACTGGATGAACAAGGTTTTACTGTAATGATAATCCTTGCATTTGATATAGCGCTTTTCACGCCTTATGGATGTCTCAAAGCGCTTCACAGAATATACTGTTGCGCCTATTGCGCACAAACTGTTTGTGTCCCACAAACAGTCATAGATTGAAATGTCCAATTTTTTTTTAAATAAAAAAGATTGAGGGATTATTATCAGGCGTGTGGAGTAAGGAAACATGCCCAAGGTTTCGACATGCTGGGAATTAAATTCAGGTCTCTCACTTGTAAGGCGAGTGCTCTAACCACTGAGCTACAGAGATGTGTCTTGACAGTGCTTTTTGTGAGGTTTACTAGTCCAGGTGCTGATCGACTTGCCGGAAATCAAACCTAGGTCTCTCGCTTGCAAGACAAGTGCTCTAACCGAGCTATAGGACTCCACATGTGATATCAGTCAATTCACTTTACAGTATATCCCGTGAAGTGTTTTGAGTCGTCTTAATGACATGATAAGGCGCCATATCAAACAGAAGGATTATTAATATTTACAGCGTCCAGAATTTCTCTAATTCTTTAACACAGCCTGAATTTCAAAGTTTCCCTTGAGGATTTACAGATAACAGGCTTCTGAGCAGAGACAAAATTCAACAGTTTTTCAAATTCTGGACTTCCTAAAATGAGACAAAAATAGAGTGAAGATGGGTGCGATGTCTCCCCCGCATTGTAAATTTTGTGTAGACAATTTGCTCAGTAGGAAACACAATAGCTTTTTGACAAGTAACCAGCAAGTGTAAAACTGAGATTTAACAGCGATAAAAGGGAGATTAGAAGGAATGTTATCACGTGTGATTTGGATCATGTATTTTGCCACCGGCAGCCTCCTGAGGTCAGGGGGTAATGAAATACAACTGAGGCTTGAAATGTAACTTGAGTGCCTCCTATTTGGTACCACCTTTGAGCTTCTGGAGTCAGTGGTTAGAGCACTTGCCTTACAAGCGAGAGATCTGGCTTCAATTCCAGGCAGGACGAAACCTTGGGCAAGTTTCCTTATTCCACATGGCTAATAATAATCCCTCAATAAAAAAACAATAATAAATTGGTCATTTCAATCCAGGACTGTTGGTGGGACACTGCTGTGCGCAATTAGCCGCTAATGATATATATATATATATCAATCACCTTATAGTATATTCTGTGAAACGCTTTGAGACGTCGTATAAGACATGAAAAGCTCTTTCGAATGCAAGGATTATTATTATTACAGTATAATGGAACTGCAGGGTAAAAAACAGCACGATGAATGGTTTGTATGTGGGAACACAGGAGCAGGAGTGGGTCATTTAGCCCTTCAAGTCTGTTCTGTCATTCTATTACATCGTGGCTGATCTGTACCTCAACTCTATATTTACCTGCCTTTCCTCCATATCTCTTGATAACCTAACACAAATCTATCCACCTCAGGCTTGTAAATTTGAATGGATCTAGCATCCACAGCCTTTGTGGGGGGACAATACTCACAAAATTCCCCTACCCTTTGTGTGAATAACTACCTCCTGACATCACTAGTGACCTAGCTATAATTTTAAGATGATGCCCCCCTCTTGTTCTGGATTCCTCCACTGGAGGAAACAGTTTTTCTGTACCTAACCTATCAATTCCCGTTTTAAACACCTTACCAGATCACAACCCAAGAAGCAACAACTTACCCTTATATAGTACCCTACACACATAGGGTAACCAGCTGAAAGCAAATGTCCTCCAGTCTCACAGCACCAGCTGTATTTTAAATGAGTCTAGGATCCTGGCCGCAATCACCTTTCCTGATCACCTGTTCCAATCTTTAATTACCCTGTGGGTGAAGGAATATCTCTGAGTATCTGTCGTGAAATTGCTCTTTGCAATTCTATACCTGTATCCTTTTGTTCCACTATTGGTGCATCCTAAAGTATTATTCGCCTCGCTTCCTCCCTTTCCTCCTTCAAGGCCAGTCTCAAGACCTACCTCTTCGACCGTACCTTCTGCTCCCCTCCTAACTCTCCCCCATTTCCTACTCTCCTTCCCCGACCCTTCCCCCCCTGCTCGAGTCCCGACCTGACTGTTCAGCGCCTTGGGACGTCCTCCCGACATGAAAAGCGCTCTATAAATGTAATTTTGTTGTTGTTGCTATAGTTTTGTTGTTTATGTTTTCAATCCGATTTAAAATGATTCACCTCTACATTTCTGACACATCTTCTCTCAAAGAGACCTACATTTGCTATTTATTTCTCATAGCTTATTCCTCTAATGCTGGGGATCACGATTGTTTCTCTCCTCTAAAATGAGCTTGTTTGACCGCACCTTTGGTCACCTTTTTCCCTCTCACTCTGGCTCGGCCCGGGCTAGAAGACATGAAAGATGTGACGTCTAGAAGACGTGAAAATCACATAATCAAGGATCATGATTGTTATTATTACCATTATTATTATGCCCCACAAACAGTCGTATAAATAAATAGAATAAATAAATAGATATTATGTTTAAAACTTTTCAGTTCTGTTGATGCCTTTTCCACTGTTTGGATATGACCAGCCTTTGCTCTGCACCAAAACATCCATCCAGTGGAGTCCTGTAGCTCAGTGGTTAGAGCACTCGCCTTGCACGCGAGAAATCTGGGTTCAATTTCAGGCAGGGCGTAACCTTGGGCAAGTTGCCTTACTCTACATCCCTAATAAAAATCCCTCAAAGAATAACAATAATAAATTGGTCATTTCAATCCATGACTATTTGTAGGACACTGCTCTACGCAATTGGCTGCCATGTTTTGCCCACAAATATATAGTCAATTCACTTTACAGTATATTCTGTGAATTCTGTGAAGACATGAAAAGTGCTATATCAAATGCAAGGATTTATTTATTATAACTGGTAATAGAGTTATATAAGGTTATATAAGGCAGAATCCCTTGGGGAAGCTCAAAAGATATAGATTCGGTAATTTAGGGTAAATAAATAAATTGATCGCTACATTTTGCTACAGCACCTTTGACATTGGTGAGGATTTACTGCAAAGTGTAGTTGACTATGTATTTTGTTGGAGAATGGTGTCCTCTTTGAAAATACATATCAATAATAATTGTTTTGTTTCTAGGTTGCCATGGTACCTGGTCCAATCTCTCCTGCTGGTTTCCGGCCAAGGTTGGAGAAACCGTCACCGTTCGTTGTCCGCAAATATTCAGACACTACGTCGATGAAAACGGTCTTTGTCCTTTTTTTTATTTATAAGGAAAAAACTGTTTGTTTGGGAGCAATGCAATGGAGGAGTGTGTCATGCCTCCAGTAGTTACGGCTAGTTGGGTAAAGTTGAAATAATAATCACCTTTGCATTTGTTGCTGCACCATTGTGATCGGCAGATCATCCAAAAGGCTTCATGGGACTTGTAGTAAAATGTAGTAACTGTCGGTTATGGAAGCCAACAATTGTGTCACAAACAGCCATGAAGTGAATGCTCACTTTGAGCAGAATTTTTAATCTCCGCCTGAACAAACAGATGGGGTTTTGGTTTAACGTCTCGTCCAAAAGACTGTACCTCTGACAATGTAGCACTTTTAATTCCCACCTCCCAACCTCAAATACATGAGTTCACAAAAAAAATGTTGTCTGTTGTTTAACAGCTCTGTTCAAAAGGTTACAAGGACTGATTTAATACTGTTTGAATTAGACTGTGAATTTAGTAACACACACACATCGTAAATCACCACTGCGCTGGGAGTAGCCCAGATGTTTAAAAGGGGGCAGCATCACCCCGAGAAAGGGCCATGGTCAACCTTCCTCTCCAATTTATAAACATACCACACAATGTTTTACAGTAAACAAAACTCCATTCCTTCATTGCAGCACAACGATGCAGTTTGATGGACTCGTCATGCAATAAAAGTAACACAAAACGTTTTTTCCCCCACTTCCTTTTATTTTTTTTCAATTAAAAATAAACTCTTAAAGCCTACGTTAAACTCCTCGGATGGTTGTTTCGTAAATAAAAAGGCATCTGTGTCACAATGTCGGCTATTTTGTTTTGGCTGAAAGAATTGGTGCTTTAAAAGTCGTGAGGTTTTATTGCTCTTGCACTGAAACAGGGCCCGAGTTCTGATGCCGTTTATGGATTACTGCCAAACACACATTGTTTAACGAACGTTTACTTCACTTGCAGAGGTCGTCAAGTTCAATAGACAATCACCAAAACTTTTCCATTGTTTCTGCATCAATTACCAATTAAATTTGCCATTTGGTTTAGGAATTTTTAGTTCCAAATAATTTGTACAGGACAAGGTTTTATTACTAGCAGACTGGAACTCATTTGTGGGGTGTTTTCTCTTAAAAGTATTTGCCTGTCCATTAAAATCACTTTGTCTTTTTTATGTAAATTGTATGTATCCAATTGTAATGTTTGGAGATCTTGAATAGAATCCTCTGGATGATGGGAAGCCAATGGAGTCGGGCGATAATGGGGGAGTTAGGTTTGCGGAGCTTGATTCGGGAGAAGACACAAACTGCAGGGTTCTGGATGATCTGCAAACTATGGAGGGAGGAGTTGGGAAGTCCGACAAGCAGAGTGTAGTTGAGTCTGGATGTGATGAAGGAATGAAGGAGAATTTCAGTGGTCTGAGGGGTGAGGTAGTGGTGGAGTCGGGCAATGTTGTGGAGGTGAGGGAAGGCAGAGAGGGTTATGGCATGGATGTGAGGGAGGAAAGACAGTTGAGGATCAAACAAGACACCTGGGTTCCTGACTGACTTGGTGAGGTGAAGTGTGCATTCATGGAGGATGATGCTGCCAGTGCCTTAGCACTTAATGCATTAGTCATTAGCGTACCTTCCTCATAAGTGAGAGGACCCAAGTTCGATTCCCAGGAGTAGTCAAAACCTTATGCAAGTTTTCATACTCTACATGCCTCTGTTTACCTAGTAGTAAGCAGGAACCGAGTCATTAGTCTATTGAGGAGTTATAATCTTTCCAGGGATAAGCTTTCTAGGGGTAATAATCCTTCCAAATTTTTTTTTAATTTGGTCACTCAATTTCTGACTGTTTGTGGGACACTGTTGCACACTGCCGGGTTTCGCCCGCAATATACAGTCAGTTCACTTTAAGAGCATATTCCGTGATGTGCTTTGAGATGTATCAACAACATGATCAAGTGCAAGGATTATTGCTGTTGTTGCTATTGTGGAGCTCCTGAAGCTCAGTGGTTAGACCACTCGCCTTACAAGCGTGAGACCTGTGTTTTGAATCCAGACATGTCAGGGTAAATCCTTGGGCAAGTTTCCTTACTCCACACACACACACCTAATAATAATCCGTCAAAAAAACCCACAATAATACAATTGGTCATTTCAACCCACGACTGTTTGTGGAGACACTGCTGTGTGCAATTGGCTGTCACATTTCACCCACAAATATATAGTCAATTCACTTTACAGTATATTCTGTGAAGCGCTTTGAGACGTCTAGAAGACGTGAAAAGCATTATATATCAAATGCAAAGATTATGATTATTATTATTATTATTGTTGTTGTTACGACCCGATGTAGGCAACTGACCAATTGTGGAACCCTTCATCTTTCTTTTAAAGGTTATGTCAGCAAGAACTGTACAGCTGAGGGCTGGTCGGACAGTTTCCCAGATTATGCAATCGCCTGTGGATATGAACTCACTGAGGAGGTAAGATGACGCAAATGTTTTTTCGGTTCTTGTTTTCAACCTTCCCTTTAAGACCACATGGATGTATCAAAGATGGGAGTGCTCTTAAATGTAACAATTTAAAAGATGTTTTTCTCGTGGTGGGCCAATGTGGAACAATTTCTTAATTGATTAAGAAAAGCAGAAATCTATTACACTGACGAGAGACTGTTAGGTGTGGGGGGTGGAGGGGGTGATGGAATGTTTTTTCTGAATCAGAGCAATATGTGCGGACGTACTTAATCGAAATTAGTGAAGAAATACTGGAAAATAAACCTGTACAAGGGTGCATCCCACTCCACTTCGAATCCAGGAAGCTCAGGGTGAAACCTTGGGCAAGTTTCCTTATTCCACACACACAAACACACACACACACACACACACAAAGTAATCCCTCCAAAAAAAACATAGTAATAAAAATTGGTCATTTTCAATCCACGACTGTTTGTGGGGACGCTGATGTGCACTATTGGCTGCCGCGTTTCACCCACAAAGAAACAGTCAATTCATTTTACAGTATAGTCTGTGAAGCGCTTTGAGACGTCAATAAGATGTGAAAAGCACTATATCAAAATGCAAGGATTATTATTATTAGTATTATTATTATTAGCAGTAGTGTCTTTTTGTGGCCTGGTTAGCCTGTACCTCTACGTATCTCTGAAATTACCCTACCATCGGGGAAAAAAACTCTGCTTTATTTTTTTAAAATTCCAATTGGAATTCCGACAATTTGCGGAAACCTTTCCTGATCTCAGCTGAGTAGATTTTAGGTCTGGTTCAGAGATAGTATTAGAGACTCACTTGATGCTTGAAGACCACCTGTGTCCCAGCAGAAATGGATGAAATCTGATGAGGTGATGCTATGACCGTATTGTCACTTGTTTTGGGGGTATCTCGGCTGCATATTAGTATAATAATAATATAATCCTTGCTTTTGATATATGCTTTTCACATTTTATCGACGTCCCAAAGCACTTCACAGAATATACTGTAAAGTGAATTAACTGTATATTTGTGGGCAAAACGTGGCAGCCAATTGTGCACAGCAGTGTCCCACAACCAGTTGTGGATCCAAATGACCAATTTTATTATTGTGTTTTTTTTGGAGGGATCATTATTAGGCTTGTGGAGTAAGGAAATTTGCCCAATATTTCGCCCTGACCTGCCTAGATTCATACACAGGTCTCGCGCTTGTAAGGCAAGTACAGAACACAGTCGCCAGTCCCCTTTTAAGGATTGGTTGAATAGGATAGCTTGAAGTGGGCCAAAAACACGACACTGGAATTATGAAAGGGAACCATCTTGTGGTCCACATTAAATGAGTTGGTCAGGTTAGATCAAGGCATTAAGTTGGAAACAATGACATTATAAATCAATAAAAAATACAATGTCACTTTCAGAATGTTAGTGGCTGTGCATGTTCTAATTAGGGAGATTTTATACATTGATGTAATAATAATAATAATAATTCTTGCATTTGATATAGCGGTTTTCATGCCTTCTAGACATCTCAAAGCGCTTCACAGAATAAAGTAAATATTCACTGTAAAGTGAATTGACTGTATATTTGTGAGCAAAACGCGGCAACCAATTGTGCACAGTGTCCCACAAACAGTTGTGGATTGAAATTACCAATTTATTATAGTTTTTTTATGGATTGTTATTAGGCGATTATTTTTAAACTAAACCATGCCTATTCAGCTGGACGTTAAAGAATCTCCTGGCACTATTTGAAAAGAGAAAAATGAGTTTTTGCTGGTAACCTATATAATAATAATAATATTATTATCCTTGCATTTGATGTCTTACCGTGTCTTCAAGACGTCTCAAAGCGCTTCACAGAATATACTGTAAAGTGAATTGACTGTATATGTCGGGGGCAAAACCTGGCTTGAACCCACAACTTTCTGACTCAGCGACGAAAGTGCTACCATCTGAGACAGCCACACACACGCACTTTATCAAACTGATTGTGTTTTTAATGGACTTCATCCACCACCTTATAACATGCGCCAGTGTATGCACCTACCCATCTCTTGCTTACATAGCTTGAAAGTGTATGTTGAAAAACTACATCTGTATATGGCTCGCAAAATTGTTGCAGCCGTATAAAGCCACCCACAGTGTTTATCGATGGGGTTCAGTTTAAATAGTGCAATGCAATTTGTAACATGTCTATCAATAGTAACAAAGATAGGAACAGATTTCTGCGGGAGATCCTCTTTGAGTTCAGTCAACATACCTCCGGCATTGTGAAACAGCCATCTGTTCAGGTGGACAGATCCCTTGACGCTAAAAAAAGAGTGGAGTGTATCCCCCAGTATCTTGGCCGGCAATCCTCCAGATAAATTGTTAAAGTATTCCCTTCTTGGCTATTTATAGGACTTTACTGTGAGAAAATTGGCTGCCATGTGACTACAAATAGAGACATACCCTTAACCTGTTTGAGTGTATCTTGGTGAACGAGTTTTAGGGCTAATACCAAATTGTTCCATTAAAAACCAAGCCACCTTACAAAGACAATCCAAAATATAAAATCCTTGAAGCGTAAATATGTAATCATTCCATTGGATCAATGCTATACGAATGTAATTTTGTTGTTGTTATCACTTCGAAAGTATGAGGGGCTAAAGAGTCTTCACAGGAGATACTCTAAAATGTAGTAACTCTGTATCTTGTAGCCAATTTGCACACGGTAGTCAGGGTGAAACCTTGGGCAAGTTTCCTTACTCCACACGCCTAATAATAATCCGTCCAAAAAAAACCACAATAATAAAATTGGTCATTTCAATCCATGACTGTTTGTGGGGACGCTGTGTGCAATTGGCTGCCACAATTCACCCACAAATATATAGTCAATTCATTTTACAGTATATTCTGTGAAGCACTTTGGGATGTCAATAAGATGTGGAAAGCGCTATATCAAATGCAAGGATTATTATTATTACATTCTGTGAAGCGCTTCGAGACATCTAGAAGACATGAAAAACGTTACGACTAAGTGCAAGGATTATCATTATACTAAAGGATACCAACACATGTCATTAACCTTGGGTGTGGTGGAAGCGAGTAAAAGCTTGTTTATCCGGCACCTTCGGGACCTGGTCAATGCCGGTTAAAGCACCTGCCGGGTATTCGGCCTAAAACGCAAAAAGAAAAATTTTAATGCATTTTTCCGGATAAATTCCGGTTAATCGAATGCGGGCTTTTTTTTTGTGATGCCGATTAAATGGAAGTTGCGGTTGATCGGGTGCCAGGTAAACGGGCTTTTATTGTATTTAGCTGTTAACGATTTAATGCGTCCGTGCAGCAGTCAGTGATTTGAAGTGAAATGACACATCGGTTGCCTGGAGATATTGTCTGCATGGTACTCACGTCCTCAGAATAACTGAAAGTGCTCGCATCCTGTTTGGTCACCCGATCAAAGCAGTCAGGGGATGGCATCTATTCAAACGTGCGAATGTAAAACCAACAGGACATCTCGTAGCGAGAAAAAATAAATGCTGGCTAGTGGCTTTGGAGCTTGCTTTAGACTGTAACATGTAAAGCTATCCATTGGCTTGGCTGGTGAAGGCATGGTGCAGTGTGAAGCTCAGTCCCCGTGATTCAAGAAGAGTCCAGATTGAATCCCTGCTTTGTGCTATACAACAACAACAATAAAATTACAAGGATGAGGGAGATGGGGTTACGGAGCTTGAAGTGTTCGAGGATACAGGCTGCAGAGTTCTGGATCATCTGCAACCTGTGCAGGAAGGAATTGGGAAGGCCGACAAGCAGGGCGTTTACATAGTCGAGCCGGGATGTAATGAAGGCGTGAATCAGGGTTTCAGCGGCTTTGGGGGTAAGGTAGTGGCGGAGTCGGGCAATATTGCAGAGGTGAGGGAAGGCAGAGTGAGTCATTGCTTGGATATTGGGGGAGGAAAGACAGTTGAGGATAGAACAAGACACCTAGGTTCCTGATTGTCTATTAGCTCATCTCAGCTGGATACTGGTGGGGATGTTAGACTCTGATCTCCAGGCCTGCGGCTAGCAGGGAGAATTAACCAATGACCCAAGATGTAATATGTAAAGAGCATTGGGTTCACACTCAGCACTCAACCTTTCGGCTGCTGATGCTGTGGACCATTTCATGCTCTTTATTGCCATCTCAACAACAACAACAACTTTGATTTATATAGCACCCTCCACACCGGACAACAACAACAACAACTTTGATTTATATAGCGCCCTCCCCGCCGGATGGCGCCTCAGAGCACTTCACAATAGCAGATCCCGGGACCGAGCCAGGGGCAGGGGTAGAAAGGTGACCAAAGGCGCGATCGAAGAGAAAGGTCTTCAGCTGGGACCTGAAACTGGGAAGAGAGAGGGCGAGGCGAAGGTAGTGAATTCCAGAGCCTCGGGGCATAATGGCTAAAGGCACGGCCACCGAGGGTGGAGCGGAGGATTTGGGGGACATGGAGGAGGCCAGACCCAGTGGATCCAAGGCAACGGGAACTAGTTTGAGGAGAGAGGAGGTCAGAGAGGGGGGTGTAGAGGAGTGGAGGGATTTGAAGCCAAGGGTGAGGATCTTGAAGTCGATCCTCTTTGGGATAGGGAGCCAGTGAAGTCTGGCAGGACTGGGGTAATGGGGGAGTGAAGCTTGGAGCGGGTGAGTATGCGGGCGGCAGAGTTTTGGATGAGTTGGATTTGATGGATTGTGGTGGAGGGGAGACCGGTGAGGAGGGCATTTGAATAGTCCAGCTGTGAGGTGACGAAGACGTGGACCAAGGTTTCAGCGGCTTTTGGGGTGAGGTATTGCCAGAGATGGGCGATTCGTTGGAGGTGGAAGAAGGCGGTGCTGGTGAGGGACCGGATGTGGGGGAGGAAGGACAGTTAGGGGTCGAACCTGACACCTAGGTTGTGCACAGGTTCGGAGAATTTTAGGGGCAGGCTGGGAAGGTGGAGGAGATGAGAGCCATTGGAGACGTTGACGCGAGCCAAAGAGTATGGTCTATTCAGCTGCAAGAAATTTGCGCTCATCCAGCTCCTGATGTCTGACAGGCAGGCTGACAGAATATCAGGGGACTGGGGGTCGCAAAGTGAAGTGGAGAAATAGAGTTGGATGTCATCAGCGTACATGTGGAAGTGCGCCCCATGTCTGCAGATGACATCCCCAAGAGGGAGCATATAGATGAGGAAGAGGAGGGGGCCAAGGATGGATCCCTGGGGTACCCCACCGGTAACTGGGTAAGAGCGGGAGGAAAAGCCATTTGTGGAGATGTACTGCTGGCAGTTTGTGAGGTAGGAATCGAAACAGTTGAGTGCTGTCCCACTGAAGTGGATGATGGAGGAAAGGTGGAGGAGGATTGTGTGGTCGACTGTGTCAAAGGCAATGGACAAGTCTAGGAGGATAAGGAGGCACAGGGAGCTCTGGTTGCAGATAGAGAGAACGTTGTTTGTGACTTTCACAAGCGCAGTCTCTGTACTGTGGGCAGGAAGGAAACTGGACTGGAGGGGTTCGAAGAGGGAGTGGGAGGAGAGGTGGGCGCGGAGTTGGTTTGCAACAATGCATTCCAGTGCTTTTGAAAGGAAGGGCAGGTTTGAAATAGGGTGGTAGTGGCTAGGGTTTGAGGGATCCAGGGAGGGTTTCTCCTCCCTCCTCTTCCTCTTCCTCACTGGGACTGCACTCTGCCAATTCCAGTCCTACTGGACTCATGGCCTCCACATTGTGTCCTTCTGCCCTCAGAGCTCTGTCCTCCCTGCTCTCTCTTTGTCCCCATCACTTGCTTCTGCTTTGTATCATCATCTGCACACCTTAATGTTCATGTGGATGACCCCCATTTCTACTTTTCCATTTTAGTGTTCATTCCAGGTTCACCAATGTTCCGCCTGCCTGTCAGACATCAAGGCCTGGACAAGCACCAACTTTCTGCAGCTTCATGTAGACAAGACACAAGCCATCCTCCTGGGCTCCCACCAACATCTCATCTCTGGTTCTGGTCTTCTCAACCTTCCTGGCCTCCCTCTCCCTCTCTCGATCACATTCCCACTGAATCAGTACACAACCCTAGCATCTGGTTCAGTTACTGACCGAGACTGCTTTGCTTCATCTCTGCCTCTACTCCTAGCAACTGTTGGTGTTGTAGCTCACACCCAAAGCTGCCCAAACCATTATCCATGCTTTGTCACTCTCTGTCTTGATTTCTCAAACCGGTTTCCTGCCATATTTACCTTCCATCAGATTTAGTATCTGAACCTCTCCCACCCACTCACACCAAACTCCTCACCCCAATCCTCACCGGACTTCAGGGCTCCAATTCTCCAAACAAGTTTCCTTCAGTGTCCTCACCCTCACATACAAATCCCTTCATGCACTTTCATCAAGCATCTCCTCATCTCTCTGATCTGTTCATGTTCCTTTTATCAGCTCTCCCGCTCTCAGCTCAACTAACATAGGCCTGTAGTATGTCTCCCATACCTTCCACATCACCATTGGTAGCCGAGCCTTTAGTCACTACATCCTAAACTCTGGTATTCCTCCACTCCCCCTTTTTTTGTCTGTCTTTAAATTTCATCTTGGAGTCCTGTAGCTCAGTGATTAGAGCACTCGCCTTACAAGCATAAGACCCGTGTTCGAATCCAAGCAGGTCAGGACGAAACTTTGGGCAAGTTTCCTTACTCCACATGCCTGATAATAATCCTTCAAGAAAAAAATACTAAATTGGTCATTTCAATCCAAGACTGTTTGTGGGACACTGCTGTGCACAATTGGTTGCCTCGTTTCGCCCACACATGTATACAGTCAATTCACTTTACAGTATATTCTGTCAAGCTCTGTGAGGTATCTAGGAGATATGAAAAGCGCTGCATCAAATGCAAGGATTATTATTACTTTTATAATTATCTAAAAATATACCTTTGTGACCATACCTATGGTCATGACGTCTCAAAGCGCTTCACAGATTATCCTTGGCATTGTGAAACACCCTGAGATCTTAGTTGACGAAAAGGCACTATGTGTAACATATAGAAATAGAGGTTGTAGTTGTCTGTAGTTAGCCCTATGTTTACTTATCCCTGTCTTTAGTTATTGATTGTCTTGGGTTGACTGCATTAATCACTGTCGATAGTAGCACATGACAAGTCACAATTTTCAGCCAACAGTGCCTGCAAGACTTCAGAAATGATTCCTCGTAGTCATAACACGTTAAGCTGGACCTAACAAACCCCTTTTCTGTCTAAACTTACTGGATATTATTGGAAGCACACAGGGTCATGAGATTAGGGAATGCGCTGCCTCAGGAAGTAATTACTGCAGAGAATAAGAATAAGAATAGTAAATATTCCCGTAGCTCAGTGGTTGGAGCACTTGCCTTACAAGTGTGAGACTCGTGTTTGAATCCAGACAGGTCAGGGCAAAACCTTGGGCAAGTTTCCTTACTTCACACACACATTATACACCCTAATAATAATCCATCCCCCCAAAATAATTTGGGGGATGGATTAATAAAAATTAATTACACAATAATAAAAATTGGTTATTTTCAATCCATGACTGTTTGTGGAACACTGCTGTGCGCAATTGACTGCCGCGTTTGGCCCACAAAGATACAGTCATTCTGTGAAGCACTTTGAGACGTCTAGAAGATGTGAAAAACACTATATCAAATGCAAGGATTATTATTACTGGAGAGAACTTCCACCCAAGTCTCGATTTATTCTTGTTAACGTAGCAGAGCATCCAGAATTTTGACAAATTGTTCATTCAATCTTATCTTTGAAGTTGATTTACTACCATTCTTAAAACATCCTACCCCCCAAAAAAAATAAACTGGTATCAAAATTAAGGCTGTATTCTAGAATTTACCAAATTCAGAATGCTCTTAAATTGTTTTCTTATTCGGTCATCCCTGCTTTCTTTCCGCAAGTAATAATAATAATAATCCTTGTGTTTGACATAGCCTTGTCACGTCGTCTCAAAGCGCTTCACAGATTTTCCTGTAAAGTGAATTAACTGTATATTTTGGGGGCATAATGTGGCAGCCAATTGTGCACAACAAAAACCGGCACCCGAACAATTTATAAGCACCCTTCAAGCGGGATAGCACCCTGGAGCGCTTGACAGTGGCAGAGTCTGAAATCGAGAGGGATGGGGGAGGTGTCCGTAAGCACAATTCAAAAAGAATATCTTTAGGCGGGATTTGAAAATGTCATTTGTTACTTTGGCGATGTCTGTCACTTTGCTGTGGGAAAGGTGAAGACTGGACTGGAGGGGTTTGAGTAGGGAGTGGAGGGAGAGGTGTAAGCGAAGTTAATTTGCAATTGTGCACTTGATTTGAGTTCCAAAACTGGCTAGGAAGGGCAGGTTTGAGATGGGACATATGCGCATGTGATCTACCTGGAAGGTGGAAGTTGGTAGATCTTCGTCTTTTTTCGTCCAGCATTTCTTATGTTCTCATGTTCTTATGACTGAAATTTGGGAGATTGGAAGGATCGAGGGTAGGTTTTTTTAAGAAGAGGAGTGATGACAGGGGTTTTGAGGTTGGGGTTCAGAGCCAGAGTCGTGGATTGAGTGACCAAATTATTCCATACAGTAATAAAAAATAGTTTGAAGGGATTCATCAAGCATGTCCCATGGATTGAAATGTCCAATTTATTATTGGGTTTTTTTGAGGGATTATTATCAGGCGTGTGGAGTAAGGAAACTTGCCCAAGGTTCACCTTCACCAGCCTGGAATTAAATCCAAATCTCTCGCTTGTAAGGTGAGTACTCTTAACCACTGAGCTACAGGGGATGTGTCTTGACAGTTCTTATTGTGAGGTTTACTAGGCCAGATGCTGATCTACAACTTTGCTTTCTCTTGGGTCGTTTATGTCAGATTGGCATATATCCAGCCCTTTGGCAGTATCTGCCAGGGATCTGCAACGTCAGATGTCTAGCCAGATGTCTACCTCGGCGCAATCTAATTCGGAATCTCGTGAGGCAGGGTGAAGGTTTTTTAGGCAGCTGTGTTCTCAAACTCAAGCCCCACTTTATGCGAAGTGACAGCACAAGACAGGGTGTCCTTCGGTGAAATTCTGCCAGGTCTCTTTGCCTCCGAGGCAGGGGTAACACTCAGTGACACTTCCATCTTATTCTTTCAATCTGGAACAGAGCAGGTCAGCTCTTTCCAGGATTGGCTCCTGTCTGTATGCATCCTAACCACAGCAACAAGGCAGGTACTGGGCATGACTACATACTCATCACACCCTTCAAATCACTCCAAATGAGAGTTAGTATTACCATTATGTACTGTTTAATAACGTATTCTTGTTATTATCGTTTATTAGTAAATAACTGGTACTATTTAATAAGAAGAAGAATCCTTGCATTTGATATAGCGCCTTATTGCGTCTTCAAGACGTCTCAAAGCACTTCACAGAACATACTGTAAAGTGAATTACCTGTACATTTTGTGGGTGAAACACGGCAACCAATTGCGCACAGCTGTGTCCCACAAACATTCCTGGATTAAGTGACCAATTTATTGTTATAATTTTTTTGGGGAAGGGATTATTACCACCCAGAAAAGCAATCGGCTAATCAATTATCAACCAGGTTCCTACTTATTGGTAGGTAAACAGATGCTGATGGAGTAAGGAAATTTGCCCCAAGTTTCACCCTGCCCGGGAATCAAGCCCAGGTCTCTCTCTTGTGAGGCGAGCGCTTTAACCACTGAGCTACAGGACTCCAAAAATATATTGTACAATGGACATTAAACAACAACACCTTACGACAACTACAACTTGCATTTATACAGCGTCCCTCACACATTAAAGTGTAATGTGAATTGATATTTCGTCGAGGAGTACAAGGAGATAGTCTGAGGAGCATATGGCTTGCACCATGATATCAAGATATTGCACCAAAAAATGTACAGAATAGTCGTAGATTAAGAAAACAATTCATCAGCCAAATCAGTCAGATAGAACCTTTTTTCTGGTAAAAAATAGTATTTAATCGGCTAAAGTCATTGACGTGCGCTTTGCTCCTTCTCAAATTTTTCATGCCATGTTCAGCGTTCTTCTCTAACGCTTACAAAATGCCCATTTGCAGGACGCTGCTGTGCACAAATTAGCTGCCGTGTTTGCCTACAAAATACACAGCGACCGACTGCACTATACGCTGAATCCTGTGAAGCCATTTTGAGGCATCTCGGAGACATGGAAGGCTCTGTACAAAAACACAAGGTTTATCACCGATTTTTGGAATCGTTTTAGCGCTGACTGTCACTCATGGAATAATAAATCTACCACAGGCTTTCAGCCAGCGTTCAACAAAAAAACTGTTTATGTAGAAAAAAGTTTGAAGAATGTTTAAACAAAATGTAATAATTATCACGGGTTGAATTAGACTGGTGTTCCATGAACCAGGAGAGCCCTGCAGTGTATTGGTTGGTTGGAGCACTTAGACAAGGGAAAGGATAGGGCAAGGCTGAGGGATTGAGCGAGAGTGTTCCAGAGTTTCGGGGCACCTTGGCTGAAGGTGCGGCCACCAATGGTTGAATGGACAGCATGAGGGACAAGTAGGAGGCTGGTGCCAGTCAAGCCAAAGCAACAGGAATTGGTTTTGGTGCTGCACAATCTTACCGAAATCTCGGTAAATTTGTAAGTCTTTGAAATCACATTGTACTAGACCACTTCAGTTCCATATTGCAGTGTTCGGTGCCAGAAGCCTACCGTCCTCCGCGATCTTCACTCATAGCCCCCAAATGAATAAAGTTGTCATCTGTGGACTCAGACTGTTTATGTTATACAGAGTAACACAGGCTGGATGCTCATAGAGTGTAAGACACATCTCTGGTTTCTAAAGATGGCTTGTGACCTCACTAAATCTCTTGATCCGTTCCTCCCTTGTAGTGCGAGCCAAATATTTTTGAAGCGTTGTTCCACATACATCAATTAACCCTTAGATGGACATGGAGGCCTGTAGCTCAGTGGCTAGAACACTCGCGTTAAAAGCGTGACACCTGTGTTCGAATCCAGGCAGGTCAGGGCGAAACCTTGGGCAAATTTCCTTACTCCACACGCCTAATAATAATCCCTCCAAAAAGAAATACAATAATAAAATTGTTCATTTCAATCCACGACTGTTTGTGGGACACTGCTGTGCGCAATTGGTTGCCCAATTTTCGGCCACAAATATACAATCAATTCACTTTACAGCATATTCTGTGACGTGCTTCTAGAAAACGTGAAAAGTGCTATATCAAATGCAAGTATCATTATTATTATTATCAGATTCAAAGGAGATTGGGTTCCATGATTTCAGGACTCCAGATTCCATGGATTGACATTTTTTGTAAGGTTTCCAGCTCACGCACTGTGACATTGGCAAAAGCATTGAATTTACAACGGTGACGCTCTGTAGTAGATTTATCCTTTAAGTCTCCTTCAGATGAGATGTTAAAGTCCTTTGTTGCATGTTACCAATGGGCAACACAAGACATGCCCCAGGGGTGAAGATTGAGACGTATTCATTAACACCGATGGTGTTATATGTTCTGAGAGAGCACTGCATTAAACCAAGCCCGTGTGTACTGTGGTTGGGTGGGTGGGTGGCTGGTGGGTGGTGTGGGGTGAACACATTAAAGATCCCATAGTACTATTCAAAAAAGAAAGGGAATTTCTCCCAGTTTCCTGGCCAACAATGCCTCATATAAAATACGTTGATTTCCTTTACTGCTGCTATAGATATTTAACTTCCACTTGAACAGGCAGACGGCACCTCAGGCTTATGCGTTTCTCTCCCGGGAACTGCACTGGAGTATTAACATTGGTTGCATGAGTTCAAGGTAATGAAGTGTTGCTTGAACAAACACAGTGGCCGATGGTGCTCACGAATCCAGTGTGAAGGGCATAATATATAAATGCCAGTCGTTGTTCATCTGACTCAGAGGTGAGAGTGCTGAACTTACAACTAGAAGTTGAATGCTACTGAAGATGGAATTCACCCATAGCACTCCTGGGGGTTAAAAGGGAAGCAGCTCATATTGGGAGCCAGTTGCTAAGCAAAAGCACTAGTAAATAATATAATAATCCTTGCGTTTTGATACAGCGCTTCACATGTCTACTAGACATCTCAAAGCGCTTAACAGAATATACTGTGAAGTGAATTAATGCGGAATCCTTGGCTCAGTGGTTGGAGCACTGGCCTTACAAGCGAGAGACCTGGGATCGATTTCCAGCAGGTCAGGGCGAAACCTTGGGCAAGTTTCCTTACTCCACACACACACACGCCTGGTGATAATCCTCCAAGAAAAAATACAATAATAAATTGTTCATTTCAATCCACGACTGTTTGTGAGACTCCGCTGTGCGCAGTGTTTTGCGCACAAATGTACAGGTAAACCTCTATTTAGGACAGGGTTGCATTTCTGAAAAACTGTATCAAGATCGAAACATCCTAAATCGAAATGTGATTTCCCACGCAGTCCCATTATATAACCAGTGATGTGTTCTTTTCACAAACAATTCAGGCCTTAAACCCACTAAATAACACACAAAACCACACAACATAACACACAAAACACACATAGGCAAGAAGGGATACCTGGGGTAACTGCACAGTATTGTACTTTAATACTGGCAAACTTTAATATAGTACACTACTGGCAAACTTTAATATTAGCAGTGTGACAGTGGCTGTGGCACTTGCAGCTTCCCCACTTATCTTGATGTTGTGGAGCCCATAGCGTCTTTTAAACCTTTGAAACCACCCTCTGCTAGGGTGAAAGATGGTGACATTGAGCCTTCTCCTTCCTGATCATTTACCGGTAACTCCCTAAACAATGATTTTGCCTTCTCTTGGATAACCGGGGTGTTGAGTGGTATATTACGCTGGTTCTGATCCTCAATCCAGACACTCAACATTTTTTCCATGTTTTCCATCACATCACCCCTATGTTTTGATAATCTGCTTGCACCTGTAGCTGTAACACACCTTGAACTTGCAGTGGTTCCGACAGAGATTTAGTGCTGCAACGTCACTCTGAGGATGTATGCATTCAGCTCAGCAAACGTAACCAATTATTCTTAAATATACAGTCACTGCCCTTTACAAGAAAACTGTGTGAAGCACTTTTGAGACGTTTCGACATAATTATAATAATCCTTGCATTTGGTTTAGCATCTTTCATGTCAGAAGGTGGTCTCAAAAGCCCTTCACAAAAGATGTGTTGACTGTAAGCTTTTGTGGATGATAAGGATTGTCAAATGCAAGCATTATTATCGATTTTCAGTCCAGGTGGTGGCAAATTGGCTGCCCCATTGCGCTCACAAATATACAGTCAATTCACTCTGACAATTCAAACAATTAATGATATAATTGACACTTCTGAAGTGCCTGATATCTCAAAGTCCTGCACCATACAATTTTTCAAAATGTAAATGTCACAAATAGAAGAGAATACAGTTTGTGGGCATACTCGGTGGTTGAAAATATTGTTGGGTGGGGGAGTGGGCTTTACAGAGTGAGTTGTAGGTAGATTTGTGTGGGTGTAGAGGGTGGAGTGTACCTACCACATGATAAGATTCAGAATGTGATTCAATGGCTAAAAATAGACATCTATCATTACAATGGGAAATCCTTGGCCGGGACACTTGGGCTAAGGAACCACAGGGCGCTCTCCTGCCCTGACTAGTGGCTGCCATCGGAATAGCAGACTGCAAAGCTAGTTGTCCTACCACCAGCCTCTTAGCCAAGAAAATCTTATGAATGCATGAGTAATAACGATCCTTGCATTTGGCACAGCATCTTTGACGTCGGGAGGACATCCCAAAGTTGCTTCACAGGATATACTGGAATCTGCAAGGATTTTGTGTTACGCAAGCAAACGCAAGGAGAGTAAAAGACCTATTTAGCAATTTACAGCATTGAAGAAGGCTATTCGGGCCATTGTATCTGAGACGCTTCTTTAAACAGCAATCATTTCAGTGGCAGTTACCTGGCCTCTCTCCGTACCCCTGTAGTTGACTCCTTTTGAAGTATTTATTTAGTTCCTTTTTAATATTCTCAATTTCTAGACTTGAATAAGTGTTAATGGATACTTGTAACATAGTTACAGCACTCGCTTCCCGAGCGAAAGGACCCAAATTCGATTCCCGCCAAGGACAATACCTTATGCAAGTTTCCTAACTCCACAAGGCTCTGTTTGCCTAGCAGTAAGTAGGAACCTGGTTATTAGTCGATTGGCGATTATGTAGCATAAAACTCTTTGTGTGCACTTTACTGCTGATCCCCTATCTACCAGTCTGCTTCCTCCATTCAGCAGGCTCTGGCCTGCTCTAAGTCTCCCGTCTTACCCACCTACGATCGGTGGCCAGGCTTTCAACCTTTGAAACTCCATCCTACCATCCTCTTGCCTTGTTCCCTCCTTTGCCTTCTTCAAGGCCCAACTCAAGACCCTCCTCTTCAACCGTGTGTTCAGCTGCCCCCGCTACCTCTCTGGCCTGTCCCATCCCAACTCCCCACCACCATGCTCAGGTCCTGACCACTGACTGTTCAGTACCTTAGGACATCCTCCCGACATGAAAGGCACTCTACAAATGTAATTTTGTTGTTGTTTTGTTGAAAGTCTAACTGTTCACTCTGTTTTATGAAAGCCGAATTTCTTTGTGCTAGCGAAGGATATCTATACATTTGGACACAGTGTTTCCTTGGTCGCCCTCATCACTGGATCTGCGATTCTTATTCTCTTCAGGTGAGAAATTGTACATTTACCGTCGCTTTCAGTAGGGCTTGAACATTCCACCTAGTCTCAAACTATACGTCCGTTCTGTTTAGAAATGTAAAATTTATATAGAGTTGTTCCGCCCTGGTACTGAACATTTGGCCCAAACAGTCTATGCCACTGTTTATACTCCACACAAGTCTGTGTACACTTCTTACTCACTCTCACACCCTTCCATTCCCCTCTCCTTCATGTGTATATCTAACTGCCTCTTAAATGCATCATCAGACAGTTCATCTATATCATCTGATTCAAACATTGCTTGGACAGAGAGTTCCATATTCTCATTACCCTCTGCGTGTTCCTCCTAAATTCTTTTTCAGATCCTCTAGTCGCTATCCTATACTTGTGTCCACCACTGAATGCATGGGATGATGGAATTTTGGAAAATTCTCAAACTCAAATAACTTAAATTAACTCTGAGTTAGAAAAACAGTTTTGCTTTCTTCAAGGAAACTGATTGAAAATGAACTTCCAAATCAAGACCAAATTTAAGCATTTGCCACCATGCCCCATTAATTTAAATTTTAACACAAAAGATAATTATCCTTACATTTACTATTTCTGTGCTTAGGATCAGAAATTAAACAGAGTTCCCATCTGTCTCTTTGGGTACATGCTAAAGGTTCAATGGCACCATTCGAAAAGAGAAAGGAGTTTCTCCCGGTGTCCTGGTCAGCAATCCCCCAAAGAAAATTGGTTTAATTTGGTAACTGTCTGCCACATTTCACCCACAAAATGCATCAGTCAATTCACTTTGCAGTATATCCTGAGACATTTTAACAATGTGATAAGGTACTATATCAAATTATTTTTATAATATAATCAATTTTAGTTTCCCCACATTAAACACACTTGATAGTCAGACAGCTTCCTCAAGATATTCAGCTTTTGGGCTACCAGCTTGAGCAAACAATAATATAATAAATAATAATCCTTGCATTTGACGTCTCAAAGTGATGTTTCTCTATCAACGTCTCAAAGCGCTTCACAGAATATACTGTAAAGTGAATTGACTGTATATTTGTGAAATGCGGCAGTCAATTGCACACAGCAGCATCCCCACAAACAGTAGTGGATTGAAATGACAAAATTTTTATTATTGTGCTTGGTTTTTTTTGACAGATTATTATTAGGCTGTGGAGTAAGGAAACTTTACCAAGGTTTCGCCCTGATCTGCCTGGATTTGAAAACAGGTCTCACGCTTGTAAGACGAATGCTGGGGTGGTGGCTCTGAGAGCAACACAACATGGAATACAGTTCCACCCATGATGCTGTCCTTCCATGTGGATTATGTTTTGTTTTGTTAGACATATTAAAAGGTCCACCCTTCCCTCAGTTGCAAGAGATAAATTTCCGACCGACCACTTCAATAAAGTGAATGGGAGTTTTATTGGCGAGCCTGAGATGTCTCTGACAGTATTAATTTAACCCAAATTATTAATTTATATTCCCTGAGGCACGGCTTTCCTATCATGTTTGTTTTATACATTGTTTTCCTTTATTAATGCCTTGGTTCACACAGAGCCAAGCTTGTTAAAAGTCCACTGGAAACAGTACACATTGCAGAGTAGCACCTGACCCACTCTTGGATTCTTTGTGGAGCTCCTGTAGCTCAGTGGTTAGAGCACTCGCCTTACAAGCATGAGACCTACGTTCGAATCCAGGCAGGTCAGGGTGAAGCCATGGACAAGTTTCCTTACTCCACACACACTAATAATAATCCGTCCAAAAAAACACACAATAATAAAATTGGTCATTTCAATCCATGACTGTTTGTGGGACATTACTGTGCGCAATTGGCTGCCACATTTCGCTCACAAATACAGTCAATTCACTTTACAGTATATTCTGTGAAGCATTTTGAGACATCGATAAATTGTGAAAAGCACTGTATCAAATGCAAGGATTATTATTATTTGCCTTACCAGCAGTAGTGAATTGCTATGTGGAAATACGGATACTTGTGAACAAATGATAGACACCACTGGCACATTCATCCTGGAATCCCTCCAGCTCGCCCTCTCCTTTCCCTCTTTCAAGGCGTGTCTCAAGACCTTATTTTTTGATCGTGCCTTAAATCATTATTCCTCCTCCACCCCCTTGCCCTCCATCCCTCGCTGCTCGTTTGCAAACCCCTCATTGTCCAGCTCTTTAGGGCACTTTTTCGATGTGAAAGATCCTATATAGATGCAATTTGTTGTTGTCTTAAATTTTAAGATCTTAAATCTCCCACAAATACACAGTCAATTCACTTTGCAGTATATTCTGTGAAGCGCTTTGAGACGTCTAGAAGATGTGAAGAGCACGATATCAAGTGCAAGGATTATTATTAGTATAGTAAAATAAAATGTTTTTACAGGCTAAGGGTGGGTTGAATTTCGTGCCTCTAACTTGCAAAAGTTGCAAAAGAAAGACAGCCACAACCGATTGTGAGACACTGCTCTGCACAATTGGCTGTCATGTTTCACCAACAAAATACACAGTCCACTTTAGGGTGTATTCTGTGAAGTGAGATGTTTCAATTAAGTGATAAGTAGCTATGTCAATTGCAAGGAATATTAGTATTATTGTTAAGTTCCACCTCTTTCAGACACACACCATCCCAATCCCCAAGGTGGCTGCAAATCCTTGACTGTCCAGCACCTTGGGACATCCCCCTGACATGATAGGCGCTTTTCAAATGTAATTTTTGTTGTTGTTGTTGTAAAGTTCACCTTTTACAAGACTTCAGGGTTCATCGTTCAAATTATTTCTCTTTTTCTAAACGCAGAAAACTCCGTTGTACTCGGAACTACATCCACCTGAATCTCTTTTTCTCCTTCATTTTGCGGGCAATATCTGTTTTACTGAAGGACGGTACCCTGTATTCAGGGGACGATTCTGTTGACTGTGACGAATTATTGCTGGTACAACAACAGCAAAATTACACTTCTGTAGCGCCTTTCATGTCAACAAGACATCCCATGGTAAGTCAGAGGATGTGTCTTCTTCATATTTTACAGCTGCAGTACAGTAACATAGATGCATTAACCCATACTTCAATGCAAGAGCTACAGATACCATATACTCGAGATGAAGAGGTGAACACATTCTGGTACAAGCCGGGGAGTAATATCACACGCTAGAGTGGGAGAGGGGAGGAGTAACATACACTCTAGAAGAGAGAGGTTTGCCAGGCAATGCTCTCAATGGAATGCCATGTAGTTTTAGAATAGACAAATTTGATCTACGGACTGATCACAGGATTGGTGGATTAGCAGTTCTGCTTGTAAACCGAATTGCTGTTCATCACTAAAGCAATGGAGAGACCCGACGTACTATTTTACATTAATACAAAGGTCCAAAACATGGGTTGGTCTAACTGTATTCAAGTGCCTACAAATGCAATTGCTACACTTCACGGCTGCAAATCCTTGACTGTCCAGCACCTCCCAGCATGATAGGTGCTGTGTGTAATGCAGCAGGGAATATATATTGTTACTGAATTAACCATGGGATGACAGGCAATTCTGAAATAAATTGTAATTATTGTAATTATTAATTACATTCATTACGGGCAGCTGTGTCCCAATTGAAACAGGATTAGCTGTTTGCCCAGTTCGCATTTTCAGACTCTTTCTAAGTGCTGTGTTTTGTTGAGGAGAATATGGCTTAGTGTTCCTCTGCTTGTTTGATTATAGGTCGGCTGCAAAACTATACTCGTGTTCTTGCAGTACTCCATCATCGCTAATTTCTATTGGCTGTTAGTGGAAGGGCTGTACCTGCAATCACTCTTGCTATTCTTTTTCTCCGAAAATAAGTACTTTGCTGTCTACATTCTGATCGGATGGGGTAATTAATTTTTATCAATACTTATCTATATATATATATACAAATCTGTCATTGTATTAGTTTTTATCTGAAATTACTGCTAATTCTTTTTGTATACATACAATCTGGCTCACTTGGCCATAGCACTCTAGCGCCTTTGAGTCAGAAGATTGTGAGATCAAACCCCCCCCCCCACACACCACATGTCAGGTTTTAGAACTAATATGGTCTAAGCTGACTCTCCAATGTGGAGCTGGGGGTGTGTTGCATTGTTGGAGGTGGTGCTTTGAGTGAGACATTAAACCAAGCTCCCATCCGCCTGTTCAGGTGGATGTTAAAGGTCCCTTGGCACCATTGGAAAAGAGAACGGAGTTTCTCCCAGTGACTCCCTGGCCAACAAGTCCCCTGAATAAAATCATTCATTCGCTTTATGGCTGTTTGTGGGACTGCGTGCAGATTGTCTGCCGCATTTGCCGCAAAACACAGGTTGCTGCACTTTACACTATATTTGTGGAGTGCACTATATAAATGCAAGCTGTTGTTGTACTATATCATCAACAACAGCAACAAAATTACACTTGTGTAGCGCCTTTCACATCAGGAGGACTTCCCAAGACTTCCCTGGACAGCTGCTGCTTCAGACCTGAGCTGAGGACAGTGGGGGGTGGGGGGATTAGGAGTTGCCGATGGGTCCATCGAAGCGGAGAGTCCTGTAATGGATAATGTAATATTATGTAATGGATTTTGGGATGTCCTCCTCATGTGCAATGTGCTTTACTGAATGTAAGGATTATTGTTATAGGGTTATGAAAAGAAGGGATTTGTTTTGACTGAAATTAACACAATCTTTTTATTAGGTATGCCAACCCTCTTCACAGTAATCTGGACCCTCACAAGGATTTATCTGGAGGACATTGAGTGAGTAATGGGAAGTAATGCTAAACAGAGGACGTTGGTATGGCAACTCTATTCTGCTTTAACTCAGCATCACTGATATGATTAGACAAGTTAAGGGCCCTCAATCTAGAAAGGAGACCTAATAGAAGTAACAAGATTTTAATTGGTATCGAGAGAACGAGCGAGCCCTGAACAGGCTTTGGGAAGCACTGGATTGCCGAACAGGGCCAATTCATGATAAATAAAGTATGTTTAGGGAGCACTTTGTTACTCAGTTAATGACTGGAACCAGGAAGGTTACCAGCAATGGTGGTTGAGGCCAGGAATCATTTAAAAAGAAATGTTTACCAGTGATGGGTAAGTTAGATGGGTATGGAACCTCCTAGTTCCACCTCTTTGCATTATAAACCTCTCCCTGTCCACTGGCACCATTCCTACCCCTTTAAAATGGCCGCCTCACATTATCCTTTTAAAAAAAACCTTTATCCATCCCTGCTCTCAAATTACCACCCCATCTCCGACCTCCGTTTCCCTTCCAAGGTCCTGGAATGAGTAATTTCTTCTCAGCTTCCCTCCTTCCTCTCCTGCCATTCCCTTCACTAACCCCTCTAACTGAATTTCCGTGCCATCCACAACACAGAAACTGTTTTGGTCAAAGTGAGAAATTATATTTTGTCCCATCTGTGACAAGAGCTCCCTCTGCCTCCTTGTCCTTCTTGACCTCGCTACTGTCTTCAACACCCTTGACGACTCTATCCTCTTCCACCACCTCTTCGCTCACCTCAACCTTCATGGCTCTGTCCTTGAATGGTTCAAATCCTACCTTTCACATGGTCTCCACTTCATCTCCACAAACGATTTCTCCTCCAGCCCGCGCAATATCATATGGCATTCCTCGGGGCTCTGTCCTTAGTCCTCTCCTATTGAATATCTACAGTATACTCTCCCTCTTGCTGACATCACTCACAGACATGTGTTTAACTTCCACATGTGGTCCGGATAACACCCAATTCTATCTCTCCACCTCCACCCTAGACTCCAAAATCCCACTGAAGGGGGCCATATCAAATGCAAAGATTATTATTTTATTCTTAATATCTCTCACCCCTTAAGGTCAATAAAGATGTCTTATTTTGGTTGGAAGGTAATGCATTCCTGTATATTTTCTCATGTTATTCAGCTGCTGGGACACCAATGATTTTATCATTCCATGGTCGGCTATCACTGTGCCAATTCTAGTGTCTATTATAGTAAGTAATGAATTCTAAACTTCAACTTTACTGGGTTCGGATATACGGTGCATGAGGATTTGACCGCAGTAGAAAATAAATTTGCTAACTCAAAACATGCACCAGCACAAATCAAATAGTATTTTTTAAAACAATGAAAACAACGTTTGATATCATGTCGCCTGCCCCTCACACTCTCTGGAATTAAGTAAGTGCAGTGTGTCCCTCCAGGGAGAAAGTGCACATTGCATTCCAGACACTGGGAAATTCCCATCTGTAAAGTAGGCTACATATGTGGACCTTTCAGTTTGGTTTGGATATTTTTATATAGTTGGTGATGGGTTTCCACATGTGTCAGATACCTGGTTAACCCAGGACAAAAAAATGTCAGAGTCACTTTTACTGGTGATTGATAGCGTTGACTTTGGTCCAGGGATTTTTAGACACTTATCTCTTGTGTCACCTTGATTGATTTACAGGTAGACCTCGCTTAACGTTGCTTCGGTCAACTTTGTTTCATTATTACGTTGCTGATACATAGGGAACATATGTCCATTTAACGTCGCGACATTCTCTATTATGTCATTCGCCAGCACGTAGAAAGGGGGCACGATGGCGTTAGGGCCTGCCCGTCAAAAGAGGGCAGGCTGGGAGTGAGCCAGGCCAGCAGCGAGAGAGCAGGGCAGGTTGGCAAAGAGTGAGACCAGCCAGGCTGGCAGTGAGTGAGGCCGGCAGCGAGTGAGACCAGCCAGGCCAGCAACGAGTGAGACCGGCAGCGAGTGAGACCAGCAGCAAATGAGTGAGCTGGGGAGGTAGTATAGACAGGGACAGAGTATAATTTTTTAAAGAAAATTTTGATGAAAAATGTCCAAATGTCCAAAACTAACTCCAGTTTATACACAAATTCTTATGGGAAAAATGTGTTTGCTTAACGTCGTTTCGCTCAAAAGTCACACTTTTCAAGAACCAAACTACAACGTTAAGCTGGGGTCTAACTGTATTTGCTAATCACCCTCTTGAATTTATTGACACAATCTACTTCTATTGGGAGCTGTCCATTCAGCACTGCCATGATCTTGGATCAATAAAATGGGAATTTGGAGTGTTCTCCAAATTCCTGTATCATCCCTTATAAATAAAAAAATATTCAGTAAAACCCACCTACAGTATGTCATATCCATTAGGGCCATACGTTTAATATGACTCACTAGAATTCCGAGTTGCAGGCAAACTGTATAAGTCGTATCAAATCTGATTTAATCAATAATCGACACTGGATGCAGTCGGTAAGTGCGCATGCAGTAATTCATCATTGCAGCCGGTAAAAATAAAAATAATAATATCCCTTGCATTTGATACAGCACTTTCTACGTCTTCGGGGTGCCTCAAAGTGCTTCACAGAATACAGTGTCAAGCAAATTGACTCTTTATTTGTGGGTGAAATGCGGCAGCCAATTGCACAATATACAGGCAATTCACTTTGCAGTATACTCTGGTATTATGGAACTGTTTATTCTTACAAATGGCAGGATTTCATTGTGAGTTCTTATTTGTGTGCAAGAGAGTATACCAACTGCATAAAATTGGACATTCACTTCATAGCTGTTTGTGTGACATTGCTGTGTGTATGTTGGCTGCCATTTTGCCTACATATACACAGTTATTTGACTACACAGTAAAATCTTGTAAAATGCTTTGAGATGTTTCAAAAATATGATGCTGTTGTCAAACGCAAAGATTATTTACATTGCGTAATAGCTGAAAAATCAATTCTGTTAATTTCGTTGATATAACCAGGTGTATAGCATCTGTCATGTTGATATAAAAATACTAGAGGTGCTTGTTGATGATCTGAATGTAATAAAAAACTGCACTAAATATAATTTTATAGATTTCATTATTGTAGGAGTTAATTAAGTCTTAATTCAATTGTTCCATTCACAAAATACACAGTCACATCACTTTACAGTATATACTATGAAGTGTTTTGAGACAGCGCGACTAAATGATAAGGCACTATTTCAAATGCAAGGATTATTATCATTATTGCTAGTATTATTATTATTAAGAGTGACATTTGAGGTAACTTTGTCTTTTCGTGAGTGAATGTGGCTCATGTGTGCTTTTTTATTTAATTTACAGCTAAACTTTCTCCTGTTTATTAGTATTATACGAATTCTGGTACAGAAGCTAAGGTCGCCAGATATTGGAAGAAATGACCAGTTGCAGTACAAGTAAGAAATCTATTGAGTCTTTCATTCTGTTCATCTATAGAAATCGTCATATCACTGACGTTATGTGCGTCAGTTTAACTCTGTTGATAGCACTCTTGCCTCGTGAGTCAGAAAGTTGCGGTTTTAAGCCCAACATTGGGTTTCTGAACTCATTTACCCTCGGCTGACAGCCTAATTGATCTTCGGACTTGATGTCCTTTGGACAAGACCTTAAATCCTGGTCCCATCTGCCTATTTAGGTAGACATCAAAATTCTATGGTACAACTCCTAGTCCCCTGGACAACATTCCCTCAGATGTTCATTAATTTTCTGCCTGCTCATGGGACTTTGCTGTGTCGAAGATCCTGGTCCTCCATCATCACAGCCCTCCATGGCCTTGCTACCCCTACATCAGCAACCTCCTAACCCCCTGCCAACCCGCCCATTCCCTCCACTCAGCAGGCTCTGGCCAAATTCACATCCCCAAACTCCCAACCTCCACCATTGGTGGGCAGCCCTTCTGTTCACTTTGCCCCCACCCTCTAGAAATCCATCCCTACACCTCACTTGCCTTCAAGACCCGTCTCAAGATTCTCCTCTTCAACTGTGCCTTAGGTTCCCCTCCACTCCCTCTATCCTCTCCGATCCTGACCCCCAGCTTGGGTCCGAAACACTGACAGTCCAACGCCTTGGGACATCCTCCCAATGTGAAAGGCACAATACCAATGTAATTTTCTTGCTGTTGTTTCCAAATTGGCTCCTGCATGTACTTAGACAATACACTATCGCGACTGTGTAAACTGTACAGTTTATACAGTGAAGCACTTTGAGACGTCCTCCTGATGTGGAAGACACTTTATCAGATATAAGGATTGTAATTATTTACCAGCGCTCCAAAAATCTATTCTACATGAAGTGCCCTATATAAATGCAAGTTGCTGTCATTTTTACATTTAATTGTTTAAACTCCATCCCGCAATCCCTTCGCCTCGCTTCCTCCCTTTCCTCCTTCAAGGCCAGTCTTAAGATCTTCCTCTTCGACTGTGCCTTCTTCTCCCCTCCTAATTTTCCCCCTTCTCCTACTCCCCCCGCCCCTACCCCGACCCTTCCCCCCCTGCTTGGGTCCCGACCAAGCTGTTCACCACCTTGGATGTCCTCCTGACGTGAAAGCGCTCTATAAATGTAATTTTGTTGTTGTTGTGGTTTAGGGAACATAATCTGTAAAGGCTACATCAATGAATCCTGTTCTTTTTCTCTCTCAAACAAACCACAGGAAACTTACCAAATCTACGTTGCTCCTAATTCCATTGTTTGGAGTTCACTACATGGTGTTCGCCTTTTTCCCACATAATGTCTCTACAAAATATAAGATCTCATTTGAATTATGTTTGGGATCTTTCCAGGTAAAATTAGATCTCTCATTGCATGCAAATTTAGGTCGCGGAGACTGAGGGCAAGTGGGTATTTCAGTTAAATGACTGAGAGTTGGTCACTTACAGTAAACGGAGTTAGCCCTGTAGTCTATTAATTGGAGCAATCGCCAGGCAAAGTGAGAGATCTGGGTTCGATTCTTGGATGGGGTAATACCTTACACGAGTTTCTTTACTCACACAACACTGTTTACCCAGCAGTAAGTAGGAATTTAGTTGTTAGTCGATTGACGGATCGCTTTCCGGGGGTAATAATCCTTATAAAAAAACTCGGTTACTCAATCCACGACTTTTTGTGCGGACACTGCTCTACGCAATTGGCTGCTGCGATTCAACTACAATATAAACAGTCAATTCACTTTATGGTATATTCTATGAAGCGCTTTTAGGCATCTCAACAACGCGATAAGGCGCCATATCAAATGCAAGGATTATTATTATTAATTTACCAATTGTTCTTTTCTCGCAGGGCCTGGTTGTTGCAGTTTTGTATTGCTTTCTAAATAGTGAGGTAAGATACTCTGATGGTTTGAGGAGTTATTCTATATTTAATTCTCAAATTCAGTTCCTAACCCTACTCTCCCAACCTTCCACTCCTCCTAATCACGACCAGCAGCTCGGGTGCAGAATCCTGACTGTCCAGCGCTGTAGGACGTCCTCTCGACATGAAAGGCACTGTAGAACAGCAACTCCAAATTGCACTTATTTAGCGTCCTCTACGCCGGGTAGCACCTCAGAGCACTTAACAATGGCGGAGCTTGACTCTGAGATGCGCGTGGGGTGGTTGGGGGGGAAAGGCAGAGAGAGGGGTCAAGGCAGAGGGATTGAGGGAACGTGTTCCAGAGTTTGTGGGCATAGTGACTGAATGCATGATCTCCGATGGTGTGTCCAAGTGTATGATGGACGAGCAGGAGGTCAGTGCCAGTTGAGCGAAGGTGCTGGGTGGTAGCTCAGTGAGTGAGAAGGTTGGAGAGGTAGTGAGGAGCCAGAGAGTGAACACTATTTGAACATGAGTGTGAGGATCTTGAAGTCAGTCCATTGGGTGATGGGGAGCCAGTGGAGCCTGGGCCAGAAAGTGTTGGTACGCAGTTTGGTCCAGGTCCAAATGCAAGGCTTATTATTATTATTATAAAGTAGCATTTTCCTCCCCAGAAGTTTGGTTTCAGCCATTGATGCTCTCCTTTCTGAAACGCAGGTGCAAGCTGAACTGAAAAGAAAATGGCGGAGTATGGTCTCAAGCCACGTCCTGAATGCTGACGATAATATGCACCGAATGTCAATCACAGGCAATGGCTCCTCGTGTCGAAACACCCGTGCCCAGTCCATTCAGCAATCCGAAACCTCTGTTGTGTAAAATGTGGCTTCGAAAAACCGTTAACAGCTAATAAAATACTGCATGTATCATGTATGTGGTGGTTCGCACACTGCTTGCATTTGTTCTGTGGTAAAAAGGTTTTGGATAAGCTGGTGCAAATATCTGGAACAGTTGTTTCTAATGAACTTTTAGAAACTCCCTTTGTGATTTGTGCGCTCTTTAAGCTACGTAACGTTATGTACGGATGTTCGAGGCATCTTTAAACTACTGTTATTCTTTTTCAAGGATTTCTTCAAAAATCATTTCAATGGCTCATTTCTGATATATATCTTATACGTGATAAGTGACTGCTTCAGGATCAATCTACTCACACTTGGCGTTGTCTGGAGCCTTTTTGTTTCACATGGAAACAAAATCTTATCCATCTCCATTTTGGCATCTCCCATTTATGCCCCTTCTTCCTGAGGTGAAGAGTGCTCTATAAATGTAATTTTGTTGTTGTTATTACCTGGTGATGCAGGATCTGAAGTGCATTGGATTTTTAACATCGAAAGATCCTTCAGAGAAATATAAAATAAAATATTTTCTTCCACCTCTTCAGGGAGCCAGAACCTGGTTCACTGTTGCCTGTGAGTCAGAAGGTCGTGAGTTTGAGCTCCACATCGAGGCTTTGAACTCAAGATGCTCCCATGCAGTGCTGGGGAAGTCAAACACATTGTCGGAGTACTGACAGATGGATGTTAAATCGAGGTGCCTTCTGTCTGTTTTTGGTCTGAAACAATGACTGTCCAGCACCTTGGGACATCCTCCAGTGTGAAATGTGTTATACAAATGTAATTTTTCTCATTATTGTTGTTGTTTAAAAAGAAGGGAGTCTCTTCTGGCGTCCTGGCCAACAATCCCGCAGATAAAATTGGTCATTCACTTCATGGCTGTCTGTCTGCGGGACTTTGCTGTGTGTAAATTCACTGTTGTATTTCCTACAGAATGTACAGTATATCCTGTGAAGCACTTTGAGGCAACCTTCTCGAAGCGAAAGGCGCTTTCGGGTTGTTATTCAAAAACTGAGAATGTCTTTCACAGAATGGAACGAATGTTCATTTGGCCTTATGTTGTCATCTTTGTGAAATGTAAAGCCGGGTTGATTGTCCATTCACCTAACTGCATCCACTCTTTTCACATGAGAGTTAAAATATTACTGAGCCAACCCACCATGCATCAGGACCGTGAGCTCACAGTAACAATAATAATAATCCTTGCATTTGATGTAGCGCTTTTCATGTCTTCTAGACAACAACAACAACAACAAAACTTACATTTATATAGCGCCTTTCATGTCGAGAGGACATCCCAAGGCGCTGTACAGTTAGGTAGGACAAGAGCAGGGTGAGAAGGATCAGGGCAGGATGAAGAATAGTAGGAAAAGTAACTGTATATTAGTGGGCAAAACGCGGCAGCCAAATTGCGCACAGCAGTGTCCCACAATCAGTCATGGAAGTGGGACTAGGGGCAAAAGGGGGTAAAGAAGCAAAAGGGGAGGGGTCGAGGCAGGGGGAAGAAAAGCAGGAAAGTCGACTGTATACTTGTGGGCGAAACACGGCAGCCAAATTGCGCACAGCAGTGTCCCCACAAACAATCGCGAAAATGGGGCCAGGGGGGAAAAGAGGGTAAGGGGGGAGAGGGAGGGAAAGGTGGGATGGGTTAGGGTTAGGGAGGAAAAGAGGTGAGAAAGGGGGGTAAGGAAGAGAGGGAGGGAAAGATGGGTGGGGGCAAGATCAGGAAGAGGGAAGAGGGAGGGAAGGGGAAAAGGGAGGGAAGGGGAAAAGGGAGGAGAGAAAGTGGGGAAAGGGAGTGAGGGAAGAAGAAGATGGGGGCAGGGGTGGGTGGAATGAAACAACAATAATAAACAACAAAAGCAATAATATTAACAACAAAAACAGCAACAAACAACAACCAACAATCGTCCAGCAACCACTCCTTGTCCTCGCCGCCCGCCTGGATGATCCCTGAGATGGCGGGAAAAAAGGGTCCAGTGTGGTGTCAGGCCCCAAAACCGACCATCTCAAAGCGCTTCCCAGAATATAGTGTAAAGTGAATTGGCTGTATATTTGTGGGCAAAACAAGGCAGCCAATTGCGCACAGCAGCGTCCCATAAACAGTCGTGGATTGAAATGACCAATTTTTATCATTGTGGGTTTTTTTTTTTTACGGGTTATTTATCAGGCATGTGTGTGGAGTAAGGAAACTTGCCCAAGGTTTCGCCCTGATCTGCCTGGATTCGAACACAGGTCTCACGCTTATAAACTCTAACCACTGAGCTACAGGAGCTCCACTTTCCACATGCTAGAACCTCGTACCCCAAACCATTAGCGATAATGTGATTCCAAGAAGCAACTCCCAAATTAAGGAAATCAGCAAGATTGTAAACAACACCAGCTTGCACTTTTGTGTGTCAAAATTTGTCAGATTCTACACTTGTGCCATATGGAACTCTCCCCCCTCACTCTCTCTCACCTTTCTTCCTTCCTCTCTATCCACTTTCAAATCACTACCTCTTCAATGGTCACCTTCTTCTCCACCTCCACCCCCCCACCCCCTCCAACTCACTGTCAAACCCTGTCACTGTAAAGTACGTGAATAATAAATAATAATCCTTGCATTTGATATAGCTCCATAGCACGTCTTCGAGACATCTCAAAGTGCTTCACCTCTATACTGTAGTGGGTGTGTGTTATGAGTATATGTTATGTGGGTGAATCACGGCAGCCAATTGGGCAGAGCAGTGTCCCACAAACAATCATGAATTAAGTGACCAAACTATCATCATTATTATTATTATTGGAGAGATTACTAGATTATTAGATTATTATCAGGCGGTTTACGGGCTCTGGCGTGCAGCCCTGCGTGAGAGGTGGGTGCCACAAACTGAAAGTTGTTGTTGTTTGTGGTACAGTAGTTCCTTGTACAATTAACTCCATTGTTAGAATCATAGAATCTTACGGCACAAAAGGAGGCCATTCGGCCCATCGAGTCTGTGCCGGCTCTTTGAAAAGAGCAACTCAATCCCACTCCCCAGCTCTCTCTGCGTAACCGCGCAAACCCGTCCGCGCCAAACAAACGTCTACCTCTCTTTTAAAAGTTGCTATTGAATTGACCTCCACCACCATTTCAGGTAATGCATTCCAGATTCAAACAAGTCGCTGAGTGAAAACATTTCTCCTCGCCTCCCCTCTGCTTCTTTTAGAAACTATTTTAAATCTGTGACCTGGGGTCACTGACACACCCACCTGTGGAAACAGTTTTTCTCTGTTTACCCTATCGAATCCCTTCATGATCTTGAAGGACACCCAAGCTAAATTCATCTCATCAGAGAAAGAAACTTGGACCAACTATTCCTCCACCCGCTGGACAGATGGATCAGTCTGCAGGCTTGTGTCAATTGATGCTGGTAACAGCTCGGTGAACAAAAGTGTCCTCCCGACCACTGTTAAGGTCATTAAATCGTTAATGTCTCAACAACATATAAAGCTCCTCCCGTCCCCGCCTACCTCCTGTTCCCTTTCTATCTCGACAAAGCTTCAATGTATGTTCGTATATATATTTTTAGGTGTTCTACCTTTTATTAGCTGCTAGGTGTTTAATGAACACGATTTAAGTGGTGGCTTAGTTGCCTTGCGAAATCATAATGAGTCCGATGAGCAAATACAGAAACGCCACAAAAAGCAAAATGCATCCTTGCATAAACAAGCATGACCACATTTACAAATTTAATGCAAGAGTGGTGAACATCAAAGTAGCAGATGGCATCCTGCCGTCAGTGTAAATGACAGGATTTTAAAGTCCATTCAGACTGAATTTACAGAACAGAGTATGATAAATGAGACAATGAGCCTTTATTCCACTAGGATAGGCTTGAATTCTACTTTAAGCCTTGTGATATAGAATACAGTACACCATTGAGACAGCAAAATTAATAGGTCGAAGAATTCTCAGGATCGACCACAGAATTTGGATTATGGTTTGTTCATCAATCTTCATATATCATTCTGTGTGTAAGTGAGAGACTGAGGGAGGAACAGAGGGAGAGAAAAAGAAAGAAGGGAAGGACGGACAGACCGAGCGACAGGAGAGAGGGAGGGAGGGGAATTAATAACTTTTATTTTACAGTGCTTATTATGTCAAAATATATTTACTGTCCAGTTATTAGTAGCACAGGTACTTACTGTCACATGTCATGACTGTCTTTGCAGACAAACCATTCAAAAATATAATGGACAAATGTCCTTCTGGGTCAAACAAATACAACACCCCCCTCCCCCCCATAAAAATTTGTATTACAATAGTTAATCAGATTGATTTTGTTATCCATTATATGACGCAGTATTTATTAATATTGTGCAATGGGAGAAGAGTCTAAATGGAGTAGCAAACGGAAAGAACTGTGGGTCAACCAAGGGATTTAGGAATTGGAGTGAATTGGAATGAGTAATGAATTGGAATCATTACAAAAAACAACAACTTTGATTTACATAGTGCCCTCCATGCCGGACGGCGTCTAAGAGCGCTTCGAAAGCTTTTGAAGGCCTTTCAACCCGTCTGATCTGATCCCTCCAGAATGCCTCCTCTAGAGTCCTCCCAACACAATATCAAGCTATGAATCCAGTGTCACCCATCTTTCCTGGCTCACCTGTTGCAGTTGATACTGCCATCTGGGTCAAGAAGCATTTCTTAGTGTCTGTCCTGAACTTGCCTTTTGCAACTCTAAAGCTGTGTCTTCTTGTTTCCTGTGTCTTCTTGTTTCCTGTGTCTTTGTGCGTCTCAAAATACTCTTTGGCTTGGTAACAAAGGATTTCGGAATGTAAAAGCAAGGGAATACTGCATGTGTTGTGTAAAGCACTTCCTGGTCTCCATTCGAAGTATTGCGTTCAGGTTTGTCTGCCTGACCTTAGGAAAGTGTCACGTTGCAGTTCTGAATGGTTATGTACCAACTAGAATATTGAACATTAGTGGAGTTTGGCTGATTCTAACAGATTACAAACCTGTAGTCGCAATGGAACACAAACTCTTAATTGTTTCAACAAATACTGTCACTATACTTTGCAATTAAAACCTGCAAATCGCTTTCACGATATGCTATATCAAATGCAAGCATTATTATTCCTACCATTCATAGATAAATATAACGTTTGCGGCTATCTGACTATTTATCAGAGCAAGCGTCTCATTATAATGGGAAGAAAGAAGCGAAGAGTTTAATTTGAAACCAAACATCCGAAAAACCTAAATAAATTCCACGTTCTTTTCCAGTTGGAAAAGAAATCAAGGAACTGGAATAAATGAGCTGTTTCGTCTATTTGGAAACAGAATATGCAAAGGAATATCAGATGCTCCAATCCAGTGAGATGCCAAAGTGGCCAAGATGGAAACAATATGCAAAAGTTGAACTGTAAAAAGACTCGTGAATGTCTAACTGGTCAAATGATTTACTTAGTCAATTGCTATCTTTGAAAATAAATCTTTAATTTAATAATAATCATATATAATAATCCTTGCATTTGAGATAGCCAGCCCCTTATCACATCATCAAAGCGCTTCATAGAATTTACTGTTGATTACACTTGGTCATTGACTGGATATTTTTGTTAATGAAACTCTGCAGCCAATTTCGCACAGCACGTCCCACAAATAGTTGTGTATTGAGTGACCAACTCCCTGCCTCAATCCCTCTGCCTTGCCCCCTTATTGCTAGCCTTGATATTGCACCTGTGCACCATCCAATTCGACCGTGCCTGCAGTTATCTCCCCTCTCTCACTTGCTCTCACTGACTGTATAAATGCAAGCTGTTGTCGCTGTTTCTCCACTGCGCCTTTGGACATCCTCCCGATGTGAAAGGCACTATACCAATGTAATTTTGTTGGTATTGTTGTCTATTGTTCACTGCCAAGTTCAGAAGGTTTACTGCCTGGGCAGCAGAGTTTCACCCCTTCAATGTGTGCAGTGTATTGACATAGTGTATTTATTGCACAGCAGCTGTGAGACTGAAAAAAAAGTGGATCCTATAATTCCTGGAGACTGTTTAGAAACGGAAAATCTGTTTAGAATTTTTGGAACACAGTCCTAAACAATTGGAAAATAAAATGCTCCGAACTTTGTTGGTAGTTTACTCACTTCCTAAAGCTAAGCTCTTAGACATGAAACTTGGTCAATTCAGCGAAGCCGGAATGTAACAAATTAAGCTCTAAGGGAGTGCAGGGAGGCAGGGGGAGGATGTGGACTGGTAACCTTTGGCCGTAAAAAAATGAATAAATTGTATTTTGTATCTGGACTTGAATCACATTAAAATATCTCAAAGCTCTTCTTCACAAGTAATGTTAAGCTATTGTTTGTGGGACTGGGCTGTGTGTGTAAACTGGCTGCAGGATTTGCCGAATCAAGCTAGTAAATGTAAGCACTTAAGATTCATTTTAGAACAGAGAGAATTCAACGAGGTATTTGTGAAGCCCTGCAGCTCAGTGGTTAGAGAACTCGCCTTATAAGTGTGAGACCTGTGTTCGGATCCAGGCAAGTCAGGGCGAAACGTTGGGCTTATTTCCTTACTCCACACGCCTAATAATGATCCCTCAAAAAAACAATAATAAATTGGTCATTTCAATCCACGGCTGTTTGTAGGACACTGATGTGCTCAATTGGCTGCCGCATTTAGCTCACAAATATATAGTCAATTCACTCTACAGTATATTCTGTGAAATGATTTGAGACATCTAGAAGCTGTGAAAAGCGCTATGTCAAATGCAAGGATTATTATTATTATTTTTGCAGTCAAACACTGGACCAGCATTTTGCACCAACACAATAGTAACCTGATATTTATATCACACTTCACGTAGGGTAAGATCTTGGAGGTTTTATGGTTGGACGCTGAGGGAGTGAAGATGGGGAAGGGGAGGTGACCTCCAAAAAAACGCAGAACTATATTGGAGTATCAAGCAGCCTGTGAGCTCTGAAAGTTACAGAGTGGGGTTAAATCCCACAACCTTCTGTCTCAGAGCCAAAAGCACCATCGACTGAGCCTGGCTGATACCACCAAAGCTGCTTCACACTTCTCCATCCCTCCACATTTGTGATAATAATAATCCTAGCATTTATCAAATTCAAGATCCTTCTATTTGTATTCATGTTGAAATCCGTTCACTCCCTGGCGCCTCCCAACCTCTCTGAACTCCTCACTCCCCCAGTCTTGCAGATCCATCATTGAATCTTGTGGATCCACCTGGTGCTGAGTGAAAACACTGGGAATGTTTATTTCCACGTTATATCTTGACCTGATTGAGATAATTGTGCATGAAGTCGAGATTGATTGCTGACAGCCGCCTCTTCTGTCAGGTATTGAAGCTGAAAATGCGGTTTATCCAAACATCACACTGAGTGACTGCCATACTGAATGACACAGCAAGCATAATATTGGAAGTTTTACTACGCCAGGGATTATTTTGGCAGTGGACAGAGCTGAGTGTTTTGATTCATTATTGACTGTTGCTTGCTTGACTCATCAGCGTATCCTGTTGCACTGTTATTTTTGTGTAAGTCAATAAATGCAAAATATTTCAAGCAGACAGCGAGAGTTCCCAATGTGTAACAACAATAACAAAATTACATTTAAAGAGCACCTTTCACGTCAGGAGGACGTCCCAAGGTGCTGAACAGTCAGGTCGGTACCCGAGCAAGGGAGGGGGCAAGATAGAGGGTGGGGGAAGTTAGAGAATTAGGAGGGGAGGGACAGAATTGGGAGGGTAGCAGAAGGCAGAATTGAAGAGGAGGGTCTTGAGACCGGCCTTGACGGATGCAAGGGAGGAAATGAGGTGAAGGGACTGTGGAATGGAGTTCCTGAGTGTGGGGGCAGAGAAGCTGAAAGCCCGTCCACCAAAGGTAGATCGGGTCGGGCAGGGGACATGGAGCAGGCGGTTTCATAGGGGGACAGCAGATCAGAGAGATAGGCGGAGGCAAAGCCATAAATGGCCTTGAAAGTGAGGACGAGGATCTTGAATTCGATCCTCAGGTGGATGGGGAGCCAAAGGAGCCGGGCAAGGGTGAGTGGGAGTGTAAGGCTCTGAAGCAAACACTAGGGTTATTTAATACTTGCACCAACAGCAGGTCGGCGAAAAGTATAGTCAAAGTTCTCCTTTTCCGTCAATTGCCTGCCACATTTCGCCCATCAAACCTACAGTCAATTCATAGTTCAGTATATTCTGTGAAATGCTTTGAGACATCTAAACAATGTGATAAGGCACTATACCACATACCAGGATTAACTCATAATATTATTCATTCAATTTAAAGTAGCAGGGGTGGAATCCAATGATAATTTATTTTGCAAAGTGAACAGTTGGTTTCATATTGTGCTCACAGCCTTGGGTTAGCGGACAATTTTTTGGGTGCAAATTTATAATTTGGACATAGACATCAAGTGCCTTTCAACAAAATTTGCAAACAGAGTAAGTGTTACATTTTATAGAACGCATTTCATGTCGGAGGATGTCCTAAAGCGCTTCACAAGATATACTATAAAGTGTATCTATATATATATAGATCGATTGTGTTTTGTGGACGGATGCACGTATGTGTGTATTTCTTTCTGACATTTACTCTCTAACATCAGCTTCACTACGTGATGTTTGTGCATTACAATGCACACCCACCCACTCACTCAGCCCACCCAATTGGGCACAGCAATGTCCCACAAATAGCCTAGAAGTTAATGACCATAAATTTTTTTTTTAAGTTTTTTTTTACTGAGTAGATTGTTGGCAACGATACTGGGAGAAACTCCCTTCCCTTTCCCTAGTAAAGCCACAAGATCCTTAACAGACAGACCGATCCTTGATTTAACGTCTCATTCAAAGGTCATCATAACTTTGGTCAACAATCCAACACGCCTCAGATGTTGCATTGGGGTATCAACATGAGATAGATGAGTTCCAAGTCCAGATTTGGGGCTTGAACCCACAACCTTCTGAACTCAGAGATGATAGCACTACCAATACAGCCAGACTGACATACTTGTAGCAGGTGGTATTCATCCTAAGCAAAGGACAGTGATCTTGCTTCCTCTGAATATTTGGCATTTCCATTATTTGGCAATGAATGAAAACAATGATGGAATTGTTTTGCTCTTGACAGTATTGCTCAAGTGCACTATCTACTATAAAATTCAGATTCAAATGCCATCTCAAAACCGCATAGACCTAGCAAGCAACAAACTTGAAGAGGACACTGAGATAGAGGAGAGGGGCTAACAATGAAGAGGATTGCAAGCAATCTTCAGGGGGAGATAGACAGTTAACAATAATAATAATCCTAATAGTACAGTACTCGTATTTGTCATAGCGCTTATCATGTCTTCTAAACGTTTCAACGAGCTTTACAGAAAATACTGCAAAGTGAATTAACTTTAAATTTTGTTGGCGGAACACGGCAGCCAATTGTTGACAACAGTGTCCCACAAATAGTTGTGGATTGAATGACCAAATTATTATTGTTTTTTGTATTTTTCTTGAAGGATTATTGTCAGCCATGTGGAGTAAGGAAAGTTGGCCAAGCTTTTGCCCTGACAGGAATCGAACACAGATCTTTCCATTTGCTAGGCAATCACTTCGCGACCACATTACTCCCACCCTCGCCCGTCTCCACTGGCTCCCCGTCACGCAGAGGATTGAATTTAAGATCTTTGTTCTCACTATCAAGGCCATTCATGGCCTTGCCCCCGCCTATCTCTCTGACCTACTGTCCCCCTACCAGCCTGCCCGTCCCCTCCATTCAACAGACTCAGGCCTGCTCCGCGTCCACCGCCATAATCGCCCAACTATCAGCGGCCGGGCTTTCAGCCGCTCTGCTCCCACTCTGTGGAACTCCATCTCGCAGCCCCTCCACCTCAATTCCTCCTTTTCCTCCTTCAAGGCCGGTCTCAAGACCTTCCTCTTTGACTGCGCCTTCAGCTCTCCCACTCTCCTTCCCCTTCCCCCTACCCCGACCCTCCCCCCACCGCTCGGGTCCCGACCTGACTGTTCAGCTCTGTGGGATGTTTTGCACTATATCAGTACAAAATTGCACTTATATAGCGCCAATGTGAAAGGCGCTATATAAGTGCAATTGTTTTTTGTTGTTGTTGTTGTTGTTGAGCTACAGGACTCAACTACACAACAGATTAGTCGATTGGCAGAGAAATACCAAAGGAAATTTAATGTGGACAAATGTGAGGTTTGAGAGGTAGAATAAGGCCAACAATTATATGTTGAGAGATAAAATATGCATAGGATTGAAAGAGCAAAGGGACGCAAAGTAGATGTACATAACGTCTTGAAGGTGGGAATGCAGGTTGACAAACCTGTCAAAAATCTTATGGAATCTTCAGTTCAATAAGTAGGGGTATAGAATATAAAAGAAAAGAGGTAATGCTAAACTTGTATAAATGGTTAAAACTACAGTTGGAATATCATGTCCAATACTGGTCACCTCATAATAGTAATAATAAAATTCTTTGATTTGATATAGTGTCTTATCAAGTTATTGAAACACCTAAAGGTGCTTCGCAGAATAGAATGTAAAATGCATTGACTGTGTATTTTGTGCCCAAACGCAGCAGCTAGCTCTGGAACTCCCTTCCTCACTCTCTTTGCCTCACCCCCTCTCTTCCTAGTTTCAGATCTCAGCTGAAGACCTGTCTTTCGACCGCGCCTTCGGTCACCTTTTTCCCCCTCCCCCTGGCTTGGGCCCAGGATCCGTTGTTGCGAAGTGCTCTGAGATGCCATCTGGCATAGAGGGCACTATATAAATCCAAGTTGTTGTTGTTGTAATTGCGCACAGCAGTGTCCCTCAAACTGTCGTGGATTGAGTGACCACATTTTTTTTACAAAGGATTATCACTCTCAGAAAGCCCAGGAATTGGGTTCCTACCCACTGCTAGGTAAACTGACGTGCGTAGAGTAAGGAAACTTGCCTATGATTTTACCCTGCCAGGGAATCGAACTCGGGTCTACTTGTTTGACAGGTAAGTGCTCTAACCAATATGCTATAGGTCCCCACATGAGGAAAGGGTGAGTAAATGGGAGTGAAAGTAATGGCCTTGCGGGAGCCTGCGCAGACAAATTAGTCTTACCCCGAGCCATAAATAGTTCTGCTGTTCTACGAATCATGTCCAAACAATTCCAAACATGTTTTGGAATCCTTTGAGCAGATCATAAAACTGCCGGATGACATTTCACCGCAGCCACATCTCTCCATTGTGAATCTTTAATAAATGCCTTCAGAAAATATCACAAGATCAAACTAGAGGTTCAGACGAAGAGAGCCCTGCAATACAGGTCAATATAAGATCAACTTATATCACTCGTGCCTCCGAGTCTGAAGGTTGTGGATTCAAGTTCCAATTTGGGAACTTTGGGCTCACAATCTAGGCTGACACTCCCAATGTAGTGCTGTGGAGTCCTGTAGCTCAGTGATTAGAGCACTCGCCTTACAAGCTCGAGACCTGTGTTTCGAATCCAGGCAGGTCAGGGAGAAACCTTGGGCAAGTTTCCTTACTCCACATGCTTAATAATAATCCCTCTAAAAAAACACCTATAATAAATAGGTCATTTCAATCCATGACTGTTTGTGGGACGCTGCTGTGCACAGTTGGCTGCCACATTTTGCCCACAAATATATATAGTCAATTCACTTTACAATATATTCTGTGAAGCGCTTTGAGATATCTAGAAGATGTGAAAAGCATGATATCAAAATACAAGGATTATTATTATTATATATTATATTTGATGTGCTGCATTGCCAGGGTTTATTGTCATCCCATCCTTTGGATGAGACAATAAACCAAGGTCCAGTCTGGCAGTTTGAACGAACGTTAAAAATCCCATGGCACTATTTGAAAAGCGAAAGGTGTTTCTCCCTGTGTATTAGCCAACAGTCCACCAGATATAGTCATCTCAAAGTCACGATAAGGCGCTATATTAAATAAAAAGGATTATTATTATAAAGTAGGTCATTCACTTCTTGGCTGTTCATGGAGCTTTGCTGTGTAATAATAATCCTTGCATTTGATATAATGTGTACCACTTCAACACATCTCAAAACGACAAATACAATGAGGAACCACCACTTGGCTTGATACAGCACCTGCCCTTCACTTGGGGTATCATCTTGAAGCGCTTCAAGCAGTGTAAGTGAGACTTCCAGCTCCACATTGCTCCACTGTCGAAATCTATCTTTAAATTCCTCCTGTAAAACTATATCTTCCACCACACCTATTGTGATCTCCCCCTCGTCGTTTTCCCTTGCTCAGTATCCCACCCAACCACTGTGCAGCGCTCCGAGATATTATCAACAACAACAACTTCGATTTATATAGTGCCCTCCACGAGGGCCGGGGTCTCAGAGCACTTTGCCATAACAGATCCCGGGGCCAAGCCAGGCGCAGGGGGAGAAAGGTAACCAAAGGCGCGGTCAAAAAGAAAGGTCTTCAGCCAAGATCTGAAAGTAGGAAGAGAGGGAGCGAGGTGACAGGAGTGAGGAAGGGAGTTCCAGAGCTTCTGGGCATAGTGGCTGAAGGTACATTATCCTATGTGAAGGATACTGCACAAATAGAGGTTGTTGATATATCAAATGCAAGGATTAGTATTATTGTTATTATTGTAATTATTATTATTTTTATTATTATTATCTTTCACTTCGTTGACTCTTTGCAGGGAAATACTGTGAACAATTTGGCTGCAGTGTTCTCCTACAAATACAAGGTCACCACATGCTATGAAACAATTCTGACATCGGTGATAGGAAACATTTTAGAATCCTTGATTAAGGATGTTTCAGTGGGGTATTTAGGGGAGCATGATATAATTAGGCCAAGTCAACATGGCTTTACAAAAGGGAAGTCATGTTTGACAAATCTCATAGAATTTTTTGAGGCTACTTCGAGTAAAGTAGATAGGGGTGAATCAGTAGATATAGTCTATTTGGACTTCCAGAAGGCAATCAATAAGGTGCCACATAAAAGGTTGATCCATAAGATAGGGGCTCACGGAATTGGGGGGAACATAATAACATGGATTAGGGAATGGTTAACGGGTAGGAAACAAAGAGTAGGGATAAACGGGTCCTTCTGATTGGCGGGATGTGACTAGTGGAGTGCCACAAGGATCAGTCCTTGGGCCTCAGCTATTTACCATCTACATCAATGATCTAGATAAGAACATTGAGTTTAATATATCTAAATTTGCTGATGATATGAAACTAGGAGGAAGCGTTAATACTAAGGATGACATTTTAAAAATGCAGCGCAATATAGATAGGTTAGGTGAGTGGGCAGATAGTTGACAGATGAAGTATAATGTAGGGAAATGGGAAGTCATCCACCTAGGTCACAAAAACAGCAGAGTGGGTTATTGTTTAGAGGGGGAGAGATTGGAAAGTGTTAGCGTGCAGAGGGACTTGGGTGTCCTTGTACACCAAACACAGAAAGTCAGGTGCAGCAGGCAATTAGGAAGGCTAATGATATGTTAGCTTTCATTATGAAAGGGTTAAAGTATAAGAATAAAGAAGTCTTCCTGCAGCTGTATAGGGCCCTGGTGAGACTACACCTGGAGTACTGTGTGCAGTTTTGGTCTCCTTATTTAAGAAAGGACATACTTGCCTTGGAGGGAGTGCAGCGTACGTTTACCTGGAATGAGGGGGATGAGTTATGATGATAGGTTGATTAATTTGAGCCTATATTCTCTGGAATATAGAAGAATTAGAGAGGACCTTATAGAAACCTATAAGATTATTAAGGGGCACGACAAAGTAGATAGTGGGAGATTGTTTCCCCTGGTTGGAGAATCTAAAACCAGGGGTCACAGTTTTAAAGTTAGGGGTCAGCCCTTTCACACTGAGCTGAGGAAAAACTTCTTCACTCAGAGGGTGGTGAATGTATGGGATTCTTTATCCCAAAGGGCTGTTGATGCTCAGTTGAGTCAAGTTAAGTCAAGACTGAGTTAGATAGATTTCTCATTTATAAAGGGATTAAGGGGTATGGGGATAAGGCAGGTAGCTGGAGTTCGAGTAGAATATCAGCCATGATTGAATGGCGGTGCAGGCTCGATGGGCCGAATGGCCTGCTCCTGCTCCTATTTCTTATGTTCTTATGAAAAGTTTTGAAATACCCTTCTTATGTGAAAGGAGCTTTACTACATGCAAAAAAAACTATTACTATCAATTATCTCGTAAAATATTCAGATGCAGCTCTGTCATTGCTCCTGGTATCAACAAAACCATTTCTTTACTGAATCTCTTTATTTTGAAAAGCTGCAAAGAGATCTGTGAGATGGAAATATGTATGTAGCATGCCTTTAGGCAGTAGGATTCCAGCAGATCAAAAATACAAAAAGCCAGACCGAGAGTGTGTGACGTATATTTCAATCACGTCAATCACGGTGAAGTATGGCTTCAAAGGCATAAACAAGCAAAGGCGTGGTTCAAGGGTTTTAGAAATAAAGTTTAAATTATCTGCAACTGACATTCATTGCTGGAAACAAAAATCTTCCATTCGTTGCGCAGCTGAATTGCCATCTCTGTCAACCCATCTGTGTCAACCCTTTGACAGGAATACATCTTGACTGGGTAGATTATTCTCTAAAATCAATAGGTTTATTCTGACATCAAATTTCTCCTAGTTGTTGGTGAGTCCAAAACGCGCAGACATAAAAGAGATTTAGTAACCTACCCGTTACTAAATCCAACTGGGGCCAGAAACAGGAACACAAGTCACTTTTCCTCTCTTTAACCCGTTGAAAGGACTGAAGCCAGTTTAAGCTTCCCCCTTAAGAAGGAACTTCACCTGGATCTAGATTGCCTGGCACCGTGGCCTGGATCATTTGATAGCACTATCTCCTCAGAATCAGAAGGTTATAACTTCAAAACTTTAAGACTCACGTTGTGAAGTCCTGCAGCATGTTGGTTAACATGCTACCAGACTGGGCTTTCCAAATGAAACGATATTATAATAATAAAATAATAATAATAATACTTGCATTTGATATAGTGCTTTGCACGTTTTCTGGATGTCGCATTACTATAATAATAATATATGATCCCTCATTAAAAAACATTTGGTCACTCAATCCATGACTGCTCGTGGGACACTGTTGTGCACAATTGGCTGCCGTGTTTTTCCCCAAAATTATACACACAATTCACTTTAGCGGATATTCTGTGAAGCTTTGTGAAACGTCTCAACAAAGTTATAAGGCGCTTTTATCAAATACTATCAGCCTCTATGCCTCAAACCTCTGCAACTCCCTGTCTAATTCCTTTCATGACTGGATGGCAGCTTATTGCACACAGTTTCAGCTATCCTATTATTGCAAAAAATAACAAATTGGAATAAGGGTTGGCTAGTCACAGCGAAATTGCAATTCGCAGATTTATAAAATTGAAAGGTTATCATAGATTGTTTAAAAAGATTCTGTAATTAAATCAATAAATGTGTAGAAATATAATAATAATAATCCTTGCATTTGATATCGCGCCTTGTCACACTTGACTGTTGAGCACTTCATTGAATTTACTGTGAAATGTGGTGACTGTAAGTGTATTGAAAGTGTTTTGAGGAAATACTTTAAACCGCAGATTTACAATTTTAATTAGTTTGAATCAAAGTGAAATTAGGGTCTAACTCTCTCAAACAGGGAACGTTCCCGACAAGGCAAAATTTCCCTACTCTCCACATCTCTGTTTACCTTGCAATACAACAACAACAAAAATCATATTTGCAGAGCACCCTTCATGTCAGGAGGACATCCCAAAGCACTGAAATAAATCGGAACCCAGTTGTTAGTCGATTAGCAGATCACTTTTCCAGGAGTAATAATTCATTTATTCATTTAACTTATTTATTCAAAAAAAAGTGGTCACTTATTCCACCACTGTTTATGGGACACTTCAACGGCTACTTTGTCCCACAAAGAGCAATGAAGTGAATGGTCAACTTTATTCGTCTAATTGTTGTCCAGTTCGCCAGGGAGAAACTCCCTTCTCCTTTCAAATAGCGCAATGGAATCTTTAAAGTCCTCCATACAGAGGCAGTCGGGCCATTGGTTGAACTTCTCATCTGAAGGATTTCCGGCACTTCACTAGAGTGTTAGCTTAGACTGTGAGTTCGAAGTCAACATATGGGGCTGGAACCCACATCCTCCGTCCATGAGGTGGGAGTGCTGACCAGGCAAACTGTATATTGGTACCCACATCATCAATAATCATCATAACCATAATAATAATGATCTTTGCATTGATATAACGCTTTTCACGTCTTCTAGATATCTCAAAGCGCTTCACAGAATATACTGTAAAGTGAATTGATTGTATATATATTTGTAGGGAACCATGGCAGCCAATTGCGCACAGCAGCGTCCCACAAACAGTCGTGGATTGAAATTACCAATTTTATTATTGTGTTTTTGTTAGGGATTATTATTAGGTGTGTGGAGTAAGGAAACTTGTCCAAGGTTTCACCCTGACCTGCCTGGATTTGAACACAGGTCTCACACTTGTAAGGCAAGTGCTCTAACCACTGAACTACAAGACTCAACGTGGTGATTTCCCTCCTTCCCCTATTGTAACCATTCTTTGGCCCACAGCTGTTTCCAGGAGTATGGTGCAGATTAATTGCGTGTTTGATCTACTGCACAATCCATTTAGTTAGAGTGGGTTCCAGGCAGTTTTTTTTTAACTAACCCATGCCCTTTAAATGTCCTCCCACCAAGTCAGCACACAGTTCCCTATCAACATGTGCGTAGAATATTTCACAGCAATGAGCATCGTAAAGCCGTGTGTGTCTATGCTGTGAGCACATTATATCTGCACTGAATTTTCGATTACTTCAAATGAACACTTCCCAGTGCAATAACTGGGAGGCTATCTGTTCTGCCCCCACACACTGGAACTCCATTCCACAGTCCCTTCGACTCGCTCCCTTCCCTCACGTCCTTCAAGGCCGGTCTCAAACCCTCGTCTTCGACCGTGCCTTCTGCTGCCCTCCCAACTCTCTCCCTCCCCCTCCTAACTCTCTCCCGCCCATCCCCCCTACCCTGCCCCTCTCCCTTGCTCGGGACCTGACCTGACTGTTCAGCGCCTTGGGACGCTCCCACCATGAAAAGCACTCTTTAAATGTAGTTATGTTGTTGTTTATTGTTGTTGTTGTTGTTCTGTTCTGTTCTTCAGCTGCATATCGATGATGATAATAATAATAATCCTTGCATTTGCTTAGGGGGTTGGTTATAGCGTTTCATGTAGAGGGCAAACCCTCTCACAGAGCAAACAACAACAACAACAACAACAAATTACACTTTTAGAGCGCCTTTTACGTCGGGAGGACGTCCCAAGGCGCTGCACAGGAGGCGTGTGACCCGAGCTGAGAGGGGAGTGTTTGGGAAGGGGTGAAACACGAAATGGAGGTCGAAAAATTCGGGGGGGAACAAAAGGCACGGTCGAAGAGGAAAGTCTTCAAACCGGCCTTGAAAGAGGAAAGGGAAGAAACGAGACGGAGGGATTGGGGGATGGTATTCCATAGGGTGGGAGCGGAGAAACTGAAGGCCCGGCCTCCGATGGTGGGGCGGTTCGGGCGGGGGGCTTGGAGCAGGCCAAGTCCTGTTGAACGGAGGGTCCGGGTGGGCGTGTAGGGGGAAAGTAGATTGGTTAAATAGGGCGGGGCAAGGCCGTGTAAGGCGTTGAAGGTGAGGACGAGGATCTTGAACTCGATCCTCTGGAGGATGGGGAGCCAGTGGAGATGGGCGAGGGTGGGGGTTATGTGGTCGCGGAGGCGGGTGCGGGATAGTACACGGGCTGCAGAGTTTTGGATGACCTGCAGCCTATGAATGGAGGAACTGGGGAGGCCGACGAGGAGAGAGTTTCCATAGTCCAGCCTCGAGGTGATGTACGCGTGCACGAGTGTTTCGGCAGCGCGGGGGGTAAGATAGTTGCGGAGCCTGGCAATGTTGCGCAGATGGAAATAAGCGGTGCCGGTCAAGGCACAGATGTGGGGGAGGAAGGAAAGTTTTTGATCGAACATGATGCCGAGGTTCCTGATTGGCTCTGTGAGGTGGAGAGTACAGCCTTGGATGTTGAGGCTGGCAGCGCCCGATGTGCGGAGGCGCTGGCTTGAGCCGATCAGGAGGGCCTCGGTCTTACTCACGTTCAATTGCAGGAAGTTGTCCCTCGTCCAGGACTCGATGTCGGACAGACATGCTGTCAGAACATCGATGGTCTGGGGGTTGAGGGATGAGGCAGAAAGGTACAGCTGGGTGTCGTCCGCATACATGTGGAAATTTACCCCATGTTTGCGGATGACATCGCCCAGAGGGAGCGTGTAAAGGGTGAAAAGGAGGGGGCCGAGGACAGCCCTGAGGGACGCCGTGAGAAGCTGTGCGGTCAAACCCCCTCCCCCAGCACTGCATTGGACTGTCAGCTAAGACTATGTGGGTTCAAAGTTCCAACATGGGGCTTGAACCCACATCCTTCTGATTTAGAGGTGAGAGTGCTACCAACTAAGCCAGACTAATACTGTATCAGGCTCAATTGGATCCCAAGTGCAGTCCTGTAGCTCAGTGGTTAAAGCACTCTCCTTACAAGTGGATGACCTGGATTCAATTCTAAGCAGGGCAAAGCCATGGGCAAGTTTCCTTACTCCACATGCCGGAGAGTAATCCCTGAAAAAAATCAATAATAATAAACTGGTCATTTCAATCCATGACTGTTTGTGGGTCACTGCTGTGCGTAATTGCCTGCCACGTATTCCCATATATATGGGAATACGTGGCAGGCAATTCACTTTACTACAGTCAATTCACTTTACAGTATATTCTGTGAAGCGCTTGGAGACGTCTAGAAGTCGTGAAAAGCACTACATCAAATGCAAGGATGATTATTATTATTATGGCATCCAAAAAAGTGATGGAAGTTTACAGTGATAATCATTACTTTGATATAGGGTCTTACACATGTATGTCTCAAAACGCTTCATAGAATATACTGTAAAGTGAATTGACCGCATATTTGCGGTTGAAACGTGGCAGCCAATTGCGCACAGCAGCGTCCCACTTCAGTCGTGCAACTGAAGTGACCAAGGTGTTTATGGGACCTTGCTGTCTGAAAAATGGCTGCCATATTTGCAAATATGAATCCACTACCATGCTTTCAGACAATTTAATGTTGTGAGACACTGTAAAAATACAAGTTCTTTCTTTTCCGTATTTTACTCCCATTATTGTCAAATCTGGCAATGAAAGTGTTTTGGTAACCGTACAAAATCAGTGTGAACATCAATCTGACACTTTGTCCACAAAATAAACAGTCAATTGACTTTACAATATATAATGTGAAGCGGTGCTAGATCAAATGCAAGGATTATTATCAACATAAAACAACATAAACTGCAGCAGTTCTGAAAAGGTTAATGTCTATTTTCTCTAATAAATGCGGCTGGTTTGGAAACAGCTTTGCTTTCTACCATAGTCATAGAACCAATCTCTCTGAAGAGTGAAGTCAAAGGCAAAGGCAATTATACCCAAATAGATGAAGGGTGTTGCCATTAGCAGGGGACAGGAAATAGTTGGGGCAGTCACTTGAAATAGTTTATATTCTGGTTTCTAGCTGTTGGCATTGATGTATAAAGAGAGTTTGGATGAGTGCAGGCTTTTGGGCATCCTGTTAATATAGTGAAAGAGTAACAAGGGCCAAGTAAAGAACTGTGATGAATGCTAATGTCAATAACATTTGTACCAGACAGTGATCCGTTAAAGTGAAATCCACTGGAAGCAACTCTTTCACGTTTTTCAAGGAGAATATTTGAATCCAGTTTATTGCGACTTATGATATGGCAATTCTTATGCAAGTCTTTTTTTGCAAAGCACTTTTTTCACCTATCATCTCCCTTCCTCCCTCCTCCATTGCCTCTCCATCCCTCTGTGATCCCAACCCCCAGGAAACTAATCTGCCTGGATTCGAACACAGCTCTCACGCTTGTAAGGCGAGTGCTCTAACCACTGAGCTATAGGAGCTCCAGTGCTGCAGAGCCCCAGCGAGGAACAAAGGAGAGATAGTTTGTGACTGTGATGAGGAACCCTGACCCCATTACAAGCTTAAAATGAAAACAGGTCGAAGCAAGAGTCCAACAAAATCCACATGTTTCTAAACTGTTTACATTCATCAAACAATTCATCACGTAAAAAAGATTCCGCATTGGCACACACGCACACAAAAAAAACGCATTAGAGAGCAAGGAAAGATAGGCCATGATAACACATATAATAATGTCAACAGAATTGCAAAACTTCCAAACGCATCAGTTTGCCATAAGCATATCACTGTCCTCCGCTGAAGTGTCAGAAACAAAAAGTGAAGGCTTTAAGCAAAGTCTCCAAAGCTGCCTCAACCTCTCACCCCACTCCCCACCACCCTTTTGTCCATCTGTCCGTCCCCTGCACCCCTTCCCCCCACCATCACTTCACCTCCTTCCAAAAACACAAACATAGCTGATCTTGGCTGACTGCAGCAGAGTTGCAAAACATCTACAGCTACACGACAAAGAGAGGAGGCACAGCATGAATATACAGAGCTTCAAGTATTGCCTCAAGTCTCGCAAATGTCAAGTAAGTAAAGGGGTTTCGAAAAAGCCAGTAGAATTGTAATGGCATTAAACAGTCAGCTCTCTCTGTGGGCAACATAGGAACAGTGAGTCAAATGGGGTCTCGTCCTGTAAAATTCTATGTGGTTCTATGGCTTGTTGCGAACAGTTGTCCCAAATGCTCAAAGTCATTTGAAAGAACTGCTTGTAACAGGAAATTTGCTTGCCAGCGTTAAGACAACAGCTTGTGCTTATACAGCGCTCTTTCCACGTGGGTGGAATGCCAAACACAGTCGTCTGACCTGACATGTTTTTTTTAATTAACTCCATAATATCAACCGAAAGGTAAAAAACTGAATTGATAGTGTTTCTCCAAACAACTCCGGAAACCTATCAAAAAATAAATTATCTTGTGCAGATTGAACCATCTGTGCATTATTACTTTTAGATGCATAGAAATTTACAGTACAGAAGAAGGCCATTCGGCCCATCATGTCTGTGCTGACTCTTTAAAGTGCGCTTGGATTTACCTGCCTTTTCTCCACACTGTTCTCAGCGGTTAGAGCACTCGCCATACAAGCGTGAGACCCGTGTTTGAATCCAGACAGGTCTGGGCAAAACTTTGGGCAAGTTTCCTTACTCCACACACACGTGCCTAATAATAATCCCTTCAAAAAACACATGAATAAAATTGGTCATTTCAATACATGGCTATTTGTGGGACAATGCTGTGCGCAATTGGCTGCTGCATTTCACCCATAATTATACAGTCATAATCCTTGCATTTGATATAGCGTTTTTCACATCTTCTAAACGTTTCAAAGCGCTTCACAGAATATACTGTAAAGTGAATTGACTGTATAATTGTGGGCGAAATGCGGCAGCCAAATGCGCACAGCAGCATCGCCACAAACAGTCATGGATTGAAGTGACCAGTTTTTATCATAGTTATTCTCCTTGAGCGATGGCACCTCTGACAAGGCGACAGTCTCCCAACATGGCGTTTGAGCCTCAGCCTAGGTTACAAGTTCAAAATCCTAAGCTGAGGATCAGAGAATGCTACCGACTTCTCTTTTCGTACAGAGACAAGATCATTAAAACTGAACAAATGATTGAACTCAGTTTAAAGTCTCTCCTAAAAAAAAACTCCCCAGTTCTACATAGAATACTGTATAAGCTTAGACCTGGGTGGTCCAGCAATTTCGGCTGCTGAAGACCAGATGCCAGATTTGAGAAACCTCCGTGAGCCATATAAGAAATATTTTATTCTGATCAGGCTGAAATTGAGAATGATTTGCGCGCAAAATAAAATCATATCACAGGCCTCCAGTTGGATGACCCTGGCGTAGAATTTGAACCCCAGAGGGTCCAGATCAGACCTTGAAATAACAGTCTTAAAGGAGGAGAAATATTTCTTAAGCATCACCGCAGCAAGGAGAGAAAGGAACTGGGTCACCTGATGAAATATGCAGCACGATCTATTAGATTTTTGATTCATTCCGCAGGCTTGTTTCAAAGCCAAGATTATACACGATCCTCGCTACTCTTGTTAGAGAAGTGCACTGTAAAATTGATGGTGTATTGGCAACAGAAAATGATGGACTGAAACGCACGCAAAACTAAGAAGTCGGCATTCCTGAGTTTGCTAAATTTAGCAGCGTTGCAGACATGGGTAAACACAGATGGAATGTCGGAGTTTGAAATCTTCAGTGAAAGGAACTGTGTTAGCTTGTTAAGGCATCCATTGACGGCCTTTTAAGGCGCTCGCAGGTAGTGAGCTCCACCATGAGTTATAATCACCTCCACCATGAGTTATAATGATAATAATGATAGCAATCCTAGCATTTGATATAGGCCTTATCATGTCTTCTAGCTGTCTCAAAGCGCTTCACAAAATATACTGTAAAGTGAATTGACTTTTTATATTTATGGGCGAAACGCAGCAGCCAATTACACATAGCAGTGGCCACACAAACAGTCGTGGATTAAGGTGACTAATTTATAATTGTTTTCTTTTTTTTGAAGGATTATTGTCAGGCATGAGAAGTAAGGAAGCTTGCCCAAGGTTTCACCCTGACCTGCCGGAAATCAAAATCAAGGCTCACGCTTGTGAGCCGAGTACTCCAACCACTGAGCTACAGGACTCTGCATCATCAGGAGGAGATGGGAAAGGTTGAAAACAAAATAAGCCAAAAGAAAATAATAGGATGAAGATTTCTATCTGAAAGGGACATTCATATGGGCAAATTGGCTGATGGTTCACCTATGAAAAACTCAGTCACTACACTGCATAGTAAATTATGTGAAGTACTTTGAGACATCCTCCTGACATGAAATGTGCTGTATCAAATGCAAGGTTTATCATTCATAATTATTGGCAGTGATGTTGTTGTGAAAAAAAATCCCACAATGTTCCATTCATGGTCACACTGAGAATTTAGCAAAAATCCTTCCTGCCTGCCCCATCCCTATATATACCAAATGATAATCCCTCAAAAATAAATTGGTTAATTTTCAATCCACGACCTCTTGTGGGACACTGCTCTGTGCAATCGGCTGTCGTGTTTTGCCACATATATACAGTCAATCAACTTTACAGTATATTCTGTGAAGAGCTTTGATACGTCCAGAAGTCGTGAAAAGTGCCATATCAAATGTAAGGATTATTATAATTATTATTATTATTATCCCTGCCCAACACCACAAGTCCAGGGATAAACCTTAGTAAGGGTCTGGAGATGATTTTCCGCTATCAAATGCCTGCATCCCACCCAGCTCAATCTCTCACTCCTACCCTGTAATTGTATTCATCCAATTCCCTTTTGAAAGCTATTATCGCACCTGTTTCCACTATCCTTCCTCAAATGAGCTTTGAGAAGATCTCCTGTACAAAAGGCAATATTTTAGTGCGAGGTGTTGATATTTAAGAGCTGTGGAAAATTGCCTTCCAGATTAAGATGAGTGGGAGAACTTTCAAGAGCTACAATTTTGCATCATGTGGGAACGTTTGAAACCTAAGGGCCTTACAGGGCTAAATCAGACAAGTTGGGATTGGGTTGAGGTGGATTGTAGTTCGATGCCAAGGTGCATCAAACTGATGATTCTGTTGCACTATAACCCAAGGAGAGGTGGCTTGAACGGATTTGAAGACGAGCTCAGTTTTAAACAACTGGTTTGACAGTTTGATGGAAACATCTGATGTGAAGATGCGCTTCACATATTTTGTCAAGGCTGCTTAAAGCATCGCCTGCGTTGCGGTACCTGGGCTGAAAAACCACAGCTGATGAAACATGGCTGATGAAACGTCCAAGTATTCGCTCAAAAGATAGCAATCATGAACCTCTTTGACACAATGTTGAGCTCCTTCTTCTGCCAGACAATTTGGGCCACTAGGGTGTGTTGACCATGTAAGGGGATTAATGGAGATCGCACAATAGTAAGAGGGGTATAACATTTTTAATGGGATTGCAAAAGCCAAGACAGAACAGAACTGTGGGACGCACCCAAAACAGCAGATCAAGAGGATACGGGTTTAGAGTGGCAAAGGGCAATTCCATCAACAGCAGAAAATTACATTTGTACAGTGCCTTTCATGACGGGAGGACATCCCAAGGAACTGGACAGTCAGGGATTTCAGAAACAGACGGTAATTAACTGGTTGCCAGGAAGGATGGTTGAGGCCAGGACACTGGACAATTCAAATTGTCCTTTTCATCCCAGAGGAAATGTAGCTTGCGGTGTCCTGTAGAGTATCGCAAGCAAGAGGACCTGAGTTTGATTCCTGGACAGGGCGAAACCTTAGGCAAGTCTCCTTACTCCATACTCTTTGTTTATCCAGCAGTTAACGGGACCTGATTGTTAGTCGATTTAGTGGATTGCTTTCCGGGAGTAATAACCTGTTTTTAAAAAATGTGGTCACTCGATCCACACTTGTTGATTGGACTACTTTGCGCAATTGGCTGTTGTGTTTTGCCCGCAAAACATAGTCAATTCTCTCTACAGTGTATTCTGCAAAGAGCTTTGAGACATCTTGACGACGTATTCCGTCACCTCACATCTGTGCCATGATCCAGACTGCCTTTCCCCACCTCCGCAACATCACCAGACTTGGCCACAGCCTCATCCATCAGGCAGCAGAAACCCTCATCAACACATTCATCATGTCTAGGTTTGACTATGCCAATTTCCTGCTTGTCGGCCTTTCCAACTCTTCCCCCCACAACTGCATATCATCCAGAACTCTACAACTCGTGCTGTCTCCCACATCCTCCGTGACCCCATCACCCCCACCCTCGTTCGGCTCCACTGGTTCCCCACACCCCAAAGGATAGAGTTCAAAATCCTCGTCCTTGCCTTCAAGGCCCCCCACGGCCTTGCCCCCTCCCTATCGATTGATCAATCAATCAATCAATCAATCGTTACATTTATATAGCGCCTTTCACGTCGAGAGGACGTCCCAAGGCACTGTACAGTTAGGTGGGGACAAGGACAGGGGGGGAGGCAGAGGGGCAGGATGAAGAAGAATAGGAAAATTGACTATATTTGTGGGTGAAACGCATTCTACTGACCCCATATCAACCTGTCAGATACCTCCACTCCGCAGGCTCCAGCCAGCTCTTCGTCCCCCGACCAGCCCGCTCCACCATCAGCGGTTGGGCCTTCAGCCTTTCTGTCCCTACCCTATGGAACTCCATCCCACATTCCCTTCGCCTCACTCCCTCCCCTCCTACAAGGCGCATCTTAAAACCCTCCTCTTCAACCGAGCCTTCAGCCTCACACCAACCCTCTTCACACTCCACCCTTCCCAATTCCCAATTCTGATCCCCAGCTTGGGTCCTATTCCCTGACTGTGGGACGTCCTCCACATGTGAAAGGCACTATACAAATGTAAGCTTGTATTGTATTGTAATAAGGCTCAACATCAAATGGGAGGATTATTATTATTATTTTTATGAAAATAGCAGCAGCTAAAATAAGCAGGCGACCTCAGGTCCTTTACTCTATGGGACATTGGCTATAAGCCATTACATTTACATGAAGGACGCAATACAAATGTGCGATATCACTGATGACAGCGCTGCCCACAAGCAAGAGGCTTCAGAACAACGTGAAAAACAAACACTGGTAAATAATAATAATAATCCTTGCATTTGATATAGCGCTTTTCACATCTCATTGATATCTCAAAGCGCTTCACAGAATATACTGTAAAGTAAATTGACTGTATATTTGTGGATGAAACGCGGCAGCCAATTGCGCACAGCAGTGTCCCACAAACAGTCGTGGATTAAAAATCACCAAATAGATGGCAACAAGGAAGCAGAACAGACATCAGATCCAGTTAATGCTGGGAAGGTGGACTGTAGAAAATATACTTAATTTGCCCCTTTGCCAGATTAAAATAGCATAGACTGAGTGGGTTGTAGAACGTCTGTTGATGTAATTGGAATGACAAGGATATTTGGCTGCAGAGCATTCAGCATTTAATGATGTGACATTATGAACCTCTCATTTGTGCTAACAGTTTGAACAGCAGGCTGCTGATGGCTTCACTTAAATTCTGATCAATTCTTCGGTACGTACCACGGGAGTTTGGTTCTTATGATTCCTTGTACGTGACAAAAAGCAATCAAGTTTGTTTTTGCTGTAGTGCATGACACATAAGCCCTGTCAAAATAAGGGAGTCAGCTATTAGATAGTCAGATCAAGAAGTGTCTCACTTCTTATTTCCCTACTGTTGATCCACCAAAGTAAAAATAACAGTTCATTGGCTGTTTGTAGGTCACGGCTGTGTGCAAATTTTAGAATGCAAAATGCATCCATCTACAAAATACGCAGTGTCCACAAATCACAGTAAAAATCCATCAATGATGTATTATTATTAGGTCTTTGTGGCCAATGGATTCTGAGGGAATCATAGAATCATAGAAATTTACGATGCAGAAGAGGGTCATTTGACCCATCAAGTCTGTACACCGCCTCTTGGATGAAAGTGTTCTTTCAATCTGCTTTATTCCCCTATCCCTTCAAGCCTCTATCTTTCACATACCTGTCGAATCCTGCCTTTAAACCCACAATGGACTCTGCCTAGCAGATCATTCACACTCATTAACTGAAAAATGATTTCGCTCTACGCTCCAACGCTCAATACATTCCAGATTATTTTGTTGTTTGGGATGTGTTGACTGTGTGAGAGATTGAAGGTGATTTTTTTTCTCTCTTTCTGTCTCCATTGATTGAACGCATATTTAGCCTCATTCTTAATGAGTTGTAGATGTTACCCAGGCCATTGAGTCTGTAGAGATTCTGCAGCTAAGAGTGCAGATGTTCTGGGTTAATGCCATAGCTAAGTCATGGGTGTCCAGGCTTTGTGATTCAAAACCTGATATCAGGAGAATGCTCCATTTTTTATTCTGTTGAATTCCTCTTGCTAATCCTATTACAACAGTAATTTGTGACTGAATTTAGTTCGCATTCAACATGAACCATAATAATGACAGTGATATAACAATAATAATCAGCTGTAACAGACCAGATATTATCATCAATAATCAAATAGAGTGTACATGTTGTACTATTGATGTGGATAACTCTCTCAACTCTCTCCCTACCCTCCCCCCTACCCTCCCCTTCTCCATTGCTGGGGTCCCAACCTGATTGTTCAGCTCCTTGGAACCCCTATCAATGTAATTTGTTGTTGTTGTTGTTGCTGTTCACTTTCTACCACCCTGGTAGTTGCATGCAACAATAATAGGGACGTTGATAGCAATTAATTCTGAATGGAATACTCTACCATCACAGTAGCGAGTGGGGCTGGAATTGAGAGGCATGAAATATCTACAGCTTATATTAATAAACTGACAAGTGAAATATATCAGAAAGGTGCCAGGAATCGATGCCGCAAAATAAATCTCTGCTAGAAATTGTATGGCAATTAAATCAAAGCAACACTAAGATCTTGGAAACAGAGAATAAAAGCTTAAGAGAAATCAATAATAATAATAATCCTTGCATTTGATATGGCATTTTTCATGTCTTCTAGACATCTCAATTTACGGAATATATTATAAAGTGTAATGACTGTATATGTGAACGCAGCAGCCAATTGCACACAGCAGTGTCCCACAAACTGTCGTGGATTGAAATGACAACTTTTTTTGAGGAATTATTGACAGGCATGTGGAGTAAGAAAACTTGCTCAAGGTTTCGCCCTGACCTGCCGGGAATCGAACCCAGGTTCTCGCTTGTAAGCCAAGCGCTCTAAGCACTAAGATACAGGACTGGAATGGAGCTCTCACACAGCTCTCATATCTTTCTGTCACTTCGGGATTCATATTGATACATTGCTCCCTCTTGGCATTTGGGTGTTTAATGGTTTGTCGTTGTGTATTTTTGCACGTAGAACTACAGAACCACAGAAATGCACAGCGCAGAAGATCATTCAGCCCCACGTGTTTTGTTTCCGCTGTTATATTCTTTGTCACGAGTTCCGCAATAAATGGGCAGAAGCAAAGCAGAGACTCTCATTACGCAAAGAGTTTGAAGTCAAATAAATAGTTCTGTCTTAAGGTTTATGCTGCAAGTGTACATTTTTTTAAAGAAAAAGCATACAAGTGCATAAACTGTGGTTGCACTTAAAGAATGAATTCTCTATGAACAAAATACTAAAGGGATTAGAAACTATAGACCCTATACAGAACGCTAGAACCAGATGACACGGCCTGCAATTGAAGGGGGGAGTGGGTAAATTCAAAACTAATCTACGGAAACGCTACTTCAGTGAGCGAGTAGTAAATTTATGCGACAGGCTCCTAAGGGAGTAGGTGGATGCATAAAGCATTGCTTCTCTTGTGGAGTCCTGTAGATCAATGGTTAGAGCACTCGCTTTACAAGTGTGAAACCTGAGTTCAAATACAGGCAGGTCAGGACAAAACCTTGGACAAGTTTCCTTACTTCACACACATGCCTAAGAATAATCCCTCCCCAAAAAATCCATGACTGTTTGTGGGACACTGTTGTGTGCAATTGGCTGTCATATTTTCGCCCACAGAAAATACAGTCCATACATGTTACAGTATATTCTGTGAAGCGATTTGAGAAGTCTAGAAGACGTGAAAAGCGCAATATCAACAGCAAGGATAATAATAATAATAATAATTATTATTATTATTATTGTTATTATTATTATTATTATTCTTTCAGGAATGAATTAGACAGATTTCTATTTGGAAATATCTCGGGATACAATATATAGTTTGGGAGACAATATAGGCGTGCCCTGCTAGGATGGTGAAATGCGAACTGGATGGACCTTGGTCTTCTTTCGCCTAGCAAATTGTTCTATTCTTATGATCTTAAATAAATGGACATAAAAAAAGTTTTTTTAGTAAAATTCCCCCCTAAAAATCACACCCAGCTATAGATAAAAGTCAGATAAAAGTCCGTCTATCTCAAGTGAGTATGAAATATCTTTCATTCTCCAATGGTTAAAAATTGCTACATGTATAACTATGGGCATTTAATTTGGATATGAGAAGACAGTGGCTTTGGATCACACTGTCAACACGACTCAAAGGAACTACTTGATCCCAAACTCAAACTGGATGTTAAGTGGAAGATGATTGACAAGGATGAAGGCAAACTAGACAGTTTCCACAAAGTCTCATTTGTAAAAAGCTGGGTGGAAGAATTCGCTTTGAACCCAAGAGAGAGAGAGATGGTTTCTCACCACCCACTGAGAGCTTTGGACAAGACTGCAATCTTTCAACGGTTGCTGTGTAAGAATGTAGCTCGGAACTTGAAGCTAGTCGCTGCATCAACACGATTGAGGATTGCCCCACAAAAACATTGCTGGGAAAAGCCGCACGATTTAGGAAAGCTGTTTAAAATCCATATTATTTTGCCTCACTTTTGGGGCCTGGAGTGATGGGTAGAATAACAAAGGTTTGAAAAGAATCATTCCATAACGGAACTTTTAGTTTTGCGGTTCGCAAATATTATAGACAGACTAATAAACAAAATTTGCAGATAATAATAATAATGATAAAAATTCTTGCATTTGATATAGGGCTTTTCATGTCACTGCATTGTGATGCCCAGCACTGCCAACTATAGACCACTCAATGACATGTTTAACAGTAATAATAATAATAATAATAATCCTTGTATTTGATATAACGTTTTTCACATCTTATCAACGTCTCAAAGCGCTTCACAGAATATACTGTAAAGTGAATTGACTGTATATTTGTGGGCAAAAAGCAGCAGCCAATTGCGCACAGTATTGTCCCCAAAAACAGTCTTGGATTGAAATGACCAATTTTATTATTGTGTGCTTTTTTTTGGATGGATTATTATTAAGTGCGTGTGTGGAGTAAGGAAACTCGCCCAAGGTTTCACCCTGATCTGCCTCACTAATAATAATAATAATAATAATAATAATTTTTGCATTTGATGTATCACCTTATCATGTCTTCGAGACATCTGAATGCACTTCACAGAATATACTGTAAAGTGGAGACTGCATATTCTGTGGGCGAAACGAGACAGCCAATTGCACAAAGCGACGTCCCACAAAAAAGTTGATTCAGGAGAAGTCGAAGTATGTAACAGGGAAGCACAAACTACTTAATTAATCCAAACAATCGCTGAGCTGACACCAGCCTGCCATGACCTGGTGTCTATTATACCTCTTTCACTCTACCGGGTCTGGCATCCTCCTTGTCCCCCGAATCCTCCGTTCCACTGTCGGTGGCTGTGCCTTCAGCCACTATGCCCCAAGGCTATGGAACTCCCTTCCTCACTCCCTTCACCTCACCCCTCCTCCTCTCCTATTTTCAGGTCTCGCTTCCAGACTTTTCTTTTCGACCGCGCTTTAGGTCACTTTTTTCCCCCTTCCCACTGGCTCGGTCCCGGGATCCCGTTACTGGGAAGCACTGTGGGATGCCGTCTGTGGTGCTGGGCGTAGCTCAGACGTGTAGCTCAGTGGTTAGAGCACTCGCCTTAAATACCATCTTTACTGATATAGTTACCGATCAAAGCCTCAATGTAAACTGAATGATGTCAACTGTCAGCATTGACACCAATTAAGATTTGCTAACTTAGCACAAGGGAGTGTTAGCTAGAAACACACCGCAAGGCATTTATCCACTAAAGTCAGAGCTAGGAATCAATCACCATCTTTAGTTATTTCCAAACTTCTTGTAAATATAGTCAATTTACTTTACAGTATGTTCTGTGAAGCGGTTTTGAGACGTCAATAAGATGTGAAAAGCGCTATATCAAATGCAAGGATTATTATTATTATATAAATATAAGTTGTTCTTGTTGTTGTTATTGCCGACCCTGTGAGTGGTTTAGTTCCCTTTTCAGCGGGATTGTTTGTGGCTCCGAACATGAACGGGCAGGACTGCAGGCTGGAATGTGGGATTGGACAACAGGGACCTGAAACTCTGATTGGGTGGGTTGGGAAGGGGGGAAAGGAAGAAACGAGGAGAGAAATGTTCATTGACGAGAGACAGAATCCTTGCATTACACAGCACCTGGGTACTCTATGACTCCAATATCTAGAAGTTCCAAGGGAACCAACTACCGCAACTTGCACTTGCATCCAATCATATAAGTGTAGATACATGTACGCTCTAATCAGATACAGGTATAACGTTTATGTATCGCCTTATCATGTTTATCGTTAGCGCTTAACGTTGCTTCAGACAATGTAATTGTGTTATTATGTTGCTGATACATAGGAAGCATAAATTAATTTAACGTTGCGACGTTCGCTATTACGTCGTTCGCTAGCGGGTGGAAAGGCGGCACAATGGCGCTAGGGCCTGCCCGTCAAGAGAGTGACAGTGAGCCAGACTGGCAGCGAGAGAGCAGGGCAGGTAGGCAATAAGTGAGACCAGCAGCGAGTGAGTGAGTGAGTGAGTGAGTGAGTGAGTGAGTGAGTGAGTGAGTGAGTGAGTGAGTGAGTGAGTGAGTGAGTGAGTGAGTGAGTGAGTGAGTGAGTGAGTGAGTGAGTGAGTGAGTGAGTGAGTGAGTGAGTGAGTGAGTGAGTGAGTGAGTGAGTGAGTGAGTGAGTGAGTGAGTGAGTGAGTGAGTGAGTGAGTGAGTGAGTGAGTGAGTGAGTGAGTGAGTGAGTGAGTGAGTGAGTGAGTGAGTGAGTGAGTGAGTGAGTGAGTGAGTGAGTGAGTGAGTGAGTGAGTGAGTGAGTGAGTGAGTGAGTGAGTGAGTGAGTGAGTGAGTGAGTGAGTGAGTGAGTGAGTGAGTGAGTGAGTGAGTGAGTGAGTGAGTGAGTGAGTGAGTGAGTGAGTGAGTGAGTGAGTGAGTGAGTGAGTGAGTGAGTGAGTGAGTGAGTGAGTGAGTGAGTATAATTGTTTTTTAGAAAATTTTGACAATAAATGTCCAAAAGAACCTAACTCCAGTTTTTACATACATTCTTATGGGGAAAATGTGTTCGCTTAAAGTCGCACTTTTCAAGCACCAAATTACGATGTTAAGCGAGTGCTAAGTGTATATACCATATGTGAAATTTATTGGGTCACATTATATGTAGTACTAAATACTAGTTCACACTGAACACACTGAACGGTGGTGACAATTAACATCAGAGTGAAATTAATGGCAGTGTAAATTTAGCCAACCTCAATTTGTTTACTCCAGGGTTTCGATGGATGTGATCTCAACGGAATATTTCTCAAGTTGATACTCACGGAAAAGTTTGAATCATTAATTGAGTAAATTTTAGTTGGGGGCAGGAGAGGGAAGGGGAGGGGCAGTGGGGCCCAATTATTTAACCAGCCCACAGGGTATTTATTTAGAAGGAAAACTTGTCACTGAATTGACAAGAAGTAGCAGAGAAGCCTCTGAGAGCCCTCTCTCACAGTGCATCTAAGCTGCAGGGCTTGATGTAACTTTAATGAATGGGTTCTCGCAATAACACACAACAGGCTTTTCAAGTCTTGACCGAGCATCAAACAATTCATCCAATAAGACAAATTATTTCTTCATCTGGGCGAAGAACAAAGCGTTAGTCAAAATGACCTAAAGCCACGTTGAAGTCCTGTAGCTCAGTGGTTAGAGCACTCGCCTTATAAGCGTGAGACCTGTGTTTCGAATCAAGGTAGGTCACGGCGAAACCTCAGGCAAGTTTCCTTACTCCACACACACAAGCCTAATAATAATCCCTCCAAAAAAAACACAATAATAAAATTGGTTATTTCAATCCGTGACTGTTTGTGGGACGCTGCTGTGCCCAATTGGCTGCCTAAAAATACAGTCAATTCACTTTGCAGGAAATTCTGTAAAGCATTTTGGGATTCTAGAAGACATGAAAAGGGCTAGATCAAATGCAAGGGAAGGGAGGGAGAGAGGTGAGGGGGCGGTAGAAGGCACGATTGAAAAGACGGTCTTGAGATTGGCCTTAAGGGAGGAAGCGAGGCGAAGGGAATGTGGGATGGAGTTTCAGAGTGTGCGGGCAGAGAGGCTGAAAGCCCAGCCACTGATGGCAGGGCAGGAGACATGGAGCAGATCTCATCTCCACATGAATGTGGGGAAAAAAGACAGTTGAGGATCGAACAAGACGCCAAGGTACCTGACTGGCTTGGTGAAGTGCAGTGTGCATCCATGGAGGTTGATGCTGCCAGTGCCTGAGGTGCGGGGGTTCTGGCATGAGCCAATCAGGAGGGCCTCGGTCTTGTTGACATTCAACTGTAGAAAGTATCTCTCATCCAGATCTTGATGTTGGACAGGCAGGACAGCAGTGGTCCTAGAATCGAGGATGGAGGTAAAAAGATAGAGTTGAGTGTCATCTGCATACATATGGAAGTTGACCCCATGTCTGTGGATGATGTCACCAAGTAACTAGATATTGTAGATATTGAAAAGGAGAGGGCCAATGACAGAGCCCTGGGGGGCGCCATAGGTGACAATGTGGGGGCTAGAGGAGAAGCTGTTATTGGCAACAAAGTGGAGATGGTGGGAGAGATAAGAGTTGAACCAGGCAAGGGCTGGTCCGTGAAGATTGAGCTGAGAGGAGATGCGGTGTAGGAGGATTGAGTGGTCAATACTGTCGAAAGCAAGAGAGAGGTCAAGGAGGACAAGGAGGCAGAGAGAGCCCTGGTTGCAGATGTTCAGCATGTCATTAGAGACTTCGACCAGGGCTGTTTCCGTGCGGTGGGCAGCACGGAAGCCGGATTGGAGGAGTTCAAAATACAATTACCGAGAGGGCTGGTAAACACAAAAAACCTATGGCGCTAGGATAAACCAAATTGCCAGATCTTGGGTGGAGCAAATCATTTATTTGGAGAGGTATGTCACCAACAAGTGTTACTTCAATAAGGAATGGAACATATTTAGGAATATTGCAAACTTTACCCCCATAAAAATCATAATAATAATCCTATAGTAGTAATCCTTGCATTTGATATCGCGCCTTATCATTTCAAAAAGATGTCTCAAAGCGCTTCACGGAATGTGTTGAACAGTAAATTGATTATATATTTTGTGGGCGAAACGCAGCAGCCAATTGTGCACAGTAATGTCCTACAAATAGCCATGGATTAAAGTGACCAATTCTGTTTTAAGGGATTATAACTGTCAACGCAGAAAGTGACATTGACTCAGCCCACTTTGCCAGCGTCACTCTACCTCTGTGTTTTGTTATATATGTAAATTGCCCTTTTTTTTATTCCGCCTTTCCAGCTTTTTCGCAAGAATAGTTTGGATGACCAAGGCCCCACCTCATCACCCCTCATCCCTCCAGAGCACACACCCTACCACTTTGCCATCATAGCAACCAATGTGTTTTAAATGAGTCCCAGCGTGCAGGCCTCAGCCTCTCTTCCTAATTCTTTGTTCCAGTCATTAATTACCCTCTGGGGAAAGAAAAACGTCCTGAAATTGCCCCCTTTTGCAACCTGAAATAGTTTTGTCCTCTGGTTCCACTGACTGTCTAGGTGCAAACTGAAGTACTGATCCACGTTTACTCTTTCAATCCCATTTAAAATTCACCACAGCTCTGTATGGTCCTCTCTGAGATGTCTTCTCTCGAGACACATTCCCACGTCCCTTCGTTGATTGCGTTGTGTTGTGAAGCCCGTTCCCGACGGAGCGGTTCACCAAGCGATACAGCCCGTCACAACATTTTATTGCGGTGAAATTCCATTTGAGTTAGGGAATGGAGGAAGGAGCAAACAGTCACTGCAGTTCACACAGACAGTTAGATTGTTGTATACATTATTAACTGGTGAGAAAACACAAAGTGCATCGAGAGGAATGAACTTGTTTGCAGTTTCTTAATGTTCTTGGAAACCACAGGGTTTTGATTTAGGCCTCTTAAAGATGTGATAAACCTACTGACCGTTCACATGCCTCAGGTTATTGACTTTTATCAGTTGTTTTTTAAAAAAACGCCTGAAATAAACGTGTGTGTGAACACTTGCCAGACTAAATTTAACGCTGACTGCAAACAATTTGCCTGATTGCCATTTGAAGAGTCTGCAGGCAGTTCAAAGAATTTGATGTGTTTCAGTTAGAAACTATTTATTTTACTCTGATTAATCTTTAACTACAGGGCTTGGCATCCAAACCACTGTCTATCATCTGCTGGTCCCTTGGTCTGTCCATTCGTCCGGGGGGGGGGCACTCTATAAATGCGCTCTACAAATGTAATTTTATTGTTGTTGTTATTATTATTTTAAGAGATAGACCATTTAGGAGTGAAATCAAGAAGCATTTTTTCATGCAAAAGGTAGTGGAAAGCTAGGACTCTCTCCCCCAAGAAAACAACAACAACGAAATTACATCGGTAGAGTGCCTTTCACATTGGGAGGATGTCCCCAGGCGTTGAACTGTCAGGAATCAGGACCCGAGCAGGGGTGGGAGGCAGGGTTGGGATGAGGGAGGGCAGAGAGGCAGGTGGGCGACTGAAGGCACAGTTGTAGAGGAGAGCTTTGAGACCGGTCTTGAAGAAGGCAAAAGGGATTGTGAGATAGAGTTCCAAAGCGTAGGGGCAGAGCATGCTGGATCCATTCACATTTTCAAGACCGAGTTGATAGATATTAGTTAGGTCAGGGTATCAAGGAATATAAGCAAAGGCAGGTAATTAGTGTTGAGGTACTGATCAGCCAGGATCAAATAAACCACTGCAATATTCTCAGATGCACAAAGAACATCAGAAGTCACAGGTTTGGGGTTGTACGGGGCATGTTTACTCAGGATAATAATAATAATCCTTGAATTTGATATAGCGTTTTTCACATCTTCTAGCGCTTCACAGTAAAGTGAATTGAGTGTATTTGTGGGCGAAACACGGCAGTCAATTGCGCACAGCAGTGTCCCACAAACTTTACAGTAAATTCTGTAAGCAATTGGCTGCCGTGTTTTGCCCACAAACATACAGTCAATTCACTTTCTATATATATATGTGTGTGTGTGTATATATATATATAAATATTGTGAAGCACTTTGAGAGGTCTAGAAGACATGAAAAGTGCTAAATCAAATCAAAAAGTGCTATATTTTACATTTGATATAGCGCTTTTCACAACTTATCAAAGTCTCAAAGCGCTTCACAGAATATATTGTAAAATTAATTGACTGTTAATTGACTGTATATTTGTGGGAAAAACGCATCAGCCAATTGCGCACAGCAGTGTCCCCACAGACAGTCGTGGATTGAAATGAATTTTATTATTGTGGTTTTTGGGAGGGGGGATTATCATTAGGTGTGTGAGTAAGGAAACTTGCCTAAGGTTTTGCCCTGAGCCACCTGGATTCAAAACACAGGCCTCACGCTTGTAAGGCGAATGCTCTAACCACTGAGTTACAGGAGCTCCACAAATAGAATGGCAGAATGGGCTGGAGGGGTTGAATAGCTTGCTCCTGTTCTCCCAAGTCCCATTGCCAGGGCCGGTGTTAACTACGCTGTGTGGAGTATTTGGAATATTGGGTAGAAACTACAGTAGTTCAAAACTGGCACGAGTTGCAAACAACAGGAAACAGGCTGACCAAATGCAAAACAGGCAAATAATAATAATAATAATAATAATCCTTGCATTTGATATAGCGCTTTTCACATCTTATCAACATCTCAAAGCGCTTCACAAAATATACTGTAAATATATTGGCTGTATATTTGTGGGCGACACTTGGCAGCCAATTGCGCACAGCAGCGTCCCCACAGTTGTGGATTGAAATGATCAATTTTATTATTGTGGGTTTTTTGGAGGGACTATTATTAGGGGTGTGTTTGGAGTAAGAAAACTTGCCCAAAGTTTTGCCCTGACCTGCCTGGATTCAAACACAGGTCCCATGCTTGTAAGGTGAGTGCTCTAACCACTGAGCTACAATACTCCACATAAATGGTAAGTGCATCTCAAAAGTAGGAACTTTTGAAGTGAGTAATATTGTTGTAAGTAGAAAGTTCAGGAAGTATGTCACTGATCCATTAATAGTGTACAATTGTTCCTCAATAGCTCAGTGAGCCAATTTCATCTCTCCTGTTTTTCCTGTGCTTTTAGCACACTGACCTTTCAAATCATGTAATCCCTTTCCACCTTGTAATGTTTCAAACTGGATAGTAAATGCAGAAAGCTTTATTGAAGAAAATAAGATTCAGTACAAATTCAATGTAGTTTTAATTATAAATACCTTCAGCTCTTAATGTGTAGTAAATGCGATTTATATTATATTAACGTATCGTTTTCAATTGCAAATGCAGGCCTGGCCTGGTTTGATGTCAGTGTCACAGGTATAGATCCATGTAATATTGTAAAGTGATGTGACTGAGTATTTTGTAAATTGGCAGCCAATATACACACAGCAGTGTCCTGCAAACATCTATGGAATGAGTGACCAGTTTTATTTGGGGGATTGTATACCCAATCAACAAATAAATGCCTTCAATAACCTGAGTCAAAACATCCTCTCTTTCTGGCTCCACCAAATATTTCACTCTTTTAAACATTGAATTTTGAGTAATTAGACTTAAAACATTTACTGTACTTGGAGACTGTTCTATGGGGTATTATTGACAGAGGCTCTGAGGACTCGGCATTTGCGGAGCTCCTGTAGCTCAGTGGTTAGAGCACTTGCATTGCAAGCGAGAGACCTGGGTTCAATTCCGGGCAGGGCGAAACCTTGGACAAGTTTCCTTACTCCACATGCCTGATAATAATCCCTTGGAAATAAACAATAATAAATTGATCATTTCAATCCATGACTGTTTGTGGAGATGCTGCTGTGCACAATTGGCTGCCGCGGTTCGGTCACAAAAATACAGTCAATTCACTTTACAGTATATTTTGTGAATCGCTTTGAGACGTCTAGAAGAAGTGAAAAGCGCTATATCAAATGTAAGGATTAATATTATTATAGTATTTAGATGTAGACAGGCTGACACTAGACAGGCTTCAGAATAAGTCAAAATGCAATAGACTTTTACAAACCACCGGTCTTCGATTGACCCTTGTTACATTAAGTTGGCCCAAATGATGATACACAGTGGCACTGGTAGTCTTGTTTATGGGATGTATAAGATAATGGGGCTTGTCTGGGTAAGGATGGTTGGAAAGCTGGTTTGCGCTGCATTCCACAGCCAGGAGCTGTTGTTGAAACAAAAAGATGCAATGTATTTAAATAAAAAGCTGTCACTGACGAGAGAGAAATTAATAGGTGAGTGGACGAGAGGGGAGTGGGAGGAAGGGTGGGGTTTCATGGGCCCGAATGACCTGTTTTGATGCTGTTTCATTCTGTGTTCGAATCTATTTCAGCGCCTTGGGATGTCCTCCCGACGTGAAAGGCGCTCTATTAATGTAATTTGTTGTTGTTGTTATGTAACTAGGAGTGTAGAAATGATGATGGATAAGTCGCCTTCCGAGAACCATAAATTGACACTGGCTCTTCCAATTAACACCAATGGCTTTGTGTCCACAGCCTTCTGAGTCAATACAACACAATACAATTAATATTTATAGGATGCCTTTCACATTTAGAGCTCCTGTAGCTCAGTGGTTAGAGCACTCGCCTTACAAGCGTGAGATCTGTGTTCGAATCTAGGCAGGTCAGGGTGAAACCCTGGGCAAGTTTCCTTACTCCACACGCACGACTAATAATAATCCCTCCCAAAAAAAAACACAATAATAGAATTGTTCATTTCAACCCACCACTGTTTATGGGACGCTGCTGTGCGCAATTGGCCGCCGCGTTTTTCCCACAAATATACAGTCAATTCACTTTACAATGTATCTTCTGTGAAGCGCTTTGAGACGTCTAGAAGATGTGAAAAGCGCTATATCAAATTCAAGGATTATTATTGTTATAACAAATGCAAGGATTATTATAGCTCAGGAAAATCATCAGAAACTATCACTCCATCTCTGCATTCCCACTGCCCTACACCTTCAGCGACACAACCATTCAACCTGCCTGAGTAGATTTTACTGACATCCCATATCTTGTGGGAACGATGGCACAACAACAGGATCATTAATAATGAAAACCAAGGAGCAAATTTGAGGGGGCGGGAGGGGTGGGGGGGGGAGAGCTGGATTCATGCTCAGGTCAACCTAAAAGAGAAGGTGGCACTTTTACTCCGAACCACTGGAAATCTTGAAATATAAGCCAAGTAGAACCGTTCTGCAGAGCACCTGTAGCTCAGTGGTTAGAGCACTAGCCCTCATAAGCGTGTGAGACCTGTGTTCGTAGCCAGGCAGGTCAGGGCGAAACCTTGGGCAAGTTTCCTTACTCCATATGTCTAATAATAATCCCTCCTAAACAAAAACACAATAATAAAATTGGTCATTTCAACCCACCGACTGTTGATGGGACGCTGCTGTGCACAATTGGCTGCCATGTTTCTCCCACAAATATACAGTCAATTCACTTTACAGTATATTCTGTGAAGCTCTTTGAGATGTTGATAAGATGTGAAAAGCGCTATATCAAATGCAAGGATTAGTATTATTATTTCTTGTTATTAATTCCTTACAGGAGCCAACAGCCAATTCCAGTCAAAAGGTAAACTCTTTCATCTGACAATAACACTGAATTCCAATGTAACTTCTCTAGTCCTAGAAATAGCACTGGGTTAACACAGGAAAATATTTCCTTTTTACTGCATTTATATAAGATGACAAACACTGCAGCCACATTAGTCACAGAATCAGACCTTCCTCTTCTTCTTCCACTCACAGTGGTACATGATAAAAATAACAATTTACTTAACAATAATCCTTGCATTTGATATACCACTTTTTCACATCTTCTAGACATCACAAAGCGCTTCACAGAATATACTGTAAAGTGAATTGATTATATTTTTGTGGGAGAAACATGACAGCCAATCGCACACAGCAGTGTCCTGCAAACAGTCATGATTGAAATGATCAATTTATTATACTTTTTTGGGGGGATAGATTATTATTAGACGTGTGGAGTAAGGAAACTTGCCCAAGGTTTCGCCCTGACCTGCCTGGATTCAAAACACAAATTACCGGGTAGGTGTGGGGGGGTGAAAATTGTTAGCCAGGACACCAGGAGAAACTCTCTGGTCGAATAGTCCTGTCGAATAGTTAAGCTCTCCAAGTTCTCACATTGCATGAAGGGTGATATATAATGCAAGTTATTGCTGTTGGGCAATGGGAGATTCACGGAGCCTTGGGTTAACATCTTATCTGAAGTTCAGCATCTCCAACAATATCGGCCACCCCAGCCTGAGGGTGTCATCATAGACTGTATGAACTTTAATTCCCACAAACGTCTGACTCGTTACAACCAATCAAGTTTGGCTGATACTGAATGCTAAACCACAGAAAGAGAGGATTTTCAGCCCTCCAAGTTTGCCCTGGGCTCATCTAAACAATAATAAATTGGTCATTTTCAATCCACGACTGTTTGTGGGGACACTGGTGTAGCAATTGGCTGCCGCGTTTCACCCACATATATATATAGTCAATTCACTTTACTGTATATTCTGTGGAGTGCTTTGAGATGTCTAGAACACGTGAAAAGCGCTATATTAAATGCAAGAATTATTATTATGATTATTATTATCTAATCCACTGTCCTTATCCTTTGACATTCCTCTTTTTCCAGCATCAGTCGGAATCCTTTTCAAAATAATTGATAGATTCACATCAAAGTCGCCACTTTACGAGAACATTACTATAGAAGGATATGAAGCGCTTTCCTATTGCTAATTTTACACTTATCTGGTTGTTATGTCGCAAAAGAGGTTTGTATAATTGTTACTGCAGATAAAAAAAAACAAAGTTATTAAATGACGCTTTGTATTTACAGAGCTGGACATGTTGGGATTTGTTGTGTAACTTTCAATCCAATATTTACATTGGCCAGAATCTGCCAGATAAACCAACAATTAACTGATCTGTTAATTGTTTGGGGCGGGGGGTGGGGGGGGGGGGGGTGGGGTGAGGGGGGCATGAAAAACAAGATGTTAAAAAAGAAAAAAATATTAGAATACTATACATGGTATTTTGTTGGCGATTGGCGCCACCCAGGATTGTACTCTTTATTTGCAGGCAGTGAGGAACCATCCAAGAAGATGGAATACAAAAACGCTACTAGACCCAGCAACCCTGTATTTTTCCAGTCATATAATTATAGATGTTAACAGCACAGAAGGAGGACATTCAACCCATCAAGTGTATTTTTCCTACGTCTGGACGTGGAATTACATTGTCGTAGATGACATTCCAATACAGTGCTGAGGGCGGGGGAAGAATGGGGAGTGAGTGGTGGGGAGTGGGGGGCGGGGGGGGGAGGGGGCGGGAGAGGGGGCTTTGTGGAAGGGTTTGCATTGTCCCTCAGATGAGCCATGAAACCAAGGTCCCATCTGCCTGTTCAGGTGGACATTAAAGATCCCAGGTCACTATTCAAAGAGAGAAGGGAGTTTCTGTCTCCCAGAGTCTTGGCCAACAATCCCCCAAATAAAATTGGTCACTTGTCCAATGGCCATTTGTGGGACATTGCTGTAGGCAAACTGTGTATAAAAAACCCCACAGTCAATCCACTTTACAGCTCTTTGAGACATCTTGACAATATGATAAGCCACTGTATCAAATGCAAGGATTATTATTACTGTATTAATGTTAAACAGTGTTTCACATTGGCGAATGAACCAAAATAGCATGGACACTAAATTCCACACTTTGTCTCTCATCCAGGACTTGACATCTGACAGATTGCCTGTCAGATGTCAAGTCCTGGATGAGAGACAACGTTTTACAGCTTATTTGTTATTCACAAATATAAGGGTTACTAAAGCTCAGATCCACAAGAATAGGTAGCCCAGGGCCTCTTAGTATATGAAACCAGAGAGGAACAAACTTTTGGCAAAGTGCTATTGAAAATCCATATGGTTCAAATTACCGAGTATTAGCAAAGAGAAGAGAGAAATTGTGATATGTGATGTGTTGCGCACAACACATACTCTGGGGTCCCCAATTTGTGGCTCTTGCCAAAACTTTCAAGGCTCCATGAGCCCATCACCCCAATCATAGTCTGCTCCATTAGCTCCTCAACCCCAGGGGGTCAAATTCAAGATTCTCGTTCTCACCTTTAAATCCCTCCACAGTCTCATTCCACCCTGCACGATTAGCTGTCATGTTTTGCTCACAGAATATACAGTCAATTCACCTCACAGTGTAGTATGTGAAGCACTTTGAATAGTCTCAAACAATAACAACAACATTACACTTGTATAGCGCCTTTCACGTCAGGAGGACATCCCAAGGCACTAGACAGTTACTGCTTCAGACCCCGAGCTGAGGACAGGTGGGGGATAGAATGGGGGGGATTAGGCGTTGCCAAATGGATCCATCGAAGAGGAGAGTCTTGAAGTGAGACTTGATGGAGGCCAGGAAGAGGGCGAGGCGGAGGGACTGTAGGATGGAGTTCCAGAGGTTGGGCAAAGAGTGGCTGAAGGCTCACTCGCCAAGGTTGGGGCGGGCGGATTAGGGTAAGTGAAGCAGACCAGAGCCTGCTGAGCAGAAGCTGGTTGGTAAGGGGATAAGAGGTCACGGATGTAGGGTCTGGATAGGTTGTGAAGAGCTTTAAATGTGAGGACCAGGATCTTGAATTGGATCCTCTGGATAATGGGGATAAGGCAGTATAACAAATGCAAAGATTGTTATTCTTATAAAAAGGAGCCAGGGGTTCAGTGAAATGGGACTGATTTTCTGCTTTGAAGCAACAGTAAAAGGAATTCTGTTCCTAACTTAAGCCTTTTAGATTGAACACTCAGAAGAAATACGAGCGGCACCTGGTAATGTCTAAGTGCTGGCGAAGGAACACAGGAACATTCATCAAAATTGTAGCAAAAACAAATCAGTTAAAAACACACCCCCTCAATGGCTTACCTCCAAACAATCAGCTCTCACCTCCAAACATGTTTTCCTAATACCTCGTTCTAATCCCCTCTCTTTATGGAAATGTGAGTGCTGACAACAAAGACATCTGTGTTTCCACTTGAAAACCTAGGGAGCCAGCCATTCCAGGAATCAATTTCTGTTGCCTAAGAGTCACTCGTTCAGCCACTGGGAGCTGAATCCTGGATGTCTTTGTGAAATCAAATCAAATCGCTAGTCACAGCTTTGAATTAATGCATCAATTAGATTGCTTACCCCTAACCTCTGGAACACCCTGACTCAACTCCACCATTTCGCCCTCTCTTTATCAATCTTTAATTTCCACCTTAAGACCACTCCAAATAAGAATAATAATCCTTGCATTTGATATAGCGCTTTTCACGTCTTCGGGACGTCTCAAAGCGCTTCACGGAATATATTGACTGTATAGTTGTGGGCGAAATGTGACAGCCAATTGCGCACAGCAGTGTCCCAAAAATACTCTGATCACCTCCTGTCAATGCGACGTTGCTGTTAAGGACTCAAGGATTATTGTTTGTATTGGCCGCTGCATTTGCCCATGCAATACAGTCACACCACTCCACTGGGCGTAAGGTAATTTACAATATATCTGTTATGCACTTTGAGATGTCTCAACATGACGGTTAAGGCACTCTGCCAAAAGCATGAATTATTATTATTGTTATTGTAGCTTCCTCTCAAACACCCTGATTGATTCTGCATCTCCTGCATTCAGCATTCACGTTGGGAGGATGTCTCAATGCACTTCTTTGACACCTCAATGAAAGGCAGATGCCTGCCAGATACCTGATGAGGAATAGCAACAACAACAACAAAATTACACTTGTACAGCGACTTTCATGCCGGGAGGACGTCCCAAGGCGCTGGACAGTCAGTGTTTCGGACTCGAGCTGGGGTCAGGATCAGGGAAGGGAAGGAGGGTTGACACAGTTGAAGAGGAGGGTCATGATGCGGGACTTGAAGGAGGCCAGGGAGGAAGGGTGTGAGCCGAAGGATCAGATCACACCTCGTCGACCATGGCTATGGTCAACTCCTCTGGCTTGGCGCCAAACTTCACCACCGATAAGCGCTCGGAGACGCTACCCTGCGTGAAGAGCGCTGTATAAATTTTAGTTGTTGTCATATAACCACACATGTTGCCACTCTTGTATTTCTGCTCCTTTGGGCAGGTTTTATTGCAGCAGTTCATCTCTTTGACTGTTGTGTTAGGTACTCACATAAAATGTCAGAGCCTCCCCATGATTCATAAGAGATTTGATGTGATCAGATCATCTCATTCCATGGCCTGTAATTTTTTTTTAATCCATAAAACAAAATAACTGGCCCCTAAATCGCGGGAGTCTTGAAGGGACCGTAAATTGCGAATTCCGTAAATAGTAAATAGTCGACATAGCTACCCTCTGGAATTCCGATCGCAATGCCAAGTTCATGCAAATCAGCACTGCGGCCATCACACAGGCCAGGGAGTCAAGGCTCAGCTGCAGCACATCTAGGATTGGCTATCGACAAATTCTTCGTGGAGATTGTAAAGTTCCACAAAACATAGATTCGCTATACTGTGGGACATCCGTCTGAATGGGAAAGGCCTTATCACCTCGTTGAAGTGTCAAGTTGAAGCAATTGGCTGCCGCGTTTTGCATACAGTCAATTCACTTTACAGTATATTCTGTGAAGCGCTTTGAGACGTCTAGAAGACGTGAAAAGCGCTATATCAAATTCAAGGATTATTATGATTATTATGATGATGTCTCTAAATGTTTTGTGGAAGGAAGCAGCAGCCAATTTGCGCACATCTAATCTCTGTTTGTAGGACACTGTTGTGCACAATTTGGCTGTCGCGTTTCGCCCACAAATATACAGTAAATTTTCCTACTCTACTTCCCCCACCCCTACCTCTCCCCCACTACTTTGGTCCCTATCTGATTGTTCAGCGCCTTGGGACATCCTCCCGACGTGAAAGGCGCTCTAAAAATTTAATTTGGACTGACTGATTGATTGATTGATTGATTGAAGCCAGGTCCTCCCACATGGCAGGACACAAAACTGCATTGGAATATCATCTTGGACTATATTGGTTCCAGGTCCCAATTTTCTGGCTCCCAACTTTGCAATGCATAAAGTAGGGCAATTGCTATTTGATTAAAACAGTCTGTATGTGACTGGCCTTCAATTTCTGCATCAAAACACTTTATTTTCAAATTATAATCCTTCAGAAAAGTCAAGGTCTCATTTCTGGCTGCATGTTGAAATTACACCTCCATACTTTTACCACCATTTTGAAAATCTCCCTGATTTCCTCACTCCAGCACGCTTTGGCTACCTCGCTCCTAGAATTGAATCAGGAAATTCAGGGAACAACTGGGTCGAAAGGTAAGAGTAATAATAGTAACAATAATACTGTGGTAATATTCCTTGCATTTGATGTGTGGTGCCTTTTCACATCTGCAAGATGTCTCAAAGCACTTCATAGAATATTCTGTAATGTGAATTGACTGTATGTTTTGTGGGGAAAACTGTCCCACAAACATTTGTGGATGGAGGACCAAATTCTTACGATGTAATTGTTTTGAAGGGAGAAAAGCGATTTGCCAATCGACTAACGACTATGTTCCTACTTGCTGCGGGTAAGAAGTGTGGAGTAAGGAAATCAAATCCAGGTCCTCTCACTTGCGAGGAAAGTGCTGACCAATACATAACAGGACTCCAGTAGTACCTCGTAGACCCCATTATCTCCCTATGTAAAAACAGATTTAAGAGCTCTATCCTTTGTATCCTTTGGCTACTTTCCAGCAGAATTCTAGGAACTACACAACTGAATTATTCTGCCTCTCATCAGCCTCGGCAGTGACAGCATTATTTAACCAGACCGGCATTGCAAACACAAAGCAGACTCGATCCCAGACAAATCCAGCCTGCTGTGGTTTCAGGCACATCAATCTAACTTCTTTATGGTCCTTCAATCCATCCCAACAACTCCTCCAAGTGCCTCAGGTTACCCAATGGAAAGAAGATGGAAATTGTGAGATGCAATGGATGAACATGTCCGATGCTCCCTGCATTAAACACATTGTCTTGAAATTTAAGATGGTGCAGAACGTTGGAAAATCCTTAAATTACATTTCAGTTTTGAAACAGATTTGCTGCAGTCCTTTTTGCTGATGACATTTAATTGTGCAGGGATTGGTAAAATGTGAGAGCGAGTCTACCAGACTTACTAATAATAATAATAATCATCCTTGCATTTGATATAGTGCTTTTCACGTCTTCTAGACATCTCAAAGCGCTTCATAGAATAAATATACTGTAAAGTGTATTGACTTCAACAACAACAACTTGCACTCATATAGTGCCCTCCATGCAATGTAGCATCTCAGTGAGTTTCAGGGCTTGATAGACTGCAAATGGCAGATATAGTTTATGACAGAAAATCTCCCAAGGTATTAATTGCAGGAAAAAGAATATGGAGCAAAAGGGTAGTCCTATTTTGAGAAGGATGTCATGCAGATGGAGAGAGTACAGCTCAGTTTCATGGGGCGCAATATCAGAGATGAAACAATCTAAATAAATAACAACAATAATCCTTGCATTTAATATACAAATTACAATACAAAATTACATTTGTGTAGAAGCTCCTTTCACGTCAAGAGGATATCCAAAGGTACTGGACAGTCAAGGACCCAAGCTGGGGGTTGGGATCGGGGAGAGTGGAAGCAGGAGGGTGGTCGAAGGCTCAGTCAAACAGGAGATGCACCTTGAAGAAGGCGAGGGAGGGAGGGAGGGAGGGAGGGAGGGAGGGAGGGAGGGAGGGAGGGAGGGAGGGAGGGAGGGAGGGAGGGAGGGAGGGAGGGAGGGAGGGAGGGAGGGAGGGAGGGAGGGAGGGAGGGAGGGAGGGAGGGAGGGAGGGAGGGAGGGAGGGAGGGAGGGAGGGAGGGAGGGAAGAGAGAGGCTGGAGTTCCGACTGCCGAATATGGCACCTCATCATGATCGTGGTATTGTCTCAAAGTGCTTCACAGTATATACTGTAAATTGGTATGACTGCTGATTTTGAGGGTGAAAGTGGTAGGCATTTTGCACACATTAACCCGCCACTAACAGCGATGGGTCAATTTTATTGAGGGGATTGGGCAGGATACCAGAAAAAACTTCTATTTTTGAATAGTGCCATGGGGTATTTAATGCCCAGTCAATTCACTTTACAGTATATTCTGTGAAGCGCTTTTAGACGTCGATAAAGTGCTATATCAAATGCAAGGATTATTATTATTATTATTACAAATGTTCTGAAAATCTTTTTGAATCCATACCTCTCATGTCATCTTATTTATCTTTCATTGCAATCCTGTAATTGAGGTCTGGATGGTATCACAGAGCAAATCTGCCCTCTTCTGGACTTCAATGGAAACAACTAAATGGTAACTTTGCCATTGTATGGAATAAAAAGTGATTTCGACAGGAAAAAAGCACTAATATCACTAATCTTACACTGTGCACCATCCTAGCTGTTCAGACCCTGGATAAGAATAACACTAATGACCTCATTTCAGTTCCATCTTTCTAGTCTACCCAATGTAGTCACATCACACCCAAACTCACTGCATCAAGAGGAAATAGCGAAGGAATGCTTTCACAACAGCAACTTATGTTATATTCAAGATTGTCGTTCAAATATCCAAATCCCTCCAGAGCCTCATCCCACTCAATCTCTGTGATCTGGTACAACCCTACCAACCCTGCCCACTCCTTTCATTCAGCAAACACTAACTAGCCTGCTTCTTTCCCCGGAACCCACTGTGGCGGTGAGGGTGAGGGTTCAACCATTCTTCTCGTTCTCTGGGGTTTAAAAGAGAATAATAATAATAATCCTTACATTTGGTAAAAAGCTTTTTGTGTTGTGAGGACATCCAAAAGTGCTTCACAGAATATACTGTAAGTGTAGTAACTGTGCATTTTTTTGGCTAACACAAATTTTGGCTAACACTCAGGCCTTGAGTGAAAGATCATTTTATTTTACTTTTTTGAGGGATTATTAGGCGTGTGGAATAAGGAAACTTACCCAAGATTTCGTCCTGGGAGTACTGCTGGATTTGAACCCAGGTCTCATGCTTGTTAAGGCGAGTGCTCTAACCACTGAGCTACAGGACTCCACAGGACTAATTTGAGGTCAGCTGTCCGTTCATGTTGAAACAGATAGAGTTCCACATATACATTACATGGCACCTCCACATGGAAAGATGAGAGACAAATTTTAGGGAGCCCAGTGAGCTGGGGGTACTGCTGGAGATTAATCAATTTGCTATTGAGACCACTGGCTGGTAAACGTCTCATTGCTTGTCCAGCGAGGACCACCCCACCTTCACCCACAACGTACACACAGCTACATCATTTTACAGTAGATCCTGTGAATGCTATGAGCTATCCTCCCTATGTGAAAGGTGCTGTACCAATTATAATTTCACATTTTATTATGGTTCTGTGTAATTCCCTTTGCTAACTGCACAGCTAACCCACCATCAAATATGATACTTCTAAGAGCAATTAACAAACGCGAGAATAAATTGCCACAAAATAGACATCCTATAAAAAAATAATTTTATTCATGAATTTTCAATGTACGGAAGAAAACTAGATGGTTGCATTGCATGCTTTCGTAGTGCCATACAGGCCATAAAATGTTAAACCTTCTGAATATTTATTAAATCATAAAACAAGTGACTGAGAGCACCAGCGCTGCAACAATAAATCCACAAGCGCTGTCAGACGTTTCCACCTCTGTCCAGGTAAGTAAGCACTAGTGATGATAGCAAAAGGCAAACTATTCTGAAATTCAAACTGAATTTTTCTTCCCTAAGTCTTTATAATCAAATTTACAGTTCTAAAGATTTAGTCGGGAAAAAAATCACTATTTACAAAAGATCAGTGTATGTTGGACTGCATTGTCTTTCAAAATAATAATGTTCTTGCAATAATGATCTTAGTAATTTTTTTTAAAAAAAAATTATTTAATTGTGTATATATAAACTACGTCATCAAAAGAGCTCTGGACACAAATTACTTTTAAGCAAAAAGCCTGAACGAAAACAATTGTGTGGTGTGTAAATAGTTTTAAAAACTTGGCTAAAGTAAATGCGCTTTTATACAACTTGGGTGGGTTATGCGGCGCAGTGGCTCACACTCGCGTTTCTGTACATCTATGTGTAAACCCTGTGTAAAGAAGGCATTTTTTTTGACAACTTTAAATATGTAATCAACCAACCAAAATGATCAGTTGTTACAGTTGTTACAGGCTGATCTCGGTTTTACCGACCTCTGGTTACGATGGTCCCGTCCGGTTATAGCAAACTCGACATTGAGACTCTTTTCTTCCCAGTGATTATTACCCCGATACAGCGATTATTGAAGCATCGCAGCCACAATATAAGGATTTGCAGCCAAGTCAAAATGGTGGGGGCATTCAGCAGTCAAACGTGGGGTCACCAGAGAGTGTGGGCCAGTCACTTGCTTGCACAGCCTGCTCCCACTCTCACCTCACCCCATATTCTCACCCCTCTTCTTTCAGTAGATGTCTACCCACCCTGTTTAATGTTTGGCTATTCCAGTATTTCAATATTACAGCGAACACCAGGATACAATGCTCTTTTCCCCTCCACCCAAGTCCTCACAAGGGCATTTGTTATTCCGAGGTCAGCTTATCATTACATAATTAATCAATTCTTTTCAATGCTATTTAATTATAAAAGGTATCTATAAACTCTTTGTATATAGGCATTGTGCAAAATATACTTGCAATAAATATGGTTTGTACATGGCGAATAATTGATCCCATAGTTTTTTTTCCCCCCATGACCAGAAGTCACACATGGTCACACATCAGCATAGCTGAGTCAGGTTAATTTTCTTGTGATGTTCAAAATAGTACCAAGTGAGAGAAATTGGGACTGAAATGCCTTTTGTCAGTAAACGTGACCTGTGTCTGCAATGGGGAAAATCCTACTGTAAATGTGCAATGCCAAGATTGACAATTCTTCCACACAGTATTTGTGTTTTAGAAATATATAGGAACTTAGCAACAAGCTATTATAAAATACAAATCTGCTCAAATTACGCAAATACCCAATATATCCAACTATAACCTTTTATACAAAAAGATTTTCAAGATGCGTTCAGAGTCACGTAGAAATCGATTTCACGTGAAGGTGTTTCGAAATGACCAAGAGTAAAATAAAGTATCGTCCTTGTGCTCATCATCTTATATCGACTGTGATATAAACAAAGCAACAGCCATCAAGCCACCGAGTGAGCAATTCATTTAACTGGCGGTCACTGCTCACTGCAGCTTGCAACAGTTACTTCCTTAATTCTGGAATAAATCCCGTGTGCACTGTAACTGTTGGCTAGCGTCCTCTTGTACGTCAGCACATAGTGTTAATAAATACAGGGAAACATGCTTGATGTTTGAAAATTACAATTCAATTTGTGCTGCCATGCAGTGTGGTCAGTTAGTCAGCTCACTGACACAGGCATTAACACTCTGTGCAGTTTTACCCTGTCCGCATTCTGATGTTAATGGGCAGGCCAGTGCCTGAAGTTGAGAAATTAGTATTCCAATGCAGTACTGCTCTGGTATGTTCACTGACCTTACACGTAAACAGTCTTTGAATCGGCGTGTGGATTATATGCAGTAGTGGAGATAAAAATAAAATGTACTCCTACTGAATACCAAAATCAAAAATGCTTTGTGTGATAGTAGCTGTAGTGCAAATTTACAAATAGCTCTGATTAAAAAAAGGTTGGTTGGATAAACAGTGGCACAATCATAAAACTGCAACCACAGATCGTCCCACTCCACCATTATTCCTGAGTATTTTTCTAGTCCGTGCAGATGTTATATAACTTGCTGCAGAAAGAGATGCAATTTCTCTACTTCATCTGAACGAGACCCTGACCAACGCTTCTTCAGATACTGGATCTCAATCAATCCAGACTCCTTTGCCAACACAACACCAGATGATGCATTTGGTTTCTCTGGTTCACCTAGGACAACCATGGCTGTAATCCTTCAAGAAAGAAATGGAGGAATATTTAGAATTTATATATATATATATATATAGTCATTTATGACTCAATTCATTTTAGATGCAAAACTGCAAAAACAAATGTCAAAATTCCAGATACTTAAGAAAACTATCCGTTGGGTAAACGACTATTGCATGGAAATTCCACTGGATTTAGATTTAGTTTGTTAATGCAGCTTTACAGTGTGCAGTATTAGGCAAATTGTTAAGATTCCAGTTTAATTTTCACGCCTGTATTCTGTCACTCTTCAAAATTAAAGATCGTGTTTAAGAGTTGAAAAAATTTCCGGACTCTATTAAAAGCTTATACTGTACTTTGAGAGGTTAGATAATTAGCTAACAGAAAATGCAGATCTTATACAGAACATATATTAAAGTGAATTGACTTACATTTTGTGGACAAAGCACAACAGCCAATTGCAAACAGTAATGTCTCACAAACTGGTGAATTAAATTATTAGGTTGAAGGGATTGTTACCCTGAGAAAAGCAATCCACCAATCGACTAACAATCGGGTTCCTATTTACTGCTAGGCAAACAGGGGTGTGGTGTAAGAAAACATGCCTAAACATTTCGCCCCAAGCTGGAACTGAACCCATGTCCTCTCACTTGCAAGGTGAGTGTGCTAACCAACACACTGCAGGCCTCGCTATTCTAATATAGATCCAAGTGAAATGTTACCCCACGGGGATCTGACCACAAATACAAAATAAATCTGTGTCAAAAATCAGTTAAGGAAAATGAGCATTTTAATGTCAGCATAGTACAGTACATGCTGAAACTCTTTGAGACACCTTGATGACATGATAAGATGCTATATCAAATGCAAGGATTATAATTATTAGTTTATGGAGTTTAGACTAGTGTTCTTTACCAAGTGCCCCATTTGACTCTGTATTAGTTTTGCCGTCAGGCTACTTTGTTGGTGGCTCACTACTATTTGTTCATCTTTTCTTTCTCTCAGGTGAAACAAAAGGAAATTAGCTCCAAGCTTCAGTAGAAGAATGGGCAAATCCTAAGTTTCTAAAAAGGAAATTTTCCTCTGAGTCCTGTTTAAATTGGCTCCCATGTTTGCCTACAAATAAGTTCCTAAATTTGATAGTGAATCCTGTCAAGCTCGTCAAGAATGCCCAACAATGCCATACGGCACTCTATCAAATAGGGATTATTATAAAGAAAATGGGACAAATTTATAGCACCATAGCTACTGGGAACAAACCTTATCTTTCACTAGAAATGTAATACTTACAAATCAGATGGCAGGTTCTCCTTTGCTATTGGTTTGGAATCATCTTCCAGCAAGTCCCACACATAAATATTTGAAGATGTGTCAAGAACAAAAAATACTGCAGGACGTGTTAGTGCCCACTGAACAGCCTGCACTTGTCTACCCTGAGTGCTATCGTTCCACTGCATAAGAGGTCGCTCAGCTGCCACGGAGTGTAGCCTGATCATTCCATCTGAACATCCAACCTGTAAAAAAGCAACACAGAACACCCGCTTTTTAGTGCAACCAGACGTTCCATCAAAGTCCAAGTTGTGTCTCCATTTGGTTACATTCCATCCATTTGGTTAAAGCGCTATATCAAATGCAAGGATTATTATTCAGCCAGTTACACTTTCTGTAAGTGGGTCAACCTGCAGAAAGTTTGTATAAAAGACATCATTCATCCACGTAATTCGGTAATTATATTCTCCAGATTTCTTAAATACCGTCTTTACCGATATACAACAAAACAACAACAAAAATTACACTTGTACAGTGCCTTTCACGTCAGGAGAACGTCCCATATATAATTACTAATCAATGCCTCAATATAAACTGAATGAAGTCAACTGTCAGCATTGACACCAATTAAGATTTGCTAACTTAGCACAAGGGAGTGTTAGCTAGAAACACGCCGCAAGGTGTTTATCCACTGAAGTCAGTGGGAATCAATCATATAGTCAACTCACTTTACAGTATGTTCCGTGAAGTGCTTTGAGACGTCTGAAAGACTTGATAAGGAACTATATCAAACGCAAGGATTTTTATTATTAGTATTACCATCCTGTGGCAAGAGAGCAAGCCGTTTGCTTCCAGGACTCTGCCAAATAACAATCTGTAACTATTAGACTCATGTAAAATGCCAAAGTAAATAGCTCACTAGTGCCAACTGCTTCAAGAACACAAGGATCTGTAGTTAACCTTTCAAGCACTTTCGCAAGCTACATTTGTGTTCAATGGAATCATTGTGCCCTTGTCCCCCGAATCCTCTGTTCCACCATCGGCGGCCGTACCTTCAGCCACTACGCCCAGAGCCTCTGGAACCCCTCCCTCACTCACTCCCTTCGCCTCCTCCTTTCCTATTTTCAGGTCGCGCCTGAAAACCTTTCTTTTCGATTGTGCTTTTGGTCACCTTTTCCCCCCTCCTCCTGGCTCGGCCCCAGGATCCGTTATTGTGAAGCGCTCTGAGACGCTGTCTGGCATGGAGTGAGGGTGCTATACCAATCAAATTGTTGTTGTTGGTGTCTCAAATACCCATACTAATAGTACACTGCTGTGACATTTTATAATTCACACAACTGTGCAGAGCACAGCAAACGATTAAAGCAAATGAATCAATCCACACGTTGAGTAAATAGATCTGTATCAACAGAATAAGGTATAAACATATCTGTATTGATTCTGCAAGACCCAAGCAACAGCAACGTGCATTAAGTAAATTAACATTAGATCAACAGTATTCTTACCAAAAATATCGCTTCTTCAAAATTACAGAAGTCAATCGAAGTAACCTGAATTGGTCTGGTGTTAGTTAATTGGGGTTTGTAGAGCTTTGGAGGCGCTCGTAATCCATGCAATGTGCCGTGACTTACTAGACCCTGGTGAGGGAAGAGAAATGGCAGAGTGGTGGTTCTAATTAGGAATAATCTTGAAGCAATGCTTTTATATTTTTTCTTCGACAATGCAAAGCTTCACTTTCCCGAATATCTCAAACAACTTCTATTGATTTCCAACGTGATTCAAATGGCCATTCTTGTCACGTGAAACAACAACAACAAATTACACTTGTATAGTGCCTTTCACGTCAGGAGGACGTCACAAGGCGCTGAAAGAGTACAAAACAAGCATTTCTCAAGGAAACAAAGCAGCTTGAAACAAACTGCTTCAAAGTGAAAATTCTAAAAATGACCCATTCCCATCAGATCATATTCTCAATGCTGTTGATATCAAATTATTGCTATTCACCCTTGATACATTGCTGATATTATATGGTCAAATTATTTTTTTTCTCAATATTGTAGTCAATACAATATCATTTAGTATGTTTGAAATATGAATTCATCCCATATTGGTAATGAAGCAAACACACAGCACACAAGGCACGAGCAATCATCTTTGTTTGCGCTAACGTCTCTAAGAATTCTTCAGGTTAAAAATGTTCTAGTTACTTACAATATCGGTTCCGATGAAAAAATGGTTGGGATCCGAAGGTAGAAATTTTATATTCAAAGTCTGAGGAGGTCCCAGTTGCATGAGATCTCGTGGAATAAAACTGACCAAATGCGAAAGGAAACAACATTAATAGGAAGCCACGCAACCACATCAACTGATCACACAAACTGCATCAATCAACGGGAACAGAAGCCTAAACCAATAGGATCTTTAGTTTCTGACACGGCAGCATCGACCTGCAAGGACGTCTGAACATACATTAGAAATCTATAAGATTATCAATACAGAGTAGATAGTGGGAGACTGTTTCCTCTGGCTGGAGAAACTATAACTAGGGGTCATAGTCTTAAAGGGTCAACCTTTTTGCACTGAGTTGAGGAAAAACTTCACTGAGGGTAGTGAATTTATGGAATCCTCTACCCCCAAACGCTGTAGATGCTCAGTCCTTGAACATATTTAAGATTGAAATTGACAGATTTCTTATGGATAAAGGGATTAAGGGATATGGGGATAAGGCAGGTGGGTGGAGTTAGATTAGAAGATCAGCCATGATCTTATTGAATGGCGGGGCAGGCTCGAGAGGCCAAATGGCCTACTCCTGCTCCTAATTCTTCTGTTCTCAGTTCCTATATGAGTTCTGACGAAGGGTCATGGACCTGAAACATTGACTCGCTTTTCCTTTCTCCTTAGATACTGAAATCCCGCCACTCCTCTGTACCCCCCGACCTCTCCGACTTCCTCTCTCCTCAAACCAGCACCTGTTACCTTCGCTCCACCGGGTTCTGGCCTCCTCCTTGTCCCTTGAATTCTCTGCTCCACCATCATCGGCCATGCCTTTAGCCATTACACCCCGAGGTTCTGGAACTCCCTTCCTCACTCCCTTCTCCTCGCCCCCTCTCTTCCCAGTTTCAGGTCTCAGCTAAAGACCTTTCTCTTCGACCACGCCTTTGGTCATCTTTCTACCCCTGCCCCAGGATCAGTCCCAGGATCCGTTATTGTGAAGAGCTCTGAGATGCTGTCTGGCATGGAGGGCACTATATAAATCAAAGTTGTTGTTATTGTTGATCTGCTGAGTGTTACCAGCGATTTCTGTTGTTGTTTCTAAGTTCCTACGTGATTTGCTTTTTTTTAAAAAAAATCCCCTAATTAGCCCCACTGTCTCACATCTTCTCTTGCAACAGGTATAATTGTTAATCTCATCGTTGCTATTTTTGAGCTTTTGCAAACTGCCTCCGGGTTTCAATGATGTACTGAGTGCCGAAAGCCAGCACGCTAACAAATAATTAATTCACCAGAGACAGACATTTTTAGGTCACCTGCTACATGCAACCTTCTCTGAGCCCTCAAGACAGGGAGGGTCAAAATAACAGCAAAGTAACATCTTTGGTAAGATCTCAAAATAATAATAATAATAATCCTTGCCTTTGATATAGCGCTTCTCACATCTTCTAGACGTCTCACAGCGCTTCACAAAATATACTGTAAAGTGAATTGACTGTGTATTTGTGGGCGAAACACGGCAGCAGCGCTTTGTCCCACAAACAGTCGTGAATTGAAATGACAAATATTCTTTTAAAAAATTTGGAGGAATTATTGTTAGGCGTTTGTGTGGAGTAAGCAAACTTGCCCAAGATTTCGCCCTGACCTACCTAGATTCGAAATACAGGTCTCATGCTTGTAAGGCGAGTGCTCTAACCACTGAGCTACAGGACTCCAAAATGTCACAACACCTTGTGAGTGTTTGAGTTACACCAGAACTTTTCAAATCAGTTATTGAAAACACTGTAGGAGTGCCCTATTCAGCACATAAACCAACATAGTTTCTCACTCCAGTGACTGTTGTATCCAAACTCTGCCATTACATTACTAATTGATGACAATTCTACCACTGACTTAATGAGATTTATATGTTTCTCAAAGTGGATCTATTATTATGAACCAACACAAACTCTCCTTCACTCTGGGATCATTTATCAGTATTAAAGTACATTATACTCGGATAAGTCACCCACATAAGAGCACCTAACGCGAATGCTCACAACTTGACTCTTACCTGCTGTTGATGTTGATTGAAGAGCTGTGAAGCAGTTTCACTTTCCCACCAGGACTCAGACCTGACAATGCAGGCAAGATTCAAAGAAACAAAGAAAGGAAAGATCAAAGTTCACCTGCATATATTTTTGTAACCCTTAAGATCTTATTGAATCTCATTGGACCAAGCTAGTCAAGTACAGACACTGAACTGTAATAAGAACAGTAATATTATTGGCGTTTCTCACTTGGTCCGCTCCTCTTCAACATCTACGTGCTCCATCTTTATATCATCTGCAGACATGGTGTCAACTACCACATGTATGCAGATGACATCCAACCATCTCTTCCTCCACCCTCGACTTCAGGACCACTGCAGTCCTGACAAAATGTCTGTCAGACATCAAGTCTCGATGAGAGCAAACTTTCTCCAGTTGAATTTCTTGTTGACTGAAGCCTTACCCTTCCACCCTCTGTGACTTGCTAACCCCATATGAACTTGTCTGCTCCCTCCGCGCAGCAGGCTCCAACCTACTCCACAACCGCCGCCCATTGGCAGTCGGGCCTTCAGTCCTCTTCCCTCACCCTTTGGAACCCCATCCCACAGTCCTTGCTCATTCCCTCGCCTCCTTCAAGGCACTCAAGATCCTTCTTCAACCTAGCCTCCGGCCACCTCCTATCCCTACCCTCCTTGCCCTACACACCTCCTGATCCCAATCCTCTGCTCGGGTCGAAATCCCTGATTGTCCAGCGCCTTTGGACATCCTTCCAACGTAAAAGAGACAATATACATGACACTTTGTTGTTGTTCTCCAAGTGCCTTGGACAACAATCCCCCAAATAATTTTGGTCTCTCACTTCACGGCTGTTTGGGGGATTTGTTGGTGAATGCCAGTTGGCTGTCACATTTACTTACAAAATACATAACACTACACCACAGCAAAATACAGTGAAGCACTGTGAAATATCTCAATCATTTGATAAGGTGCTATATTAAATGCAAGATTATTTTACTAGATACTTTATCTAAAACATTAAAATAATATTTCACTTTTGCTTCTCCAATTATCTCTTCCCCAAGCCACCATCTCTCATCTTCTCTTCATCGCTAAATAACAATAGACTTTACTCCTCACCTAACTTGTTTTTATTTTATCTCTTCCGAAAATTGAATTTAACCTTTTGACTTACTTGTTCTCTCTTTTCTTTTTGTACCCATTATTCCTTTGTGAGGGAGTTAGTTTGGGCATTTCACTCGCTGGTCTCCAACATCCCCACCCCCAATTCACACACACACACACACACACAGACAGACAACATCATGAGAAACTTGTGGAAGTCACAATTAATGCTCCCACTCCATCTAATGATGTCGCAAATTAGACTCCAGTATGTTCTGCTCGAGTGCAACAATAATAATCTTTACATTTGATCTAGCTCTTTTCACCCAGCAGGATGCCTCAAAGCTCTTCACTATAAAGTATCTGATAACTGTATATTTTGTAGGTGAACGGCATTGCTTCTCTAACCTTGATATTCGCCTTTGATTTTGTATTTAATGCCTTCTTCTCTGCCCCGACATGTTTTATACATACCTAAGTCTGTCAGAGAACCAGCAGCTTCTGCCTTTTGGAGTTCAACCACTACCTGAAGAGAACCAGACAACACAAAAAAAGACAGGTTTATAATCTACTCAAGACAGAAGAATGTTTTTAACTATTAGAATTATTTGTTTCCCTGCCAAGTTACTTTTCCAACTAACATTTCTCTAGACACATTATTACCTGACAGTGATGTTTGATTAATAAGCAAGCACATTAATTACAAAGCAATTTGTAAAGATTAGTAAGCTGTGCTCAGACCAGCTTGTTGCATCTTCCTCCACATACTTTGTTCCCTCTGGCTTATATCCCAATATTAGTGGAGTTTAATATATCTGCCAGTGCTTCTCAAGGTCTGGATCACATTACTTGAATTTTACCCTCTCAAAATAAAGCTTCTGTATATAAAACAGCAATAATCCTTGCACTTGATATAGTGCCTATAACTTTGAATAACTCAAAGTGCTTCACAAGTAATTGTTGACATCTGTATTGACTGTGTGTAGTGTGAATTATATATATATAAATAAATATATATATACACAGTATACACACACATGCAGAGTATTGGCTATATATATTTGAAGACGAACAATACTGAAAACTGATAACTGAACCCTGGTTTAATTGTCCCTGCCACCATGCTGTCAATATCCTATCCGTACTTATTTATGTACTGTATTTACACAATCTCACCACTCTGGATAACTTGTCATTGAATCTTTTAATAATAATCCTTGCATTTGATATAGCACTTTTCAGATATTCCATACATTTCAAAGAGCTTCACGGAATATACTGCAAAGTGAATTGACTGTATATTTGTGGGCGAACCGCAGCAGCCAATTGAGCACAGCAGTGTCTCCACAAACAGTCGTGGATTGATTGACCAAATTGTTATTGTTTTGGGTGAGGTTTTGAAGGATTATTATCCCTGGAAAAGCGATGCGCCAATTGACTAACATCCGGTTCCTACTTACGACAGTAGCAGGTAAACAGAGGCGTGTGGAGTAAAGAAACTTTAGACTACTTTTCCCTGGAGTGACAAATTATCGCAGGTTTTCTATACCATACTAAATATAGATACATAAATGCATAAATCAATACCAATTATAAATGAATAAAAGGCATCATCTTTGAATAAATGTGAAATATTTTTAAATTAACATCCTAATACAGTAACACTTGTTATCCAGCACCCTCGGGACCGGACCGGTACCAGTTAATTAAATATGTCAGATATTTGAGCGACAAGTTGCTGAAAATCCTACACAAAAAATTAACCTATTTTAAAACATAGCATATTAATAATAGACTAAATAATAACAGAATATTGTATGGATGCTTACCAATAAAGCATTCCAGCACACTCAGTAAAATGATTGGTAAAATAAAATTTCCAGTGTTCATTAAGTTTAATAAATGCACGCATTGCACGCATGCGCAAAGTGAGCATACTCGCGAGTGTCCCGGATGGCTCCAGTATGAGATCTGTTTGCTGGAATGGTGAATTGTATCGGAGATACCAGTTGGTTGAGCGTTCCGGTTGGTTGGGTGCCATATAAACAAGTTTTTATTATACTACTAAAGGTTTCTCTAAATCATTGTTCTTCAGAACAAATTCCAATTAATTCTCGTCGATCACGGGGGTTACGTTCCTGGAAAACTGCGCAATCGGTAAAATCGCATGGGTTTAGGTTAACAAGTGATGGGAAAAGGGGGGGTTAGGGGAATCCAGCCACAGGCTACCCACCTCAAGCCTCCAGGCACATCCACACCCGACCAATGCAAGGTACCTATTGAGGCGGGATACAGCCGGCTGGCCCGCCCCTCCCCCAGCAATAAAGCAACAGTATCACAAAGCAATAAAACCACAGCTAAGCTAAATTATTTTACCTTTGTTCCTGCAAGTGTTAGGAGACTCTCTCTGTGTCTCTTCTGTTAACGAAGCAATGCTCCAAGGCCAAAAACTGTCCCAAGGATGCATTGCGCGCAGAGCCAGCCAGCCGAGGAATCATCGGATTTAGTCGGGAGCTGCCGGCGTGTCACAAGTGTACATGCACGCGGGGGCCACACAAGTTTTACGCGCCTCGCGCAAAAAAATGATGCCTTTTTGTTGTCGCATATGCTTTAATTCGCAATCAATAAAGTTGCCCTCGACGAGGGTTAACTGTAGTTTGTTCTTAAGGACACCCAAAATGTGAGACATGTCTACATTCTAGGAGAAAGCTTTGTCAAACGGCCCATGTTTTTTTTGGCAAAATCAATGCCTTGGTTCATATAAACATTTGCGCAAGCCAGGCAGCTCATTAGAAAACAGTAAACATTGTAAATTATTTACAGTGTAACTCACAGAAGAGCAGACAGGATCAAAGCAATCAGTGGGAGACAAATCATCTGGTGCAAAACACAGGAAATTTATGTCTACTTTGCATCACAATTCTGTTAACATTGGAGCCTCATGCTCTGTGCAAGAAGAACCTCAGTTGGCACCACAAAGCAGATTCCAGAGCATCAGCGGCAATAGACAAATGAGATAAAAGTCTTGCCAGCGCACTTGTTTGTAAGTTACAATCGGCAACTTTAGTTAACTGGTCTTGTGTGGGGGGAAAATTCACACGAATCTTGTGGAGTGAGGTATGGGGTGGGTGGGCTGAGATTTCAGGTAACTAAAGCTAAGACTAATGATGGCGGGTGCTAGCAGTGGCGGCCGTTAATATTGTTCGGCTGCACAGGCACGGTGTCACTTCATTCACATTCAAATGCTGCCATCAAAGTCTAGGGCTGCCTTCAGCGTCAAGACTGTAATGGAAAGACCCCATAAGTCGCAGCTTAAAATAGTTCCACTCTTGCTTACTTCTAGTGGATAATGTCATCAATCAGCATCAGGAGAGCGACTGCAGACTTACTTTATTCAACAAAGTGACAAAAACATTATAAAAATACTTAAAATAGATTAGAGAGAAAATACCACTGGAAAATAGTAGCTCATGAAAATTGTTTGAGTTGATAGGAAAAACACATTCCAACCTCGTTAAAAAGTCGTTGATGAAAATAGAGGGAATACAGCTTTGGAATATACTCGCCTGAAAAACACAATCCACCAGCTGAAAGTTGGAAATAATAATAAATAAATAATCCGACATTATAGTGGCGTAGTGTGATAATATAGTGTCAATATAACACCTGATGGAATAATTTTTGAGTAGACAATGTATTTATCATGCGGTTGAATTAGCCACAACTGTTTGTTTATCTGCAAAAGGCCCGGGCCCAACTAATACCTACAAATACACAATCATTACACCTTCGGCTAAGTGTTTGAGACGTTTCAATTATACGGTAAATTGCTATACCAAATGCAATGATTACTAGCTGCTAGTGATGAGGCAGCTCTCTGCCTCATCAATAATTGTGTCCATTAATAAAGCTGTTAGTATTTTCTGAAACTTTTGGATTTCTGAAACTTTTCCACACTGAATCCTGATTTCACCAAATTCACCCACATTTTCCATTGTCCATTTTTTGGACAAAAAACACAAAAAGTAGATGCCCCAAATATCTCGGTATTTATTTTGTACTGATGGGAAAAAAAACTTCAGTGGAACTCACTGATGCAAGCAGAGATTTTAAATTTTCTTTGAATCCCATGACAAGAGACATTTAGATTGAAACACACCAATTGCTAATAAATTATTTGCTGCGATCGTCAGGACTGAATACACTATTGCAAACTGGTGGAGGTGACCGAAGGTTTTCAGACGGGACTTGAAAATGGGGAGAATGGGCAAGGCGGAGGGATTGATGGAGAATGTTTCACAGTTTGGAGGCATAGAGGCTGAAAGCGTGACTTCCAAAGGTGGAGAGTAGGAAACAAGGGACAAGTAGAGGACAGTGCAAGTCGAGCAGAGGCGGCGAGTGGTGGACTAGGAAGTGAGGTTGGTGAGTAGAGGGCTGCCAGGGAATGAAGCGATTTGAAAACAAGCCTGAGGATCTTGAAGTGGAACTGTTGGGTGATAGGGAGGTAGTGGAGCTTGGCCAGATGTTGGTACGGAGATTGGTCCGGGTTAGTATGTGGGCAGCAGAAATCTGAAGAGGAGCAGTCTACACTTACCCACAGGTTAAGCAGACCACTTTCATCAAGTGAGGCCATCTGAAAAGACTGCCCTGAACTTCCTGCACAATAAATATAAAAAATATGTTATTTAAACATCCTCTCTTATAACATTCGATGACTCCTAACCAATCAAAAATAAGATTTTGAAAAAAAAACATTAGCTTTACTGCATTTCATACAACGCATTTCCCATGTGGCCAACTGTGGCCTATCTATGGCTGACCGCTACTTCAGATGATACTGACTAGAAATTAAATTAAGACAACTGAACAAACCAACTTATTTAACATAATTCAAAGAAATTTCCAGGTCATAAGGAGATCATTTGGCCCACCATGTCTGTGCCACTGAGGTCTCTATTTTTTAAGTCACATGTTTATTAATTTTCGCAGATCTTTCTGTGTATCCCTTACCTACCCACCTAGCAGATAGAGGAGACTTCAACTTTATCTGGTTTTAAATCCAAGTCTCAGAAATGAATGCCAGTGCTTAAAACCAAAGTCTCTCTATATAAAGTTACTGTGACATAGGGTCCGTCGATATGGAAATTTTCCGATTTCGATATATCGACAGGCTCATATCGATATATACCGATATATCGATATTTTTGGGGGGTTTCTACTGCGCATGCGTGCACGTTCGGAGGTGCGCACGCATTTGGGGCCTATCTCCTCAGGAGGTAAATATCTCTCTCTCTCTGTGTCTCTCACACTCACTCTCTCCATCTCTCTCTCTGTCTGTGTCTCTCTCCTTTCTCACATCCCCCCCATCTCTATCTATCTAATATACTGTATATTATCACATCCCCCCCGTCTCTCCCTCCCGCTCCCCCCCCATCTCTCCCTCCCTCTCCACCCCACCCCCATCTCTCACTCCCTCTCCCCCCACCACCCCCGTCTCTCCCTCCCTCTCCCCGCCCCGTCTCTCCCTCCCTCTCCCCCCACCCCTTGTATACCTGTATATTGTATTCAAGGACTATGAATACAATATGGCGGCTTGCACCTCGGTCTGTGCATTGTGTATAGAGATGAGCATTCTGGGTCTTATAGTTCAGTGCACGCACATTCGGGGTATGCGCGCATTCGGATGTGTGCGCGCATTCCATGCTCTAGGCCCAGGAGGTTGAAATGCCGGAAATGATATACCGATATTTTTTCTTCGATATATCGATATTTTTAGAATTCCGATATCAGCATATCGATATGAAAATTATATCAGATATAACCGATATATCGATATATCGCCGGACCCTACTGTGACATGACACAATATTGTTCTGACTGCAATACAAAACAATGTGTAAATATCAGAAATCACAAGGATGAAGGGTGAATTAAAATTTGGACGGTGAATTTGCGGAGTAGAATTTTTTCTAATATAGAACAAAAAATTACATCTAAATTACAGTCAACGAAAATCAAACGCAACTAAATTAAAGGCCCTGTAATTTGCAAGAAATGAAGAAACTGAAAATCTAACAAATGTTGTACCTTCATGGGATGTTAAGAGTGGAAGCCCAACACCTTGATTCGCATAAGTAGGAGATGACACAGGAGCAACAGCCTTTACTGCACAGCTGTGGTTTACTGCTGTGAGAACACCATCTGTAATGCAATATAAACTAGTGTGTCTGAGTGTTTAACTAGTGTTTAAGCGCTCTGAAACACTGTCCGGCGGGCAGGGTGCTGTATAAATCGAAGTTGTTGTTGTTGTGTCAGTGTGGCTCAATTCGTAGCAACAGCAACAACAACAAAATTACATTTATAGAGCGCCTTTCGCATCGGGCGGACGTCCCAGGGCAGCAGAAGGCACGGTCGAAGAGGAGGGTCTTGAGACCAACCTTGAAGGACGAGACGGAGGGAAGCGAGGCGAAGGCATTGTGGGATGGAGTTCTACAGTGTGGGAGCAGAGCCTGAAAGCCCATCAGGCGATGATAGGGGGGGTCGGGCGGGGAACATGGAGCAGTGCGGAGCCCAGTGAATGGAGGGGGCAGGGAAGTTCATAGGGGGACAGCAGTTCGGAGAGGTGAGGGGGGGCAAGGCCTTGAAGGTAGCACTCTCGCTTCTGAGTTGTGTGTTCAAACCCAAAGTCAGGACTTGGAACTTATATCATCTAGGCCAACTCTCCGATACATGCTTGGAGGGGCTCTGGATCGTTGGAAGTGCTGTCCATTGGATGAAACAGTTGGATGAAACAGATGAATTTTAAAGAGTCTCAAAAATATAGAAAGATAGCAAAGATAGTTTGATTATAACCACATAGAACAGGAAGCTTTATTTACATGCAACGCCTTTCAAATTGTGGTGTACCTTAGCAAATGAGTCAAGAGTTTGAAAGTTGTGTCTCTCGCTCGGGAGAGTCAGGTTAGATTATGAATTCAGGTTCTGTTGCTAGGCCTGAAAAATATGAACTTCTGACCCGGGAGGAAGGATATTACCAACTGAACAAGATTGGCAAGTTTTTCCCCCCAAGAGTAGTCCCCTTCTCTAGGGAAGCTTCCACAAAGTGTAAAGCAGCTGAGAACATGAAACATGAGGAAAATCAATCCTATGTTTCCACGTTGTTTGTTTGGTCCATCAGATGTCTGACCCATATGGAAACCGATCACCATGCTTAAGAGTATCCAAACTCTCCATCTCCCTCCCACCCACCACCCACATAAAAAATCATGTAATAAACAGTCTCAAGCCTGTGATGCATGGATCTAAATTCAATACTGCAGTGATCTGATTGGAATTGTGTGATCCAAGCGCATGGAAGAAGAAAGTTAATGACAATATGGCTGGCGAGAAGAGGATGATTAATGGAGTTGAATTTCAGTTAATATTGAGAATTGTTTTAGATTGTACACATGAAAAGTCAATTTAACAGCAAATTTAATATGAGCTTAACATACGTTGCATTCATTGTTGGAAGAGGCTCAACTCACCAGTAGAGAATGTTGGAGATCTGAAAGTCCATTCCTGACTCCCAATCTGAAGGGTGTGGTATGTGCTGGAATGCTGCCGGAGATCCCAAAGCACGACTGAGCCATCAACAGTTCCTGCAAACACCGAGATTGCCCTGCCAGGACTGAAACAGCAGCACTGCACCTACATCAAGACAGTTAAAAATATTCAGTCATGCTTTCCTCAGCGAATGTGCTTCCACTGTTGATTCCTCGGTTCCTAGAATATGTATGCAATTTAAGAGCGAACTTTTAAGAGTCATTCTGCCCTGAATATGTTGTGTTTTTGTTTCCACTGGTGGGTGCATCAGTGACTCGTGGTAGGATTTTAAATGGTTTCAAAAAGAAGCAGAGGGGAGGTGAGGAGAATTTTTTTCACCCAGCGAGTTGTTCGAATCTCGAATGCATTGCCTGAAAAGGTGGTGGAAGCCGATTCGATAACAACTTTTAAAAGAGAGGTAGGCGTTTATTTGGGGAGGATGGGTTTGCGAGGTTATGGAGAGTGGGATTAAATTGCTCCTTTTAAAGAGCCAGCAGAGACTCGATGGGCCAAATGGCCTCCTTTTGTGCCGTAAGATTCTGTGATTCTATGTTCAATCTATAATGAGGGGCCTGCAGAGCTTTTGGTTTTCCAACATATGCAGTCAGGGGTGGGAGTTTGTTTCTTTCTGTGTTACATAAAACAACAGTATGGGATTCCTTTCTATCCTTCAACTTCTGGACCTCAGTTTACAAAGATTGTATAGCACAAAAGGATCCAACTAGTCTGCCAACATTTATATTCTCCACCCATTCCTTAGTCCTTTCTGTATCATTCCTCTTCTTATTATACTCTTTCTTATGCTCTACTGCCTGAACCTGTTTCAGCTTTTTAATGGTACACTAGTGTCCGGCGATATATCGGTTATATCGGTATAATTTTTCATATCGATATCTGATATTGGAAATTTGAATATATCGAAAAATTCGGTATAAAAAAAATCGGTATATCGCAAAATATCGGTATATCGTGTCCGGCGATATATCGATATATCGGTCATATTGGTATAATATAAAACTTTTTCGACGTACCTTGTCGCCGACATTGCAAACCTCCTGGGCCTAGAGTACGCATATCAGAATGCGCGCGCACATCGGAATACCCACGCACACCAGAATGCGCGCACCTCCAAATGCGCGCGCATACACAGGATAAAAACCCCCAGTGATATCGATATATAGGTATATATCAGTATATATCGATATGAGCCCACCGATATATCGATATCGGAAAATTTCCATATCAACAGACCCTATGGTACTCACAACAAAATTACATTTACAGAGCGCCTTTCACGTCGGAAGGACGTCCCAAGGCGCTGAAACACAGTTCATACTATTTTATTTCCTTCTGTTAAGTCAATGTTTCTGTAACTCATTCAGTAATTAATATGGAACCTCCTCCCAATGTTAAAGGCGCTCTACAAATATAATATTGTTGTTGTTGTAAAAAAAAGCATAAGTAATAATAATAATTTTTCTGCACAAACCGCAGATTCGCACACAAGGACTTTCTGAGGAGCTGATGGTTCCCAGATATTCCAAACACAGATGATGTACTTGTTGTCGAGCTGGACTGCCACAGGTTCTTTAGGAACATTGTGAACCGACAGCAGGGTCTGTCTCTGAAATTGTGAAAAGTGTAGACACAAGACCTGCCGACCTGCAGGAGAAACAAAACACAACGTTATGACTTGGGACGTTGCTAAACTAAAACGTTAAATTGTGGATTTGTGAATACATGGGAAAATCTATATTAACGTACTGGTTTGCTCGTTTTGTGGTATTTAAAATGGACCCGAAGCCAATTGCCGTGCTTGTGTTAAACAATCAAGCTTCATGTCACATAGTGGCACAGCGTCACCAGGTGGTAGAATATGGCTCTGCACAGATGGTTCCCTATATTTAACTGGGAGGTATTAGCAGAATGAAGAGCAAGCTTTGCAGAGCTGAATTCTGTAGATTTAATCACAAAAAAGGATGAATCTATGAACAAACTCTCAAAAGTTATTATCATTGATCTTTCAACACTACAGCCTGAATTCTTTAAGCAAAGTTCGTCTCCACCACCCAGCCCTTCCATTCGACTACCACCGGTCTCTCCCTCGCACCTCTGCCCAACATCGGAGGTTGCACTTTCAGCCATTATGCTTCCAAACTCTGGAACACTTTCCCTTAATCCCTCCACCTTTGCCCCTCCTCTCCCCTTTTTCAAGTCCTGCCTGAAAACTTTCCTCTTCGACCGTGCTTATGGTCATCTCCCCCCAATCATCCTAAGCATTATCAAAAAGGAAGGTCTTTAGGTGGGATTTGAAAGTGGGGAGAGAGGAGCAAGGCGGAGGGATTGAGGAAGGGAGTATATGATAATGAAATTTGTGGCTGACACAAGGTTCAGGGGAACTGTAGAATCAGAGGAAGCAGCACATTATAATAAGAATAAAGCAACACACCGTACCAAGTCCATGTAGGGATAATGATAATAATCCTTGCATTTGATACAGCACTTTTCACGTCTTCTAGACGTCTCAAAGTGCTTCACAGAATATACTGAAAAGTGAATTGACTGTATGTTTGTAGGCGAAACGCGGCAGCCAATTGTGCACAGCAGGGTCCCCACAAACAGTCGTGGATTCAAATGCCCAATTTATTATAGGGTATTTTTGAAGGATTATTATTAGGCATGTGGAGTAAGGAAACTTGCCCAAGGTTTCGCCCTGACCTGCCTGGATTCAAACACAGGTCTCACACTTGTAAGGCGAGTGCTCTAACCACTGAGCTTCAGGACTCCACTTTCTGCTGCCAGAAAACAAAGATATAGTTATCAAAAGAGGAGGCTTACAGGTGCCCAGACACTCTCTTACTAAGGTTATGACTTCAACCAACCAATGTTCTGTTTGGCTTATAGTGGGTGGGTGGGTGGGTGGGTATGGGTGGGTGCATGTGTGTGCGCGACTCACTCCAAAAGCAATTTAGCGTACAAGTGCTTCACTTGTCCTACATAAAAAGATGATTATCTCACATCTCTTAGACAATTTCAAATCTGCTCAATTAAACCTCGTTGAAAGTCTACTGCGGGCTACATTTTGTGGAAACCGAGGAAGGAATCCACAAATAGTTCTTGTATCCAGTGTAGACCAAGGGAGATCAAGCCCAATGCTACCATAGGAAGGGCGTTAAGTAAATGTGCATCCTACCAGTGATATTTCTTTTTCAATAACAACTTACACTACATTGCAAATGAAGTAATAATAATAATCTCTGCGTTTGATACAGCGCCTTCTCACGTAGTTGAGACGTATCAAACTGTTTCACAGGATCTACTGTGAAGTGAATTGACTGTGTTGTATTTTGTGGGCGAAACATATAATTACCATGCAAAAACGGCAGGTCTGTGTTCAGCTGAGAAGATCCGTCACTTATTGACAGACTGGCTGGCTTGGACTGGAGGTTTTGGTTGGCTTGATTCTCTGCCCGATCTTCTTCAAGCAACACTGCGATTACCTGCCAAAATGTCACAGCGCCAGTCAGCAAGCGAGCAGAGGACTACAGAAGATCAAACTGCAATTCCTTTCTAGCAACATTTGAGCATGGCCTATCTTCCCATTTATTTTGGCAAGTGTCAAATACTCAATCAGAAGGCATTCACTGTTGCTGCAAGATTGCTGTAAACTATCAAAAATGTAATATTTTAAGTCACATAATAATAATCCTTGCATTTTATGTAGCGCTTTTCACGTCTTCTAAATGTCTCAAAGCGCTTCACAGAATATACTATAAAGTGAATTGACTGTATATTTGTGGGCGAAACGCGGCAGCCAATTGCACACAGCAGCGTCCCACAAACAATCATGGATTAAAATGACCAATTTTATTATTATGTGTTTTTTTAAGGGATTATTATTGGGTGAAGCAAAGGAATACAGAAAACATGCCTACATTGTAACATCAGGTGGTAAACTGGTGGAATGGATTACCAGGAAAAGTGATGGAGGCCAGGACACTGGACTCATTTAAGGAACAGTTTGGTGCAGTAATGGCAAGGTGCTCAGACTGGTATTCTGGAAGGACAAGATCAATGAGCCAAAGTGACTTCTTCATCTGTACCACCATCATGATCTTACATTTCACCTTGACATTACAACATTACTGCAGCTCAAATATATGTTCTGACTGGTGATCAGGGAATCTTCTCGGGCCTCTATTAAAGTAAGCCGCAATGCAGTACTTAGAAATATTTTAGCACCTTCTTGAATGTATCAAAAAGACAGTACCTGGCAAGCAGATCTCAAGAAGTTAGCCAGTCTCCGGGAGTCAACACGCATAGCCACTGAATCAGAGGTCAATGTATCACTTGTGTTCGGACCTATTTGAGGAGAAAATACCTGGCATTAAAGGTCTAGTATGAGACTCACGGCAACGAGAACATCAATCCCGGATTTCAAAAGTCGAGGATTCATTTATATCTCCATGTTGCGGATTGTAAAATATTGTACCATGTTAATTCGGAGGAAGATGTCAAAGATAGTTTGAAAAGATTTAATTTATCATTGTAAAACGGCATTTAACTATTTGAGCCGCTCGTGGGTATATGCAGACCTGGTTGGCTTTGAGCCTGGAGTTCAGAAAGTTTTCACTCTCCTGAACTGATGACCCCAATTTCTCTCTACATTTTTGTAATTTATTGAAAACAACTGTATTTCAAGCAACTTTAATAATAATAGTGATCCTTATTTCCTATAGCGCTTTTCATGTCTTGTAGAGGGGGAAAGATAACCAAAGGAATTAAAGAGGAAGGTTTAAAGAGGAATGTCTTGAGACGGCTCTTAAAGGAGGCAAAGGAAGGGGCGAAACAAAGAGACTCTGGGACGGAAAAGGCAGATAGGTTGAAAGTCTGACCTCCAATGGTGGGGCAGGCAGTGTGAGGGAAGTGAAGCAGATTGTTGCCTACGAAGCAGAGGGAGCGGGCAGGTTAATAGGGTTTAAGAAGGTCGCAGAGGACACTCAGTGTGGAGAAGCAGAAAATCAGATCCCTGGGCCAATAAGTTAAACTGAAATATAATGTTTGTATAAAGTAAATAATTCTCTCATTTCAAAGAAAGAAGTACAGATTGTTATATTCTACTATTCTTTATTTAAATCTCCTTAAACCGTAACATTTGAAGCAGGTGTTTATAGTTGAGTCTATGTAATGTCTATCTCAGGATCATTCTGAGAAATAGACTAATAAAATGTTTACGCCTGCTCGGTGGGCCCCTTATAAGTTAACCACAGTCAGAAGTCCCATGACCAGTGTAATCAATCCTACTGTGGTTTACAAAATCAACAATAACAACTTGCATTTATTTGGTGCCCTTCATTTTGTACCATTGTGTCAAATACAGATGAGATCGTTTTCTTTTAGGAAATAACATTATGGGTTATAGAACTGTACATAGGTACTCTGGGACATATTTATATGCGACTCCCAGGAAGGCGGAAGGCAAAGTACATGGATTTTCTCATCTAGCATTTCTTATGTTTCTAGGTAGGATAACGCCCAGGCTTTTTCCAGCTTTTCTAGCTCATCAGCAGGACTTGGAAGGGCAGACAGGGACAGGTATTCTACACACTCATCTTCTATTAACTGTGCAAGCCAAAGCCATATCATATAATAATAATACTTGCATTTGATATAATGCATTTGATATAACATCTCTGAGACATTTCTAAGCGCTTCTCGGAATTTGCTGTAAAATTAATTGACTGTATATTTTGTGGGCGAAACGCGGTAGCCAATTGCACACAGCAATGTCCCACAAACAGTCATGGATTGAGTGATCACATCTTTTGTTTCTTTATTCATTTTTTTTTTTAAAAAGGGATTATTACCCTCAGAAAAGCTATCTGCCAACCGACTAACAACTGGGTTCCTACTTACTGCTAAATAAACAGGTGTGTGGAATAAGGAACTTGCCTAACATTTTGCCCTGCCCAAGAATCACTCATGTCCTCTCTCTTGTGAGGCAAGTGCTTTAACTACTAAGATACAGGGCTACATACAGGGTGGGCTAGCTGGACATGCAGTGGAAACGCTTGCCAAACAGTGTAGAACAGTGGTTCCCCACCTCAGGTCTCGACCCAAATCAGGGTCACGGCGGGTCCTCAGTTGGGTCGCGAAGGGTCATCAGAATCTTTTTGTTGTTGCTTTTTTTAAAGTTGAAAATGCTTTTTTTGTCGCTAAAAAAAAGGTGCCTGAGACAACACCGCCGACCAATCTGTGTGAAAGATTGTACTTACGAGTTGCGCTGAGTCCACAAAAGAGACAGAGATAATATCTTGGCTGAGCTTCACTTCAATCGCAATGTCCCCATAAGGGTGGGAGGAACTGTTGGTGGTTAATTTGGGTCGCAGCAAAAAAAGGTTGGGAACCACTGGTATAGAATATTGTCTTGGGAGTGCTGAAGTGCATAATGCATCTTACCCCCGCACACTAAGTTACTCTCTCCAGGATGCTGTGTCCACTTTTCCACAGTTTCTATTTCTTCGGTCTGAATGTTTCGGTCAATATCATCTTCATTACATTGAATATATGCCTGTGGATAGCAATGCTCAGTTCATAATACAGAAAAAGTTCAACTAGGTATTTGATAGTAATAATAATAATACTTGCATTTGATATAGTGCCTTAACACATCGTTGAGAAATCTCAAAATGCTTCATAGAATATATGTAAAGTAAATCGACTATATATTTAGTTCAACAGAAATTCTATAAATATATTGTTCGCCATAACTGAGAAATCTATATGGTAAGGGAAAGCTGCACTCTCTCCCCAGAGATGCGCTCTGGGGAGAGAGTGCATCTAATGCACTCCTAATTGACTACATATTTGTGGGAGGCCCATGGCAGCCAATTGCTCACAGCAGTGACCCACAAACAGTTGTGTATTAAGTGACTAATTTACTATCTTTTTGAAAAGGAATTATTACCCCCAGAAAAGCGATACAACAATCGACTAACAACCGGGTTCCTTTTCTCCCTGCCGGAAATATTGCCCAACATTTCTTCCTGCTGGGAAGGTCGAGCGCTCTAACCACTGAGCTACAGGACATCAACAACAACTTCAACATCAGGACTCCATCCATTTGGTCCTGGCATATCTAAATCCACTGCAAAGTGAAACAGACTGTTTCAGACTGGATTTGGATATGCCAGAACTAAATGGTTATATGTAGTTATCAGTGTAAATCCCCGGAACAGTGATTCTTTCACTCAAAGGTATAATAAAAAATAATTCTTACAGTTGGTTTACCACCTTTCACATAGGGCAGTTAAAGATACTTCACAGGATTTAAGTTATGTATTTTCTTTTGAGCAAACGTGGCAGCCAATTTGCACACAGCGATGACTCAGAACACCCACAAAATGAATTTTATTGGGAATATAGTTGGCCAGGACATGGGGAGAAACTCGCTTCTCTTTTTTCAAATAGTGCCATGGCATCCTTTAACCTCCACCTGAACAGGTGGATTGGACCTGGTTTAACATTTCACCCGAGGATGGCACCTCCAACAACAACTTGTATTTACAAACCTGCTTGGTATTTGTGCGTCCGAAATTCTTGATGTACATGTCGTACTCATTTAACGGAGGCATATCCAGCAGTGAAAAGTTAATTGAGAAATCCAGATCAACCAGTCGGAGTAGTTCAACACAGCGCTTTCTGCAGAGAAAATAAACCAGGATTCTTTCAAATTCAAACACACATTGGATAAGTGAAAGCAAGATCTATTCCTAAACACTTCAGCTCCAGTTATGACAAACATCCCCTTCATCATCTTAATAATAATAATCCTTGCATTTGATATAGTGCTTTTCACATCTTATTGATGTCTCAAAGTGCTTCACAGAATATACTGTAAAGTGAATTGACTGTATATTTGTGGGCGAAACAGGCAGCCAATTGCATCCCACAAACAGTCGTGGATTGAAAATGACCAATTTTCATTATTGTGGGTTTTTGGGGACAGATTAGGCATGTGAGTGAAATAAGGAAACTTGCCCAAGGTTTCGCCCTGACCGGCCTGGATTCGAACACAGGTCTCATGCTTGTAAGGCAAGTGCTCTAACCACTGAACCACAGTAGCTCCAATTATCTTAAAAGGATCTTTAATCATCTAGAAGCATAGAGAAGAAAATCCTGCCTTGGCACCCAAGCTGTGGCTGGAGGGGCCGGAAGGAAAAAGGTGATCGAAAGTATGGTCAAACAGTGCGTAATTGGCTACCACACTTTGCCTACAAAATTTACAGTCAATTCAGTTTACAGTATGTTCTATGAAGTGCTTTGAGACGTCCTGAAGATATGAAAAGATGCTATATCAAATGCAAGGATTATTATTATCTTGGGACAAACCTTGAATGAGACAGGGGATGCAGCAAACATTTAACCATTTATTACCTACAAATACTATTTCCTTGTGATCATCTTCCATGATTTCTAGCATTATCACCCAACTGAGAAACTCAATGTTTTCTAGATGTCTCAAAGTGAATTGACTGTACATTTGTGGGTGAAACGCGGCAGCCAATTGTGCTCAGTAGTACTCGTCGTGGATTGAAGTGACCAATTTCGTATTCTTTTTCTTGATGGATTATTGTCAGATGTGTGAAGTATTGAAACTTGCCCAATGCTGGGAATCGAACCCCAAGTCTCTAATTTGCAAGACGAGCGAGCGAACCACTGAGCTACAGGACTCCACATTGACATTTTACTGTACTGTACTGTATTTGAAGATATTTCTGTGCTTCACCAGTTGTTACTTTAGCAGATGTATCTGAGGAGAACAAACATCAAACATGCTTCCATTCAACAACTACTTCAGTTAGAAGCAGGCAAAATTACTGAAGTGATGTCTCAGACTTCAAAACACAAGACTTCAGGGTTTCTGTCAATAACTAAAGTTCACAATTGATTAAAATAACTTTTATTTCAGTTCTTTGAAACTGAAATCAAAATCTGACAAACGTTAAGTCAAAATTGAAGTGATAGGTTAAACATCTAAATGAACAGGCATAAATGGTCAGGAAGGTAGAATACGAAGCAATATGTGTATTGTATAAATGTAATATAATGTTATATAAATGTAAGTTGTTTTCTTGATTGATATTGCTGTTACCTACTTTTGCCTGTTGGCTGCCTTGCGGCTAATCTCCCGCTTCTTTGCCGATACAAAGTCAATGAATGTTCCTCGAGCTGGACTTCTTTGCTCAGATTCTTTTGATTCCTTTACATCTGATTTGGAAAACAATGAATTTACATGCGGATAAAATATATGATTATGAGTAAGTTCTAACCAACACTTGTATAAAAAATACAAAGTTAAAAACAGAATACAGTACTTTACAGTAGATTCTGCAAAGTGCTTTGAGACACCCTCCCAATGTTAAAGACACTATATCAAATGTAAATATTATTTTATTTTAAGATGCTGCAATGTTTGCAGCTGAGTTTCCGGGTTAGTATTCCCCAGAGTGTGAGAGAGTGAATGTCTCACAACACATTAAACTTTTTTTTCCGTAATTAAGAATTTTTATCCTATTTACATCAAATCACTTGCATATGAATTAAGTACATTAAATACTAGCTGTACCCATAGCAGCTATGATTGCAACCAAAGGATCCAATATGCAATGTAGATTGACACACAGACAGATAAACATTTCAACTTTATCTATGCTCATCTGGAAGGACTCAGTGGGAGGACTTGGCACTTTAAAAATTAAAATTTGCCGCGGCTCAGCTTTGTCTGTGTTCTTTATTTGGTTCCGGCCGCGTGACTATTATGTGCTCTATGACACAGGATGCCAGTGCTACGGTCAGCCGATGTGGCCACCAGGTGTAAGTATAGTGCGTGTGTGACCCTACATCCGTGACCTTCTAACCCGCTACCAACTTGCCTACCCCCTCCGCTCAGCAGGCTCTGGCCTGCTCCACGTCCCCCGACCCATCTGCCCTACCATAGGTGGGTGAGTCTTTAGCCACTCTGCCCCCAACCTCTGGAACTCCATCCCTCAATCCCTCAGCCTCGTCCCCTCCATGGCCTCCTTCAAGTCCCGTCTCAAGACCCTCCTCTTCAATGATTCCATCGGCAACTCCTAATCCCCCACTCCCTCCCCCACCCTGTCCCCATCTCAGGTCTGAAACAGTGACTATCCAGCCCAACTGAAGCAAAAAACGCAAAACTGAAAATAACACACAAACGATAGGAGATATCTCCAAATCACATAGGCCCATGTCACTCCCAGGTGCATGACCGTTCCGATGAGATATAAAGCATTTCTCTCCATGTCAATCGATTATTGAGATCCTTCTTGAAGAGCAGGCAAGACATTGTCATTTTATTAGTATGGATAAAAGAAAAAGAAACATACATACACAGACATTTTCTTGAAGGGCTGAACTATTTTAGCAACAAAAATAAGCAATCAATTGGAATATCCATAATGTAAGATCTTATAATACCTTTAGGGTTTTTCTCGCATGTCTGTCCTCCAATTCCAGTATCGCTTTGTTTTGTGAAGATCCGTTCATTTTCTGCAGTAATTGCTCTCTGAATCTCTTCAATTTCAGCTCTTTTATGTGCTGGAATCTGCTCCATTTGTTGAAGCTTGCCATCTTCACCTTGCTCATCTTCATCTTCCTCAAAATCATCAGCGTAGTCCTTTGGGTAAAAGAAACAAAGAATTAACCAAAGTTAACTTCTTGAAGAAATACAAGAAGCACAACTCATTGGGAAGTGAGTCTGAAAGTGTATTGATCTTAACACTGGAAATAAATCTGAACACTATCTTTATTTTTCAAGTAAATCATGTAAATTGTCCATTCATTTGCCAGCTAGTATAACCGCAGATACCTCAAAGTCATCTTCATATTGTGATGATTCAACAACAGACGTTTTTTCCACAATAATCTCCTCTTTCTCGATCTCCTAGAGAAAGAAACAAGTGTTCAGATACAATACAATGCTTACCTCCTGTGATAACCACATTTCTAAACCAAATCCTTACACGGGTATTATTGATTCTTACTGACCCACAACATAGCAAAGTTCCAAATGTAATATGTCTAAAAAATTACCATATAACTAGTCCCCACAGAGATTCCAATTATTAGTCTCCTGCTTCACACCAAAATACATCAGGAATTACATCATTTAAATATCAAAGTTATGGGGAAACTGGGAAAAGGGAAACTGTACCCTGGACAGTTAACTAGTCAGTTTATTTATGTGGCACAACTTCTCAAAGAGATCTGTAGGCTGCTCACTGTTATTTTCCAGGTTAGGTAACCAGGATAATCATACTGAGTGCCCTGCCACCCTCTCCCCACTCCCCCGTGCTACCTCTAGCCTCCACAGTCTCTGTGTCTGTGGGCTGACCATGCCCCACTAACCGCTGCCTCAAGTCTCGGCGTACACATTTTGGCTGCTCCCCCTGACCTGCCCTTCCCTTAAAATCCCCCTCCCTGCAAATCTCCGGCTCTGTCCTCCTCTCTCTGTCCCCCTCACCTCCTATCCCCACTTGACCCTCCCACAGCCTCCCTCTGCTACAGCCAGGGAATCCTCCATCATGCTCACCGTGGCTCTCAGTGTTGGCTGTCTAGCAGTAGCCACACTGACTGCCCATTCCCCACCAATGCCGCAAGCCCCACCAGACCCAGACCCTGGGGGCTAATCTCTCCTCCCCCATCCACATCCTCACCTTCCCTGCCCATCACTCCATCACCCCTTCCCTTCTCAGACATTCCACTGGGAACTGTTCCCTCCGCATCAGCCTTCAAAATGTCCACTCCCTCTGCAAAAAGGCTCTGACCATCCATCAACGACTGCATCCTTGATGAAAACACCAACATCATGGCACTCACTGAAACTTGGATCATCTTCCCCAGGCGACACCTTCCCCCTCACTGAGACCACACCACCCAGCTATACCTACCATCAAATCCCACGCGCCACCCACCGTGGCGGTTGTGTGGCCATCATCTCCAGGACGTGACTCGCTCTGTACCTGTATTATAATTACTTGACCTCAGGATAGAAATATTTAGCAAAGAAAGTTTCAGTGCAATCAAAGTATTTGTACACGAACAAATTTCAATGTTGCAATTGAAGGAACTGGCTACCAGAAGCTATTGGTATTGCCTCGTCTCTTGATGTGGTTTGCAGTTTATTCTCTTGAAAATGAGGAATATATTTGTACCAGATTAAAGGTAGGTATATGGTCTAAAAGAAAATCCTGTGGATGATCTGAAATAACTAACCTCACTGGGCTCTGTTTCACATCCTACTTTCTCTTTTTCCTTCACTTTATATCGTCGCTGTTGATTTTCATTCTGTTTGTCTCTGTGCTCCCGCTGCACGTCACCAGATTCTGCATTTGATTCTTTTGTATCTTTATGTCTCTTAATCCCATGTCCTTTCTCTCTTTCCTCCGGATGTTTCCCTTCTATTGCTTCACTCGGTATTTCCCGCACAGGTTTCTTTTCCTTCTGTCGCCTTTCTCTATCGTTTCCCCGCAAATCGGGCTCACGCTCCTTATGTTCTCTGGGTCGCCGGTCACGGTTTTCATCTCTCTTCTTCTTCTCTTGACTCTCCTCACTAATCTGTTAAGTAAGAAAATAAATTTTGCATCGATATGGTGCCTTATCATGTCGTTGAAATATATCAAAGCGCTTTACGGGGTATATGCTATGTGGAGTCCTGTAGCTCAGAGGTTAGAGCACTAGTCTTCCAAGCATGAGACCTGTGTTTCGAATCCAGACAGGTCAGGGCGAAACGTTGGGCAAGTTTCCTTACTCCACATGCCTAATAATAATCTGTCAAAAAAAAACTATAACAAATTGGTTATTTCAATCTATGATTGTGGGACACTGTTGTGTGCAATTGGCTGATGCGTTTCGCCCACAAATATATACAGGCAATTCACTTTACAGTTTATTCAGTGAAGCACTTTGGGACATCTAGAAGAGCACTATATCAAATGCAAGGATTATTATTATTATTAAAGCAGATTGACATCATATTTTGTGAGTGAAATGTGGCAGCCAGTTGCTCACAGTAATGTCTCACAAGCAGCCATGGGTGAGTGACCAATTTTATTTGGAGGATTTGCCGGGACATGAGGAGAAACTCCTCTTTCAGCATTGTAATTACACTTACACTTTAATTCTGGCTCGCCAGACCAGAGCTACCCCCTCATTAGGTATATAATCTACAAAGTGCCTTGAAGTGTCCTCCTGATCAATCAATCAATCAAAACTTACATTTATATAGCACCTTTCATATCGAGAGGACATCCCAAGGCACTGTCCAGTTAGGTAGGGACAAGAGCAGGGGCGAGTGGGAGGGGCAGGATGAAGAAGAGTAGGAAAATTGACTATATATTTGTGGGCGATGATGTGAAAGGCGCTAAACCAAAGGTAACGATTGGACCATATCTGCCTGTTCAGGTGCACTCTGAAGATCCCAAGACACTATTCAAAAAAATGAGGGAGTGTTTTTTCTGGTAACAAACCCCCATGTGAAACGTTGGGTCATTCACTTCATAGCTGTATGGGGACATTGCTTTGACACAAATTCACCTGCAAATACACAGTCACTAACCTTATAGAAAACTCTGTAAAGTCTTTGAGAAGATTCAAAATGATGAGGAACTTTATATATCAAATGCAAGAATTACTAAAGTGCATTATTTATGAGAGGGACGGTAAAACCAATTGCAAAAGTGGAAGAAAATAAAGCCAATTCACTCACTTCAGTTCCCTCCTTTGTCTTTTTTTCTCGATGTTTTCTCTCTTTTTCTTCAAATTTGTCAGATTTTAATGTGTTTCCATTCTCTGAAGCATTATAATTGAACAGAAATATTCGATAAAGCACCATGTCTTTCCCAGGCCACCTAGGTCTGACCCTCCCCTCGCCACCCCAAAACCTTTGTTCCTAACTGCTAGATGTAAACATGATAAAATACACAAATAATTTACATATGAAAAACAGATAGTAATATTTTTTCATATTTAGTACAGGGCTTGAGCGCTGGGAGGAAATCACCACACCCTTTCGCCCTGCCGGCCACAACCCCTCCCCGCCGGCCACACACCCCCTCGCAAACTTCTCTACCAAAGTTTGGAATTAATGAGAGCTGAAAATTGGAATAAGTTGATTTTTCAATTCCGCAGCTCAATATTTCAATCACCTGAAAAGAAGGTTTCATGGTTTATGGAAGCAGTGACCAGCTCGGGTGCAGATCCCTGCCTGTCCAGCTCTTTGAGGCATCCTCTTGACATGAAAGGCGCTACACAAATATAATTTATTGTTGCTGTTGTCTTCACTAACCAAATTTAATTAACTATAGCGGAATCCACAGGTAAAAAACCTGTCCGTGCTTTTGGATTCACTGTGTATACATACAGAAGGCCCCCTCACTTTGAGGTGATGTCTTTAAATACCGGAACATTGAGTGGTAACTTTCAGTTTACTTTTTAAACAAAATCAATAATAGTTAAAATTATAAATGAAACACATTTGCAATGTGGAATTACAAGAATCTATTTTATAAGGGTGAGAGAAACATCGATTTTTAAAACCACAGAAATGTTATGCGAGACGATCGTTGTGGAAATTAAACTTTATCCAATGATAAATGCAATAATAAAATATTTGCGAAAACCTAACTTTAACTTTACGACATTAAATACATACATAGCAATTATACCTTCATCTTCTTTTCTGTGTCGATGTTTCAAATGTTTGCTGTCATTCTCATGTTCTCGCTCTTTTCCTCGTTCCCTATGTCGATCCTTTTCTTTTTTCCGAGCTTTTTCTTTCTCCCTGTCTTTCTCAGATTTTTTATCCCTCTCTTTAGGTCTGTCTGGATGAGCATCTCTCTCTCCATCTTCATCGAAAGCTTTTGAGTTTGGATCACCATCGTGGCTCCTAACCTTATCTTTATGTCTCTCTCTTTCTCTGACCTTATCCTTTTCTCGATCTCTTTCTTTAATTTGGTCCCTTTCACTGTCTCTGGCTGCATATCTCTCTCTATCCCTGTCTTTTTTGGTCTCTTTGTCCTTTTCTCTTTTTGGATCCTCCTCTTGGTTTCTATCTCTGTCTTTATGTTTCTCCCGCTCCTTATCCTTGTCCCTCACCCTGTCTTTATTGGGGTCCTTTTCTTTGTGTCGACGCTCCCTGGTTTCAGATATGCCACTTGCCTCCTCAACTTTAGTCTTCCTCTTTTCTCTGCTCTTTGCATCAGCTTCTTCTGCATGATCGCCCTGAGCTGCCTGAAAATAGAGCAAACAAAAAGTAGTTTTTTTTTCATTTCTTTACTTCAGCCAAACTCATCTTACTTTTACATGGAAATTCAGGTTTGGTTGTGACCCATTCACTCTCCCGCCTCCCTATCTCTGTATTCTTCTCCTATCCTCTCTCCATGCTCCTCTGCTCAGCTACCTTGGGCTTCCGTTTATCCCTCGGGCCACCAGTCGGGGCCCAGCCTTCAACTGCTATGTTGCTTAACATTCTGAAATCTCTCCCCCCTACATCCATGGCTCATCCCCTCACCTGCCTTTAAATAATACCTACAAGCTTAGCCCTCTGACCACACCTAGCATCTCTTTCCCCCTTCTACCTTGGTCAGCACCCAAACCAGTAACTGTGAAGAGCTTAGAGACATAATAATATGTCAAGGGCACTACATAAATGCAAGCTGTCATTGTTGCTGCAACATCACCAACCCTGCCATTCAAACGGCTTTACTAATTCATCATTGTCAAATAGGAATAAATCATTATTTTGTTGGACTATCCTACTCAGCTTTCAGTTAGGATGCAACAAGCAATTAAGAAGGTATGGAACAAAAACAAGCTACTTCTACAGCCATGGATTTCCACCCTATATCCTGAGGGAAAACATTGTAGAGTTCCTCCCAGAATCTCAAAAATAATAAAGCGCACCCCACAGCTGCACGATTAAACAGTGGCCTTGTTTTGACTTAAGGAGGACCCCATCACAGAAGAAGTTCGTGGAATGGAATACTTTTCCTGCTCTCCTGTCAAAATACCAAGAGAAGGGTCATCATCTGATTAGTGATCCTTACCTCACCTCCAGCCTCCATACTTCCTTGTTCAGTCACAATCTTGCCTGCGTCTCCCTATTTCAAAATCAACACTACTAAGGTTACTGCTTCTCTGATTCAAAGATTTTAAACACAGCAAGTGTAAGGAAGAGGAAGATAATCTTGTATGTGCTTATCTTGCTCCTCCCTACACCATTTGGTGTTTAAAATCAGGACTCATCACACTCTCTCCTACTCGTAAGCCATTCTTTCCCAGGAACTCAAGATTGTAGAACATTTGTATCCCAGTCTTCCCTGCTTTGTACAATCTATACTCTTCTTAAAAAAGTTTGGCTTCACTGAACTATATTTTCTTGATTTATTTGGTTTGTATTCTACTCTATTTAAACATTGTTAATGTTCTGACTGTTATCCTTCCTGGCCCACAGATATCAAGATCAATTGAAGTCTCTTAAACACTACACCAAGAATTTCAATATAAATTTTAAAAAATCAGATCTGCAGACTTCTGATACATATTAGTTAATGCTGCCATTTGGTTAGTTGCCAAATTAGTTTTCTTTATAGAATGAGGAAGCATAATAAATTTATTCCACAGGAAACCTATAGTCATACATATTGTGGAGTCCTGCAGCTCAGTGGTCGGAGCACTCGCCTCGCAAGCGAGAGACCTGATAGGGTGAGACTTTGGGCAAGTTTTCTTACTCCACACGTTTCTATTTACCGAGCAGTAAGTAGGAACGCGGTTGTTAGTCGATTTGGGGATCACTTTTCTGGAGGTAATATTCCTCAAAAAATTTAATAATAATTTGATTACTCAATCCATGATTGTTTGTGGGACATTGATCTGCGAAATTGGCTGCTGTTCTTCGACCACACAAGACATTCTGTGATGCTCTTTCAGGCATATTGAAGCCATTATAAGGCGATATCTGGTGTCCTCTAGCTCAGTAGTTAGAGTGCTTGCCTTGCAAGCGAGAGACCTGGGTCCAATTCCAGGCAGGGCAAAATCTTGGGCAAGTAATGCTAATAATCCCTCCAAACAATCAAAAATAAATTGGTAATTTCAGTCCACGACTGTTTGGGGGGCATTGCTGTGCGTAATTGGCTGCTACATTTCACCCACAAATATGCAGTCAATTCACTTTACAGCATCTTCTGTGAAGCACTTTGAGACGTCTAAAATACATGAAAAGCTCTGCATCAAATGCAAGGATTTTTATTAACTTTTATCAAATGCTAAATTATTATTATTACAATCACAGAAACTGGTGTCATGCTGATTTCAGTATGATCACAGGCTTTTCTGTGCCACACAGACACAGAAAATACGTATCAAATGTTATTTCATCACTTCTAGCGGCTGGATTCAGAATGCTTTTGTTTCTCTCTATTGGTTGAGATGAGATTAGATAGTCTCAATCTAGTTCTCAGCTAACATGGCCCACAGCATAAAAGAGTCAATGACTTGACACAATATTGCCAATATCTCTCAAAGAGAACTCAAGTGAATAGTGAAGCGCAAACGAATGCTATAACCTGCAACTAAATGAGAGCAAATTTCATTTACAAAATTTTAAAAGAACAATATTTATTCCACAAATGTGGTGTAAATAGAATTATCACATTTGTTTGATGCAATTTTTCTGACGCCTTTCATTTATTATTCTGTTGGTTTTCAATAAATTATAGTTCTCACAGTACAGGTCATGACCAGTGCCATATACAATGACAATCAGTAAATCTCAGATTAACTGCTTCACACAACATGTACCTCTCATGTATGGCAGTGGGCTTCTGCAAAACAGAGTAAAGAGAATATGCCATACATTTCATACTGTCTGCATCCCACCAGTAACTCATTTACCACTCAAAATTACCGACATAGTTCACACCATTAAAGTTCATTAAACCAACAGTGCAACAAACATTAATTTCTAGTTGAACTATACCTAAACTACATCTGTTTTAAATGCATGTTTAAAATTCAACACTGACTATCTATTATTCCAGATTAATCTTTTTGTTTTCAGAGAGAACACACCATTCTATCCTCAGAACTTATTCTAAAAGTCATACAGTGTTGTGAGACTGGTCAATTATCAACTTCACACATAGCTGTGCAGCAATCGGTAATGATATGCCTTCTCCTCTTCCCCTTCCTGCCTCAAACCTTCTGTTCCAATGACTGCACCAAATTTTATAATCAATAATTACTTTAAGATGCCTCAGCAACTCTTCTGATTTCCAAGTGTCTTCTTTGGTTTTCCGCTGAAAGAAAAGTGAAAACAGGAATAGTTATTATTAGACATTATTGGGGAATGTTTAAATGTGTATTATCCAGACGCACTCCTGGGCCAGTCTCCACCATTTCGAAAGATCCAGGTCATTCAAAACCCTCCAGCCTGCGCACTGAACCCGGACCAAACTCCACACTCACATCTCACCTGCTCTGGCCAGGCTTCACTGGCTCCCCCATCACTAAATGGAATGGCTTCAAGATCCCCACACTCATCCTGCACACCTGCCGCCCCATCACCAGAGGTCCTGCCATCCGGCCACTCCGCCGCCCAAAACCCTGGGACACTTTCCCTCAATCCCCCCGCCTGGCCCGCCTCGCTCCAACTGTTTCAAATCCCACCTGAACAACTTCCTCCCCCCCCCCCACCCCTCCCCCCGGCTTGGAGTCTCTGAGACCCCACCCCGCGTGGAGGGCTCTATACAAGTGTAAATGGTTGTTGTTGTTGTTGTCTAACGGTTTCTTCGGGCCAACGGCAACGACCAGGAGGAAACAACAACACGAGTGGAGAGAGATGCGCTGATTTAACACTCGGCTCGCCACGTCGACAGGACAACAGTTACATTTGTCGGAGCGCCTTTCACGTCGGGAGGACGCCCCCGCTCAACTGTCACTCCCTGCCCGCAAGGCTGCGTTTACCTTGGTGGAGTGCATCCTGCGAGTCCCCACCGCTGTTCTGTGTTCCGCCGACTCCTGGTTACCAGGCAGCCGCGGCCATCTTGATACCAGGCGGAGAACACGCATGCGCCACGCGCGACCGGGCACCTTGGCAACTGCGTCATGTCGTCCCGGCAACGACGCCGACGACATCGTCGCCTTAACGTCATCACGCTCACCCTCATGGACGAGGTCACGTCAGCTGTCGCCGGCTTCTCAATTCTTTTCCGTTGTTTTTTCGTATTTTTTTCGCAGTTATTTTTGTGTGTAAAAAAAAGAAATGAAATAATCTTTTTCAACAGATTTTGAGGCATCATTTTAAAAGATGTCCTTCATATTGAGGCTTATGAAACGATGCTGTTTTAAATGACCAAAGCAGTTTTTTTTTCGTCTAGAATTCGACAGGGCTACTGACTGGTTTGGTTGGTTGGTTACCATGGCATTCAGAACTCGTAATAATAATCCGTGCATCTGATAACAGTGCCTTATCACGTCTTTGAGATGTATCAAAAAGCGCTTCACAGAATATTTCGCCCACAAAATATACAGTCAGTTCACTTTACAGTGGATTCTGTGAAGCGCTTTGAGACATCCAAAAGACGTGAAAAGTGTGTATCAAATGCGAGGATTATTATACTGTAAAGTGAATTGACTGAAGTGCGCACAGCTGTGCCCCGCAACAGTCATGAATTGAAGTGACCAATTTATTATTGGGTTTTTTTAAGGAATTATTACCCCCTGGAAAAGCTATCCGCCAATTGACGAAAAAGCGGGTTCCTACTTACTGCCAGATAAACAGGGACGTGTATGGGAAGGCAACTTGCCCCAAATTTCACCCTGCTCAGGAATCGAACCCAGGTCTCTCACCTGCGAGGCCTCTAACCACGAAGCTACATGAATCCATTTATCTTATTCAACAGATTTTGATATACCATTTTTTTTAATTCCTTAATTTTATTTTTTGCCTTGAACCAAGCCTTTTTTTTCAAGAATCCAAAGGGGTATTGACTAGTTGTATGTCAATACCTGCACAGTATTTCTATGTGCAGTGACAGCAATGGTAGCTACAATGTAGTAAATAGTAGTTTGCAATGTAGTAAATAGTAGTTTGCAATGTGTCCATCTGTCAGTGTTCCTTGGTCTTTATCGTCAATGAACAGTAGGATATTAATTTTCAGATTTACTTGCAATTCAGTAGGGATTGTAAGGAATAACTATTCTTACTGGTGTGGAAATATCACTGATGGTGGTGGCAAGAAGAACAGTAAGAAATAATAATAGCAATCATTGTCTTTGATATAGCGCCTTATCAAGTCTTCGAGAAGTCTCAATGTGTTTTACAGAATATACTGTAAAGTGAACTGGCTGTATTTTGTGAGGGAAGGAATGTGTGCCTTTGATGAAATCAAATCTAAATCAGTGAGGCTAACTCACTTAACTTTCATTTTAAAAATAAATTTATTAGATACATTCATAACACATTACAGCAAATCCTGTAAAGCCTAAACAGTCAATCCTGACTGTATGTGTGACAGTACTATGTACAAATGGCTGTTGCATTTCACCCACAAAATATAGTCAATTCACTCTACAGTATATTCACTCTACAGTATATTTGAGACGTCTCGAAGGCATGATGAGGCACTATATCAAATACAAAGTTTATTATTATTTTCTCACTTTTTGGGTTTTGTTTCTCAGCAATTTTTTTTGTGTTTTATTATGTAATTTTTACAACATTTTTCACATTTTTATTTTTCCTTTTATACTATTTTGTAGGATGAGATTCAGTGAGAACGAATGTGTGAGAGAGCAAGTGTGTGTGAGAGAATGTGTGAGCACAAATCTCCGGTACTCCAATCACTCACACAATTGATTGATTGGAATTCACACTTTCACTTTACCTGGAGGGATGCAATGTGCTTATCTAATTCCAGAAAATATTAGGTGCAGGATGGCAAGACCCTAGGCTTGGGGACCCCAGCATGTGGATTGGGGTAACTGAGGGAATCTAAACAGCTATAATCAGATAACTTGCCATTGAGTGCACTGTATGCCACTGCTTGTCGAGCTAGGGCCACACACACACACACACTGCGGTGTGATCTAACCAGAGCCAGACACATAGAAAATAAATTCTCATCTCCCCTCTGGATCCTTTGCCAATTATCTTAAGCTATGTCCCTAATTACCGTATATCTCCGCGTATAAGGCGCACCCCCCACTTTTGACCTTTTCTTGGTGAAAAAAAACCGGAAGCATTTTCAATGATATTGCCGGCAGAAGGGAGGAGACAGGAGAGACAGGTAGGTAGGGAGAGAGAGAGGCAGGCAGGCAGGGAGGGAGAGAGAGAGGGAGAGAGGCAGGCCAGCAGCCAGGGAGAGAGAGAGAGGCAGGCACGCAGGCAGGGAGGGAGAGGCAGGCAGGCAGGGAGAGAGAACGGCAGGGAGTGAGGCAGGCAGACTGGGTTCGGCAGAAGGTAAGCACGGCACTGAAGTCCGCTGCTGCTGCCGCTGCCCGGGCGGCCGAGGCTGAAGCCCCGTCACCCGCTCCCCCCAACCCCCGCCGGACACTGACCAAACCCCGGCTGACAGCGCGCCGGCCGCCCCTCCTGTTTACTGTATTTCCGAGGCTCAAAATTTCTTGTACCTGCGTATAGGGCGCACCCCCAACTTTCGAGATCTTCCGACGTGAAAAAAAGTGCGCCTTATACGCGGAGATATACAGTACTGATCCGCTTGTCCAGCTAGGGCCACCCAAGCCATTAGACCTTTCTTTGGTTTGCAGGGTTAACAGGTCTGTCCTTCCTGGTCCTGCCGATGAGCCAGGCTGGGCTGTGCTGTCAGCATAGTCCTGGAACACTGTGAACCAGACCCAGGAACCAGACTAGAGATGATCTCAGAGGACTAGCTGAATTACGAAATTCCATTGCCAAATAAATCACCAGTCAAACCAGTTCGGCTTCAATGGGGAACCCGCTTACACCACACACCAGGACAATAATAATCCTTGCATTCAATCTTATTATGATCTTATTATCTTGATCCTATCATCTATGATCTTATTATGTTATTGAGACGTTTCAAAATGCTTCAAAGAATATATTGTAAAGTGTAGTGACTGTGTTTTGGGGCGAAATGCCGCAGCCAACTCTGCACGACAGCGTCCCACAAGCAAGAGGGTCGAGAATAAGAAAACTTGCCCCAGGTTTTGCTCCACCCAGGAATTGAATCCAGGTCCAATCGCTTGCGAGGGGAGTGCTCTGGTCACTATACTACAAGAAGACTCCCAATAAAATGATGATTATCAACAAAATTACAGTACCCCCTGGCTTGCCAGACCCTAGCAAGAGATCTCACTCCCCGGCTCAGTCGCCCTCTCCCAGGAGGTTGTGGATTTGAGCCCCTACCCACCCCACCCGTCCGGGGCTTTGAACTCACAGTCCAGGCGGACGCTCCATCGCATCACTGGGGGGGGGGGGGGGGGGTGAGAGCCCCATATTGTCAGAGGCACCGTCCTTCGGATGAGATCTTAAACCTCGTTCCCCGCCTGTTCAAGACGTTAAAAGATGCTCTACTCTCCCCTCCGCACCCCCCCACCCCCTCCCACTGTTTCACTCTCTCTGTCGCCCCTGTCTCTAACTATGGATCTCTCTTCCCCGTCTCTCTCTCTCTATCGCTCCCCTTTCCACCCTCTTACCCCCTCCCCCCCAGCTCTCTGTCTCTCACTGTCTTTCCCACTCCCATCTCTCCCTATATCTCTCACTTTCTCCCTCCCCCTCCTCCCACTCTTTCTCTCTCCCCCATCATCGTCTCTCCCAGTCATTGTCGCCTCCCCCTCCATGTTTCTCCCCCTTCACTGTCTCTGCCCCACTCATTCCCTTCGCCTCACTGTCTCCCCCGTCTCTCCCTCCTCCTCCCCTCAATATCTCTCTCCCTCTCCCCCCTCAATATCTCTCTCCCTCTCCCCCCCCCCTCAATATCTCTCTCCCCCCTCAATATCTCTCTCCCTCTCCCCCCCTCAATATCTCTCTCCCTCTCCCCCCCTCAATATCTCTCTCCCCTCTCCCCCCTCAATATCTCTCTCCCCTCTCCCCCCTCAATATCTCTCTCCCCCCTCAATATCTCTCTCCCTCTCCCCCCCTCAATATCTCTCTTCCCCCTCAATATCTCTCTCCCCCCCTCACTATCTCCCCCCTCTCCCCCCTCAATATCTCTCTCCCTCTCCCCCCCCCTCTATATCTCTCTCCCTCTCCCCCCTCAATATCTCTCTCCCTCTCCCCCCCTCAATATCTCTCTCCCCTCTCCCCCCTCAATATCTCTCTCCCCTCTCCCCCCTCAATATCTCTCTCCCTCTCCCCCCCCCTCAATATCTCTCTCCCCCCTCAATATCTCTCTCCCTCTCCCCCCCTCAATATCTCTCTCCCTCTCCCCCCCTCATTATCTCCCCCCTCTCCCCCCTCAATATCTCTCTCCCTCTCCCCCCTCAATATCTCTCTCCCTCTCCCCCCCCCTCACTATCTCCCCCCCTCTATATCTCTCTCCCTCTCCCCCCCCTCAATATCTCTCTCCCTCTCCCCCCTCAATATCTCTCTCCCCCCCTCAATATCTCTCTCCCCCCCTCAATATCTCTCTCCCTCTCCCCCCCTCAATATCTCTCTCCCTCTCCCCCCTCAATATCTCTCTCCCTCTCCCCCCCTCAATATCTCTCTCCATCTCCCCCCCCCCCCCTCAATATCTCTCTCCCTCTCCCCCCCTCAATATCTCTCTCCCTCTCCCCCCCTCAATATCTCTCTCCCCCCTCAATATCTCTCTCCCTCTCCCCCCCTCATTATCTCCCCCCTCTCCCCCCTCAATATCTCTCTCCCTCTCCCCCCTCAATATCTCTCTCCCTCTCCCCCCCCCCTCACTATCTCCCCCCCTCTATATCTCTCTCCCTCTCCCCCCCTCAATATCTCTCTCCCTCTCCCCCCTCAATATCTCTCTCCCCCCCTCAATATCTCTCTCCCTCTCCCCCCTCAATATCTCTCTCCCCCCCTCAATATCTCTCTCCCTCTCCCCCCCTCAATATCTCTCTCCATCTCCCCCCCCCCCTCAATATCTCTCTCCCTCTCCCCCCCTCAATATCTCTCTCCCTCTCCCCCCCTCAATATCTCTCTCCCCCCTCAATATCTCTCTCCTCTCCCCCCTCAATATCTCTCTCCTCTCTCCCCCCTCAATATCTCTCTCCCCCCCCTCACTATCTCACCCCACCCCCACTATCTCACCACCCCTCACTATCTCCCCCCCACTATCTCCCACCCACTATCTCCCACCCACTATCTCCCCGCCCCCCTCACTATCTCACCCCCCTCTCACTATCTCCCCCCCCCCCACTATCTCCCCCCCACTATCTCCCCGCCCCCCTCACTATCTCCCCCCCATCCCCCAACTATCTCACCCCCCCCCACTATCTCACCACCCCCTCACTATCTCCCCCCCCCCACTATCTCACCACCCCCTCACTATCTCCCCCCCACTATCTCCCCCCCACTATCTCCCACCCACTATCTCCCCGCCCCCCTCACTATCTCACCCCCCCCCACTATCTCACCCCCACTATCTCCCCGCCCCCCTCACTATCTCCCCCCCACCCCCCAACTATCTCACCACCCCCCCACTATCTCACCACCCCCTCACTATCTCCCCCCCCCCACTATCTCCCCCCCCCCCCCACTATCTCACCACCCCCTCACTATCTCCCCCCCCCGCACTATCTCCCCCCCCCCACTATCTCCCCCCCCCCTCACTATCTCACCCCCCCCCCACTATCTCACCCCCCCCCCACTATCTCCCCCCCCCCTCACTATCTCCCCCCCCCTTCACTATCTCCCCCCCCCCCTCACTGTCTCCCCCCCCCCCCCCCTCACTGTCTCCCCCCCCCCCCCTCACTGTCTCCCCCCCCCCCCTCACTGTCTCCCCCCCCCCCCCCTCACTGTCTCCCCCCCCCCCCTCACTGTCTCCCCCCCCCCCCCTCACTGTCTCCCCCCCCCCCCCTCACTGTCTCCCCCCCCCCTCACTGTTTCCCCCCCCCCCCCCTCACTGTCTCCCCCCCCCCCCCCTCACTGTCTCCCCCCCCCCCCCCCTCACTGTCTCCCCCCCCCCCCCTCACTGTCTCCCCCCCTCTATATCTCTCTCCCTCTCCCCCCCTCAATATCTCTCTCCCTCTCCCCCCTCAATATCTGTCTCCCCCCCTCAATATCTCTCTCCCTCTCCCCCCCTCAATATCTCTCTCCCTCTCCCCCCTCAATATCTCTCTCCCTCTCCCCCCCTCAATATCTCTCTCCATCTCCCCCCCCCCCCTCAATATCTCTCTCCCTCTCCCCCCCTCAATATCTCTCTCCCTCTCCCCCCCTCAATATCTCTCTCCCCCCTCAATATCTCTCTCCCCCCTCAATATCTCTCTCCCCCCCCTCACTATCTCACCCCACCCCCCACTATCTCACCACCCCTCACTATCTCCCCCCCCCCTCACTATCTCCCCCCCCACTATCTCCCCCCCACTATCTCCCACCCACTATCTCCCCGCCCCCCTCACTATCTCACCCCCCCTCTCACTATCTCCCCCCCACTATCTCCCCGCCCCCCTCACTATCTCCCCCCCACCCCCCAACTATCTCACCCCCCCCCCACTATCTCACCACCCCCTCACTATCTCCCCCTCCCCACTATCTCACCACCCCCTCACTATCTCCCCCCCACTATCTCCCCCCCACTATCTCCCACCCACTATCTCCCACCCACTATCTCCCCGCCCCCCTCACTATCTCACCCCCCCCCACTATCTCCCCCCCACTATCTCCCCGCCCCCCTCACTATCTCTCCCCCACCCCCCAACTATCTCACCACCCCCTCACTATCTCCCCCCCCGCACTATCTCCCCCCCCCCACTATCTCACCACCCCCTCACTATCTCCCACCCACTATCTCCCCCCCCCTCACTATCTCACCCCCCCCCCACTGTCTCCCCCCCCCCCCTTCACTGTCTCCCCCCCCCCCCCTACTGTCTCCCCCCCCCCTCACTGTCTCACCCCCCCCCCTCACTGTCTCCCCCCCCCACCCTCACTGTCTCCCCCCCCCCACCCTCACTGTCTCCCCCCCCCACCCTCACTGTCTCCCCCCCCCCCCCTCACTGTCTCCCCCCCCCCCCCCCTCACTGTCTCCCCCCCCCCCCCTCACTGTCTCCCCCCCCCCCTCACTGTCTCCCCCCCCCCCCTCACTGTCTCCCCCCCCCCCCCCCTCACTGTCTCCCCCCCCCCTCCTCCCCCCCCCCTCACTGTCTCCCCCCCCCCCCCCCTCACTGTCTCCCCCCCCCCTCACTGTCTCCCCCCCCCCCCTCACTGTCTCCCCCCCCTCCCCCCCCTCACTGTCTCCCCCCCCCCCTCACTGTCTCCCCCCCCCCCTCACTGTCTCCCCCCCCCCCCCCTCACTGTCTCCCCCCCCCCCTCACTGTCTCCCCCCCCCTCCGTCCCCCCCCCCTCACTGTCTCCCCCCCCCCCCCTCACTGTCTCCCCCCCCCCCCTCACTGTCTCTCCCCCCCCCCCCTCACTGTCTCTCCCCCCCCCCCCCCTCACTGTCTCTCCCCCCCCCCCCCTCACTGTCTCTCCCCCCCCCCCCCCTCACTGTCTCTCCCCCCCCCCCCTCACTGTCTCTCCCCCCCCCCCCTCACTGTCTCTCCTCCCCCCCCCCCCTCACTGTCTCTCCCCCCCCCCCTCACTGTCTCTCCCCCCCCCCCCTCACTGTCTCTCCCCCCCCCCCTCACTGTCTCTCCGTCCCCCCCCCCCCTCACTA